>CM062812.1:158573744-159173744 GCA_031772625.1 Pinus tabuliformis | reverse complement strand
GGTAGTGGTATCTAAAATTTGATAGGTTTATGTCTGAACAAGGTTATACTGGATGTCACTCTGATCATTGTGTTTATCTCAAAAGGAAAAATTATGGTAGCTATATTATATTGTTATTTTATGTAGATGACATGCTTGTGGCAGGTCCTAACATCCAGGAAATAAATGTGCTCAAAAGAAAATTAGCAAAATCATTTGCAATGAAGGATTTGGGTGTTGCAAAACAAATACTTGGTATGACAATAACTAGAGATAGGAAGAATTGCAAATTAACATTGTCTCAAAGTGAGTACATAGAAAAGGTGTTGAAAAGGTTTAGTATGCAGAATGCAAAACCAGTTAGTATACCTCTGGCTAGTCATTTCAAATTAAGTAAGGAGGAGTGTACCAAGACTCAAGAAGAAATGGCTCATATGTCTAAAGTTCCATATGCATCAGCAGTTGGAAGCTTAATGTATGCAATGGTCTTCGTAAGGCCTGATATTGCACATGCAGTGAGAGTTGTAAGCAGGTACATGAACAATCCAGGAAAAGAACATTGGATGGAAGTGAAGTGGATTCTCAGGTATTTGAGAGGCACCACAAATCAAGCATTATGCTTTGGTGGTTCAAACATTTCTCTACAGGGATATGTTGATGCAGATATGGTGGGTGATAGAGATAATAGGAGGAGCACAACAGGGTATGTGTTTACTATAGGTGGAATAGCTGTCAGTTGGGTCTCAAAACTGGAAAGTGTTGTTGTACTCTCAACAACAGAAGTAGAGTATGTTGTTGCTATAGAGGCTAGTAAAGAAATGATTTGGTTACAAAGGTTTCTAGATAGATTGGGTAAGAAGCAGGAGTTGGGCAAGTTATACAGTGACAACCAGAGTGCCATACATCTTTCAAAGAAATCTGCATTTCATTCCAAGACTAAACATATACATCTCAAGTACAATTTCATATGGTCAGCATTGGAAGATGGATAGTTCAAGCTGGAAAAGATACACACTAGCCAGAATCTTGTAGATATGTTAACAAAAGTTGCAACCAGGGAGAAACTGAGAATCTGCTCAGTTTCAATTGGTCTTCAAGTATGATGAATAAGACGAGAAACAACCAGTTCCAAAGTGGAGTTATTGTCCAACAAATGAAGCAGTGGTGGAATTGCTATAATCAGTCTCCAAGTGAGAGATTTTTGGGTGTGGAGCACCATTATCTTCTTTATTCAAAGGTATCTTTGCATTGGACCCCAGTTTGTAATGGGGCAGCAATGCCGCCCATAAAATAGTCGCTGCAGGGGGGTCCAAGGGGGGAGATATGATGGTAGAAGTTATGTTTAATTTAGGGTTTTTTTCCTTAGAAGGCAACCCTTGGCTATATATGATGGAATTGTGTTGTGTCTATGTAGAGCTGTATTCTAAGTGAGGAAGAGAGAGGAGATTGAAAGTGAAGATGGAATTACAATAGATCTGTTGTAGGTTGTATCTCTTCAGTTTGTTGGATAATATAAAAGGAAGGACTGGCTGTTTCTCCTTGGACGTAGCCCAAACTAGGTGAAGCACATATATCTATGTCTTTCTTGTTTTATGCGTTATCTGTGTTTATATTTCTACAATATTTTATGTGTTCCATTGCTCTGTAATATATAATTTCCTAACATTTCATAAATACATGGCTTTTCAGTTAACACCTAGTGACACCCAAGTGTTAGCTACCATGGACCTAGAGAAGGAAGAAGTGAGGTTAAAGCTACTACACCCAACAACACAGTCTCTACCTGCAGGACTTCAATTTCAAAACCTAGATGTCTCCCTACACTTAACCAATGTCTCCTTAGTAGACAAAGTCAACTTGTACAGACAATTTGGGGAGATTTTGTATAATGACTTAGGCAAGAATCTTGTGATTATTAACCGAGATGAAACTTACCTGGTGAAGTTCGCTACTAAGGTAAAGATGGAGAAAATCAAATCTCAGGCAATGTTCTTACTAAAAGAGTCATACAAGGAGTTGATCATGAAAATGGGAGTAGATACAGAGGGCAAGGAAATGGTAGCAATGATTCTGCAGTCCAATCAATAAGAAATTCAGGAGTTAAGAATAAAGTTGAAGATGTCCAATAGTGAACATGTTCAGAAAACTGCATTGATTCAGGCAAAAATGGAGAACGAAACTTTGATGAAGGAGTTGGTTGAGAGCAAGAACATAATGTTAGATTTGGAACAAATAGTGGTTGAGTTGCAAAATAGGATTGATTCCCATATTTGCATGATAGTATTGCATGAGGACCCTCGAAATCCCATTCATCACCTCACCCAGTCATTGAATGAACTCCAACTGTTTGAAGGAGAATTAAAGAAGATTCAAGGGGATTTAGATGTTGCTAAAGCCCAATTATATCATAAAGAAAAGAAACTACAGAATATGACTACAAATTCCAAGAAGATCTCAAAGGACCTACAAGTTGTCACACAAGATATAAAGGAGTTAAAGGCCAAGGTAAAAGGAAACATGTCTCTCATTGAAGCCAAGCAGTTGGCATGGGATACAATTATCTGATAGTTCAATCTTAGCTGGGGTTAGGTAACTCTGATGCATGAGAAAAAGATCCTTTGTGCAGAATATGTACCACCACTGCTGAATACTAAACAGGTGAGCATGACAAACTCTTAGTATGCTACAAAATTTATCCACTTCCTGAATGAAAGATCAATTGAAGATCTGAGACCAATGGACATAGCAAATAGGATAAGTGTAGTAGCAGACATCTCTAAGGTAATTTCAAAAGAGGAAGCTAGAGCTAGAGCAGAGCAAAAACTCATCATGGTGCAGAAATATGTGGCCATTTTCAGTGAAGAGTTTGATAAGCTCCTACAAGCTAGGTTATCCAACCTTTGGGGAACTGTTTTCACAGGAGCAGTATAATTAGAAGATGATCGAAATCAAGAGAAATATAGGAATTGGTCATGAGAAAATGCCCATCCTCAAAGACACAATCGTGATGTATTTCCTAAAAGTTGAATTCCAACTCCTATGGCTTGTCAGGAATGTGTTTCCCCACATAATGGACTATTTAGGAGTGATTAACCTTAGGCTCAACTATAGGCGTTCATTTCCGTTCCACAACCTCCTCCAACATTATGGCATCAGTGCGAGTAGTATGAAAATCCTCCCCTTATACAGATGGTTTTCCCTCATGCTCCAACTCTTTCTCATCAAGCATCATCATCATCTCACTGTTCCTGAAATATTACTCCTATTATGCCAACTATGACCTTTTATTTTACTTTCCAGTTATTTTTACTCTATGTTTTACTATGCTTTTGTCAAGACATTTTATTATGGTTGGAATGGATGTGCTTTCGTACATACTATAATTTTGATACATGATTTTGCAATGATGGCCAAAATCAAGAAGGAATATTACTTGAACAACCTATCTTAGTCGAAGAAGGCCTATATATGTTCTTTTGATCAACATAGAACAGGTTCAGAATTTTGGAAAGAAAAACTCTATGTTATTTTTGGGAACTTTTTTGCTTCTTTCATCGATGTATTACTCAGATTATTCATGAAAATTAATGGCGATTCCTTCATTCCAAGATTACAATATGCATTCTCTCTGTTATAATTTCATAATGTTCATGTTCCTCCTAGATTCCACATTATGTAGCTGCTACATATGTTTCCTTCTTCTTACAGATTCATTTGAGTTAAGATGTTGATAAAATGCCCATATAAGTCTTTGGAAACTAAATCTTTATTTGTGTTTCTTGAATCTTTGCATCCATTCCTTTTTTCATACTTGTCATGTCTTTTTTAATCTAGAGCCGTGTGGAATTCTCGATATTTCAAGATCTACATGATGGGTTACTTCCTCTCCTTATCCTGCTTCAATATTCATGCTAAAATAATTGATCTATAACTCCTTGAGCTATTTGGCCTCCTTTGATCTACCTTTTATGCCACTGTTGTTATAGACAATTTTGTGCCTTACAGCAATAAGCATGAATTGTCAATAATCCAAGGGATCCAAAGTTCCCTAAACATGATGTTCCTACCCCTAGAGGAACAAGGTCAGCAAACCAACAGCTCTCAGATCAGTTCTCCACCTGAAAACACTCAAAAACAAGCAATCCTGAAATCAAAGCAGGTGCTCCACTAGGCTTCTGCGCTGAAACACAACTGCTCCATGGTGTACCTGCGTTGCAAAGCAGGTAGAACAAAGCCCACCTGCGTTGGGCGAGTTTGGACATGTGGCACAGTGAGTCATTGCTTTGGAATCTTCCAAAAATGACACTTGGATCAGGTATTTCGCCTTGTGATGAGTCAGAGGCTTTGTTTCTCCAAGTGGAAGCAAGGTTCACCAAGTGGACTCAAGGACTGAAGATCAACTAAAGATTAACTGAAGAGAGAGAGGACACAAGGCAGCTACACATCAGTTGCAAGCTGACTCATCCTTTCTCAATTCATCTATATATTGAGCTCTCTCCTATGAGCTCAGGAGGCTGGAATTTTGTGCAAAGTAATGATATGTTGTTGGTTTCATTCTTGAGTTATTGGGTGATTGTTTGAGAGAGGTGAAGAAGAGCAATTCTTTCTGCTGGGAGGTGTTGCTGGGTTGGAGCCTGCAATGGTTGTAATCCTCTCAGAACCTTTATTTCTTCATTAATAAAAGCTATTGAGGTTCTTCTATGTGCTCTTGTTTCAATTATGTATTGTGATGATTGCATGTTTGGTTTACACTAATCCATGAACCAGTTATGATTGCATGCCTCTTGTAGTTTCCTTCTTTGTCATTGTGCAGGATCTCATTGCAGCTGGGCGAGCAGAAGGACAAAGAGCTAGGAGCAAGCGGCCAAAGAGGAGAGTTTGGATTCGAAATTAAGAGCAAGGCAACGGTTAGTGCTTTCTCCATCCTCTTTTGCTTTCGTAAAGAAGTAAACCTTCAGTAGTTTGTTTTACAGTTGTTGCTAAGGAACTGTCACCCTTAGAGTGGGTTAGGGTCATCCGAGTCAGATACTTTTCCCTACAACAAACTGGCGACTCCACTGGGGATCGTATCCGTTTGATTGTGTTTGTAGTATCTTTGCTATTCATTTCCTGAAGAAAAGAGTACCAAATCGAAAAGCTTTTGACTATATCAAAAGCGAAGTAGAGGGGCTGCTACTCTTGCTCATTGTCTGAGCAGATTCATGATTTGAAGAGCTGATCTACAAAGATCCTTGTAAGCTCTTAGTGATAGCTTTGCACCTTCTAAATCATCCCTTTGATTATGCTTGACTGAATGCTTCTGATTTGAGCAAAAACCGTGCATTTTTGAGAAAATTATGACCCGGAAACTGTGAAAACGCAACTCTCGTTTTCCAAAGCAGGTAGTACACAGGCTACCTACTTTGCAACGCAGGTCCCGAACTAGCTACCTGCGCTGAGAGCCAGTTTGACTGTGCAGAGCCTGCGTTGACCCAAATTTGCTTAGTGCATTTGGGGTTTCCTCCTTTCTCTTGCCTGTTTTCACTTAGTTTTGCTGCTAGGTGTCAGTCTTGTGCCTGTTTTGAAACCAATATTACTTGCCATCATTCTGCCTCTGTTATATAACGAAATTGTACTTGTTCTTTGTATTTCTTACTCATTTACAATTTCCCATAACGAAAAGTAAACTAGTCATGATTTTGGCCTCTTAGATCTGAACCTGTGTTAGGCGTTTTGCTGGTCTAAAGAGTTAGCTTGTTTGCTGTCCATAGCTGATTAGTCATTTTACTTTCGTTAGTATGGTTTGATTTCATGTATTTCCAGTGATTAAGCAAATGAATCTTAAGGTGTCTTTTGATTTTGGACAAACTTGTTTACTTTCGCTTTAAATCGAAATCAAAGTTATATAACCACTTTCTTTTTGTATCCATCCACATTAAGAAAGGGAAAAGAAAATACATGCATTGTGCATTTTGCATTTGACTATGTGCTTGACGATTTAGAAAAATTTGCATTTTAGTGTGTGCTCTATGATCTGTGTGAAAAGATTTGCCTTTCTTTTCCCTCAGTAGTTAAGGTTTTCAAAGTTGAAAGATTGAAAAGTTTGCTTCTCATCTTAGACTGCATTCAGGAATTTGTTATATACATCTCGTGGTGATCCTTAAAGGCAAACTGATAAGCAAGATCAACATTAAAATAAATCCAATTTACATAACAACGCTTTGTAACATAACGCAAACATCTATAGGTCTAGGTAGAGATGTGTTCCGGCGTCGTTAAACATAGTGACTGTCGATCTCTACGAAGGTGGGTGATTCCTCCTGAGAGTCGGTGGCACTAATACGGACTTGTGCTCCCACGTACCGTCGAGTATATATTGGGAGACCCCTATAGGCAATTATCCTTTATCCATAGGAAGCCGTGTCGGCCGCCCTACTGATCGCGATGCAGTGAACACAGCATTCACGAAGATCGACCACCCGTACCGTAAAACGTATTCTGTGGTTTCGCGAAAAGTTTGGCACACCCTCTGCCTAGAACTCCAGAGCAGTTTCTTTTGGCCTTTTTCAAACTCTATAACTGAAAAAGTCCATCCGAGCATTTGTCACTTCGGGCTTGTTAAAACATCGAAGGCGACTAGAGTCATCTTTAGCTTTTTCTCGACTCTTAAAACATGAAAAAGCAAGTTTGTGTCTAAAAGCGTCGTTAATAAAATTTATTTTAAGCGGAACAAAATCACCTGTTATTCCCACGTTGATCTTTCAGTTGAAAAGTATGGAGCCCACCAACCAAGGAGGCAACCTTGGCGGAAGTCCAAATCCCTTCTCCTCTTGGGGAGATGTTGGTGCGCCTCATATGGCGACATTGTCACTTCCAGGATTGACAATTGGCCTACCTGTATGGCTCTTTTCAACTAATGTAGTCCAGATCGCCACTAATCCTGAGCAGTCGAATCAACAGTCAGACCAGTCTAGGACTACCCACCAGCCTTCCACTTCTTACAATACTTCCTCTGATCCTTCATCTTCGCAAGGTAGAGCTGGCAAAAGTCAGCCTCCCAAGGAGAAGAAGGAAAGGAAGAAGAGAGAAAAGAAGCAGAAGGAGCCTATGGCGAAGGCGACTGGGGGCAAGCAAAAGACAGCTGACAAAAACCCACACACTGCACCGACCGGGCCTAAATCGCCGTGTGTCATTTGCGAAGGGGCCCACTTCCATCGTGATTGTCCTTGTATTCCCCGGATACTAAGGGACTGGTCCCCAAGATTGCACAATCCGGTAGCATCAACCTCTGGCAGTCATGTTGAGTGCAATCCGTCAACTAGCGAGAGTGAAGGACGAAGAGGGAGACCAAGATCACCCTGTATATTGTGTGAAGGCGAGCATGCCATCCACAGATGTCCATTCTTAGATGAGGCAAAGAGAGTTTTGGAAGATCGTCCGGTTTCGCCGTTACGACTTCCTCCTGGATACCAAAAACTCGCGCCTAATCCCTCGATAGTTGAAAATCTAGTTGACCCGCCCAAGTGGTCAGCTGAAGTGTCGGTCATTGAGAATGAACCTACTGAATCCAGACTAGACGAAAGTCTAAAGGTCGAAACGGCAGTTGACCCGGTTCTTCCTTCAGAGGTTTCATCGTCCAATGACTCCGTCATTGAAGACCCATCTTCAAATGACACCCTCACTGAAGAGGATAAGGATGACACCGTCCATATTCTTTTCATCAACACAGACTCTGATGAGCATCAGGGCAATGCGCCCATTCCTTTATCGCAGGAAGGAACATCGTCAGGGTCGTATCCGGCCGTATATTCGGTCCCACCACCAAGCAACCTAGTTGTATCCTTTGATTGGAATCAACTAGGCAGACCCCGGTTACCAGCCAGTATCCCATTCAGAATCATAGTCCAAATCTACAGAATGGTGATGGCTGGAACTATCATTGATGAAGGGGCATCTGTGAGTATCCTTTCCTCTGTTGCTTGGAAAGCACTGGGTTGCCCGGCGCTTTTACCTGAGATGAGAAATCTATCAGGTTTTGATAAAGGAACCAGTCACCCGTTAGGGATTCTCCCCAATGTTCCGGTTACATTGAAAGGGAAAGCAGTTCGCATGAACATCATGGTCGTCCAGGGACCCTTGGCATATAACTTACTCCTTGGACGAGACTATATATATTGCATGGAGGCAATAGTGTCCTCGCTCTTTAGAGTCATGTGTTTTCCGCACGAAGGAAGAATGGTCCAGCTCGTAGACCAACTTTCATTTCCAGGATCACGCATTGCAAATAGTCAAATACCATCCCTTAACGGTTTATTCACTCAAGGAATGCCACCGCCTCCGGTTCTACTTCCCGATGAATGCGAGTAATTCGGAAAGAAAGAACTGGGACCCAGGGGGCATGCACCCTGGCCTGCCTCGGGCAGAGAAAACCTTAGGTATAAAGTTAATTTCCGCAGAAGGATGGACTAGTCCGTACCCCGTCCGGCAGTGGAAGAGAGGGTTGTTCTAGGGTAAAATTCTTTTGTCAAAGTTATGTTGAAGCGAAGCAATCGCTCCCTTTGTCTAAATAAGTGGGCTCTCCTAAGGAGGGGGTCTATTTGTGGCAGCAAGAAGCCACCATCTTTGAATGTCAAGCCTCACCCATTAAAACAAGCTGTTTTGAAGGATAAGTAGGGGCAGTCTTCAAAGAAAGAGATGAAATTGCTGCAACAAGTAGTCACCATCCTTAGCAACCTAATGATAGACATCGCCGAAAAGAGAGTTTAGTTTGCGGCAGCAAACAAAACCATTTTTCGGATAATAAGTAAGAGATGGCAGAATCTCGAAATTATACTTTATACCTGGGGGCATGCAAACCTTTTGGAGTGCAAGCACGGGACGACTATTTATTTTTTAAATTTTTAGGTCTTCCCTTAAACCTGTAGGTCTAACCCGTTAAACTCGTAGGATTAGCCGTTTCCAGCTTGCATAAAGAAAGGATGAAGGGCAAAAGTTAAAACCTGCCAAATAGGAGTAATTAGTGAGGTATCGCTCCTTAAATAAGATTACCTCACCTAAAGCATTCCTTGTATTAAGACTGGTATAATTCGAGCAGTTTTAGCAATGTTCATGCTCGTTAAAAAATAAACGCAAGAATCGAGCAGTTTTAGCAATGTTCATGCTCGTTAAAAAATAAAAGCAATCATCGAGCAGTTTTTGTGCAGAAGTTCATGCTCGTTAAAAAATAAACGTAAATTGTGAGCAATCTTTCCCTAGCAGTTCAAGCTCATCCAGAAAAATGAACCGGTAAACAACCTCGAGAAATGTAACCTTTGAAAGCCATATTAAAAGCCCTTGGTCGTGTTTATATGCCATCACCTCCATCTGTTCATTTGGCCAATCGTTCACCTCCATATGTTTGTTTACCCATTTTGAGGAACAGCTGCGAAGAGTGATTTCACTTAGCCATCCTTGTGACACTGCCGTGATTGGAGAATTCCAACCTGTACCTGGAATCTGCTGCTATCCCTGTTCATCACTCGTTCCTCAAAAGACGAGTCTTCTTTGAGCTCTTTTCACTGACTCGTAAAATATGAAAAGTTTGCCGAGTTTTGGCCTTCCAGCTCGTTAAAGCGACCGGAAAGCTATCCCTCCTCTACATTTTAATCTTTTTGGACCTGAGGGATTATTGCACAAAAAGATCGAGCGCTTGTTTGTTCGGCTCGTTAAAGCAACCGAAAATTCATCCCTTCCGTATTGTTTTAAACTTTTTCGGACTTAAGGGATTAGATGACGAAAAAGGAATTTTGGAGTTAACTTTTCGTACCTTTTCAGACTCTCTAAAAATGAAAAGGGCCGAGTTTTCCTTGTCGTTAGACTCGTTAAAATGATTAAATAGCGACAAACTTGTCTTTAGACGAGAACGAGTTTCCCTATCGCTAGGCTCGTTAAAACATAGCGATAGGCTTGCCCGAAGGGCAGGTTATAGAACAAGCATATGTTATCCTCCTCAAGCTTGACAAAAATAAAGAGGTACTGGTCAGCAATGACTGGGGAAAAATTGGGAGAACCTCACAGTATTAATGGTAGCAAGTCGCTCTTGAACATGACACTTTGTCCTCCATAGCACATCGGGTTGGGTTGTTTCATTCACCGGTCGCAGAATCATGGTCCTCGCCACACCATCCACCATTGGGGTAATGCTACCAATCCATCACATCAGTGTCGTTATATGTTCAAGAGATGTGGTTCTGTAAAGAGTCAACCGTGTTCCACCCACTGCCATACATTATCCTTCATCCACTTCATGACCGCCACCCTGAATCATACATCACAGTTTGTTTTCACCTCATCATAATCACTAGCTCCGTTCCGTGTCACTGATGTGGGATTCATTAAGGCCCTCCTTTGACGGATCGCTCCTTGTCGACATCAGCTCATTATCCAAGGAGTTGATCTAGGAACACCCCCCTCAGTACTTTGAAGCTTGCATGCCTCAATGGCAAGTTTCTCACTTCCGGCGATAGGTATACATCAATGACCTTCGACCAGAAGATTTTGCATGGTGGTCGACGCCAAGTCCTTTATTCCCACCATGTAGATTGTACTGCCGTACCTTGAGGGTCATCATCCTTATCGGTGATTCCTCTCGCGCTTGTTAATGGTTTACATCATTGACCAGTAATCAAGCGATGTATTTCCATGTTCGACTTCAAGAAATTCTCACATGGATCGACTTGTACATCGAGTGAAGATCGGAAGAGTTTGAAGACCCCGGATCTAGTTTCATCCATCCGGGTTGCGATATATATTCAGGACATAAAGACATTTGATATGTACATCATTACAGCAGATGATCATCCTTCTCAAAGGATGATAATTTCGGCAGAGGAATATCAGTCTACATCAGACGATCGTCTGTTCTATGTACCAAAATGTATTTATAAAGCTGAGCATGGGAATGCCCGCCTCAGCTAGATCATGAAAAATGTATGAAAAATAATGTATTGTATTGTATCTTATTACAGGACACTTCTCAGCAGATTGAATGAACTTCGGATCCTCTCAATAAAGCATTTCACCCGATAAACGACCTCATACTTTAGGGGGCATCTGTTATAGACAATTTTGTGCCTTACAGCAATAAGCATGAATTGTCAATAATCCAAGGGATCCAAAGTTCCCTAAACATGATGTTCCTACCCCTAGAGGAACAAGGTCAGCAAACCAACAGCTCTCAGATCAGTTCTCCACCTGAAAACACTCAAAAACAAGCAATCCTGAAATCAAAGCAGGTGCTCCACTAGGCTTCCGCGCTGAAACACAACTGCTCCATGGTGTACCTGCGTTGCAAAGCAGGTAGAACAAAGCCCACCTGCGTTGGGCGAGTTTGGACATGTGGCACAGTGAGTCATTGCTTTGGAATCTTCCAAAAATGACACTTGGATCAGGTATTTCGCCTTGTGATGAGTCAGAGGCTTTGTTTCTCCAAGTGGAAGCAAGGTTCACCAAGTGGACTCAAGGACTGAAGATCAACTAAAGATTAACTGAAGAGAGAGAGGACACAAGGCAGCTACACATCAGTTGCAAGCTGACTCATCCTTTCTCAATTCATCTATATATTGAGCTCTCTCCTATGAGCTCAGGAGGCTGGAATTTTGTGCAAAGTAATGATATGCTATTGGTTTCATTCTTGAGTTATTGGGTGATTGTTTGAGAGAGGTGAAGAAGAGCAATTCTTTCTGCTGGGAGGTGTTGCTGGGTTGGAGCCTGCAATGGTTGTAATCCTTTCAGAACCTTTATTTCTTCATTAATAAAAGCTATTGAGGTTCTTCTATGTGCTCTTGTTTCAATTATGTATTGTGATGATTGCATGTTTGGTTTACACTAATCCATGAACCAGTTATGATTGCATGCCTCTTGTAGTTTCCTTCTTTGTCATTGTGCAGGATCTCATTGCAGCTGGGCGAGCAGAAGGACAAAGAGCTAGGAGCAAGCGGCCAAAGAGGAGAGTTTGGATTCGACATTAAGCGCAAGGCAACGGTTAGTGCTTTCTCCATCCTCTTTTGCTTTCATAAAGAAGTAAACCTTCAGTAGTTTGTTTTACAATTGTTGCTAAGGAACTGTCACCCTTAGAGTGGGTTAGGGTCATCCGAGTCGGATACTTTTCCCTACAACAACTGTGTATCTTGCATTTATGTATATATAAAGAAATCATGAACTATGTCTTTCTTTGATGATTGAACCAACTAAATTCTCTTGGTAAGAAATGTTATAAGTGATGCCTATATCCTTCGAAGAATTATCACAGACACACTAGATTTAGATGTTCTAGGCACTGATCTCTTAGCAATTAAAAGGATATATCTAGAATCAACAACATCTTTTGGCGTTGTTTCCGGGGAATGTATTAGAGAATTTTCACCCAAGGATATGGCATTCAAACACTCTTTTTTAAGGTGAGAAAAGATGTCCAGATTTCAGATTCATCACCTTGGTGACTCCACTAATATTAATCTCAAAAATATCATCCTAACTTTTAGAAAACCCCACACTCATTCAGATACCTCTCAACAGAGAACTCCATTTGTATCTGACCCAAAAAAGTTTATTTTCAGAAGAGTTTGGAAGGAGAAAACCCCTGCTACTGATGCCATTGTCTCGTCATTTCTTGAAGCCTCCTCATCCAGCTCCTAGCATGCCATTATTCATTGCTCAGACTTTACTCCTAAGGTCTTAACCTATCCTTCTGAAAATGATCTAATACACCATATTCTTCCATCTGAAGTCAAGGAAGAAGAAGTATCAGTTAATACTCCTTTCTCATTTCCCCCTCCCCCTCAGATTGAAAAGGGAAAATCCATCCTTACTCGAAGTCATATTCATCACATAAGAAATTACATAGTTCCCGCTCCATCTACTCCGACAACTATTGTCTTAGCACAAAGACCCCTGATCAATTTAGCTCCACCTCCATTAGTACAGATGGTGGTCCCAAGCTTCTTACTGAACAAGTATGCTCCCTTAGACCTTCCTCAACCTCTGAGTGCCATGCCTCAGGACTACCTCAAAATTTTACCTAGATTCAATGGAGAGGATGAGACCACTGCACAGAGACATATTGAGATTTTCTGTGCATTTGGAGAAAATATAAATGTGGAACACTTAGAAATGGTACTGAGGCTTTTTGTTCAATCCCTTGATGGTGAAGCCAAAAAGTGGTTTAAATCTTTACCAGATGCTTCCATTTCCACTTGGGAAGAGCTGGAAAACTCCTTTACACAGAAGTGGGGGGAAGAGAGACCATGAATATATCCTCACAAAGTTTAATGCTATAAAGAAGACAAAGATATCTCTGAATTTATAAAGAGGTTTAATAAGCAGTATAACAACCTGCCACTGAGATAAAATCTCCCCAAGCTGCTTCTCGAGTAGTATTTGTAGGGGATTTTGAGTTCGAGTTTGGTTTTAATCTAAGGGAGAGGAAGTCTCGCATGTTGGACTAACTCCAGATTGATGCCCTCGAGGTGGAGGCAAATTTCACATCTACAGGGAAATCAAGAGGTAAAATTGACCCTATGGAAAAGAAAAAGGGAAAAGAAGAAACTCTTCCTCTGGTCAAGTGAAAGAATCAAAAGAACTAAAGTTAGAATAAATAGATAAGTTAATAAATTTTTTAGCACAAAAACTGGTTAAGCTTCAACTGGAAAACAAAAATATCCCCAAACAGAATTCCCAAGGCCCAAATCGAAGCTTTAATCTGCAATATCAAAGACAACCCTTACAGATACTACAAAGGGAAAGGAAATATCAGCTCGATTAAATCATCCCCCCCCCCCCCCCCCCCACTATACATAAAGGATGATCTAGATGAACAGTCACAAGACATCCATGAGATGCAAGGTAACTTGTACTCTTCCTTCTCTGAAGGGGAATAAGAAATCAGAACTCGTCACGAATAATGTTAGGATATAGATGCAACAACCAATGAGTAGGAAATAGGTGACTATTGCAAACAGTTCGCATATTTCATGTAGACACAACTACATAGGAAGTACAATATCAGGTCCTCAAGAAAAAGGTCAAGGGAACAAGACTAGAAGGAGGGTGTTCCTCCCCAAGATACTCCTAGATCTCTTGATAAGGGAAAAGGGGGACTGGATCCAAATGGGTCCAAAATAAAATACTCTCTAAATAAATATGGTTATAAACCTAAAGAGGGGGTAGAGGAGAAGCCACCTGTCCCTTCAAAACAAACCTGTGAAAAAGAAAAATAACAAGTAGAATCTAGTGGCATGGAGAAAGGCCAAGCTATCTTCAACCTTCAAAAAGAACTCAAAAAGGTCAAAATCCCTATTCCTTTAATTGAACTCGTGAAACAACCCACTTATAAAGCCCAAGTCTCTCAGTTCATGCTTCCATCCACCTCAACACCATCCCATGACTATTTAAATCTTCAAGAAGAAAGACCTATGGTTGTTTTTGGACCTCATTTCGAAGAACAAGACCCTTCTACTACACTATTCTATGCTACTCTTGTACTATAGGATCTCTTACTTCACAAATGCATGCTGGATTTAGGAACCTCACATAATCTCATGCCATTAACTGTAATGAAGCAACTTGGTTTATAGATTTCTAGAACTTACAAGGACCTTTACTCCTTTGATTCTAAGAGAGTAAAATGCTTGGGAATGATAAAGGACCTAGTAGTGAACTCGGCTCAAATTCCCATTAAGAGCGTAGTAATGGTATTGGTTGAAGGGAAAGTACCCCTAGGGTCCTTTGGGTTAAGACTCTACCAGACTGAAAATTTCTTATTCAAAGAAACACACACACAACCATTATCTTTACTTTAAGCAAATTCTAATGTTTAGGGTACGTACCTAAGGTCCTACGTTCGAGAAGGCCTTTAGGGTCCAAACCCTTCTTGGAGTTCCCTTCTTCTTCTTTGACCTGTAAAACAAACAAATCAAAGAACACAATAGTACATGGACAAATACTTATACATAAACCATCTTCATGCTATAAAGTTAGTTATAAAAATCTTTAAGTAACTACTTGCATAAGAATTCAAGACAAGAATCTCATAAGCATAAAGAAAGATTGTTTCGGGAACCAAGACGTGTTTCTTTTATATAAAGGAAAATAAAGTACATATAATGGAAAGATATCACCTGAAACACCTTCAGTAGGCTCCAAGCAAAAGGTACCAACTGAACATGATGGAATAGGATGGTACTACACTGCAAACTCAGGTGCCAGCATATAGAATGTCGCCATGACTGACTGCAACATATAAGGTGGAGTGGTATCAACTGGCAGTAACAGGAGCAACTGTCAAGTGAACCAATGAATGCTGATACAACCTGAGGTCTTCACCGACCGCCGTGGTACATTTCTACACCATGGGAATAAATGATCTGAAGTCGACCATGTGAGAAATCGTTTGATTACCGGTCATTGATGTATACCGTTCACAAACGTGAGACTACTCACCGATAATGATAATGAGCGTCAAGGTACCCAGTACAATCTAACAAGTGTGAATAGATGAGCTGAAGTCGAACACCTGTAAGAATCTATCGATCAGGAGACAATGATGGTTTCCCACTGTCGATAGCGAAGGATCTGCCACTAATGACAGCAAACCCCAAGGTACTGCCAAATGGACTCTAGATCTTTGCCCCAGAGCAATGAGTCGGAGTCGATAGGTAAAGATCCGCTAGAAGGAAGGCATTAAGGCATCCTCCATCAATCTAGCGCGAGTGTAACCCGTAGGCCAATAATGTGGAAGGAATCGGACGAAAAAGATGTAGTAACCCAACCAAAGTACGTTTCCGGCATACACAAGATGTGGCTAGCACACGGCAGAAACCATCTGAACCAACCAATAATGAAAGCTGACACAGAGGCGAGGTATCCACCAATAGGGTCAAATGGAAACCAAGGTACTGCACGAATCCCAATGTGTGATAATGTATGCTGATGTCGAACACAAGGGAAACCACTCAGTCAAAGACCCATGATACTGATCGATGCTGAGCACAAGGTGACCTATCAATAATGAATATAGGGCCAGGGTGCGGCTCTAGGCCTGTCCTCAGAGCAAGGTTTCGTCGTCGATAAGGACAAGACCCGCCAGCAAGAAGTTAATGGGGACCTTCTCAAACAGGCACGAGTAAAGGACCAATATAACTAACGTGATGGTAGACATGACACTGACAACCAGGGATGGCCGACTGAAAAATGAGTCAAGAGACACCGCAGAAAGGCCGACTCAGGCTAACTTCCCTTGAACAAAAGCACGACTCAATGTGACCATGTGGCAGCATATGATGAATCTGTATAAGTTCGTCATGCAGGAGGCACGAACGAACCCTCCATATGATTGGAAGAGATAACCAATCGGGGGAGAACTGACTTAATAACAAGGTTATGGCGTACCTAAGTCAAACTAAATCCCACCCATGCGAAGGAGACTTTGTTTTGAGTGCTTTGTTCAAGGGCGACACGACTGACTCTAGCTGCCAACAATAAATGGAAATAATGTCCCTGTTCCCGCTCTTTTTTGGAATATTTAATTTTTTTGTCTTTTTCTGATAAGCCGGAAAGAGAATAAAAGAATGCTATGGTACAATGGAAAGAATGAGTGTCGGTGAAACAGATGATCTAGTTCCTGGGAAAGGAACGTTCCTATGCTCAATGCAGGGAGGTGAAAACTGGTCAGTGACACTCAGAGGTATGTTCCTTCCACGGATGTGGGTATGTCAGACTGCAGAAGTCAAAGGTATGCAAGGTTGGTTTTGCAAACGTCATGGTCAAAAGTTGGCTTAAACACGAGTCCAAGTGAAGCCGGCTCTAGGCCAAAAGGTGCAAATGGTCAACATGCAATGCAGAAGTACAACTCGACACACATAGGAGCCTCTAGGGTATAAGGCCAGAACGAAGTGAAGAAGCAAAGAGGAATGAGTCTTCAACGCATAAGTCATGGCGGGACTACAGAGGACTCCCGAGCCTACTCAAAACGAAGCAGCATGGGCAACAAATGTCAGTGAGGTGCTAACTACGATGCCCATGTAAAGGGATGGCTCTACCATCGTGTCATGATTTAAAGAATCGGCGAGTGAAAATGGCTTATGAACCATAACACGATGGGGTCGACCCTATGGCAGATGTATCGGTCAAATGGAGGCTAGTATGCATAATGCAACAGAAAAATGGTGTCCCTAACCTATATGCTAGTGAAAACACGATACCTGCCATGACGGGTCAGCAGTCATGGAACCGTCTCGAACCGTCGAAAAATGTCCAAAATGTCCTGAAAAAACAACCCAATCTCGACATTCCAAGCTCCCAAGTTAAAAGTGACATGAGACCAAACAAAATAAAATTTTGAAAAAATTTTGCATTTTCAAAACTTATAAAAAGAAATTTTGGACTCACCATTTTCACCGTTTGACTTGGAGAGCAAAAATTGTGGAGCAAAAGGAGCAAACTTCCCTGTGACTTTTCCAACTGTTCAAACTTGCCGAAAACTTCCAGGTAAGCACTAAACTTGTCTTGCAATTAATTGTGATAGTTTTTTGGAAATTTAATTGATGTTTTACCGTTAGATTTTTGCAAAAAATTCCTTTGCGGCGTACACGCGGGTTGGCAATATAGAACTCGCGTATACGACGGCCCTACACGCGACTGTATACAGAAGAACCCGCGTGTGCGCAACAAACTAATTTTATACACAAAACTAACGGATGAAAATGATTTTTTTCTTCCAGGATGACTCTCACATGGCGTGAAAGAGAGCACTCAGCTGTGGATAATGAAGTTATGGGCAATGATGAGGCATTAGCTGCCCTACGGGGATGTGGGTTGCTAAAATTCTTCAAATTGCCAAATATGAAAGCGAACACGCGTTTGCTCGAGAGGCTCATTGATTATTGGGATGTCGATGAGGAAGCATTCATCATTGATCAGATGCCACTCAGGGTAGAAGTGGAAGACATATATTTTATCACGGGCCTTTCCCGAAGGGGAGAGGTAGTGCACTCCCGGGGCAGGACACGGAATAGCCTCAATGTAGATGACTATGTAGAGATTTACTGCCCGGGTCATCGGAAGGTCGGGAGCCAGATCTCTATCCCACATGTGGCGAGTTTGTCACTCAGGATAATCTTGTTCACCATAGGTCGAGTGAACGGATCATCCTCACTACATCAGGCGTCACGGGTAAACATGAGCGTGGCAGTGGACTGTCTCACTACAGTGTTTGACTGGTGTACTCCTCTCCTTGCCAACATGAAGGAACAACTCACTTCTATCAGGAGGGGACAGACCAAGAACTTTGGGTTCGAAACCATTTTGTGCACTTTCTTCTTCGAGAAGGTTCCCGCACTCCGCCCCAGGGTAGCAGTTTCCATCAGTAGTCCACGTGATCCATGCATGGGCCGGTGGGCTGACTTGATGAAACGTCTGGGGGGTGGGGAAGTCCCAAGGAATGCATTCGACGATGACTTTTTTGCCTGGTGGGAGCAGCAGATCATCGCCGTGGATGACTACCCCTATGCTGGGCTGGATTTCCGAGGAGATCCTGATCTAGCGTTACCACCGGATGCAGCATGGGGCGAGATTGGTAAGAATTTTTTTTATGATTTTATGATTTTTTTTGGATTTTTCAAATATAATGATGAACTTTGAAAAATATTTTTTGATGAGATTCAAATGACTAATATGATGATCATGTTCCAGACATTGGGCCCGTACGACCAGATGGATTCCCGCGGCATGGACGGCGTGGCCGAGGAGCCGAAGAGGCGGTTGCGGATACGGAACGGACCTTAAACAACGTCCAGCGACACTTGGCGAGACTGAGCTACCGAGTACCGATGGCCGAGATAGAGGACCTTCCTCCGGATATGCAGCGTCATGTGGTTAGGATGCCACGTTACTGGGTTCGTGTCTTTCGGCGCGTGGCCAATGCTATAGTTACATATTTAGCTGCTCATCCAGAGCCGAGGCGTT
Organism: Pinus tabuliformis; assembly: GCA_031772625.1. Lineage (NCBI taxonomy): Eukaryota > Viridiplantae > Streptophyta > Pinopsida > Pinales > Pinaceae > Pinus > Pinus tabuliformis. The sequence continues at coordinate 159,154,787 of CM062812.1, read as the reverse complement.
AGATATGCCTGACATGATTATGGGCATTTGAGTCCCAATTTTGTATATTTTTGGACACACATATGTACACTCGAGACACTTTATGATATATATATATATATACAGTTTGACTTTTTGATGCATGATTTTATGATGATGAATGATTGATATGCCAGTTTAATGCTTGATTAGCGATAGAATCAGCTAACCAATTTTGAGATCTTGGAATGTGAAAATAATTAATGTAAATAAATGATCTTTGCAACAACCTCACCCTTAAATATTGGCGATATAATAATGGATCCCTAACCCGATAAATGTTATTTAACTGAGACACTATCAATTGAGAATCAAGATATACTACCAACGAGTCGATCCCATAAGAGATTGCCTCGGATAATAAATTGATAACAGCTGTATACTCGGCCATATTGTTTGAAGCAGGACCGATACACACGCCTCTCGATATCATCAACTGACCAGTTGGGTCATAAAGTACCCAAGCTGCGGAAGCAAGATTCCGAGTGTGCCGACTAGCACCATCGGCGAACCCAAAATAGACCAAATCATCCATCAGCACCTGCCACAGCAGACCAAAAAGCACTGATATCAGAAAATGCTCGAAAATATATGTATAAATATATATATAAAATACAAAGTAAAGTACTTCTTTAGGTAGAGCCCATTTTGGGGCTCCGCGAGCTTGTTTCCTTCGAAATCAATTAACTCATACGATCCTTTTTCTAAAACTCGTTTGATAATGAAAGGACTGTACCACATAGGCTTAAATTTTCCTGCCCCCAAGGCATCCTTATCTTGGTCATAGACCAAGACAAGGTCACCTTCAGAAAAGACATGAGGACGGACAGACTTATCATACTGTGTTTTGACCCTTTTCTTATGGGCCTCATTCATCGTGGCGGCATCTCGACGCTGCTCATCGAGATGTTCCAGGTGAACTAGGCGCTCCTCGAGACTTGAAGTCTCAGGAAGAAGCTCAACAGCCAACTTTAGAGATGGGATTTCACATTCAACCGGAAAGATAGATTCCATCCCGTAAACCAACTGAAAAGGAGTAAAACCAGTAGCCGTTTTGACGGAGGTTCGGTATGCCCAAAGAGCCGAATACAACATAATGTGCCAATTGGACCGATTTTTATCGATTTTCCATTGGAGTATCGTCTTAAGAGTTTTATTGACCGCCTCGACCTATCCATTGGCCTGAGGATAATAAGGGGACGAATGCTCCTGACGGAATCCTAATTTAAGAGCCAATTCGGACATTAGCTGATTTTGGAAATGACTGCCATGGTCAGTGACAATCTCCCTTGGGATACCGAATCTTGAGATAACCTGATTGAAAAGAAACAAAGCTGCCGTGTCACTGTCGTTCTTATAAGTAGGCATGGCCTCAGCCCACTTCGTGAAGTAGTCTACAGCCACGATAATGTACTTGTGATTCGTCGCTGAAGGCGGATTACAAGTCATAAAATCAATACCCCACTTAGTGAAAGGACCGACGGTGACAACGGGAAAAAGGGGAGCTGGATGCGCGCGCATCTTGCGAGTAAAAAATTTGACACGGGTGACAGCGTTTGACCGCTTCCACACAGTCCTTAAAGAGTGAAGGCCAAAAGTAGCCGGCACGTAAGATGCGCTGGGCTGTAGCGAGCCCTGATAGATGACCACCACAAGCTCCACTGTGGCAGTCATTAAGAACAGACTCTGCTTCCTCTAAGGTTAAACAACGTCGAATAATTGAATCAACCCCTCGACGGTATAAAGTGTCACCAATGATAACATAGTTTTTAGCCAGGTGACGTAATTTGCGACGTTCATCCTTGGAGAAAGTAGAGGGAAACTTCGAAGTCTGGAGATAAACAATGATATCTCCATACCAAGGGTCTTGTGAAGAGATGAGGAATATATGTTCGTCGGGTAAACTTTCCTCATAAACAATATCCTCTCCACAAGGAAGCTCAGAAATTAGCTCCGCAAAGACCATAGATTTCTTAGACTTGGCTGACAAGAACTCGAGATCGAATTCTTGTAAAATGACTATCCATCTATTATATTTGCCCCCAATCACTCGCCTACTGAGGACAAATTGAAATGGATTGACCGCCGCTAAGGCAAAAGTTTTGCCTAGCAAAATATAATGACGGAGCCTCTGGACAGCATGGACAGCTACCAAGGCCAATTTCTCAACCGGAGAATAGCGGAGTTCAGGACCTATTAAGCCTCGGCTCAAATAATAAATCACGTGCTCGACAAGACCATCGTCCTCCTGAACTAGAACCATACCAATGGTAGATTCTGCTGCAGTGAGATATAAAAGGAAGTCTCTACCATAATCCGGTGGACTCAAAAGCGGGGCAGAGACTAATGCCTTTTTCAAAGCATCAAACGACCGCTGCGCAAAGTCGTCCCACACAAATGGAACTCCTTTTCGTAGCAAACGCATGAACCCTTTAGTGATCTCGGCATAGTTTGCTATAAACCGTCTTAAGAAATTAGCCTTCCCTTGAAGACTTTGAAGTTGACGAATTGAGGACGGGGGAGGCAACTGAACTATTGCCTCAACCTTGAAGGGATCAACCCGAATCCCTTCATTGGACACAATAAACCCTAACAGCCGACCGGATGTAACCGTGAAAATGCACTTATTGGGATTCAACCGGATTTTATAGAAACGACATCGCTCAAAGACTAATCGAAGATGACTAGGATGATCAGTTCTCTTTCAAGAGTGAGCAGCGTGATCATCTAAGTATGCCTCGATGACATGTTTGATGTCGTGGAAAGCGTATGACATGGCCCTCTGAAAAGTGGCTCCAGCATTTTTAAGACCAAAAGGCATCTTTCGATATGCAAAGGTACCCCAGGGACATATGAAGGCTGTCTTATGTTGGTCTTCAGGACGGATAGAGATTTGATTATAACCCAAAAAACCATCCATGAAGGAAAAAATTTCATTACCCGCACACTCGTCAATAATCTGATCAATGAATGGCGTGGGGTAATTGTCTTTCGGACAAGCCTTGTTTAGATCCCTAAAATCGATGCATACTCGGATTGTTCCTTGCTTTTTGTCCATAGGGACTGGGTTAGAAACCCAATCCGTAAGAGGAACAGGGTATATAAAACCCGCCCTTAGCAGCTTCTCAACCTCAGCTTTGATAGCCACTGCTTTCCTAGGGTTAACCGGCCGAAGCCTTTGACGAATCGGTTTTGCGTTTTTGTACGTCTTGATCTCATGTTGGACTATAGAAGGATCAATGCCGGGCATTTCCTCATAAGACCAAGCAAACACATCGCGATATTCCTTGAATAGGTCGGTGTAAATTTGAATTTCTTCAGGGGAACACTCAATTCCGATGAAGATATTCTCTATGATGTTAGGGTCCCTAGAGATGTTGATGGGTATCGTTTTTGAAATTACCAACATATTACCTTCGGCGTGAATGTGTGCTGGAGCCAAAGGGTTCGATACCATATCAACATCACTAGTACAGAGCTTGGAGAACCTAGATTCTACTTCCTGCAAAGGAGGAAGAAAGTACGAACGATGGTGTAAGTCTTCCCAAGGTTGATCTATACCCATCATTGCTTCAAGGATTGCTTCTTCAGAAGGTAAAATTGAATCCAAGCAATCCAAGGTAGAGATAGAATCTAAGCTCCAAGCTGGGGCCACATGACCATCCAACTCTTCTTCAGAGAAAGGAGTGGAATGGTTATCTGCAGAGTCTACGATAGACTGATATCTAAGCTCAGCTGCAGATATAGGAAATGCCATTCCATTAACTTGTCCTTCAACTAATGTGGTCGTAGGTGAAGGCAAGGTCCTAGGGTCGGAAAATTAATGAGTTCGGAAGAACTCTTCTTGAGGAGACTCCTTGGATGATGAAATAGCATTGATTCTTGCAAAAGGAGAGGGAAGATCAAACGTACCCATCAATGAGGAATACATCCCTACTCCTAAATTCTCAGTCGGCGGGCGAGGGTTATCCACCAAAGGAACAGTAGAGTCGGAGCTTGCTTGAGGATCGATTGGAGAATAGTCCAATTGATCAACCTTAACGATTTTCCCCTCATGAGGAAAGCAAATGACACGAAATAGAGTCGACACAACGACTTCCATTTCGTATACCCAGTTCCTTCCTAATAGGAGATTATAGTCTAGGTTAGCATCTACGACTTCAACTTCGATATTAACGACCTTCCCTCCAACACATATAGGAAAGGCCGGGATAATCCCATGCGGCTTGTGAGAATGACCATCAAATGCAGTTAAGACGGTTGGTGAAGGAACAGCCGAAGGTGAACCAATAGCCTTCCAACATGACATCGACATGACACATGTGGAAGCTCCTTCATCTATAACGGTGCGAAAAATATTGATTTTCCGGTATGTAGACTTTATCTGAAAAGCCATATGATGAGGGAGTCTCTTTTTGACATTTGACATGTCAAAAGAGAGCACTAAAGAGTTAGCTGGATCGACTACTCCAATTGCGGAGAGTAAAGCACTTCTCTGAGACGGACACGACTGGAGAACCTCTAAAGTGGACATAGCACATGGGCTTTGAGCCAGATCCTCCACAATGGAGTAATTCTGGGCGGCCCTAGCATTAGGTTTAATCGTCGCGCGTTTGGCGGAACCTTTCAGTATCCGAGGTATAGTCTCCACAGAGGGTCGCTCAATATGAAGGTCAGTACCTCCAGGAACAGTTTTATCCTTGGATGTTTCGGCTTCACCATAATCACGTGACCGAGTAGCCACATGGACATTTGAACCCATCATAAAAAAATTTGATGCTTTTTCCCCTTCCTGGTTGCCCCCTGAGGAGGTCCCAGGATTCGTACTCGCGCCAGCAAGAAGTTGTTGCCCTTGGGGAAACGGGTTAGTTAACACAGCTTGCGAACTAGAAGTCCCTTGCTGTCCTAACAAGCGCTGAGCGTCTTCAATCCTAGGGCAAAGATGAGTTAGATGGTCTCCTTTGCATAACTTGCAAGGAAACTTAACTTTCTTTCTCGACTCACCTTTACCACCACCAGCGTTGTTACCAGATTTATTTGCATTGGGCTTCGCATCCGAGTTCTTCTTCTTACCACGTCCTTTGTTTTTCCCATTAGAATTTTGATTTCCTTTGGGGTTATCGGATTGGACGGCATTAATTGAAGAAGTTTGGGAAGCGGGAGGATTAGACAATGTGACTTGGTTGTTAGAAGTAGTTTGCAAAGATAACTGCTGCAATTGATTCAACAAGTTCACTGTAGATGTGTCTACTGACCCAACGATACCGTCTGCGTGCGGACCTGGCTTCGGCTTAGCTAAATCAACCTTAGATCCAGGAGCATCTGGCAAGTACTTTTGTAGGATCCCAGACTGAGAGTAGATCAATTCCAATTGCTGGGCCCTAAAAATGGCTTGCTCCTCAGAATAGACCCCAGACATGGAGACATCCTTGGAGATCTCGGGTTGTAACGACTTCAAAAACCACTCGAGACGGTATTCCGGAGGAATTTCGGCTTTAATGAGCCTTTTTCTCCGTCTCCATTCCTGAATGTGATCGGAAATGTGAGTAGCCTTATCCTGACGAAAGGTGGCCAGAAGTTCAGTTCCGGCGTCATAGCGGACAGACAACTGAAAGTGATTTAAGAAAATATTGGCTAAGTCGGCGAACGATGTAAAGCTGCCCCCTGGCAACTCTATATACCACTTGGCCGCATTACCAGTCAAGGTGCGCTGAAAGAGTCTCAACCTAATCGAATCCTCGATGAGGGAGTTGGATGAGTACCACAGATGGAATGTGGTTACGTGGTCGCCCGGGTCCTCACCACTCTTCCCTTCGAATTTTGGAATGTCTGAAGGGAGTTTGGTTGGGACCGGAGGCCAGGCCGGATTATACCTGATTGGGTCATTTGTTAACTTTGTGAGATCTGGCAAGTTTAACGTTGCCAGAAATGGAAGCCTAGGAGGACCCAGGGGATTCCACCCAGACTGGGCAAAACTCCAAAAGCTCTGAAAAGATTGTCCTGGAATTTGGGAGGCACCAGGCTGCCCGAAGTGACCAGTAGAACCGGCTGAACCAAAAGGCAAGCCTTGTGGTCCAGCAAAATTTGGAGTTTGACCAACTCCTGCCGTATAACCTCCATAACCCGCAAAGTTTCCTCCTAAAGAATGGTAAGGAGTTGATAACCCCTGATATGGATTCCAAGCCGAAGCAAGGGGAGGAATACTTTGAAATGAACTAACCATGGTGTACGGCCTATTCCCTTGTTGGCCGATAAATGGATTCCCAGTTCCCGCGCTACTAACCCCAGGGTTATTCCAACCTTGGAAAGGATTGCTGCTTTGTCCTATAGAAGAAAACGGCATGGATCCTACCGTCGGGTTGGAATGTGGTATATGACCACTTCCGAAAGGAAAACCCTGGAATGAAGCCGATCCGCCCATCATGGACGTAGCGGCACTAAACGGAACCGATGGAATACCCTGTGATTGGGTGCCAAAAGAGAAGAGTCCAGTACTAAAAGCATTGGTTTGGGCATTTCCACTTATGGACGGAATGGAGGTAGACCCAAGTAGAGATGTGCTCGCAAAAGATCCAAACAAGGAAGTGGAGGGGATGGAAATGGTTCCTCCCCCTTGCACCGATGTAGGGGTTTGCATAGTCGCAGCACTCGTAGAAGCCATGCTTCTAGTAGTGGTCATGAATGGTAAGCGCTAACCTGGACTTGATGGTCTATGTGACAGAGTCCCAACGTATTGCAATACGTCTGGATGACTAAATGGTAGGGGAGAATTCGGAGCCCCTAACGACTCTGAGAATTCTTCTACCTCTATGTTATTCTCCGCTTGAAAAAGAACTCGAGAAAGGACTGGATTATCCCTCTCTTGTTCAAAAGTACCAGGCCTTGCTTGGGCAATAATGCCTCCGCTAGGAGGATCAATCTTCGATGCATCAACCGGCGTAGGATGAACCCCACCAGTGGTACTCCCTCTGCGCCTTCTCGGAGAAGTCTCTAAACTTGGCGGCGAAAGACCACGAAGTCTTCGAGACCGTCTGGGATATCGGTCAACCACTTTGAATTTTTTGTTATGATCTAACTAAAGACTCAAAAAATTGAAAGCTAGGCCAACTAGGAGCACAGAGAACACACTATAAAGTCCCTAAAGACACAGCCAGTCAAACAACTTCCAAGTATTTCCGCTCCGGGTGATTAGGACCGGACACCAAAATACGAGAAAGTGAAACAAGGGGCCTTCCGAAGATAGTCTGGGATGATGAGGGCCCTGTCCTATCAGCGAAGGTATCAGAGGAAGTTACGTTGACCTCCTAACAACAGCCTGCGTCGGTGCAAGCCCCCAAGCTTCGCAAGGGTGCCCTCCAGTAGTACTGTCGAGAGTGATGCAATGTCGACCTCAGGTGCCACGGGATTCCCCTCCGCAGCCACCTGTGTAGATCCCTAGGAGAGGAAACTATGGGTACCAACTCATCATAGAAGCCAGGCGGAACAGTCGTGAGGTAAGTTCGGACAAGTAGGAGAGGGGGTATCTCTCTTCCCTGTCTTCACAGACCCTCATGCTTAACTCCCAGGTCCGGAGCTTTCCTGGTCTTCCTAACGCTATTGGATTTACTCTCGTTAATCAGACTCTTATGTTTGACGTTTTATGTGGCCTTGGAGAGTTTACTCTCCACTCGCCTAATCCAAGGCCCTAAAATCCTAAACTTGTTGGTGTAACTGACTAAAACAAAAAGTTCTAGTGGATTTTAATTTAGCGCTTGATTTTATTAGGCTGTTCTTTAAGTCACAAGGTAATGGTGATGAAACTTGTGGTGTTTTTATGGACGCAAAAGAAATTAATAAAACTTAGCTACATGCACATGCACTTTTGTTTTTCGATGAAGAGCAATTTCTATGAGGTTCAGAAGGTACTTCTAAAATAAACAAATTTTCCTTTTCTTTTCAGACTCCACACTCACAAAAACTAACAAAACTATATATTCCTAAAAAGAGATGCAAATCTATCCTAATGCAAGAACTATATGTGGATGCAAGATTTAAAGACTACTCTAAAAACAAAGAAGGAAAGTTGTTGCTTTACCAAATTTTGTCTTGCCACTAAAATGCTTAGATAGAAGATGATGTGTTACCAATCATTTCGTCCAAACAATAAAAACAAGTTCTAAGATAAAAACAAAGCACTTTCACTTCGCAAAAAAGGAAATCAAATGAAAAGCAAGTTTAAGAAAGCGAAACTCAAAACTTTCAAAAGATTTTCTTTCAATCAAACCAAAAAGTCTTTTTCAAAGGAAAGCTCTCAAAAATACTGACACCAATGATTGATAAATAGGCAACCAAACACTTTTGTGAATTGACACCTTTCAAATGATGAAAACTCAACAAAAATAAATGTGTTTGAAATCGCTTTTGACAATCAAAAGCAGCAATGAAAGTCCAAAAGATCAAAAGACAAGTTTCAAGAAAATGGTAACAAACAACTTTCCCGAAACGAAGGAGAAAATGGTCACAAAAATGGTTTTGTTAAGCAAACAAAAGGGTCATAAAAACAAAGATGAACACAAAGCTTGAAATCCAATCTTCCTACTCTGCCAAAACAGAGCAGTCAAGATTCTTAACCAGAAATATTGTGTGTCAAAAATCAATGACGCTTGCAATCAACGAAAACAAGACTAATACTCCTTATAGCTAGAGAGAGTTCAGAACAAGATGCCCCCTGTTAAACAGAGGACTGTTACTGGAAAATGACTGCTTGAAACTGACCCAAACCACCAGACAAACATTCAGCAAAAAGAAAATTTATAAATCTTGAAAATTATATAGTATACGCGCCTGCAGTGATGTGCAGAGTGCGTGTACACGCGGCTGTAACTGAGGAAACCTGCGTATACGCGGGTTCACTTAGTACAACTTGCGTATATACGCTTCTGTAATCCAGCAAAACAGCGTATATGAAGACTTTCAAGAAAAATAAAAAAAACACAGACTGAAAAAACTGGAAAAGGTTAGAGTTCAAGAACAGATCAGACAGTCAGAGCCAACAAACAGAGGGGCTAAGCCTTCATTGGCTTGAAGACTACCCAAACTAGGAACAACAAGAGTGTTGTCCCCAGCGGAGTCGCCAATTCTGGTTGAAGGGAAAGTACCCCTAGGGTCCTTTGGGTTATGACTCTACCAGACTGAAAATTGCTTATTCAAAGAAACACACACACAGCCATTATCTTTCCTTTAAGCAAATTCTAATGTTTAGGGTACGTACCTAAGGTCCTACGTTCGAGAAGGCCTTTAGGGTCCAAACCCTTCTTGGAGTTCCCTTCTTCTTCTTTGACCTGTAAAACAAACAAATCAAAGAACACAACAGTACATGGACAAATACTTATACATAAACCATCTTCATGCTATAAAGTTAGTTATAAAAATCCTTAAGTAACTACTTGCATAAGAATTCAAGACAAGAATCTCATAAGCATAAAGAAAGATTGTTTTGGGAACCAATACGTGTTTCTTTTATATAAAGGCAAATAAAGTACATATAACGGAAAGATATCACCTGAAACACCTTCAGCAGGCTCCAAGCAAAGCTTCCTCCCGGATTCGTTCCAGTCTCAAGCCTCCAACAAGAGCTCCTTCCAAGTCTTACTCAATGATGACATAAAGGATGAATGATCACCAATACACATGGAAACAAGGGTTTCCTATGCAAAATGGGGGAAGTGCAGAAAACACCAAGGACTTCAGACCTGGTCTAAGGGGAAAAATCTCAGCATAATAATCTTGCTCTCTTTTCTCTCTCCCTTAGGCCTTCCCTTTGATGTCTTTTTATACCATCTCCAAAGTAGTTTTTTAGTTAGGAGTTGGTTGGGAACAGTTGGGCCACGGGCACTAATAGGTGATCAGCAGGTAAAACTCGCGATCTCCGCCCGAAAATAAGGAATTATCTATTTTTTTAAGTGTTTTAATACATACACGCGGGTTGGGTATACACAGACCCGCGTGTACACGCGTTTAACTCAGGGCAATGTCGCGTATAGGGAATAAAACATTGTTTTTTAAATTTTAGGAGCAGGTCTGGAAGGAGGGGTTGCCCTAGGCCATGAGTGCAGCATCACAAACCATAAGAGTGAGATTTGGAGCTATAACAGGTATAGTGGTAGCATATATCCATGCAAGATTTGGCATGCTTTTATCCAAGTTGTGGGGTTCCAAAGTTGGAGGTTCCATCAAGTTAGATTTGACTTATGCCACCATTCCTACCTTTGGGGGTGAAGAAAGAAGATTGTACAAAGAGTCAAGGTTTGTAAAAATAGTGACTAAAGTTGAGGGCTCGAAGAATTCTCCTATGTATGGGAAAGAGAGTGATATTTCTTATCTGTTTCTAGAAGAAGATGATATCATTTTAGAAGAAACATAGGTACACCTAGCAGTCCAATTAGATGATCAACACAAAGCCAAAGGAAAAGTATGGAAATTATACTTTGATGGGGCTAATTCTAGAGAAGGAAATGGAGCAGGGGTGTTGTTGGTATCCCCTGAGGGTAGCTTGATCCCGCTTTCATTTAAGCTAGAGTTTGAAGCGACCAATAACGTGGAATAATATGAGGCATTACTCCTTGGGCTGCAAACAACAAGGAATATGAATATTGAGTGCTTGACAGTATATGGGTATTCCAAGTTAGTGGTGAAGCACATTAAAAATCAGTGTCAAACTAAACATCCTAGATTGAGGACTTATAGAAATGAGATGTGGGACTTGATATATAACTTCTTTTTGACATTCAATGTTCAATTCATGCCTAGGGAAGGGAACAAAATGGCTGATTTCCTTACTATAGCAACAAGAAACTTTAAGCCTCCTCAAAATCCACTTCTCAGGTATGAGGTCGAAGTTAGACACAAACCCTCTATACTCGATAATGTGAAGTATTTGCAGGCATTCGAGGATGAGCAGATCAAATGCTTTATAGAATTCATTGGGGAATTTTCAAACTCAGCTATCGACCAAGAAGAAGAGAATGTGACATAAGAAAGGACATCTACATGGGAAGATATTATTCCTCAATGCCTAGTCCCACTTGAGAGATTGTTTAACAAGAACGATGTAGCCTCAAAACCTATAGCAAAAGGAGTGGATGAACAGGTGGAGGACTACAATATTGGCTCAAAGGATGAACCTCAGATGGTCAAATTATCAAAGGAGATCCCCTCGCAATATAAACAAAGGTATTTAAATATCTTCAAAGTTTATAAGGACATTTTTGCCTGGTCTTATGATGATTTGAAGACGTTTGATACTAACATTACCTAGCATAAGATTCCTCTAAAAAGCATAATGAAACCATGTAAAAAAAATCTCAACTAGATCAATCCTCTCCTACTCCCCTCTATTGAGAAGGAACTAAGGAAGATTTTGCAAGATAAAATCATAGTGCCTCTAAGGTATTCTGAGTGGGTAGCAAACTTAGTCCTAGTCTAGAAAAAGAATGGAGAAATAAGGTTGTGTGTAGATTTTCAGAACCTTAATAGAGCATCATTGAAAGACAACTACCCACTACCCAAGATGGACTACATATTACAAAAAGTGGTTGGTTCGGCCAGGATGTCCATGATGGACGATTTCTCAGGTTACAATCAGGTGGTAGTACACCCAGATGACCAAAAGAAAATGACATTCACCACCCCTTGGGGAACTTTCATGTATGCCTGCATGCCCTTTGGTCTCATAAACACAGGAGCCATATTTCAAAGAGCTATGGATATAGCATTTGTGGGGGAACAAGACAAGTTTGTAGTGGTATATTTAGATGACATCACAATCTTCTCCAAGACTAATGAAGAGCATATCATGCACCTGAATCTCACCTTTGCGAAATGCAGGAGATATGGGTTATCCTGAATCTGAAGAAGTCTCAATTTGCTCTAAGTGAAGGAAAACTGCTCGGACACATAGTGGCACAGGAGGGAGTGAAAATTGATCCTAAGCGAGTGGAGGCTATCAGTCACATCCCCTTGCCTAGAAACAAGAAAGAGATTCAAGTGTTTTTGGGAAGAATCATTTTTTTGAGAAGATTCATACCTAACTATGTTGAAATAGTGAAAGGTATTACAGACATGCTGAAAAAGGAGAACAAGGTGAAATGTAGCCCTGCTTCTCGACAATCCTTCACTAGAATCAAAGAAAAAATTGTCAAAGCACCAGTTCTAGTTAGCCCTGACTATTCAACACCTTTCTATATTTTTTCTTTCTCTTCTCCCCATACTATTGATGTCATGTTGTTACAAAAGAATAAGGTCATGAGTAGCTAATCGCCTTTTTTAGCCAAGTATTGAGAGATGCCAAATTGAAGTACAAAATTTCGGAGAAATAGGTCTATGATCTAGTCAAAGCATTGAAGGCATTTAGAGTATATGCATTGCAGTCAGACATTACAACATATGTTCCAACAACAACAATCAAAGATATTCTAGTATAAGGAGATAGCGAGGGAAAACGAGGAAGATGGATCACCAAGATCCAAGAATATGACTTAGATATCAAGCCTACTAAGCTTATCAAAGGATAGGGGTTGGCCAAAATCTTGTCAGAATCCAACTGCCAAGCCTTGGGGATTAATCTATTGACAGAAGATACTGAAGCAAGAATACAACAAGCAGACATTAAAACCTCAGTCCAGAAGATTCATATCAAATTTGAGACATCGGTTTGGTATAAGAACATTGTTCATTATCTGTTGTTCCTAAGGTGCCCACTGAAAATGGATAAGTCCAAATACTGAACTTTAAGACTATAGGCCCAAAAATTTGTTATATCTAATGGTCAGCTCTATTGGAAAGACCTCGCTGGGATTCTATTGCTATGCTTGGTGGAGAATGAAACTCAGAAGGTGATTGAAGAATTTCATGGTGGTATTTGTGGTGGGAATTATAGTTGGAAAACCACAGCTCACAAGATACTGAAAGTCGGTTTCTATTGGCCTACACTCTTTGGGGAAGTACACTCTCAAATTTGTGCTTGCCAAAAATTTCAGGTCTTTGCCGAGAAGCAGAAACTAGTACCTCTCCCTTTGATTCTCGTATGTGTTGATGAGCCTTTCAGGAAATGGGGGCTGGATTTCATAGGAGAGATACATCCTCCCTCCAGTGGTCAACATAAATGGATACTTATAGCCACTAACTACTTCATGAAGTGGGTGGAGGCTATCCCATCTCAAAATGCTACCGACTCTGTGGTGATTAAATTTCTAGAAGAAAACATCTTGTCCCATTTTGGTTGTCCTGTGAAGATCATAATAGATAATGCTCAGGTCTTTAAGTCCACCAAATTTATCAATTTCTGTCAAAAGTTCAATATCACTATAGGGCACTCCACTACCTACTACCCTCAGGGAAATGAGCTAGCAGAATCCTCCAATAAGACTATGGTAAGGATTTTGAAGAAAACAATCATAGAAAATCAAATAAATTGGGATGCTCAATGAAACGTTTCCTTGTGGGCTAATAGAGTAACTCCTAAATGATCCACAGGAAAGTCACCTTTCGAACTAGTGTATGGAAAAGCGGTAGTATTCCCAATTCAGCTGGCGATGCCAGTCGCTAAGTTGTTACAGGAGACGGAAGAAGAACCAAATGATTTAACCCAAAGAATAAATTAGTTGGTCGAACTAAATGAACACATGGAACAGGTTGGTGAAATATTGACCAGTTATCAACTAAAGATGAAGTCTCTATTTGACAAAAGGGCTAAAGATAGACCGCTACAACTAGGTGATTTAGTCCTAAGGTGGGATGTTCGTAGGGAAGATAAGGGAAAGCATGGAAAATTTGACCCGTTATGGTTCGGTCCCTTCAAAATCTTTGAAGTGAAAGGTAACAATACTTTCCTATTGGAAAATTTGGAAGGAGAATCACTGGAACTGCCAGTAAATGGTCAGTTCCTCAAACTCTACTTCTCGCACTAAAGGTAATCCTCCCTCATGCATTGTAAATACCGGTGTGTATATGTAAATACTCTATGAAATTTGAAGTTTTATCTGTTTTCTTTTATAATATTTTTTGTTGAAAAGACTCCATGCCCAAAGAAATTACCAGGTTGCAGGTTCTCGACGCATTGAAGTCAATACCTTGTACCCAGTTAGGGCCAATCTTATCTCCATTTCTAATAATTTTTTCTTCTAAATATGGAAATGGTATAGATATTGTTAAGAATTTATGAAGAGGAATATCTCTTTGATGCATATGATTCATGGCACCATGAGTTGGGTTGAAAGGGTTCCAAAACACTATAAGTTTAAATAATTCGAATTTTCGAATTATTTCCTCAAAATTTTGGTTCACATCTAAACATCACGCACCTTCGGATCATATCTCTTTCCATGCATGTTTCCCCACTCGCTCACCTCAACTCTGGCAGGCTACACGAATGAGAGTTAATAGCAAATGCGACCCCCAATGTTGAAACGGTCAGCTCAGATCCAATGACCACAATGCATTTTGACACCTGGAACTAAGAACATATCAGTCACAACACTTCTCGCCATAACCTGTGGGACCATCTGTCGAGAGAGCCCTTCCCATTGGATTGTTGAAATCACAAGTAAAGATAAAACGAAAAGGTAAAGGTAAGGGCCGAAGCCATTTTGTACCTTTGGAGCTCGCCTCATCAACATAGACCAACCCTAGACTGCCTCATGTCGCCCTACGCCATCCCCGCAACCACCACTTGTATAGCTATGCCCTTCTCTTTAAAAAATCCCCTTATCAGCCTAAAATTACCTCCCTGACAATAATTACTCGGTCGCAGTAAAAAAAAATCCTGCTTGGACCTCTGTGCAGGATTTACCTTGCCGCATACTCTCAAAAGAAACAGACAACTTCCATAATTATTTTTAGACCTTTCTGCGGGCTCCAGGTAACCCTACACCCCAAGCTCCTATGTTTTTTTTTATGTTTTGTCTCATACATTAAAATGAAGCATGTGGTGCCTGCAACACAAAACACTCATGAAGTTAAAACCACTGGTGTCGTACCCTTAATGGACCTCGAATGCCAAATTACAGACCCAGTCTGCCCATTCTCACTTACTGACTTCTGATATGAGATATTTACTGATCATGTGAGGTGGGAGGATCCTTTTAGGGTTGTTAACTTTGGTGTGTAATTCCAAATTGCGCCCCCAATTCACCTCTTCCCCAAGCTCATATCTTAGTTGGTTGGCTCATATCAAAGGGACACTAATTTTATTTTCCACCTCCGGAGTTAAAACCTTGGAAATAATCCCCCTCTTAATCCAAAGAGCTCTGGATTTCTTGGATCAAAACCCTTCCCGGAGAAAAATGGTTCCCATTAACTCTCTTTCGGACATCAACCCAACCTATCCTAGCTACAATGAATTGTTTTATGGGGGAAGATACCTATCAGAAAGTGAGTAAGGCCACTTTGGGATGTTTTCATAAAATGAAATAGCCTGATTTATTCCTCAACATCCTAGAATACCTCTCAGCTTCCATATGCTTTCAACTTCAATACTTCCCATCATCATCTTATTTTTGATACTAATCCTTGCTATTCTACTTGTTCCTATATACTCATGTTGAAGAGTTCCAATGCCTGAATCTTGAGGTGCTCGCCCCTAACAAGTAGTGAAATTCTACCTTTGATTAGAATATCTCAGTAAGGAAAGGACCTGGTTTGGGGGGTTACTTTTAGTTCATTTCAACCTTCATGGCCATTGCTTATCGAATCATTCATGGGATTTTGCCTCCCAGAATTTTCCCATAGCAGAGACAACTCCTCCAACTCAATAAGGAAGATGCCATAGGAGACGGGTACCTCTATGAGAATTACACATAAATTCAAGTTTTCGGTTGTGAACTCCCTCCATATTTCCTTCCAGCATCCATGCCTATTAGGATCTTTTCCCTCTAGTTCATTAGACAAGTACTCAGTGTAGACCTGCTCCATTTCGTACTAGAAAAGAAAGGTTACCTTTTCAAAATGGGATAGCTTGTAGGCCCCTTTGTGTTAAACACAAGACAAGATTTCAAAGTAGTTGAAGCCATACTTGAAGCCATGGAGTTTGAAAAGGGAGATGTTTGGCATTATGACCCCCATGGCATCCTTACTTGAAGCAGAGAAATGATTAAAGCCTCAACTTATGTACATGATCCAAAGCTCAAGATTGAATAGAAAGAAAAATTTGATTCTTGGCCTCTTAATATAGATATGGAGACCAAATCCCTAGTCAGCATGGGCAAAGCAAAAAAGAGGACGGTTGAATCATCAGTAAAGGCTAACATGGAGGAAGGGCATGTGCATAAAAGGGAAAGGGGTCAAACCCCGGAGCAGGAATAGGGTCAAAGCTCAGATCAACAACTCGATGAAGTGGATATATGGCTAGAAAAACTAGTTGCCGATAGCCCGGGCTTCCAGATTAATCTGGAGATCCCACTAGTAGCGTCCAATACATCCTTAATGGAGGTGGCCATCCCAGATCTAGAAATTAGTATTGATATTGTAGGGGAATGTTGGGAACCAGGGAGGGCTATTTAGGTCATAAATTGGAATACGACTGCATAAAGACATGGCTTCGCAGTTAACACCTAGTGACACCCGGGTGTTAGCCACCATGGACCTAGAGAAGGAAGAAATGAGGTTAAAGCTACTACACCCAAAAACACAGTCTCTACCTGCAGGACCTCATTTTCAAAACCTGGATGTATCCTTAGACATAACCAACATCCCCTTAGCAGACAAATTCAACTTTCACAGACAATTTGGGGAGATGTTGTATAATGACTTAGGCAAGAATATTATGACTATTAGATGAGATGAAACTTACCTGGAGAAGTTCGATGCTAAGGTAAAGATGGAGAAAATCAAATCTCGGGAAATATTCTTACAGAAAGAGTCATACAAGGAGTTTATCATGAAAATGGGAGTAGATACAGAGGACAAAGCAGTGGTAGAAGCGGTTTTGCAGTCCAATCAACAAGAAATTCAGGAGTTAAGATGGAAGTTGAAGATGTCCAACAGTGAACATGTTCAAACTCCTGAGTTGATTCAAGTAGAAATGGAGAAGGAAAATCTGATGAAGGAGCTAGATGAGAGCAAGAACAAGGTGTTATCTTTGGAACAAATAGCGGCTGAGTTGAAAGATATGATTTCTTCCTATATATGCATGATAATATTTCCTGAAGGCCCCTAGACTCTAATTGTCCCCTCACCTAGGCGTTGACCAAACTCTAACTATCTGAACGAGAATTAAAGAAGATTCAAGGGGACTTTAATGTTGCTAAATCCTAATTAGCTAAAAAGTAAAAGTAGATGCAGACTACAAATGAATGTGCCACGAAGATCTCAAAGGACCAATAGGTTTCCACGTAAGAAATAACAGAGTTAAAGGCTAAGCTAAAAGGAAACATGTCTTTGGTTGAAGCCAGGTGATCCGAGTTGACTCAATTCCTGGATTTAACCAAGATATTTTGCTTTCGTGATGTGATTATAATTGGATTCAAAATTGCATAAAGGAACAGATATGCATGATGTAAAGAAGAAGGAACATGATAATCTTCAGCAACATAAAACTCAAGACGTTGATAACGGAATTCATCTAGGACAGACTACGTCTCCAGGCCTAGTGTCATAATGGTGTAGGTCACTGCATTAAGTGTTGGAAAGAGTGATGATGTACATGCATGTGTTTTCTATATCATATAAGGAATATGCCCTCACGCAGGAGTGGCTCCAAGAGATGTTCTGCTGCAAGAACTCCCATTCAAAAAGGACTCCTATCAGTATGACATAATTTCACATATGACAATAATGAGCATCCTACCAACATGGCATCAAAGGGATCTCAATTTAGAAATACATGGTGACAACATGAGTATCCCATCAACATGAAGACAAAGGGATCTCAAATAAAACATGACGAATCATGACAACAAGTACATCCCACAGATGATTCCGTGCCACATCAAGCAAGAATCATGAAACAAATAAGAAAACAAGATCCCACATAAAACATCAAACATGGATCTGTGCAACACAATGCATCTCATAGAAAAGAGAAGTACATGAACACACTGCATATACCTCACATCGTGGGGCCATCTGAAGAAAAGGATGTCAAACTGCTGAAGTTGGTCGTACCATCAATCTTGCGGCACCAAATCTCATGGAATGATTGCTCACACATTAAATGCTGAAACCTACACTCCAATTTGAAAAGTGGCTGAAAAATGAAATGATCAAATGGAAAATTTGAATGCACCATTAGATTTGTGGCATCAAATAGTGTAAAACCGACTGTCAAATTTCTGAATTCTGAGAAAATGGAAATTTGGGGCTACTGTAATCTTTTAGATTTCCCCTAGATTCCTCAAAGATTCCCTCCTCTAGGTCATCAGAAGATATGTTGCTCTGATCAAAATTCTCACTATGCCATCAGGTTCGTGTCACTGAGAGGTGTAAGATCGACATAAAATTTGTCCAATTTGGACAATGGAAAAATTTCGCCCTCTTGAGAATTTGGCTCAATCATGGTTTCACCTACTCTTTTCCTAGGTTCATGGTTCCACCTGCAATAAAAAATTAATTAATTAAATACATCTCGATTTCCATGCCACGTACTTAGCCCTCCCACACTGAGAAAATGAAGGTTATATATTTTTTCCCGGGCAGACTTACCAACCCCGGGCCATTGGCACATTGGCTAACTTCGGCGCGCTTGTTAGGAGGTGGTTTCGGGTTCGATTCCCGTAGAACCAACATTAACATATGACTGTTTTGTTTTTTTAAAAATAGGTGAAATTTTGTTTGACCATTGGTTTATTTGATTAAATATGGGTGCACATTTATGGTTGATGTTGGTATCGTTACAAATGCGCTATATTGGAGGTGTGGGTTGTTTTGGCATAATGCTACATGGGGCCGTCGCGTGGGTAGGGCTGGCAGAGTTGTTGGCTGTCAGTTCAACTCCCACCAAATCCACTTTGATTAACGTATGGTTGTTATTATATGGAGAGGTGTGGGGTGGTGGGGGTGGTGGCCTGCCATCTCCTTTATATATATTTTTTGTTTTTATATGTAACAATGCGATTTTGAAAATTCTCGAACATTGACTCAAGGAATCAATTTAAGTAGGCCACAAATTTTCCTAGAATCTGGCCCAGGTTGGCCAGAATCCGATGGTCGGATTTTGTCCAAATTGCTCCCTCCTTAAGCCTGCCTAGTCACCCAAGTCAACCCTAAACTTTGACTGCCCCTAACTTTCGCATACAGAATCGGTTTGACGAACCATTCACACCATCACAATCACGACGATGAGATATTCAACATGAACCTAGTTCGAGCACAATTCAAACACTTTTATTTTTGACCCTTCTTGAGTCCTTTGGGACTTCTGCATGTGTCTGGAGCCACCTAGATCACCATGCAATTGGTACGAGATGAACTTATCTGAGAGATCAATCTTAGGTGGGAGAAGGTAACTTTGATGCATGAGCAAAAGAGGCTTTGTGCAGAATAAGCACCATCACTGCTGAATACTAAACATGTGAGCATGAAGAACTCTCAGTATGCTACAAAATTTATCTACTTCTTGAATGAAAGATCAACTGGAGAGATGAGACCAATGGACATAGCAGACAGGATAAGTGCAGTAGTAGACAACTCTAAGGCAATTTCAAAAGAGGAAGCTAGGGCTAGAGAAAAGAAAAGTCTCATAAGGGTGCAAAAAGACGTGCCCATTTTCTGTAATGACCCAACTTGAGTTACTGATTATTAGCATGCTTACGAAACATGTGTATGATAGCTACATACACAAGCATCGCAGGCATTGCACTAGTATACATACTAGTTTAATTATATAAATGTCTATGTAAGAAAATGAATAAGTTTTTAAAAGTATTAATTAATACCTTATTTATTAAGTAGTACAATAAAATATATTAATTTATTTTTATTAATAAAATTTTATTTAAATAATAAATGATTATTATTACAATGGGCCAGATTTATTTTACCTCATAAATCTTTGGACAATTCATGATAAGGTACTTAAAAGAAAATACTATTCTCGAAGTCAGTTGAGATGATAAGGTTAAAATCTCATTTAATGAATAATGACCAACTCAAGTAAAATATCTTAATGGATAAGGTTAAATCTTAAGATGAATTGGAGGAAAGGAAGGTGGGGTTTCTTGGGAGGGAAGAAACCTTCCCTATATAAACATAATCGAAAGGAGAAGTAAGGGGGGAAGGAAAAATCAGTTTTTGAAAACAGAGGATTGCTTTCACTTTTGGAATATAGTGCAGAGAGGAGAAAATACAGAGAAGGATGCTAGAAAATCAGTCTGTTTGAGGGATGAGCCGTGGGCTCGATTTTGAACTGTAAATTGGGAAATTTTGAGTTGTTCTTGGAGTTTTGGGCACGGGGCCAGTGGACTTCCATTTCGAAGTCCTTTGGATCTGGGAACCACAGAGGTTGATCCCAGATAGGCAGGGAGGAATCGGTTGGTTTGGTAAACTCGGAGCAACGTGGACTGACACAAAGAATCAGGTATGCAATTGCATTTAATTTGAAAGAATTATTCAGTAGAGCAGACAACTGGACAAGAACTGCAACAAAGTAGACAGATTTTCAGCAAAGCAGAAAGGTTAGTATCCATTAGATTAAATTTATTTAAAATTCAGTACTCATCATTTCAGATTCCGCTATTTAGAAATTAGCTTATAGTTCAGGTTCTCACATTTTTAGTGAAGAGTTTGACAAGATCCTACACGATGGGTTTCTCAACCTTTGGGGACCTCTTGGGGAACTATTTTCATAAGAGAAGTATAATCAAAAGATGATTTAAATCAAGAGCAAGACAAGAACTACTCCCGAGAAAACACCCATCCTCAAAGGAAAAACCATGATGAATTTCCTAAGAAAGAATTCCAACTCCTTGGCCTTGTCAAGGACATGTTTCACCGCAGACTGGACTATTCAGGGGTGGTTAACTTCTGTCTCAACTACAGGCGGTTCAGTTTCCTTCCACAACTACCTCCAACATTATAGCATTGGTGTGAGTAGTATGCAAATCCTCCCCTCGTATAGATGGTTTGTCCTCGTGCTCCAACTGCTTCTCATCAAGCATCATTATCATATCGTTGTTCCTGAAAGATCACTTCTGTTGTGCTAGCTATGGCATTTTATTTTACTTTTCAATTATTTTTACTCTATGTTTTACTATGCTTTTGTCAAGACATTTTATTATGGTTGGAATGGTTGTTCTTTCGTGCATGCTATAATTTTGATACATGATTTTGCAATGATGGCCAAAACCAAGAAGGAATATTACTTGAACAACCTATCTCAGTCGAAGAAGGCCTATATATGTTCTTTTGATCAACATAGAACAGGTTCAAAATTTTGGAAAGAAAAACTCTATGTTATTTTTGGGAACGTTTTTGCTTCTTTCATGGATGTATTACTCAGATTATTAATGACAATCAATGGTGATTCCTTCATTCCAGGATTATAGTATGTCTTCTCTCTATTGTAATTTCATAATGTTCATGTTCCTCTTAGATTCCACATTATGTAGCTGCCAGATATGTTTTCTTCTTCTTACAGATTCATTTGAGTTAAGATGTTGATAAAAATGTCTGTATAAGTCTTTGGAAACTAAATATTTAATTGTGCTCCGTGAATCTTTGCATCCATTCCTTTTTCATACTCGTCATGTCTTTCTGAATCCATAGAAGTGTGGAATTCTCGATATTTCAAGCTCTACATGATGGGTTACTTCCTCTCTTTCTCCTGCTTCCATATTCATACTAAAGTAATTGATCTATAACTCCTTGAGTGGTTTGGCCTCCTTTGATTTACCATTTATGCCACTGTGTATCTTACATATATGTATATATAAAGAAATCATGGACTATGTCTTTCTTTGATGATTGAACCAACTAAATTATCTTGGTATGAAATGTTATAAGTGATGCCTCTATCCTTTGAAGAATTATCAGAGACACACGAGATTTAGATGTTCTAGGCACTGGTCTCTTAGAAATCAAGAGGTTGTGTCTAGAATCGACAATAGATACCATACAAACTGATTGGGTTCTAAATATAATGTTGCAATGCATGCCTTTTGTGTGCTTTGCACATTATGGAGATCAAAATATTGCTCCATCTGTAGTATCCATGTTACAGGATCCTTGTAATAAAACGTCCTCATATTGATCTTTGGAATATGGTGGGTCTTCAATCCAGTGAGTCTATGAAATCATGATTAACATTTATTTTTTTCTCATCATGAGTTTACTCTACTACCTTTTCACCATCAGGAAACATTTCTTATAGAAAATTTGTCAAACATTCCTTCAAACCTTCCATGTCTTTATTTAAATCTTCAATGTTTCCTTTCAATTTTTCTTCTATACCATTGATTCCATTCTTCAAACCATCCATCTTAGCTTCTGTTACTTTTTTTGAGAGCAAAATTCGTTTCACTTGGTCTTGTAATTTTGATATATCTTGTTGCATTTCTTCCTCTTCTTCACATGTCATAGTTGAGATTTCAGGTTTCTTACTAGGTGTTTCCATTTTATTTCTTCAGGGCATAAATTAATGATAATTATGCTTCACTATGCCCTTTGAATCACTTCAAAATAATTTTTCAAACAAAAGTTATGACTTTTTTTTTTTTTAACTACACACCTTTTTTTTCGCTTTGTAGGAGCTCGATATTGAATCTTTTGTATCTCTATAATTTTGGATCTACAATGTCTAAATTTTCATCCAATGCTAGCCCTATGAGTGTTATTTCCAACCCCACAAGTAAGAACAATATTGGAGTGTTCAGAAAAGAATTATGTGCGATCTCCCATGATGACGTGATTATAGACCTGTTCAGTAGAGTGAACTTGTACGGGGTGCCACGTGTCATAGTTTAAACCTTTGGCCATAAAATTTCTACATGACAAACTGCACGCCATTCAATTTCAGTCACTTTTTACAGAATTCAAATCCGATGCCTGAAATGAAAGTTATGACAATTTTGCCTAGGTCACTTGTTGGAGATAGAATTTTGGAGCCTGTAAAAACCCTAAATTCGCCAGATCATATCTATGAAAATATAGTGAACCAAGATCTTCAATTTTTACACGCATTTCACCAAGATTGCGGCTCCACGTGATAAAAATTTCAGCTTCTGAGGCCTTGTAGAAATAAATTTATAGTGAAAATTCCAAGATGACCTGTTTGAAGGAGTGAAACCCTAGAATCTCAAGCTCTGATACCAAATGTTATGCAACCAACTCACAAAATAGAAGAAGAGATAGATCAAAGACTTCAAAAATAATTTCTTCAAGGGGGAAACCTCCTTTAAATTACACAAATGAATAATTTTTCGATGATTCAAATGACAAAACCTCCTTTATATATATAGGGGTATAAGGGGTTACAATATAATCAAAGTTGTCCTAACAATAATAATGTAAGGGCACAACAATAACAATAGTGAGCTTTTATGGGGCACAATAATAACAATATGGGGAATACATGGGCACAACAATAAAAATAAGGGGGCTACAATGACAATAATGATGAGGAAATACACTAGTATTATAGGGACCTAAGAATCCTGCAATCAAGATGGCTATCATGTTTCTTGCACTCAGGTTATCATGCAAATAGAACACCATGTTTATTTCACCCTCACTTGCAAAAAACTAGAGGACAATGATGATGATGGCCATGGCTGAAAACAAAAACCCAGAACCCATCAAACAAAATTCAAAGTTACAAATGTAAATCGATAAACACTATGCATATTTCACACAATTTAGCAATAAATAACGACTACTAACCATAAATGACATAACCTTTACATTCTCAGATAAGCATTATCCTATTCTTCGGCGTAAATCACGTGATATTTCATTTGTCGAAATGCAAATTGATTGGTTTAGTATTTTAATTAACCATCAATGTGAAATGTGAACAATAGGAATTTTAATATTATGCTATCACTTTCTTAGATAATACTCTTAATTACGAAGCTAGCAAATTCAAAAGACAAGTCTAGTTGGAGAGGCATGTTTAGTTGTGTATGTTCAAGGGTGATCATATAAGGATGAAAAATTGAATGAATTACCATATTTAGTTTCTAGGTATGGGAAAAGAACCCAAAGCGATTTCGATTCACAGTCTACGTCGTAATGTAGAAAAAGTATTTGCGGGCTATGACAGTTGCAGAAAAGGACTAGCTATTATAACCAACAAATAGCATCAAAGCTTAAGGTGAAATGTGATTGCAGTCTGGGTGTGTTAGCTTTGTCTTGAGACAATACCATTATGGATTGCATTTGTCTTAAGACAATTCCATTATGTATTGTAGCCCATGCCCATGAGAGATGATTAAATAACTAGTTATTTTGAAAAGGTTGAGTCGTTCTTATCACATGGCAAGGATGCATTGCATTAGTATGTGTTTGCTTAATTAAGAGATTGAAATATAATTTTATTAATGGATTATCTTTAAGGTTTGGAGAGAAATATTAGCAAAGAATGTTGAATAGCTTGATCTTCTTGTGGTTTTCCTAACATGGTTTAGCCTGTCAAAAAGAAAAGGAAGAAAAACTAGATCACACATCTATCAACATTGTGCAACAGTGGAGAGACCACTTTAGTGGAAAGGAAATGATTCTATTTTATTTACCCATATTTTCTATAATAGATTGAAATGTGTGACAATTTTTTTATGCAGATTAAAGACAATAGCTTCAACAATAGGAATGGATGGTAATTGCAATAAAGGCCCGATATATATGAGTATTCTATATCAATGCTTATTTGCTATAGTTCTTCAATTTTTTAAACCAGCAACAAATGTATTTAAAAATGGTCATTTATCCTTCCAAACAATATTGCACAACAAATGAAAAACCAATGACCATTTCACTCCAACATTGGTGATTATGATGTATGACTTGATGGTAGTAATATATAGAATGGTTTAATAATAGTTTGTTGCTCTTGCTCATGGAAATCAATAAGAGGAGAATCATTGTACCTATAGCATGGTCAAGTGTTATCTATATTGTACAAAGAACAGAGAGAGAGAAATTGATATATGTTTGCGTGCCAATCATAGCATGTGTTGAGTGAATTCACATTCTACCTGTAACAAATAGATTTGTCAAAATTCCAACATTTCAAGGGAATTTGGTGCAAGATTTTGTAAATGCAGGGTGTAACACATTTAAAGAGAAAATTGATTGCAATATGAGTACAATAGAAAAGGCAATAGGATAGCGGGCTTAAAATTACAATTGATGAAGTTTTTGGCATGTTTCCTTTTCAATTGTTCCAATTGAAAAGATAATTCTTGTAATCATGAGTTATTTCAAGACGAAATTGAAATATCGACAAAGAAAGTCAAGTACGTAGCATGTGTTTATGTTTTGGTTTTTGAACCCAACAATTTTTTTTATATCATTTCTACATAACAATGATATCATTTTATTGATATCATTTTTCCATAGGATAGATGCATGCCAGTCTGGGAATTGAATATAGACTAGATTGACATATATAAATATATAATGGATATGATTGAGAGGTTATCAACCACACTTGAGTTACTTAATGAAGTTACAATCGTTTCAAGGTTAATTCTTATTTATGATACATGGGATTGAGCGTGATGGAGCTTTCTATGCATGTCTCAAACTTTGATCGTTTATAGATTTGGCATAAATTTGATGCACTATTTTATTTTATTTCTATTTTGTTTAACCAATGAATAACTAGATGCTTGAATTTAAATAAAAGGAAAAAATAAAAATAAAAACTCTACACTTCCACATGTTCATGAAGCACTCCACACTTTCTCAAATAGCGGCATCAAAATCCGAACCAAAAAAAATGTGACTTTCGCGTAGAAAAGCAAAAAATGATCATTAAAAATTCTTTTGTAACTAATTGAAATTTAAAGTTCATATATTGAACAATTATACTAATATAACTCTTAAATGCAAAATGATAAAATGATAAAAGATTATTTGTTGCTATTAATAATGGTTTGATACCCATTTACATCCATCTATGAAAGAGATGGATAATATGATTAATACATTTATTAAAAAAAAAAAAAGGAGATTAACAATGTCCATAGTATGTTCAAAATTTGAAATATGGTGAATTATTTATAATCAAATTCTATGGAGGAAAATAAATAAAGACTTCAAGGGAAACAAATCCACTACTTATCTTGAACATAAATTTACGGTTTTCACGAAAATGAGAAATATGGTGACAAAAGAAAAGTTAAAAATAATGGCTCTCTATTTGAATGAAAGAACCATAACAGAAAAAAATATATATAAACTTTAAATTTGGTATACAAATTGGAACTTCATGCATCTTCTTCTTACTCTTCACAATCTATGTAGAATAATTTCTTCTCAGCACACTTATGACCTTTAGTGTATTTGCTATCACAACTGTAACAAAGCCCTTTTGCTCTTTTTTCTTACAATTGTTGTGGTGTCAACCTTATAGGTTGTGGAAGACTAGGGGCAACAACACTTCCATATTTATAGTTGTGAGTGGTATGCTTCTTGGTTGCCATAATTTTGCTTTCCATTTTTCTTGCTAACCTGAATGCCTTCTCTAATGAATCAGATTCTCAAAGGCGAACATCATGTTGGATATTATCGTTTAAAGTCCCTATGAACACATCAATCTTATGCTCCTTTGGAATATTTTTTACTCTTATGTTCAATTTTTGGAACTCCTCAATGTGCTCCATTATTGAACCCTTTTGTTTGAGACTTATCAATTGGCTAAAAAAAATGTTTCTTTTTGTATCCTCATAATGTGTTGTCAATTCTTCTGTAAAAATTTCCCAAGTGATAATTTGTTTACGAGAGCAAAGCCATTGATACCATACAAACTGATTTGGTTCCAAATATAAAGTTGCAATACGTACCTTTTGTGTGTTTTTCACATTATTGAGATCGAAAAATTGCTCCATCTGTAATATCCATGTTGCGGGATCCTTGCTATCAAACTTCCTCATATCGATTTTTGGAATATAGTGGGTCTTCGATCCCACATTAGAGTCTAAGAAATCATGATTAACATTTCTTTTGTTTGCATAATGCGTTTCCTTTACTACATTTTCACCATTAGTAAGTATTTCTTATAGAAAATTTGTCAAATCTGTCTTCAAATCTGCCATGTCTCTCTTCAAATCTGTCTTCAAATCTATCTTCAAATCGTCCATCTTAGCTTCTATGCCCTTTATCTTAGATTCCACGCTATTTATCTTAGCTTCTGTTAGCTTTTGTGAGAGTGACATTTATTGCACTTGTTCTTGTAATTTTGATATATCATGTAGCATTTCTTCCTCTTCTTCATGAGTCATGCTAGAGATTTCAGATTGCTTACTAGGTGTTTGCATTTTCTTTCCTTGGGGCATTAGTTATCGATAATAATGCTCTACTATGCCCTTTAAATTCCTTCAAAATAAATTTTCAAACCCAGCTTAAGTAAAAATTTTAAAAAATCTACACACCGTTTTTCACTTTGTAGGAGCTTGATATTGCCTCTAATGTATCTCTGTACTTTCTGATCATCCAGTTCTGAAATTGCGACCTACAGTAGCCTTCTGTGTCCTCTTTCCAATGCCACTAGTCTGACCCAAATTGGATTCTCCAAGGAAGAGTTATGTGAAATATCCGACAGTGACTTGATTATAGACTAGTTCAGTAGAGCGAACTTGTACGACGTGTCACGAGTCACTGTTTCGACCTTTCGCTCTAAAAAATATCTACAAGAAACTACAACCTGTTCTCTTTCTGTAACGTCTTACGAAATTTCAATCTGATGCTCAGAGAGAAAGTTATGATTATTTTCCCCAGGTCACTTGTTTGGAATGTAATTCAGGAGTTTGCAAAAAGACCAATGTCCTCAGATCATATCTCCGCACATATAGCACAAAAAGCTCTGAAATTTGGACCCGAGGTTCAGCGCGATGTCTTCTCAAATGGGTTTGTTTTTTAACTTCTTAAACATCGCAGAAAAAATGTTATAGCGAAAATTCCACGATGACCTATTTGGAGCAGCGAAACCCTAGAATCCAAAGCTCTGATACCAAATGTTATGAAACCAGCTCAAGACAAGATAGAAAAGATAGATCAACGCCTTATAATTCAGCCTCTTCGAGGGGGAAAACTCCTTTACATTACATAAATGAACAATTCTTGGATGATTCAAATGACAAAACCTCCTTTCTATATATAGGAGTCTAAGGAGTCACAATATAACCCAGCCGACCTAACGATAATAATATAAAGCCACAAAAATAACAATAGAGGGATTCTATGGGGCACAGTAATAAAAATATGGGGATAATAGGGGCACAACAATATTAATAAGGGATGAAACTATAATAGTAATGGGGTAATCACTAGTATTATAGAGACCCAACAAAATTACACATGAAAATATGAAAGTGGAGAGTGGGATCTCTACCTCTAGTTGATCATTTCTATTTATAACAAAATTAGAGTGGTTTACATCAATTAAATATTGATTCTACTAGGCGGTGTTTCCCCTTCACATTTGGATAAGTTAAGTTGTTGTCGGCCTTTGAAATCTAATAAGTTGAGGCGGTGTGGTCACAGGTCGTGGTGAGTGTTAGAAACTGAACAAGCCAAGGTGGTGAAGTGGATCGCAGGGAAATAATTATATCTAACATTCTCCACCTTAATTATTTCACCAAAAAACAAAAAATTCCTATTACATCAAAATTTCATCACATCATGCATACTCTTATATTTTCCCTATGAGTTTCAAACAGTTATTTTCCCAAGGGTTTTGTAAATATGTCTGCAAACTAGTCTTCTAATCTATAAAATTCCATACAAATTTCATTATTGTTTACAAATTCTTGAATAAAGTGATATCTCGTATTAATATGTTTACTCTTCTTATGTAAAACATGATTTCTTTATAATGAAACAACATATTTGTTGTTGGCTTGAGGGTGCTTGGACCCAGATTCAGAGTTAGTTTCAATAACCAACAAAACCCTACACTATTGGCCCTTGCGGAAACAATGCGCTTAGCACATATTTCTGTCTCACCCGAGGTAGTATTGGGGGATGCTAGAACTAGGTTCTGCATCCAAAAGGCTATGTGATGTAGCAGTGGGGCATTTCCTTAATTTAGGGCCAGATCCGACCTTCACGAACCCTTATCTTCAGAATCACATACTTAAAGTGATTTCTACTTAACTAGACTTAGGAACTACACCTAAGTGTTATAACATGCATAAGTTAATATATCAAAGTCGATCTGAAACTTCGCAATGCAATTAAAACAATATAATAGAGAATTGAATCATAACTGAGCATGAAATACAAAAACACATAAATATACTCAGAACACACATATTTGCTTCAATTATGCTTTATTACTTGAGATCTTCAGTACATAAACGTCTTCCGACCCTGTGCACATAACTGCAGGGGCCCGCACACTTAGCTTTGGAGTTACGAAGTGTTGACTTAAGGGGTTCTGACCCAGGTTTAGAGTTAGCTGCACCAACCAAAAAAACCTAAACTGTTGGCCCTTTCAGAAACAACCCGCGTAGCATAGGCTATAGTCTCACCTGAAGGAGTATTTGGGGATGACAAAACCAAGTTTCTGCATCCAGAGATCTGGGTGATGGGTTTTTGTTACTTTTAGGGATTTATCCCGAACTTTGCGAACCCTAATCCCTTAAATACAGAAATCACAGTATCTTACAAAAACATAATCTAACCCTTCACGGAACACTTTAAACATTCATAACATCATGTAAAATATCAGATCAGATCTACTACTTTCACACACCAATTAAGTTTTTCTTCAGATAAGTGTAGAAACAAAGTGAATACGCATAAATTTCATAAGTAATTATAAAGGCACATATACACAATTATAGCTTCAAAAACAATCTTTATTGATACAATCTTTCTATTACAGATTCTTCTTCTTTTTTGCACACCTAGCTGTAAGGGCCCGCGCACTCAGCTTGCGGACTTACCAAGGTCTCTGCACACATAGCTACAGGGGCCTTCCCCTTCGCCTAAGTACAGAAAACAAACTTTTCTACCCCAGACTACTTGCCCATGCAATTATCTTCAATTCTTAACTTAACTCCTATGAATCGCTATAACTTCTTTATATAGCTTCTTCTTTTACAATACCATGGTTCGCGAACCATGGGCGAGTCTCAAAACATCCTTAAACTATGGGACTAAATGTTAGAATATTATATATAATTATAGAGAAATGGAATATATTGCAGAAATATAAACACAGAAAACACATAAAACAAGAGAGACACGGATATACGTGATTCACCCAAATATGGGCTACGACCATGGAGAAACAACTGGTCCTTCCTTTTATATTATCCAGCAAAATGAAGAGATACAACCTACAGTAGATCTGATGTAATTCCATCTTCGCTCTCACAAAAAATATAGATCTACATAGTTGCAGTATAATTCCCTCATATATAGGGAGGGGTTGCCTTACAGGGAAAAAAACCCTAAATTAAACATAACTTCCACCGTCCGATTTCTGCCTAATGAATGACCAAGATTGACTACGAAATTACAACATTTTACAAGGTAACTTTACACCTATTTTTAGCTTCAAGGGCACTGCCCCCAACCCCCTACCAGGAGGGGGCTCTAAAGAATCATCTCCCCCCCCCCCCCCAAGACCCCCCTGGCAGCGTGCATAAATGGGAAAAATTTATGTAGCATTAAGAAATGGGGTCCAATGCAGCAATACCTCTGAATAAAGAAGATAATCACGCTCGACACCCAACAATATCCCACTTGGAGACTGATTATAAAAACTCCATCACTACTTCATTTGCTGGACAATGACTCCACTTTGGACCTGGTTGTTTCTCATCTTCATCATCATACTTGAAGACCAATTGAAACTAAGAAGAATATCAGTTTCTCACTGGTTACAACTTTCATTAACATATCTGTAGGATTCTGGCTAGTGTGTATATTTTCCAGCTTCAACTGTCCATCTTCCAACACTGATCGTATGAAATGGTACTTGAGCTATATATGTTTAGTCTTGGAATGAAATGCAGAGTTCTTTGCAAGATGTATGGCACTCTGGCTATCAATGTATATCCTTCCCAACTCCCGCTTCTTACCCAATTCATCCAGAAACCTTTATAACCAAATCATTTATTTACTAGCCTCTGTAGCAACAACATACTCTACTTCCGTCGTTGAGAGTGCAACAACACTTTGCAGTTTTAAAACCCAACTAACAGTTGTTCCACCTACAATAAAGACATACCCTGTGGTGTTTCTCCTATTACCTCTATCACTTGCCATATCTGCATCAACATATCCTTGTAGAGAAATGTTTGAACCACCAAAGCATAACGCTTGTTTTGTGGTACCTCTCAAATACCTGAGAATCCACTTTACGCCATCTAATGTTCTTTTCCTGGATTGTTCATGTACCTGCTTATAACTCCCACTGCATGTGCAATATCAAACCTTGTAGAGATGATTGCATACATTAAGCTTCCAACTATTGATGTATATGGAACTTTAGACATATAAGCCATTTCTTCTTGAGTATTGGGACACACCTCCTCACTACTTTGAAATGGCTAGCCAAAGGTATACTAACTAGTTTTTCATTATTCATATTAAATATTTTCAACACCTTTTGTATGTACTCACTCTGAGACAATGTTAATTATCGATTCTTCATGTCTCTAGTTATCTCATACCAAGGATTTGTTTTGTAGCACCCAAATCCTTCATTGCAAATGAGTTTGCCAATTTTGTTTTGAGCACATCTATTTCCTGCATGTTAGAAACTGCAACAAGCATGTCAAATACATACAATAACAATATAATATAGGTGCCATCATTTTTCCTTTTGAGATAAACATAATGATCAGAGTGACATCTAATATAACCTTGTTTAGACATAAACTTGCCAAATTTTAGATACCACTTCCTTGGAGCCTGTTTTAAGCCATACAAGCTCTTCTTCAACCTGCACACTAGTTTCTCCTTCCCTTTTACCTCATATCCTTGTGGGTGCTACATATAGATCTCTTCCTCCAAATCCCCTTGGAGAAAGGTTGTCTTTACATCTAACTGCTCAAGATGCAAATATTCAGTTGCTACTAGACTTAAAATAGTTATGATTGAAGTCATTTTAACAACAACAGAAAATATCTCATCAAAGTCTATACCCTTTTTCTATGCAAATCCCTTCACCACATGTCTATATTTATACCTTTCTCTACCTCCATCTTCTTCCTTCAACCTATAAACCCATTTATTCTGCAATGCTATTTTACCTGCAGGCAACCTGACTAAGTCCCAAGTCTGGTTATGTACTAAGGAGTCCATCTCTTCTTTCATGGCTTGCTCCCACTTCTTCTTGGTTTCTACCTGCACTGCTTCTTCATAACATTCTGGTTCACTAGAATCAGTAAAAAATACATGATATAATGAAGGAGAGTATCCTTAAGGGGGTCTACTTATCCTGGTAATCTTCTAATACTACTTTCAGGTGTTTGAGGTGCTTCTTGTTGTTGTTTTGACTATTGATCATTATGATTTTCAGGCACCTTCACTTTTTTTGTGATCTCATCAAGCACTGTGTATTCTCTATTTGATTTTCTTGCATGTGATCTTTATACAAAACCTTTTCATTGAATATGACATCTCTGCTGCTAATGATTTTTTTGTTTTTCATAATAATAAAAGCGATAACAAAAATCATTAACAACATATCCAATAAAGGTACATTTCTTTGATCTTACCTCAAGCTTTGTTCTATTTTCTTTACTAATGCGGACAAAGGATTCACAACCAAAAGTCTTTAAAAATGAGTAGTTTACCTTTTCACCTATCCATGTCTCCTCTGGAATACCACCATCCAAGGAACTTGAAGACCTTCTATTTATTAGATAACCAACGATATCTACAACATCTGCCCAAAATTGTAAAGGCAATCCTGCATACAATCTTATGCACCTTGCACACTCCATGATTGTCCTGTTCATCCTTTCTGATACACCATTTTCTTGTGGTCTTCCTAGAACTGTCTTCTCTCTATGAATTCCATTCTCTGAACAATACCTATCAAATTCTTTGCTGCAATATTCACCTCCGTTTTTTGATATGACACACTTCAAACTCTTTCCTGTCTCATTTTCAACCAAATCTTTCCATTTCTTGAAAGTATAAAATAGATCAGATTTATTTTGAATACAATAAATCTAGGTTTTTCTCATTGCATCATCAATAAAAGTAACATAATAATGAGAGACACCGAGAGATGATACCTGAGTAGGTCTCCATACATCTATATGCACAAGCTCTATTTTTTCTCTTATTTTCTTCCCAACTTTGAGGAATCTTACTCTCTTTTGTTTTCCATAAACACAATTCTCACATAATTCCAAATCAACATGCTTCAAGCTTGGCAACAAATTTTTTGAGTGAAGAATCTGCATCCCCTTCTCACTCATGTGCCTGAGGCTATGATGCCACAATGCCATGTCTGCTCCACTAAAGGTTAAAGCATTAACAAAATTAGAAATATCATTGCATAACTACAATGTAACAACATTTTCTCCTTTTTCTATTACCAGGGCTCCTTTAGTGACCTTCCAGATTTTATCTGTAAAAGTAGTTACATAGCCTTCACCACCAAACTGCCCTATTGAAATCAGTTTTTTCTTCAGATATGGAACATGCCTTACCTCCTTCAAGAACCATTTATTTCCATTCTTCTGTTTTATGAAAAATGCACCCATTCCAATGATTTTATAGGGTTTATCATCACCCAATCGAACCTATCCAAAATCTCCTTGAACATAATCATGAAAATTTTTCCTATCAGGTGTGGCATGGAACGAGGCCCTTGAATCTACCACCCATGCATCAATAATATTTTCTAATGAAAGAATCAGAGCATCTTGAAACACATCAGCTGTCACATTTGCTTCATGATCGTTTTCTTATTGCACGTCACCTTCTTTTCCCTTCCAAGACTTGCAGTCTTTCTTCAGGTGTCCTTTCTTCCCACATTTCCAACACACTATCCCCGATCTGGACTTGGATCTACCTTTCTTTGACTTACTGCGATATCCTGGGCTCCTTCCTCTTTCCATTTTTCTTCCCCTAGTCTCTGTAATCAAAGCATTACCTGATGTCTCACCGGAGCTTTTCAATCACATTTCCTCACTAAAGATTGAACCGACAACATCATAAAACTTTAAAGTACTAGATCCAAACACAAAGCTACTAATGTCCATAACTAAACCATTCCAACTTTCTGGCAATGAGCACAGAAATAACACAACCCTAACTTCCTCATCAAAAGTTACCCCTACAAAACTTAACCTACTGGTAACTGTATTAAATTCATTTATATGATCAGCAATAGATCCACCTTCTGACATCTTCATATTAAATAAACGCTTCATAAGAAATACCTTATTTGAGGCCGAGGGTTTTTCATATAGTTTGGACAATGCTAACATTAAACCCTCTGTTGTCATTTTCTTTGAAATATTAAAGGCTACCGATGCTGCTAAGCAGAGCTGTATTGTTCCAGGTGCCTTTCTATCGAGAATATCCCATTCTGTGTCTGTCATACTTGTCATCTTCTTTGTATTTCCGCTCAATGGTAGGTACATATCTTTCTGGTACAAATAATTTTCCTTTTGCATCTTCCACAATTGGTAGTTTTGGCCATTAAATTTTTTGACCCTAGACCCACCATCCTCTACCAATGCTCCCACTCAAACCAGGAACCCTTCTCTCCTGTGAGTTTATCAACCAAATAGACCTTCAGATCTAATAACAGTTGTTAGAAAATTATATATTATAGAGCAACGGAATATATTGCAGAAATATAAACACAGAAAATGTATTAAAAAAGAGAGACAAATATATACGTGGTTCACCCAAATTTTGGCTATGTCCACGGAGAAACAACCAATCCTTCCTTTTATATTATCCAACAAAATGAAGAGATACAACCTACAACAGATCCATTGTAATTCCCTCTTTTCTCTCTCACACAGTTTCCTCTCTTTCATGGTCAGAATACAGATCTACATAGCTGCAATACAATTCCCTCATATATAGCGAGGGGTTGCCTTATAGGGAAGAAAAACCTAAATTAAATATAACTCCCACCGTCATATTTCCGCGTATTGAACAGTCAAAATTGACCCCCCTTGGTGCGTGTTGCCGCCACATTATGAAATGGGGTCCAATGTGGTGATACCTCTGAATAAAGGAGATAATCAAGCTCTACACCCAACACTAAAGTCCCTTTGACTCCTATGACCTTCATGC
The DNA here is from genome assembly GCA_031772625.1 of Pinus tabuliformis. NCBI lineage: Eukaryota > Viridiplantae > Streptophyta > Pinopsida > Pinales > Pinaceae > Pinus > Pinus tabuliformis. The sequence goes on along the minus strand of CM062812.1, from coordinate 159,119,354 downwards.
TCTTCTCCCTAAAAATGTGGAGACTTTACATAATTAAAAAAATTAGTTACAAAATTTACCCCGGGGGACCCTGTCCCAATAGGTTCCCAACATAATTTCATGACTCGCCCTCGAGTCACTTTGCTGGTGGCACCTCGATCTTCACCTGTAGCTCACATAACTCAATCTTCAAAACCTACAAGTCTGGTGTTCCCTGCGTAGTAGCTTGTTGCACTTCCCTGTCCAATTTTTTAGTAGTTGGGCCTTCAACTGCAAGGCCCATTGTCTATTGAGTCTGCTGCACCCCTTTGAGCTTTCTCTACACTGAAAGAATCAACTAACTGGCCTCATCTGCCGATAGATGTGTCCTTGAAGATATGATCACTTCCTTGCGACACAACTCACTATTGTTGCTTTTCCCTGATGTCCATGCCAATGTTTTGCAGATTCAAATCCTCCTACAGCGGGGTCCATAACTCCATGGCCTGCTCAAATAGCTCAGTGCAACCCTTGACTACATCTTCCATGGTGTGCATGCCTTCTTTAATAGTAGCTCCGCCCTTCTCTCTAACTTCTAGAGGAGTAGTGGGTTGCAACTTTAATTGTAACTGTGATATCTGCAGCTGCAGGTGAAACCTGACTCAGACAATTTCGTCCTTAGACTCTTTTACTAGAACAGACAACTTTTGAATCTTGTCCGGGGAGGCCACTTCTGCTAGGATCTTGAGCTTTGGAAGCTCACTACAGGCCTATGCAATAGAAACTTCTAGTTGCTAGCTTCACGCTATAATATCCTCCTTTTCCTTGAGGGCTTGCGCCTTTTCCTCAAAGATCTACTGGTTATTGGTTTTGACTTCATTGATTACCAACAACACATGTTTCTCTCGAATCCTGAGTTCAATAGACATCTAGATTCAGACTCATGTTCGTCAGAGGTGCCTTCTCTTCGGCTGAATTGTCGTGCAGGGACCCTTCTGGAAGTTGTACTGTGTGGAGATCCATGGTCAATTATGCATCCAATACTAACTCGCTCACTTGATTTAGGCTCACTTGCTTCATGCTCACTTGTCCCATGCTCGCTTGAATAAGATCTATTTGGACCTACAAGTCGCGCAGGCCTTGTTGTACCTGACTGAGCGATTTCTGGTACTGCTGTTCAAAGTGGCTCATGAGGTCTGTCGTCACTTCATGGATCACATCCCCAATTTCATCTAAGTCCCCCTCTATGAGGATCAGAGGTGTCACACCTGCTGATTTGTTGAGATTTTTCTTCTTGCACTACCCTGTGGAAGTCCTCTTCTTCCTCTTCTTAACAATGAAGGGGGATCTCAAATTTGTGCCCCCTTCTTCTTCCACCTTAGTCTCTTCCTCCCCCTATGAGTTTGCGGGGTCTGAATCAACGACATTAATGGTAGCCTGTGACTGTTGGGATAGGGTCCTAGAGTAAATTCTGGGGTTAGTTTAACCAATTTTTGTAAAATTTTTGTAAAGAATGTAAAGCCTCTATGAAATGTGGATGCGGAGCACACAGTTAAGTAGGAGTTAAAGGGGCTTTAGCCCCTTGTTTGGGTAAGTAACAGGTCGATTTTGAGACTCACCCATAGACTGCAGACCATGGTATTCTATTGGAAAAGCTATATATATTTGAGTCATAGCGAGTCCAGAGGGGGTAACTAACTCAAGATAGAATATTTTTTTGGCAAGTGCTAAGGTATGAAAACTCTATTTCCTATACTTAGGCGAAAGGGGAAGGCTTGTGCAGCTGAGTCTGTAGGAGACCTTGGTAAGTCTGCAGTTGAGTGCGCAAACCCCTGTAGTTGAGTGCGTAGGGTGGAAGAAGTCTATAAAATGAACGTTGAACTTAACAAAGACTAATTTTGGGACAATTATCTTGCTTTTTAGTAATATTATTATTTTTATTCATGTTATGCTCTATCACTCAATGATATGTTTGTTGTGGAATAATGTGTAAATACTGCATGAACTTATTGAATCTTTGATATTTATGCAAGAACTAAGTAATTATTTGTTTTTGGGAAGATAAGGGTTAATTCTGTTATGATTTCTAATGAATTGGATATATCTATGTGAAGATAGATCTAAGGTTATTAATTAATGCGTGAAAGTGGACAGTTTTCTTCTTTAGGGTCTATAAATTCCGATCACAGAATTTCATGAAGGTCTAGAAGCCATTTTCTTAGAGTTATAGTAGCGGATCATAGAAATATAATGATCTGTGTGAAGGTAAACTTGAGCTACAAAGGCTTAAGATCACTTATCACACGATTTTTGGATGCATGAACTTGGTTCTAGCATCCCTCAATAATGCTTCGGCTGAGACTGCAACTTCCGCTATGCAAGTTGTTGACAAAAGGGCCAACAGTTAGGGTTTTGTTGGTTGGCGTGATCAACTCTGAACGTGAGTCAGCGCCCCTTAAGCCAACAAATGGTTATGTTGACAAGACTGGGATATATCTAAGAGATGTGTGTTAAATGGTTTCATAAGAAGAAAGATATTGATAAGTGGATTGATAAAAACATGCACACATTCACAGCTCAAGAGAACAGGAACCCTAAATTATCTAAGGACTAGCGGTTACAGAGATTTTTATACACAGACAAGACCGACACATTCTTTTGTTTCTTCCCTGACGAACTACATGAGTGGTTTTCTAAATTGGCCAGCAGTCAAGGTACGTGGAGGCTTGACGGTCCTATAATTTGGACTCTTGAACTGGTACAATGTCTAGACTCATCAGAAAGCAATATATCGTGGGTTGTGGATCATTGGATTGATCACACACTAGGAAGTTTCACGACTTATTTCGCGATAGACAAAAATATCAGCTATAGCGAAGCAGAATGAAGGCCCTTTAAATGACGGTGAGGTAAGTATTTGAAATAATTAAAGACTGGGATTAAGATGATGTTATGTGAAAAGAGGGTTATGCAGTTACCTTGATGTTTGGGGCTATGCGAAGCTGGAGATTCTTTAGAAGAAATGAAGGATCAAGCCCAAAATATAGTTCGCTCATTGAACCCCCTTCAAGCGACGACAAAGGGACAGTGCTGACTACGCCACGAAGTGTAGTTCAGTTAATTACATAGGGTATCTCAAGGATACCTCATCCATCCACTCCACCTCCACCTCCACCTCTGCCTCATACACCTACACCTTCACCTCCTCCACCTCCACTTCCACCATTCAACATGGTGAACACGATGAAGATGCTGATTTTTAAAGGAGTAGGGAGTGAAGATCCTGAACAATTTTGGTTTGTTGCAGGAGCTGTATGGACAACATCGTAGATTATGGATCATAAGATCAAGAAAGTGCAGTTGGTTATAGCTTTACAGGATCACACATTAACATGGTACATCAAGTATTGCACTGATTACCCCAACGCGACATTGGTAGAGACCTAACAAGATTTGAATAAGGAGTTTAGTAAGCCTAAGTTAGAGGCGCAATCAGTAATTGAGTTTAAGGAAATTCGATAGAAGGTAGATGAGACACCTTGGGATTTCAATCAAACATTGAAATGCCTGATCAGGTAGGAAAATATGATAATCACATATTCCCAGCATCGTGGCTAGTATATAGCATCGCTCTTGCCACATTTGAGAGTGCCTTTGTCACAACAAAAGATAGCAACACAAGCAGAATCTTTGGAGATAGCGATGAGGCTAGAGGCCTCACCCATACAGGATACAAACCTAGGAGTACAACAGATTCACTCATAGGTAGAAATCCTGCACTTGGAATTGCAGAGTCTGAAGAAAGGAAGCCCAACCGAAGGTGCACACTGAGGTCTGGTGTTTGAAGTCTAAGAGCCGTGGACACGATAAGGACCATTGCCCGGTCTATAAGAACTATATTATTGGGGGAGGGTCTGTTCACCTGAAACCAAAGAATAACATTGGGACGAGCATGGGAGCTGCACTATGGTGCACTATTTTTCAGTTTATAGGACAACACACGACTGATAACTACAATTTTCTACAGAAGTTTGTACAGACCCCTCAGTAGTTGTTTTTCAATTTCTATAAATTTGTGGGACATGATGAGAACCATTGTAGAATTTACGAGCTAATGATGGATATAATCCATACCTACCAAATGTAGGTAGAGAACCAGCCTCAGGATCAGGGTGCAGGAGATGTGCGAGGAGGATTCCAAGGTCAAGGATGAGGAAGAGGGGACGGACCAGGTCGAGGGCATGGGAAAATAATCTGCTATAAATGTGGTGAAGCAGGGAACTTCACATGAGATTTTACAAATACCATGCATCTGTCATGTCAGTATTGTAAACAGTTTGACCATGTGATAGAGGAATGTCCATTCCTTATGGAAAAAATGCAAGAAACGAAGGCGCAGCCCCAGTAACCTACGCAAAATATTCAAATGATGAGGGTTGAGCTCTGTGAAGAAGATCAAAGGATAAATATAGTGACGAGAAGTGGTATGGCAACTAGTGCAGATAAAGGTAAGCAACCTAAGGATGATTGATGGGTGCACAAGGCTGCTAAGAAGGAAGTAGACTTTGATATTAAACATGCTAAGGAGATCTTCATGGAAGCAAAGAAGAACTTCGTTGAGGCCTCGACCTTAGGAAGTCAGGAGAAAATGCTAGAGACTAGAGCGATGCAAGAAGTAGATCCTTCAGTACTATCTACTTTTCTGAAGACCTATATGAAGTTACTACATGATCAGAAAGCAGTTGAAGGGTTGTAAGAGTTAATCGAAAAATGCGCAAATAAAGAGAACACTCCCACTGAGCAATGCACTATGAGGAAAATTGGTAAGAATAAGAAGCACAGGGGCATGAGATGAGGTTGACTACACAGATAGGTGAATATGAAATGGACCAGGTAATATTGGATCTGGGGTCTAATGTGAATGTCCTATTTAAGTAGAAATGGGAAAGGATGGGGAGACCTGCACTGTAGTGGTCTTCTATTCAGCTGTGCATGGAAAATCAACAAAAGATTATTCCGATGGGGTGCTTATATGGTGTAACGATGGAAATTGACGGTGTAAGTGCGCTAGATGACTTTGAGGTCATTGAAATAGTGGATGATAGTAACCTATACCCCACCCTACTAGGAATTGGCTGGGCTTTTGATATGGACTCGGTAATCGATTTGAAGAAGGGGAAGATGACATTTGAAAGGAAATTGCTGAGGGTTGTAGTGCCACTAGACCCTTCTGAAGGAGTGCGTTATACCGAACTTGTTCACAACTTTGTGGAAAGTGACAATGATTTGGATCAGATATACAAGATCACAATGCAAGATGAACATTGGATCAATCCTACAGCTGATGGACGAATTGTGTGGGATAGGGATAGATCTGCACCTCAGATTCGGATGAAGAGCTTGAACACCAACATAATTGGCTGAATGAAGTATCTATGCTCCCTTTCAATATGATGACCAAATCACTACGGTGTGTCTCGAATGAGGTAAAGAACCTTCCGAATTATGATGTTTTGACTGATGTGGATATGTTTCTAGATGAATTTTAAAGGAAAGTATCAAAAGAACATCAATTCCAGGCATTGGAGTTGGCGTTGCGCACTACACCTGCCCATTGTTGGGGTATGCACAAGGAGAACTTTGCTGGATGGAAGGAACACAAGAGGATGATGAAATTAAGGTTTGGATATGATAATAATCGGAAGACAAAAAAATAAAGTGGTAGGGATGATCCGCGCGATCATTTGGAATGATGGACTAAGGCCTCGGGAACAGAACCACAACAAAAATGGGTGCATATTTTCTATCATACCTTAGATACAATTCCAATGAACTAGTATCTGAAGACGGAGTTTTTCCATGGGAAAACTGAGCGAGATATCTTAAGGGTGAGATTTTTATTAAATTTCAACTTTGAGGATGGGTTTGAGAGCATTGATGAAGTGCTCCAAGAGATAAAAGAAGCTATATTTAGAACACTGAAGGAACCGGTAGAATGGGCTAAGATAGATTGGAGTACATAGCTACACCATGTGCTGGAGTGTTACAATGTGGCTGCTGAAGAAGAAGAAGAGGATCCATGAAATATTACCATTCCAGAGACAGAAGGATAGCACAAAGTTGAAGGACCGAAGTTGGTGAACCCAGATATAACAGAACCTTTGAAGACTAGACAAGTAAATATTGGATGTGAAGTAGAACCTTAGTTCGCGAAGATATGCAACTAATGGGACGAAGATACAGTTGATAAGGTAGTTGAGCTGTTGCATGAGTACCAATATTTATTCCCAACAAAGTTTTCAGATTTGAAATGGATCATCAGAGATTTAGGTGTTATGAATATTACATTTAAGCCGAATGCGAAGCCTATTAAACAGAGGCCTTATCGGCTAAATCCAAAGTATAAGGAAAAGGTACGTCAGGAACTTGATAAGATGCTAGATGCCGTATTATTGAGCCAGTAGAGGAATTAGATTGGGTAAGCCCAATGGTGGTCTAAGAGAAGAAATAGAAAGGCAAAATCCATATATGCGTGGATCTAAGAAAACTCAATGATGCATGCATGCATGATCCATTCCCAACACCATTTATCGATGAAGTATTAGAGAACGTTGGCGGATAGGAGGATTATTCATTCATTGATGGATTTTTAGGATATCATCAAATAAAGATCGCGTCGGAAGATCGAAGCAAGACAACCTTCACGACAGAGTGGGGTTGCTTTCAATATACAGTAATTCCATTTGGATTGAAGAACATGCTTGTAATATTTTCTCGAGTTGTGATCACGGTGTTCAAAGAGTTTATTCATAAATTCTTGGAGGTGTATTTTGATGATTGGACTGTGTTTTGCTTGGTGAAGCACCATGTTGCGAGTCTGCGCCTTATGTTGGATACATGTCGAAGGTATCAGATCGCACTGAACATGAAGAAGTACATATTTTGTGTGTCCTTTGGGATTTTTCTCAGCCATATTGTATGTAAGCATAGATTGATGGTGGGCCCTGCGAAGATCACTATAATTGTGAATTTGGAAGCTCCTAGGAATGTGAAAAAACTATGCTCGACATTGGGGAACATTGGGTATTATAGGAAGTTTATCAAGGCATATGCTCAAATAACCGTGCCAATGGAGAAATTCTTGAAGAAAGATGTGATGTTTTGTTGGGATGAAGACTATTAGTGCAATTTGGATGTCTTGAAGGAAAAGATGGTGAGTGCGCCTATTCTGGTGTTTCCAGACTGGAAGAAAGAGTTCGATGTGCATGTAGATGCCTCTTTTATTGCACCAGTTGTGATATTGACACACGCAAGTGAAGGAGAAAGTGATCATCCAATAGCCTTCATGAGAATAAAGTTATCAAAAGCTAAGAAGAATTACTCCACTACAGAGCGCGAATGGTTGGCGATGGTCTACACACTACAAATGTTTAGGCATTATTTGTTGGGTGGACACCTCAAAATGTATACATATCACTCTGCGTTGAAATACCTGGTCAATAAGCTTGTGTTGGGGGAGAAGATATGCTGATGATCACTGTTGTTTTAGGAATATGACTTTGAAGTGGTTATGAAGCCTGGAGGGTTGAATCCAGGATTAGACCATCTGTCAAGGATTGAAACGGGTGAAGAACCAAATAGTTTGTAGGAAGGAATGCTAGATATGCAAATCTTTGTGATGCACATCGCGGATGACCATTTCACAGATATCATTAAGTTTTTAACCACAGGAATAGCTGCGGAAGGCTATTCTACCTAGCAAAAGAAGGAGTTAGTAGTCCGCACTGCGACTTTCAGTGATTGCTGGTCATTTGTATAATATGGGAACGGATGACATACAACAAAGGTATGTTCCAGAGTTTGAATGCGCTAGTATCCTCACTGAAGCACATGGGGGAGTGGAAGGAGGTCACTATGCAGGAAAAGCAACCGCGCAAAATATTTTGCATGATGGGTTATGGTGGCCGACATTACATAAGGATTCCAAGACATATTGCAAGGTGTACGATGCTTGCCAAAGGACGGGGAAACCTTCGTGAAGGGATGAGTTGCCTTTAAATCCATAGGTTTCATTATAGGTACTTGATAAGTGGGCCATTGACTTCATAGGTCCAATACAACCCACTAGGAAAGAATACATGTGTGCGTTATATCATTACTGCAACAGAGTACTTAAGCAGATGGGTGAAAGCACAACCAATAAGGGATTATACAGTTGATACCACTACGAAGTTTTTATTTGAATATGTCTTTACACAGTTTTGATGCTATAAGATATTGATGAGTGATAGGGTTACACATTTCTTGAATGAATTGGTCAGCGTGATGCTTGAAGAATTGCATATGTATCATCAAAGGAGCACTCCCTATCACCCACACGCAAATGGATCGGTGGAAGCATTTAACAAAATTTTGGAGAATGCATTAACAAAGGTATGCAATGTGCATAGGAATGAATGGGATATGCACGTGCCAACTGTGCTATGGGCATATAGGACGACCTGCAAGAGTTTGACAGGCCAAACACCATTTAGGTTGGTCTATGGAATTGAAGCAATGATTCCTATGGAATATATTGTGCCAAGTTTACGTATTGCAACTTTGACGGAGATGATGACCCACGAGACCTTGCAGGAATGCCTCACGCAATTGACGGAGTTAGGAGAGGATTGCTTTCTTGTAGGATTTCACTAGAAAGTACAAAAGGAATGTGAGAAATCATGGCACGATAGACATATTAAGGTGGGCACGTTTAAGATAGATGATTTAGTGCTTCTATATGAAAACAAGTTCACAAAATTTCCAAGGAAATTTCAAATGCACTAGTTGGGGCAATATGTTGTTAAGGAGATCACAGATGGTGGCACAGTTCAGCTCGCGAAGCTGAATGGGGAACCATTCCCAGGGAAAGTGAACCAAAGTAGGCTGAGGTTGTACACAGGGGATCCTGCCCCTGCGCAATGACTATATGGCAGCAGGACGGTCTTAATAATCTAGACAGCTGCAAGGGATTGTCAGACTATAAACGACGCTAACCGACAAGGTGGAAAACATAGTAGGGAGGCTTCACGATGGAAGATATGAGTGCGATAGGGGAAGTTGCGCTAGATGAGCTATGCCATGGAGGATGGTACCACGTAGAAGGGTCCAAAAGTAGCCGTTCAAGTCACTATTCATGATTTGATGGAAAAAATATGTTAAAAGGAGTGGGTAGGTGCCATTTATGGAAAAGATATTTGACAATCTTTTGCCAAAGATGCATTTATCATTAGAAATTGGAGGGAATGGTCGGATTCAAATTCAAACCCTCCTATAAATTGGGCATGTTGGTCTGACGAAGAACACCTTACATCCTAATAATTCTGTCTAATCCCTCTTGTTGTCATTGTATGAATCATAAGGTTTGGGAGGACTTAATTTCCAATCTGATATTCACAACATTTCTTGAAATTAACCAGAGGACTATTCTCATGCAAATTACTGTCACAAATCCCACAAAAGCTATTACTTCTAACACTATGTCTCCGACGCGACATCATCTAAAGTAACAAGCATAGAAGATACACCTGTTGTACCTATCGTGCCGAGGTTGCCTCAGATGAAGCAATCAGCTACAAAAGAGAAGCAGAAGAAACCTATGTCGGTGAGACATTCACTGAGGAAGAACCTAGAGGTGCATAGAAGGAGAAAAATGATAAGCAGCCAAAGAAATTTGTGGACTTGGAGGAAGAAGAATTCCAAGACATGGAGGAATTGGATTTTGAGGAGGGCGAGCCAATCACATGGCTCCTAGAGTATATCCCTCCGTGGAAAGGGAAGACAAAAGTTATGAAAGACCCTGATTCTGGGAACTTTACAGTCTTGACACCCCTTTTGCGCGAAAGGTTGAATTTGAAGGCATGGTCTTGGCACACATTTCGGTGCTGAAGATGGAGGATTGGGATCTCGCAGACTGATGAGCCCCAAATTTGGTAACATTTTGGGCTCATTTGGCCTAACTACCCTTGCTCAATCCTTCATTTTTCATAACTTATGCATCATTTTTTAGTATGTTTATGTCATTTGTACGAATAAGGGAAGTCACTATTCCTAGTAGGCTAACACCTGCTCATTTCAGGTTTTTTGACACATGGAGGAGCAAAACCGAGCAGATAAGGGCTAGGAGACAGCCACGATGGGGTTGAGGATTCGTAGGAAGGTTGTCCTCAGCATTAAATGGCCTTCCTCGGGATCTTCACCCCCAACTCCGAGCTCCAACAGCCACCACAACCGGATCTAGAAGGCAGCCAAATGGATTTTGAGGAAGCAGCTGTTCACTCCCAGTTTGGTCAGCCGAGTCCCACAGATTTAGGAGGCCAGCTTGGGGCCTCGTGATGTATAAATGATAAGGCTTTAGCCTTCGAAAAGGACTTTTGGAACACTGTTGCACATTCTGCACTACGAGCTGCCAGCTCTGTTTTTTCTCTTTTGTAGCCATCATTGGCAGACCTTTTGACTTATGATTATTATTTTTTAATGGGAAGCAGTCAGATTTGATCTCAGTTTTGAGTTTCTAAAGGAGCCATAGCTCTCGGGGTTGGGCCCAACCTGAGAGCCTAGGGCCTCCTTCTTTTGTATTGATATCTTTTCTTTCAGCATTATGGTTTTCTTTACATGCATTTGAAACGCAGTTTGTTGAGTTAGATTTCGTGGTGTGGTTAAGTAGGTCATTGTTAGAAGATAGAGTTGCTCCATATGTTTAGAATAGAGTGAAGAGATTAGAATTGATAAAAGTTCCAGAAAAGGGTTGCCTGCACTCTCATTTTCACCTCTTTCTAGGGGCTGGAATTGCAGACAGTGCTTCGCAACCAAAAACATTGGTTTGTGTATTCATGCAGTCCTTGGTGCAATATTTTCATTTGTAGAAGTTATCCATGCGCTCAGACCTCTTTGAATGTTTCTTTGCTTCAGTACCATACATGGTTCTCTTTAGAAATAACGTTGTTGTTCATTGGTTCCATTAAACAGTTAGGATAGATTAGTAATATTTTGATATTGTGCAGGACGTGGATGATTTGGTTCAATTTATATTGTGCAGTGCATCTCCAGGATTCTCATGTCCTCCTAAGCTTCGTCCAGGCCAACTGCTCATCTCCAAATTAGACCCCTCGTCTCACAACTACTCTACTTCCCACGTCAGCCTACCTTTTTGGCCTTCCATTCCCTCTGCCCTCTCTAAGACAAACTAGTTTTCCACACCCTCTCATCACCTCATCTCTCTGTCACTAAGTCACTACAAACCCCTCTCCTACCTCCCTATCCATCCATGCAGCCTCTTCCACTCACCCATCATCCAAAATCCAATCGTATAACATCCTGTAGGAATTACTGAACATCCTGTAGAAATTCTGAAACATCCTATAGAACCCCTGCAGACTTCTTGTAGAAGCTCATAAGCGCGGTCTCTTGGAAGCCAAACTTTGTGAAACTCTCTGGGAGGATGTTAGGGACTCCTTAGACCCTCTCTGAGCATTCCCGACCTCTTCCAAGCATTTCTCCTCCGTGACCTGCCTCTGCACAGTAAAGAAGCCAGTTAAAAGCACATGCATGATAATTATACATAACTTATTCAAAAATACAAAAAGATGTTTTCTTCAGGTAGAAGTAGTCTAGACACATGCATCTTACCTTCATAGAAGTAATGGCATCTCTTTCAGTAGTTTGCATTCCCATCTTTGCATCAGTAGGACTAGCTGGTAGAATTAGGGTTTGCTAGGGTTTGCATTTCTTGTTGGCTTTCAGTTCCTTTCTGCAAGTAGATTAGCTTCCTTTGAGTTAGCTTTTGTCCATCAATTAAAAAGCTTCTTCTAAGAGCTCATAGAAGTTGACTTAAGCCCCTAGCGGACTTGTGCCAGCTGACCAAGTGACAGCTGCGGCAAGAGCTAGTACTTGTGCATACAACATCGTCGCTTCCAAGTTTGTTACGAACTACCGGGTTGATAAAATTAAAGAAGGAAGCTCCAGGAGTTGTAGCATTATTGCTACAATACTGGAGCCCACCATATTTTTGGCGCCGTTGCCGGGGAGGCATCAGAGTATTGGTGATTGTTGCTTTTCTTCTACTTTCGTACTCTCACCTTCTGCTAAGTAGTTTATTTCATTTCCATTCTGCAATTTCCTTTCTGCAAAAGTAGCATACACACTTCCTGCTTTCATAGATTAACATTTCAATTCCGCAATTTCATTTCTGCAAGCGTAGATTAGCATTTCAATTCCGCAAGCGTAGCCTAGCATTTCATTCCTGCAATTTCATTTGAGCAAAATAGATTAGTTCTTTCATGCTTTCATTTCAGTTTCGCATTTCCATTTCAGCAAGATAGTTAGTTGCAGTTCAATATGTTTTAGTTTTGCAGGTACGAGAAAAAACAAAAGCAATCAAAAGTCTTTCCATTTCATGCCTCGTAGAAATCGAGATAAAACAGGCAAATTCTTACCCAACACCCCCACCACATCACTAAGTCACCCTTCTCTCTTCTTTGGTGACAGTGACCCAGAAGAACCTATAGGCGAACCTCCTGAGACATACAAAGATCCTATAACAGAAGAAGAGTTAGAGAACACTCCATCTGAAGCTATGGCTGACAATAGGGGAGAAGATGAGAGAATAGAAGGTGCCTTCCCCATCCGAGAGACCAATGGAGACATGAAAATGAAGAACATAAGCCCCTCCGCTTTACCTCACTTCCATGGACTGACTACTGAAGACCCTGATACCTTCCTGTTTGAGTTTGCCATCCTTTGTCGAACCTATGACTATACCGAAGATGAGAAAAAACTGAAACTCTTCCCCTCTACCCTTAAGGATGCAGCATTACGCTGGTTCATGGGCTTATCTGGGAACAGTATCACCACTTGGGCCCAGATGCAGCAAGCCTTCAATACCAAATACCGGGACTACTGTAGGTCCAAGGAAGCCAAGGGAGAAATCTTTCGGATGACCATGGGGAATGATGAGTCCTTAGAAGATTATGAGGAAAGGTTCGAACTTAGCTATAAACGGGCCAGGTGCACACTTGACCCTGAATCTCTCAAGTTGGTCCTGCTCTGAGGAGTCCCTGAAGACCTCTTAGATACCCTTCACATGCTAGTTGGAGGAGATATTTACCAACTAGCTTATGAGGATATAAAAACTGTGTTTAGAAACCACTCTAGGGCAGCCCGGAAAAGAGGTAGAGGAAACCTCCACTCAGCTAGTATTCCTTTCTCAAAACATGAGTTTGCAAATCAATTAGAGGACTTCAAGAGTGAGGTGAGACAGACCATTGCCATGCAACTTGATACATTCCGAATCTAGCAGAAGAAAGAGGAAGCTGAGAGGGCTTTGGCTATCTTCTGCCCTAGGTGTACAAGGAAACACCCTAAGAACGAGTGCCCATTACATTCGGTTGAGGTATGTTTTTTTTGTGAGGAGGACCACCCCACAAACCAATATCCAACCTTACCTGGGCTTAAAGCCATGTATCAAGGGACAGAAGCACCCACTGAACCTCTCTATTTCCTAAACCAAAGGAGGCCACATGGACCTAGACCTTACCAACAGGGGATTTAAGGGACACCCCAAGCTTATTATAGCCCCAACCAATCTGCTCCTATGCCTTCCTGGGGCCCCCCTGATCATCCTTCCTGGTCTGTGCCTCCTCCATGGTCTTACCAGCCTCAGTACCATACTCAGCCCACTACTCATTCGTTTCACTCACATGCTCAGCCACAGCCTCAGTGGAATGCACCTCAACCGGGGTGGAGGCCCCAGCACAATACTCCTCTCGCCATTTTGCCTCCACCACCAGCTCAACCACAACCATTATCTCCTGCTCCTCCAAGGCAACCCAAAATGCCTGCTCAACCAAACCCGAACCCCAACAACCGACAGGCCCAGCAGGTATATACTGGGGAAACATCATGCCCTACCTATGCTGTGGAGATCCAGGAGATCAACCTGCGATCTGGAAAGACTCTTTCGGATCACCAACCTCCTCCCCCAGAGGATGAGGAAGATAAACAGGAAAGTGAACCAAAAGCCATTCCACCCTTTCCTGAGAGACTAACGGCCACCACACAACCCAACCCAGAGGAGGATGAGCTTCTGGGAGAACTCAAACAGTTGTGTGTGAGAATACCACTTCCCCAAGCCATCAAAGATGTACCGATATACAACAAACTGGTTAAGGAAAAGTGTTTCAGACACCCAAGCAGGCGAAAAAGAGACGCTTCAACCATCAATGTCATAGGAAAACTGTCTGATCTTATGTTGGGGCAAGTCATCTGCCCAAAGTATTTGGATCCCGGGAGTCCTGTAGTTGATGTACACATCAATGGCACCATCATACCACACACATTGATTGATCTGGGGGCTGCCATTAATGTGATGACCAGAGATACCATGCTCAAACTCAACCTTCAGGGTTCCTTGAGAAAGACCTCGACAGTCCTGCAACTAGCAGATCGCTCCACCGTGACTCCCGAAGGGATTGTAGAGGATGTCTTCGTCTCTGTTGACTCTTGGGAGTACCCTACAGACTTCTTGGTTCTACAACCAAAGGCAAATCTTACTGGATACCCCCTTATTTTGGGAAGGCCTTGGTTAGCCACTGCAGATGCTTACATAAGCTGCCGTGCAGGAAACATGACCATCAAAAATGGTCCTATGTCTAAGCAGCTAGTCCTGTACCCTCCTGCCCAACCCTCATTAGAGCATGACTTACCACTTTGGTTGGAGGAAGGAGAAGAGGATGAGGTGTACTCAGCACCTTTGTGTACCCTAGACACCACTAGGGGAGACCCCCCAACCGAGGATGATTTGATTGAGACCTTGATTCAGAATCCACCTACCAGTGCATTGTCCTTAGAGGAATTGGTGGAGGATGCCCAAGCCAGCACCTTATTGGACCTTTGTGTGACCAACCCAGTCGCTCCCAGAGTCAAAGATGTGGAGTTCGGCCCCGAGAGAACGTTAAAGATCAGCTCCTCGCTATCTCCTTCCCAGGAAAAGGAGCTGAGTAGTCTGTTGGCCAGTCATCTAGATGCTTTTGCTTGGAGCTATAAGGAGATGAAAGGAGTCCATCCTTCGGTCTGTACCCATCACATCTACATCAAAGAAGATTGTAAACCGGTTAGGCAGCCTCAAAGGAGAATGAATCCAGCCCTTAAGGACATCGTCAAGGAAGAATTGCAAAAACTGTTGGATGCCAGATTCATTTACCCCATCTCGGATAGCGAATGGGTGTCCCCTCTAGTGTTGGTTCCCAAGAAAAATGGGAAGTGGAGAATCTGTGTGGACTACCGAGAATTGAACAAGGCCGCCAAGAAATACCACTTTCCTCTACCCTTCATAGATCAAGTGTTGGATGGACTGGCAGGAAAGAAGTTTTTCTCTTTCCTAGATGGGTTTAGTGGGTATAACCAGATCCAAATCAGCCCGGAAGACCAAGATAAGACCACCTTCACTTGTCCTTGGGGTACCTTTGCTTACCGAGTTCTTCCCTTTGGACTACGCAATGCTCCTGCCACCTTCCAGAGAGCCGCCTTGAGCATCTTTTCTGAGCTGGTCCATGATTCGGTGGAAATCTATATGGATGACTTCACTCCTTATGGGTCCAACTTCCAGGAAGCATTGTCCAATCTAGGAAAAGTCCTAACCAAGTGCATTGAGATGAACCTGTCCCTTAGTCTTGAAAAGTGTGAATTCTTGATGACTGAAGGGACCGTGCTAGGACATACCATTTCTCGCCAAGGGTTACAGGTGGATCCTAACAAAATTGCTCTCATCAAGAAGGTTCCACCTCCTCAGAAGGTAAGAGATGTTCGATGTTTCTTAGGTTTAGCAGGGTATTATAGGAGATTCATTAAAGACTTCAGCAAGCTAGCCTCGCCATTGTTTAGCCTCTTGGCAAAAGATGTTGAGTTTAAATGGACTGACGATTGCCAGAAGGCTCTGAATGAACTAATGGATAAGTTGGTGTCTACCCCAATCTTGAGAGGTCCAAATTGGGCCCTACCTTTCCACATCCACACTGATGCTTCGAACAATGCCATAGGCGCAGCCTTAGGACAAGTTGAACAAAAACTTCCATACGCCATATACTTTGTCAGCAAGAACTTATCCAAGGCAGAACTGAATTACACTGTAACTGAGAAAGAATTCTTGGTCGTGGTCCATGCACTGAACAAGTTCCGACATTATATCACTGGCTATCAAACATTTGTACATACTAATCATGCTACAATTAGATATTTAATGAATAAACCAGATGTGAATGATCGTATTATTAGATGGTTACTCTTGTTGCAGTAGTTTGATTTGACTATCGTTGACAAGCCAGGTAAAGAAAATGTTGTTGCTGACTTTTTGTCTAGATTGGATTTACCTGCAGGTGAGGATGGAACGGTGGATGACCAGATGCCAGATGAACATCTGTTTGCTATCTTAGTACTCTCTCCATGGTTTGCTGATATAGCAAACTACCTTGTCTCAGCACAGTTCCCTCCGCACCTATCCTCAAGGGAGAAGAGCAGGATCGTAAGGAAGAGTGCCTCATTCACTTGGATCGAGGGCAACCTGTTCAAGCTTGGCCCCGATCATATCTTAAGGTGTTGTGTAAGGGAGGAGGAAGTCTTTGATATCCTCCTAACCTGTCATGACGGGCCTTGTGGAGGACATTTTGCAGCCAAAAGGACTGCCTTCAAAATCCTACAGGCAGGCTACTATTGGCCCACGCTTCATCAAGATGTCAGAAGGTATATCAGCCAATGTGACCGATGCCAAAGGATGGGGAAACCGACTCCAAGGGACGAAATGCCTCTCCAACCTCAAGTGACTCTTGAGCCATTTGAGAAGTGGGGTATGGATTTTGTGGGTCCAATCAATCCTCCTTCGAGGCAAAGGTCTTACATCATTGTGTGCACAGACTACCTGACAAAGTGGGCAGAAACCAAGGCAATCAAAGCAGCGACAGAAGAAAAGGTGGCCAAGTTCTTAAGAGAAAACATCTTCTACAAATTTGGCTACCCAAGAGAGCTAGTCACCGATCAAGGAATCCAGTTCACCTCCAACTTAATTGAAGACCTACTCGCTCATCACAAAATCAAGAATAGGACTTCCACCCCCTATCACCCTCAAGCAAATGGGCAGGTGGAAGTCACCAATAGAGCATTGGAAGGGATCTTGACTAAGGTGGTGAGCAACAGTAGAAAAGATTGGGCAGATCGCTTGGTTGAGGCCACGTGGGCTTACAACACCACTTGGAAGACCACAACCGGCTTCACACCTTATGAGCTGGTCTATGGGAAGAGAGCTTTGCTGTCAATTGAGTTCGAGTACAACACCTTGAGGATGGCAGCTCAGCTGGACCTGGATCTCAGCCATACCCAACAAGAAAGGTTATTTTAGCTTAATGGATTGGACGAGCACCGAATGCAGGCCCTTCTCCACTCAGAAGTGGTCCAACTTCAGAGGAAGTTGTGGCATGACCAACACCTCAATGACAAGCAATTTCAGCTGGGAGATTGGGCACTGTTGTACGATTCCAGGCATAAGGATTTCAAGGGGAAGCTGAGAACCAGATGGCTGGGACCATATACCGTGGAAAAATGTAATGACAATGGATCTGTTCTTATTCGGACCATTGATGAGGAGGCCATCCCCATGCTTGTCAATGGGCATCGACTAAAGATCTACAGAAAACCTCTTTCAAGGCAAGAATTCATCAAAACTGTGGAAAAATCAGTGCTGGTCATAGAGAAGGGTTCTGCCTCTGTTTTGGGCATACCCTGAAGATCTTAAACAAAAAATAAATAAATAAATAAAGATCCTTGGGTGAAAACCTTTCTGAGGCTCCCAAGGCAGATGGTAGGGGTGAAAACCTCATTGAGGCATCCCTGCTGTCTTCTGAAAATGTGTGAAAAAAGACCCTTGGGTGAAAACCTCTCTGAGGAACTCAAGGCAGATGGTAAGGGTGAAAACCTCATGGAGGCACCCCTGCTGTCTTTCAAAAAAAAAAAAAAAGAGAGAGAAAAAAAAAACAAAAAAGAAAAAAAACAAACAAAGAAACAAGGAAAATAGGTTCAAGATTTGATAATTCATGCAGGTTGCAGGTATTCCATGCAAGAAAAGAGGCCCCTTGGAGGAACAACTCAAGGAGGCATGAAAAGAATTAGCTATGGCCAAACACGTGGCAAACTGCCAGAGGGTGTTCCTACAGGAAGAGAATGAGAAACTCAAACTGCAGCTACAGGAACTAAGGAAAGAAAGGGGCACATCATCAGGGGACACTACGGCAGAACATCAAGGCAGAGAAGGACTACAAGTTGGTCTTGGGGAGCTAACCTCGCATCTATAGGAAAGGGAACTACAAGCACAAATCGAGATACAAGCTCTCAAACAGCAGTTGCAGCAAAAAGAGGCACAACTGGCCTGCATGGCCAGTTGGGCCATGTATGCTCTACAATGCAGACAACCGACCAAATCTTATGGCCTATACCTACGGGACCAGTGGCTGCAATTTCAAATTAAAGCATTGGCACAGAGGGGTATCTCCCAAATCCAAGACCCCCAGCAGTTCACAGAGTTATGCAATAGCATTTCATCAGAGGACAAGGCCAAACTATCAGAGTTCTATCTCCATAATTTGGCCCTTACTAATGGGACTTCATGGGATCCCAACACAGTTGTAGGAGATATGCAGTTGATGGCATTTGCCTCATGGTTGAACCATGAAGAAAAGAGAGCAGCAGAAGTCAAAGAGGTCATGAACCGAGAGTTACATGAGCCAGTGCTGATTAGAGCAGAGCCAGGGGATCCCACTGCATTGATATCGGCCCACCAACACTTAGCCACCAACCCTCAAACGTTATTGAAATACATGGATCAGCAGGCTCAGGCTATAGCACATTTCGAGGATATGGAGCGACTATTAGGGGACAACTGTGTTCATGCTTGCACCCGCCGATGGAACACATTGTCCCACAGCCTCAAAATGAGAGAATATCACACTCCAACTCGAATGAGGGAAGCTCTAGCACGGGTGCCCCTCTACAAGAAGTCCATATAGAACCTCCAGGCCAGCTGGATTGGCCTCAAGCTAAGCCCACCTTTTCTTTTAGGATTG
This sequence comes from Pinus tabuliformis, assembly GCA_031772625.1. NCBI lineage: Eukaryota > Viridiplantae > Streptophyta > Pinopsida > Pinales > Pinaceae > Pinus > Pinus tabuliformis. Next base: position 159,100,254 of record CM062812.1, on the reverse strand, counting down.
ATGGAAGGCAGCACAGAAAAATAAGAGCATAAGTAGTGGGAAGAGGTGGAGAGGAAGGTTGGGTTCCATGCCAGTGAGGAGGATACTACTTCAGAAGCCTGGGATGTGAGGGTGGAGGTGAAAGCAATGAAGGACGAGGAGCTGGATTAGTTGCTCAGGGATGAGCAATCATTTTAGCTGGGGGGTGATGATGAGCCCCAAATTTGGTAACATTTTGGGCTCATTTGGCCTAACTACCCTTGCTCAATCCTTCATTTTTCATAACTTATGCATCATTTTTTAGTATGTTTATGTTATTTGTACGAATAAGGGTAGTCACTATTCTTAGGTGGCTAACACGTGCTCATTTCAGATTTTTTGACAAATGGAGGAGCAAAACCGAGCAGATAAGGGCTAGGAGACAGCCAAGATGGGGTTGAGGATTCGTAGGAAGATTGTCCTCAGCATTAAATGGCCTTCCTCGGGATCTTCACCCCCAACTCCGAGCTCCGACAGCCACCACAACCGGATCTAGAAGGCAGCCAAACGGATTTTGAGGAAGTAGTTGTTCACTCCCAGTTTGGTCAGCCGAGTCCCACAGATTTAGGAGGCCAGCTTGGGGCCTCGTGATGTATAAATGATAAGGCTTTAGCCTTTGAAAAGGACTTTTGGAACACTGTTGCACATTCTGCACTACGAGCTGCCAGCTCTGTTTTTGCTCTTTTGTAGCCATCATTGGTAGACCTTTTGACTTATGATTATTATTTTTTAATGGGAAGCAGTCAGATTTGATCTCAGTTCTGAGTTTCTAAAGGAGCCATAGCTCTCGGGGTTGGGCCCAACCTGAGAGCCTAGGGCCTCCTTCTTTTGTATTGATATCTTTTCTTTCAGCATTATGGTTTTCTTTACATGCATTTGAAACGCAGTTTGTTGAGTTAGATTTCGTGCTGTGGTTAAGTAGGTCATTGTTAGAAGATAGAGTTGCTCCATATGTTTAGAATAGAGTGAAGAGATTAGAATTGATAAAAGTTCCAGAAAAGGGTTGCCTGCACTCTCATTTTCACCTCTTTCTAGGGGCTGGAATTGTAGACAATGCTTCCCAACCAAAAACATTGGTTTGCGTATTCATGCAGTCTTTGGTGCAATATTTTCATTTGTAGAAGTTATCCATGCGCTCAGACCTCTTTTAATGTTTCTTTGCTTTAGTACCATACATGGTTCTCTTTAGAAAGAACGTTGTTGTTCATTGGTTCCATTAAACAGTTAGGATAGATTAGTAATATTTTGATATTGTGCAGGACATGGATGATTTGGTTCAGTTTATATTGTGAAGTGCATCTCCAGCATTCTCGTGTCCTCCTAAGCTTCGTCTAGGCCAACTGCTCATCTCCAAATTAGACCCCTCGTCTCACAACTACTCTACTGCCCACGTCAACCTACCTTTTTGGCCTTCCATTCCCTCTGCCCTCTCTAAGACAAACTAGTTTTCCACACCCTCTCATCACCTCATCTCTTTGTCACTAAGTCACTACAAACCCCTCTCCTACCTCCCTATCCATCCATGCAGCCTCTTCCACTCACCCATCATCCAAAATCCAATCGTAGAACATCCTGTAGGAATTACTGAACATCCTGTAGAAATTTTGAAACATCCTGTAGAACCCCTGCAGACTTCCTGTAGAAGCTCATAAGCGCGGTCTCTTGGCAGCCAAACTTTGTGAAACTCTCTGGGAGGATGTTAGGGACTCCTTAGACCCTCTCTGAGCATTCCCAACCTCTTCCAAGCATTTCTCCTCCGTGACCCGCCTCTGCACAGTAAAGAGGCCAGTTAAAATCACATGCATGATAATTATACATAACTTATTCAAAAATACAAAAAGATGTTTTCTTCAGGTAGAAGTAGTCTAGACACACGCATCTTACCTTCATAGAAGTAATGGCATCTCTTTCAGTAGTTTGCATTCCCATATTTGCATCAGTAGGACTAGCTGGTATAATTAGGGTTTGCTAGGGTTTGCGTTTCTTGTTGGCTTTCAGTTCCTTTCTGCAAGTAGATTAGCTTCCTTTGAGTTAGCTTCCGTCCATAAATTAAAAAGCTTCTTCTAAGAGCTCATAGAAGTTGGCTTAAGCCCCTAGCGGACTTGTGCTAGCTGACCAAGGGATAGCTGCGGCAAGAGCTAGTACTTTTGCATATAGCACCGTCGCTTCCAAGTTTGTTACGAACTACCGGGTTGATAAAATTAAAGAAGGAAGCTCCAGTAGTTGTAGCATTATTGCTACAATACTAGAGCCCACCACAGACCATGAGAGATTCCTTGTTTTGGCCACTAGAAAATATATGAAGAATATCTACTATGAAGAAACTAGAGTTACACGGTTGGAACACATGAAGTGGGTCAGAGGTGTTGATCAGGCTGGGTTGCTACACATGTTTTGTGTCCCACACTTTCACAGATCAATCACCAACATGGTGTGTGTGTCCAGCTGCTTGCATTGGTGCATGATGGGTGACTATGGCTTGGGGAGCCCATCCCAATTAAGAATATACTCATCCATCAGATTACAAAGCTACCCTGCAAAGGGGCAAACCCTGGCAAGGAGTTTGGAGGGAAAAGTGGAGAAAAGGAGTTGGTAGATAAAATGAAGGAAAAATTTGGTCTCGTCAAGTAGTCACATGGATACTCTATTTGCTCCATTCAGGACCAGGTGGTGTAGTTCGCCACCCAAATTATTGTAGGAAAACTTATGAGGAAATGTCGCACAAATGAATTTTTAGCACCTGTAGTATCATTGGCTGCCCAATGCATGAAGGGAGTACAATATAACTGGGTGCAGTATTTGTATAAGGAGTTCCTCGTGAATTGTCGTGAAGAACAGGAGGATAGTAAACCATTTCATTATGCATGGCTCCTGGTATGAATTGTCTTAATATCATGGAGATTGCAAGAGGATTGTCAATTTCCTCCGTAGGCAGAAGATTTATCAGAGGCAGCGAAGTTTGCTTCGCTGTGGTCGAAAAAGGATCTAGAGCGGATCGAGGAATCTAAGATCTTTTGGATATTAATGGAAATGGATCTTTGCATGGTAATCGGTCAATGGCCAAGGTTTTCCCTAACCTTGTTTGAGCAGTTAAGGGCCTTCACAGAGTTTAAGGATGATTTCCACAATGTATCAATCATGGCACGAAAGGACCCTAAACATATATGGCATAAGTTGCCATACTTAGTCTCAGAGACATATGTGCAAGATATCATGGGGAGTTGGCCATTGGAGTGGCGCAAACCCACAAAGCTTGGTGTAGGTGTCAATAAGGGTGCAAAAATCTTTGATACAAATTCGACAGCTATGCGGAAGCATAAAAGGACAACGCAAAAGGCAGCGTGAGCTCTGGCTAAACAGAAGAAGAAATAAGTTGCTGCTAAGGCAACTACCGAAATAGAACACGTTGCGAAAGAACATGTCAAGGAAGAACAGACTGACACAGAGGAAGTCGAAGAATCAACTTCCCATCATATAGATGAGCAAGAACACTCAGAGCCGGAAGGAGGCAATGGAGAGGAGTAGAGCACTCCCTTCACATTGAGGAAGCGTGGTAAGGAAACAACTGTTCGACCGAGAAAGAAGCATATGTCAGATAAACAAGTGCACATTGACATGATGGTCCTCACAAAAGGGGATCTTGATGAGATCGACAACAAGGTCAGAGTTACCACAACAAAGTTGTGGCAGCAATTTGAACAACAATACATGCAGATGTTGGGGAGTGTCCATAAGGATCTGTGTGAGCTGCAAACCCAAACTGGTAGGATTCAAGTGAGTGTGGGGAAAGTGAGTGGGGTACAAGCGATCCTGGCATAAGGGAGCGAGAAAGTTGCAAATCTAGAATGAAATTTCAACCTCAGAGTCATTCCCCTACCAAAACGATCGATTTGCGTGGAACTAGAGGTTAAGTATAGTTAAGGACATGGGGGTAAAATTGGCTGCGCTGCCGCTTTAGACCCTCCATGTGTTGCATTAGGGGGTTTGGGACAACCTATAGATCAAAGAGTAGTGTGCCCTTACACTGATCAGTGAGTTCAAGGTAAACAATGCGTAGATGTTCGCAGAGAAATATCAGGCTCTAAAAGAAAAAGAGGAGCTGCAAGCATGAAGTCAAAGCTTGGAGACAAAAATAACACAGACATGCAAGACAGTTCCAGAGTTGAAAATTTTGGAGGATGTCGGAGCAACAAAAAAAATAAAAAAATTGGTTGTTGTGGTTTGTGCGTCGAAGGATGAGATAGGTGAAGTTACATTTGATGTTCAAATGAAGATCTCAGAGTTGCAGCTGAAGTTGTAGCCAACCACTCTACCAGAGGTCCAGGAGCAATGATAAGGGAAAACATGGGCAAATTGGATACCGTAGTCACTGACTGTGCAATGATGTTTGATAAGGCCATGGAGTTATGGACGAACTTAAAAGAGGACCCAAAATTGCAGAGGCTTAACACAAATATCTAGGAGGCACAACGTCGAAATTATGAAGTTCGAGCGATTGTTTGCACTTTGGCGCCAGCCCAACGAATCGTGCAGTTGTAGTAAGGTAAGCAGTTGCAATCACATATGGAAGAGATACATAGAAAATAGGCCCTTCTCAAGGCTAGATTACAACCATGGGTAGAGGAAACCTGTCATATTACTCTATCGCTTCAGGAAAATTCAAGCACTCTGCAACAGAAACAAAGAATGATGTGCCACGTAGTGGAAGGCCCGAGGAGAGGAAAATTGGTAGAAGAAGTGCCCCAGGCTGCGGTGCAGAGTTTTGCTGACATGGAAACATTGCAATTCAAGCTCAGTGGCCTCCACAGTAAGATCGAGGTTCCAGCCGAGTGAAGCGAGGCCGAGTCACAATATTTGTGTTGGGGGCTTGCTGGGATAGGGTCCCCAGGGTCAGTTTAACCAATTTTTGTAAAATTTTTGTAAAGAATGTAAAGTATTCGTGGAATGTGAATGCAGAGTGCGTAGTTAAGTAGGAGTCAAAGGCCCTTTAGCCCCTTGTTTGGGTAAGTAACATGTTGGTTTTTGAGACTCACCCATCGGTCGTGAGCCATGGTATTGCATTGGAAGATTTTTTTGGAAAGTGCTAAGGAAAGAAAGCTCTATTTCCTGTACTTAGGCGAAAGGGGAATGCTCCTACAGTTGAGTGTGTAGGGAACCTTGGTAAGTTCACAGCTGAGTGCATGGACCCTTGCAGCTAAGTACGCAGGGTGGAAGAAGTCTGTAAACTGAACGCTGAACTTAATAAAGATTGGTTTTGGGACAATTATCTTTCTTTTGAGTAATATTCTTATTTTTTTTCATGTTATGCTCTATAGCTCAAGATATGTTTGTTGTGGAATAATGTGTAAACACTGCGCAAACTTATTGAATCTTTAATATTTATTAAAGAACTAAGTAATTATATGTTTTCATGAAGATAAGGGTTAATTATGTTATGATTTCTAATGAATTAGATAGATCTGCATGAAGGAATATCTAGGGTTATTAATTAGTGCGCGAAAGTGGACAATTTTCTTCTTTAGTGTCTATAAAGTCTGATCGCGGATCTTCGCGAAGGTCTAGAAGCTACTTTCTTAGAGTTACAGTAGCGGATCATAGTAAGATACTGACCTGCGTGAAGGTAGACCTAAGCTACAAAGGCTTAAGATCACTTATCACATGGTCTCTAGATGCAAAAACTTGGTTCTAGCATCCCCCAATACTACTTCGACTGAGACTGCAGCCTGCACTATGCAAGTTGTTGTCGAAAGGGCCAGAAATTAGGGTTTTGTTGGCTCACGCGAACAACTCTTAACCTAGGTCGGGCCCCCTTAAGCCAACAGTGGCATAGTCTTTTCCTGTGATATTACTTTTTCTTTAGTTGCTGCTTCTTTCTCCTTTGTAGTAGTTTCTTTCTCCCTCACAGTAGATTCTTTCTTCTGCGTAGCCTTTTCTCAAGAAACAACTTTTTGTGCCTCCTTATTTTTTGCTGCCATGGTCTGCACTGTTGAACCTTCAGCAGCCATGCTGGTACCTCCATCAGCATTAAAAGGGGTGAGCTAGTCACTTGGCCACTTTCTAATAGCCCCTACTATGTCTTCCTCAACAACGATGTAAGGCAACTTGTGCCATATGTGTCTAACATCCTTATTTGCGTGAATTTGAAGATTATGGAAATCTACCTTGAAATCAACAATGTTAGTGTACTACACGTGAAAGGTGGGTGATAACCTTAGCCGTTGGATGATCACCCTTCTAAGTTCTGTCTCGAACAATACCCAAAATACCCTGGTCTCCATTATGTGCGCGGGATATTTAGTAGCCCACAACGAAGCAAACTTCGCTGCCTCCAGTAGGTCCGAGTCCTGTTGAGGTAATTGACTCTCTTTGGGCATCCTCCATGCTACTAAGGCAATCAAAAACAACAAACATGTGTAATGAAACACCTTGCCCTCATCCTGGGCCTCCCTGCAGTCCTCCAAAAACTCTTTGCATAGATATTGAGCCGTGTTGTACTAGACTCGTTTCACGCACTGCGCAGACAATGAAACGACTGGCACGGGTACTTCATTGATGTAACATTATTCTCATGATCCTACTAGCCAATATCTACGCAAAGAAACCACACCACACCATCTGATATAGACTGGATAGAGTATCCGTGCGACTTTCTCACTAGACCAAACTCTCCCTTCATTTGGTTCGCCAACTTCTTCTCCTGTGACTTGCCTACAAAAGCCTCCACAAGGTCCACTCCTTGGTATGGAAACAACATTATTCAATGGATCAACATGTCTTTGATCAGGATGGGTTCTCCCAGCTAGCGACAACCATCATGCACCGTGTCAACAATTAGTACACACATATGGTGTTACTATTGGTACGATTGAAGTGCGGCACCCACAACATGTTTAGGAGCCCCATGTCCCCTACTATAGCCACCTAGTTCATTGGTTCAAGGCGCGTGATGCCTAAATCCTCATAATCAACCTTCTTGAGGTACTTAATAAATGCTAATTGAGGAAATTTATCATGGTCCCCAAGGTCCAAATCCTCTTTTTTTAGATTTGGTATTTGAGCTAGCAACGATCCCTCAAACAACACATTCTCCGGTAGTAAAGGCATAGAGACCATGAACTTTGCAGCATCCAGATCTTTGGGCACCTTTGCCATGGATTTTCTAGGTGGTATATACTTTGGCAGTTGAGTTATTAGCTCAACCTCTTCTACATCAAGCTCCTCTATTCTGCCACACAGTTCATCCTCATCTAGATCCAGTAGTTTCGTCGGTTGTGTGGACTTGTCCATTTTTCCCTTCTAGAAGATTTCTGTTGGGTTTTTCCATGGTGATTTCCACACTGGCGCTTGCTGAGGCTTCTTCTACTTCGTAGAAGTAGATGGCTTAGGCCTTGCTGACCTAGTTATGGTAGTAGGGAATCCAGTAGATAGAGGCTCGATTGGAACTGCCTCAAGTGGGGCTGGCTCCTCTCTGGGTGAGTTGCAGTCATTCTCTCAACGAAGTTCTTACGGTAGTAATCAGGGAAGTTTGCAAACTTTGGCCATGAAAGAAGTTCCTCCTAATCTAGATTAGACATACAACTCTTTACTTGGCCTAGAGAAATGCAAAAAATCTTAAGGCAAACTCTCAGGAAGAAAAGTGTTCGAATGTGGAGTGGTATGTCATATTTATAGACCAATTTGAATTCAAATCCAACTGATCCCTCCAATTCTTGGTCGTTAATGCAAATTTGGTGGCACATTTCTAAAGATATGCTCCATAAATGCTTCCCCCCCACTCCTTTCAACAGAAAATTATCCATCCAATCAGCTACAATGCTTCCAACGGTCACTTTTTGGCTAGGCTACGTAGGGCCCATCCACCTAGTGCAGCTCCTTCATCGTAGCTCCCCTTGGTGCCATCCTTCGACTTGCCATGCAACCCCTTCACTTTGCGTTTCTAACTTTCTGGCAATGTAGTTTAAAGTCCCGTACTTCCTTGCAGCTGCTTGGTCTACTAAGACTACCTCGCAATCATAGAGTCATTACGCAGGGGCAGGATCACCCCTGTACAACTTCAATCAACTCCCATTGAATTTTCCCATAAATAATTCCCCATTCAGCTTCGTGATCTAAACTGCTCCTCCATATGTAATTTCCTTCAGAACATATGGCCCCAGCCAATGCGGCTGAAATTTTCCTAGGAACTTTGTGAACTTACTTTCATATAGCAATACTATATCATTGATCTTAAAGGTTCCCTATTTGATATGGTAATCATGTCATGATTTTTCATAGTCCTTCTACACCTGTTGATGAAATCCAGCCAAGAAGTGATCCTCGTCCAATTCAGTGAGATGCGCAAGCTATTCTTCCATGGTATCATGATCAACCATGTCTGTAACTACTGCAATCCATAAACTTGGCACTGTGTACTCCATGGGCATTACAACCTCTTGATCATATACCAATCTGATCGGTGTTTGTCATGTCAAATTTTTGCAGGTAGTCCTGTACGCCAAGAGGACCGCTGGTATGCACACATCCCAATCATTTCACTTTGCATTGAAAATATTTGTCAAACAACTTTCTAGAATTTTGTTGAAGGTTTCTACTGTGCCATTTGGTTGAGGATTATAAGGTGTATCTTCTGATGATATACCTGGAATTCCTCGAGCAATGAAACAATTGTTTCATTCAAAAAGTGCGTGTCCCTATCACTCATCACAATCTTAGGGTAGCCAAACTGAGACAAGATATACTCAAAAATAAACTTCGTGGTGGTAGAAGCACTACAATCTTTTATAGGCTATGCCTTCACCCACCTGGTTAAGTATTTAGTCATGGTAATGATATACCTGACCCCTATCCTCTTCTCCAGTGGTTATATTGGTTCCACAAAGTCTATTGCCCACTTATCAAACACCTACAATGTCATTTGCGGATTCCATGGAAATTCAACTCTTCGTGATAGTCTCCCCATCCTATGACAAACATCACATGCCATGCAATATATTTTGGAGTTCTTATGCACAGTTAGCCACCACAGTCCTGCGCGTAAGATCTTTTTTGCAGTTGCTCTTCTTGCATAATGTCCTTCTGCTACTCCTCCATGCGCTTCTACAAGAATACTTTTCCACTCATACTCCAGACCATAATTACACAATATTTCATGAGATCCCATTTTATAGAAGTGTCCAATGATCACAGAGAAATATACAACCTAGAACACTAGTTCTTTCTTTTGTTGCATCGAATACCCTTCATGAGTGGTACTTGTAGTCAATAATTGAATTATATCACTGAAATTATCATCTGTGATGTGAACAATGAAGAGATACACATCAAGCAACTCTTCCTCCTAACTCATCGGCTCATCCCCATTCTCAATTCATGATAGGTGATCTGGACCAGAATTCAGGCGCCCTAGCTTCATAATTACTTCAAAATCATATTCCTAGAACAACAGCAACCATTTGCAAATATTCCCCCCCAACACAGGCTTGTTGACCAAGTATTTCAGAGCAGAATGATTTGTATACATCTTGAAGTGCGCACCCAATAGATAGTTCTTGAATTTTTACAGCGCATACACCATTGCTAAACCTTCGCGCTTTGTGATTGAATAATTATTTTCATCCTTAGACAATTTTCTACTTGAAAATGCTATTGGATGGTCAATATCTCATTCGCTAGGTTGGGTCAACACAACTCCTAACACAATGTAGGAAGCATCTACATGAACATGGAACTCCTTATTCCAATCGGGGAACACTAAAATGGGCGCGATGACCATTTTCTCCTTCAAAATATCCAAACTCTTTTGGCATTCCTCATCCCAACAAAATGTCACATCCTTTTTTAGAAATTTCTCCATGGGCACAATGATTTGTGCATACGCTTTGATAAACTTCCTATAATATCCCGTATGGCCCAATGTTGCACGAAACTGTTTAACATTCTTCGGGGCTTCCAAATTGATGATTACTGCAATTTTGGCAGGGTCTACCATCAATCCGTACTTTTTTATAGCTCCAAATCTCACTCTTGATGTTTTGTGATGCTGCATTTATGGCCTAGGGCAACCCCTCCTTCCAGACCTGGTCCAAATGCCTAAAAAACAATGTTTTACTCACTATACGCGACATTGCCTTGAGCTAAACGCATGTGTATGCGGGTCTGAGTATACCCAACCCGTGTATATGTCGTAAAACACTTAAAAAAATTAAATCTCCTTAATTTTAGGCGAAGATCATGGGTTTTACCCATTGATTACCTATTAGTGCTCGTGGCCCAACTGTTCCCAACCAATTCCCAACTAAAAAACTACTTTGCGGTATAAAAAGGCTTCAATGGGAAGGCCTAAAGGAGGAGAGAATAGAAAGAAAAATCACTCTGCTGAGATTATCCCTGATTAGGTCTGAACATCCTTGTGCTTCCAGCACTTCCCCCATTACAGGAAACCCTTATTTCATTGAGTTATGATGTCGTTTCACTAGTTGAGATATCCTTGTGTGAGTCATGGAAGGAGCCTTTTGAAGACTTGGGATTGGATGAATCTGGAGGACGGTTTTGCTTAGAGCTTGCAAGAGGAAGATTTAGGTGATATCATTCCTTGCTTTATTTTAGTTATCTGCAATAAAGAAACATTTGTCTTGTTCTCGAAATCAATCTTCTTCATGCTTATGATGTTGTTGTTATGGTTTGCATATGAATAGTTGTTTCAATTGTATAACCAAGTACCTTTCAATATGTTATGAAGTTGATTTCTATATGATACTTGGCCTGTATACTACTATGCTTCTTTGAATTGATTGTTTTGCAAGTTTAAGGATCGAAAAGAACTCTAAGAGGGTTTGGACCCTGGTTGGATCTACCTAAACGAAGGACCCCCAGGTGCACATCTCTTCGCGTAGTTTTCTTATTTTAGTATCATGGCTATGTGGAATGCTTGTTTTTCATTGTAGATAACGCCCACTCTGCTAGGGTATTGACCCAAAACCCTAGGAGACTTTGTCCCTCAACATACTTGCAAACAACATGGCCCAAGAGTATCCCGTAGGATATTCAAAATATGCATTTCTTCAAATTAAGGGCTATTTGATGCTTTCGACAAGTATCCAACATGAGACGTAGACTAGTAACATGTCACTTTACTAATTCGAACATTGTCCAGTCATCGAAATAGACCTCCAAAAATTTATCGATAAATTCCTTGAAAGATGTAATTACCACCCTAGAGAAAATTCTAGGGGAATTCTTAAGCCTGAAAGGCATCACTGTATATTGAAAACAACCCCATTCAGTTGCGAATGTGGTCTTACTTTGGTATTCTGATGTGATATTTATCTGATGGTACCCTGAGAATCCATCCATGAATGAATAGGCTTCCTATCCTCCAACATTCTCCAGGACCCCATCCGTGAATGGCGTAGCAAATGGATCGTTCACACATGCATCATTCAACTTCCTTAATTCTACGCATATCCAAATTTCACCCTCTTTCTTTTTTCTTGAACCAGCATGGGACTAAACCAGTCTGATTCTTCGACAGGTTCAATGATCCTGGCTTCAAGAATTTTATCCAATTCCTTGCGCACTTTTTCCTTATACTTAGGATTTAATCAGTAAGGGTGTTGTTTCACTAGCTTTGCATCTGACTTCAAAGTGATCTTCATGACTCCCAGATCCCCTATGATCCAATTTAGATCAGAGAACTTGGTGGGAAACAAGTCCTGATACTCTTGCAATAGCTTCGTGACCTTATCTACTGTATCTTCATCCCAATAGTCTCCTATGCTCGCAAACTTTGGCTGCGCTTCTAATCCAATATTCACGTGCTTGGTCTTTAAGGGCTCTGATATATCAGGGATTTTTTCCTTAGGTCCCTCGACTTCATGTTTTCCTTCATACTCAAGAATGTGGGTGTTCTTGGGATCTTCCTTGCCATCCTCCGCGGTCACATTGTAGAATTTGAGTGCATGGCACAACTGCTTACCCCATTCTGCTTGTACCCATTCAATCGGTTCTTTAGGCATTCTGAATATCAAAACTTTGATCTCCTACAATGCCTCATCAATACATTCAAATCCATCTTCAAAGCTAAAATTTAACAAAAAACTTTCTGTATTCAAGCTTCTATGATCCATAATGAATTAAACAAAGTCTTTTGGTAGAAATCACGTGAGAGAATTTTTTGGCCGTTGCATTTTGAACCAACAAGTGTGTTTCTCTCAAAAAATCCCATTATGTGGTCCCATGTTGCAGCTCTGTTTCCAGATACCAATTCAATGAGATTGTATCCAAATTGTGGCAGAATATGTGAACCCACTTCGGTTGCGGTTATTCTCCCCATTCCTTTGTCCAATGAGCTAAGTGTTCGCACAGATCATCCTTCCCTGTGTATTTCTCCGTAATGTGGATATTAGCATACCTAAACCTCAACTTCATCATTCTTCGCTACTCCTTCCAATCTGCAAAACTGTTTTTATGCATGCCCCACCAACAGGAAGACGTAGCTTGCATCACAATTTCTAGCACTTGGAATCGATGTTCCTCTAGTACATCCCTTTCAAATTTATCAAGAAATAATTTGACATCCTCTAAACTATCATAATATGATAATATGCGTACCTCAGAAGATATGCATTGTAGTGATTTCGTAAGCCTGTTGCAACTCAACGAGGATACTTCATGGAATTGGTTTTGCCAGTGCTCGAGCTCTCCATCTGAATCTGAATTACAGGATCTTTCCTTCTCCTACGTGATTCACCCATCTACTGTAGGGTTGATCCAATATTCATCTTGTGCAGTCATATTATAGATCTTCTTAATGTAATCCTCTTCCTCATAATCCCAGACTAGTTCAGTATATCACGCACCTTTGTCTAGATCCAACGGCATAATCACCCTTAGTTATTTTTTTTCTAACGTCATATTGCGCTTCTTCAAATTGATGATTGTGTTCATATCAAATGCCCAATCAATTCCAAGAAGTGCTGGGTATGGGTTACTGTCATGCACTATTTCAATCACATCCAACTCGGCTATGGTGTGCCCCCTTTCAATATCTACAATCAATCCATGTAGGTGCCCCATAGGAATAATCTTCTACTAATTGGCCATCCTCAACTGCATCAGGGATCACTGTAGCACTAGTCTTCCCATTCTTTCGCAGGTTTGCTTCAGCAAGACATTTGCATCAGATCCTGAATCGAGAATTACCTGGTCCATTTTGTATTCTCCAATATGTGATGTCAATCTCATTTCACAACAAATTATATTCTTACTGTTTCCCACCTTATGTACTGCACGTTGTTCTGGTAGAGGCTTATTCTTACCAGTGCAATTATCTATCAATTCTTGCAGTCCTTCTACCCCTTTCTTATCCCTTATGAGTTTCATACAGGTTTTTAAAAATGATGCTAATAATGAAAGATCTGTCTCTTACGCAGTACTGGTCTCTTTAGACTTTCCCATATTTTGAGTCCTTGATGTAGAAGCTCCTTCATCCACGAAGCTCCTTTTTTCTTCCATAAACATTTCCTTTACCTTTTTTACATTAAATCTCATTTCCTTATCAGCAACTTTACGAACCCACACATCGGCGTATGGCTATTTCCCCTTATCTTCTCCAGTATCTACACCACTTCGCTTTACAATATTGACATTGGGCCCATCTTCATGAGGCTCTAACCTCATCATTTTGATGTTTTGCATAGGTTGTTGGGTTTGAGTCTTCTTCTCTTTCATCTTTGTGATAAGCACCGGGAAATCCTCTATAACATGGTCAAATTATCGACAATATTGACAAGAAGGGTGTGTTGGGTTCTAACAATCACGTGCAAAATGACCCGCTTCACCACAATTGTAATAGATGATCTGACCATGACCCCTTCCAACTCCTCCTCCTCACCCTCTTCCTCAACCTTGGAATCCTCTGTGCACCATAGTTGCGCCTTGATCTTGAGGATGAGTTTCTTCCTGTATTCTATATGTAGGGGTTCTATCCATCATCAATTTTTTGTAACTTTGACAATGGTGCTGGTCATGACTTACAAATTTGCAGGAATTACCAAACAACTGTTGGGATGTCTGTACGAACTTTTGTACTAGATGACAATTATATATCGTATGTTTTCTTGTAACTTTACAAATGGCACACCATGGTGCTACTCTCGTGCTCGGCCTAGCAGTATTTTCTAGCTTCATGGGGACAGGGCCTCCCCCAATAAGATAATTCTGATAAACCGAGTAATGATCCTTATCGTGACCATGGCCTTTGCATTTCAAGGACCAAACTTTTGCGTGAACCTCAGTCTGTACTTCCTTTCCATTCCTTAGGCTTTGAAACTCCATATGCAGGCTAGCCAGCTATGACTGAATCTGCTGCACTCCCAGATTTGTATCCTAAATGGGCGAAGCTTCCAATCTCATAGAAGTTTCTAATTCTTTGGCATATGTGCTAGTTTTCTGCTATGACAATCACAATTTGAGATGGGGTAACAATGAAGCAATGTACCAATCCCTATGTTGATCATCCGTGATCTGCATATTAGCATGTTGTAGAAAACATTTCAACCTCTGATCAAAGTCCCACCGGACTCATTCACCTTCTGCTAGATCTCCTTGACCTCTATCACTGACTGGCCATGTGACTTAGGCTTCTGGAATTCATTATTGGGTTCTTGCTTTGTCTCGTATAGTGTCACCTTTGGATGACCCGAAAAATACTTAATATACCAACTTCGAGCTCTATCCTGTAGTGTTGTAACCACCTAAAATTTCTTCAAATCATCATCTGTAACCTGCTATGACTTCGACACAACATCTGCTATAAACCAAAATTGTTTAGGGTCTTTTGTCCCCAGACCTCTAAATATGGCACCTTTATAGTGTTGGCCATATTGAATAGTGGAGGTGGAGGTGGAGGTGTGTGAGGCAGAGGTGATGGTGGAGGTGGAGTGGATGGGTTTGGTATCCCTATGATACCTTGTCTTACTGCCTGTAGCGCACCCATAGGTTTCCTCTGAGCACTACTTTCTTCGTCACTATCAGATGCTCCTAATAGAGGACTATATTCAACACCTGAATCTAGGTCTCTACTGAATGTTTTTCTACTTCACGTAGCTCCCGTCATATCTCTTGTAAACATTAATTTAATGACATAACCATTTTCTCGCACAATAGAATTTTAATCCAAGTCTTATGGGATTTCAGATACTTACCTCTTGGTCCATTGAAGAATCATCATTCAGCTTCGCTATAACTTATAGATGTATCAATCACGAACTCAGTGATGAATCCGCCCAAAATGTTATCAATCTAGTAGTTGATGGCCCCCACGATCTTGTTTTCTGAAGCTTCCATATGCCTTACCAACTCTAAGGTCCACCCAATAGGGTTGTCCAATTTCCACATGCCTTGGCTATTTGCCAACTTTGACAACCACTAGTGTAATTCATATGGAAAAGAGAAAAAGAAAATTTCGTGCTCATCTAGATATAGATATCAATTCAGCCACTCTTCCTTTGATAGACATGGATGCCTGTTTTCCTGAGCTGCAAATTCATGAAAATTCCAATCTATCCACTTCTTGATTTATTTCTTAGTTGGGAACCATTTATTCGACTTCACACATTCCTCAGATAGATCCCGATCCCAACAACGAAACCATTTTTTGGCTTGAGGCGTCCTGACCCAGGTGATGAGCCCCAAAAATGTACAATTATTTGGGCTCATTCAACCTCCTAATTTAACTTAATCCACCATTCTCATTAGTTTATTGCATGTTTTTGATTATATTTATGTTAATAGAGTGAATTTGGTTAGTCATTATGCCTACAAGTCTAATGGGTGCTTTGTGTAGCCTTTTTGGTCAATTTGGAGACAAAATTGAAGGTCTTAATGAGCACTTGGCAGCCAAATTCGTGGGAAGACAAGGGAGAGGATTTGTAGGAAGGTTTCCCCTTCATTTATGGGCCCTTACCTCGAATTCTCCACCATCAGCTCGGAGTTCAAGGGCCACCGAATCAATCAGCTCAAGGGCAGCCAAGCAAGTCAAGTAGGACTGCTGTTAACTACAAGTCTTGGGCAGCCAAGTCCCTAAAGTTTAGGAGGACTGTTGGGTCCTCAACTTGTATAAATAAGAAGGCTTAGGGCCTCATTTTGGTTAGCCAGTGTAGCCAGTGGATGTTAGCTAGTTAGCCAGTAGATAGTAGCTAGTAGTTAGTCATTTCATAGCCTTGTTGTAGTCATTTTTGTAATTCGATTTGTATGCAATAGATTAGCTTTGCTTTCAGCTCATTCTCAAGCTCTCCTTGTGGACAGTTTTGATGTAACTCTTCATTCTTGATTAATAAAGATGGATCCAGTTTTGCACCAGCTCTAAATCTCTCTTGGGAGGCTGTAGCTCTTGGGGTTGGGCCCATCTCAAGCGCCCAGTACCTCCCTTGTTTATCTTTATGTGTGTTTGCTACGTTCTTAAAATAAAATCTGCTCTTTAGATCTTGCTTCGTTATTTTGGTTGTTTTTGTTGGTTAAAGTAGATTTTTATGTTTGGGAATTGATTGGTAGGAGTTTGTCATGCATCTAGATCTTTCGGAATGTTCTTGCTCACGTGATGTACATGGTTCTCTTTCCAAACGAGGCTGCTGTTTATTCATTTCATTGACAGTTAGATTAAGTTAGCTAGGACTTAGTTTGTTTGCAAGAATTCATTGATTCGGTTGAATGTGCATTGTGCAGGGCATCTCTATCACTCACTCACATGGTCAAGCTTCATCAGAGCCATTTGATTCATCCCATATCTAGGCTTCTCGCTTCACACCCATCCTCTTGCCCACGTAACCCTACCTTCTTCTCCATTGTTGTCTCAACTACCTTAAATCCAAATCAGCCTTCCACATATCATCTCACCACTCCATCCATCAGTTCCTGGGTCACTTCAGACCCCCATCCTACCTCCATAACCATCCATGCATCTTCCATCAATCACCCATCCTCAAAAATCCCATTTCGAAACATCCTGTAGAAACCCCTGCAGACTTCCTGTAGAAGTTCATAAACACGGTTGCATGGCATCCAGACTTTGTGAAACTCTCAGAAAGAATGTTAGGGATCCCTTAGACCCTCTCTGTACCATCCCAACCTTTCCCAAAGCATTTCATCCCTTGATCCATCCCTGCACAGTGGAAAACTAGTTAGAAGCACATGCATGATAATTTCAACAACTTAAGCAAAAATACAAAAAGATGTTTTCTTCAGATAGTGATAACTTAGACACATGCATTTTACCTTCCTAGAAGTAATGGCATCTCTTCTCATAGTTTTCATTCTCATTTTTGCATCAGTAGGACTAGTTGGTAGAATTAGGGTTTGCTAGGGTTTGTATTTCTTTTAGGCTTTCAGTTTCTTTCCGCAAGTAGATTAGCTTCCTTTGAGTTAGCTTTCGTCCATCAGTTAAAAAGCTTCTTCTAAGAGCTCATAGAAGTTGGCTTGAGCCCTAGCGGACTTGTGCCAGCTGACCAAGTGACAGCTGCGGCAAGAGCTAGTACTTGTGCATACAGCACCGTCGCTTCCAAGTTTGTTACGAACTACCGGGTTGATAAAATTAGAGATAGGAAGCTCCAGGAGTTGTAGCATTATTGCTACAATACTAGAGCCCACCACCAGGTTCACAGTTAGTTGAGCCAACCAACAAAACCCTGAACTGTTGGCCCTTTCAGTAACAACCTGCGTAGCACAGGTTACAGTCTCACCCGAAGAAGTATTGGGGGATGACAGAACCAGGTTTCTATATCCAGAGGTTTGTGTGATGTGTTTCTATTACTTCTAGTGCTTTATCTCGACCTTCATGAACCCTAATCCTTTAAATACAGAAATCACAGTATCTTACAGAAACAGAATCTAACCCTTCACGGAACACTTTAAACATTCATAACATCATATAAACTATTAGAGCTACTACTTTCTCACACCAATTAAGTGTTTCTTAATATAAGGGCAGAAAACATAGTGAATACACATAAATTGCGTAAGTAATTATAAAGGTACAGATACACAATTATAGCTTCAAAAACAATCCTTATTGATATAATATTTCTGTTACAGACTCTTCTTCTTTCTTGCGCACCTAGCGGCAGGGCCCCCCCGCACTCAGCTTGTAGACTTGCCAAGGTCCTTGCACACACATATATAGGAGCCTTCCCCTTTGCGTAAGTACAAAACTTTTTTTTTGTCCCTCAGATTACTTGCCCATGCAATGGTCTTCAATTCTTAACTTAACTCCTATGACTCACTATGAATTCTTTATATAACTTCTTCTTTTACAAAACCATTGTTCACAAACCATGGTTGGGTCTCAAAACATCTTAAATTAAGGGATTAAATTCCCTTTGACTCCTATGACCTTTGTGCTCCGCTCCCTCAAAATGCAGAGACTTTACTTAATTAAAAAATTAGTTACAAAATTTACCTCAGGGGACCTTGTCCCAACACCAGGGTTTCTGCACACTTAGCTGTAGGAGCCTTCCCCTTCACCAGAATACAAACTTATAGACTCAAAATCTTACTTATAAACTATCCAAAAGCTTAGACTTACCTCTAATGACTCCTAGATGACTCTCTTTTATATCTTTTACATTACATTACCATGGTCAACGAACCATGGGCAGAGTTCATTGTATCATCCAAACAACCCATCCCTTTACAAAATAAGGGGTTTGACCTTCCTAAAAGCCCCTTTGGCTCTTAACGTTCTACACACTCCGCCCCTCAAATTTGGAGACTTTACAATATTACAAAAATTTACTCAAAACTTAGACAAAATTGGACTTGGGGCTTCCCATCCCAACATAACCCTAACACAAAGATGTGACTCATCCCGAGTCACTTTGTTGGTACATCCTTGATGCGCACTTTGAGGCTGCTGAACTCTACCTTCAATGCTTGAATCTTTGTTGTGCATTGCACGGCAGCATGCTGAACCTCCTCGAACAACTTATCAGTATTTTGCCCCTCGACTGCCAATCCAATGGTTTACTGCGTCTGCTGCATTCCTTTTAGTTTACTCTTGACAGACTGAGAGAGACTTGCTTCATCGACCCAAGGCCATGTTCTTGCTAAAACGATTGAGGCTTTTTGTTGCAAATCATCTATCTAAACTTGAAGGGCCTTCCCTTCCCAGAGTCTGGAAAATCGTTGCACAAGTGCTAAGGTCTGCATTGTTGCTCTAATTTCATCAAAATGCAGTTGTTTGTCCCCGATGTCTACTTAAATATTTTTTACATATGCTTCCTCCTACAACGCAACCCACATATCCATGGTGTTTTCAAAAACATGGTTGTTGTCCTTAACTATAGCTTCTAGGACATCCATATCTTCCTTAATAGAGATGTCACACTGCACTCAAACTTCTAGAGGGGTGGTTGGTTGTAGCTTCATCTGCAACTTTGCGGCCTACATTTTCATTTCAAATTTGACTCGTTCAACCTTTGCTTTGGACTCCTTCACCATGGCTGCCATATTTTGGAGCTTCTCTTCGGAAGTTGCTTCAGTGTGTATGAGGAGCTCTGGTAGCTCAATGCAAGTCTAAGTGATGGCATCCTCCAGCTCCTGCCTGTGCATAACGATTGTGTCCCTATTGTGAATTGCCTTGGAAACTTCCTCAGCTAACTTCTCATTATGGCTCTTGATGTCCTTAACCACAAAAAGCGTCTGCTCTTCTTGGATTTTCAATTTAGCAGATACTCCCTGGTGGAGTTCATGTAAAGTCTGAATGGGAAGTGCCATTAAGTTCAGCTCTAAGTTCATTTGATATGGTGCTACTGCCTGATCTAGCGCGGTAGGAAAGCATAATGAACCTCCTAGAATAGGCACTTTGCAGATCTCTGTGGTGACCACCAATGTTGAAGGCAATGTTGGTGTCGCACTTGTCGTCACCATGCTCTCTTGATTCTCCATCGCTTGAATCACACTCTCTTGCACTTGTAGCTCTTTGAGGCCTTGTTGGACCTGTGTGAGTACTGAATTGTACTGATCCTTGATGTGAACCAACATATCCTCGGTGACATTACACAGAGTTTCCCCAATCTCATTGATGTCCCTCTCAGTGAGGACCATCGACTCGATGTTGGAAGTCTTGTCAGACTTTTGCTTCTTGCATGGACCTCTAATGGTGGATTTCTTCCACTTTTTTATTATGAAGGGAGACACAATGTCTTCCATCTCCTTCAAAGGGTCTGCTCCACCCTGCTCTGGTTCCTCCATGTTCGACTCTTCTTCATCTATGCACTTTGGATCCTATGCGATATTCTTCCCAAGGTCTAAGTCCTCATATTCATGTAGTTATTCAACAACATTGCTGACCGTGTCTTCATCCCAATAGTCGCTAATGTGAGCGAACTTTAGTTCTACACCAATTTTTACTTATTTTTCCTTTACCAGTTGTGATATATCAGGGATATTTGCATCAGGGCTTTCAACTTCATGCATACCTTCAGACTCAGGAATATTCATATTTTGTGGATCCTCATCGCCTTCTTCCGTAGTAACATTGTAGCATTCCAGTGCATGTGATAGCTGTGCACTCCAATCCGGCTACATCCAAGTTATATATTCTATTGGTGTTCAGAAGATCGCTGCCTTAATCACCTGAAGAACCCCATCAATGCATTCAAACCCGTCTTTAAAGCTGAATGTAAGAAAAAAAATCTTTTTCATTTCATCCCAATTAGCAATCCTATGTCACAACTCCATCTCCAAATACCAGTTTGTTTGTATAACATCTAAGGTATTAATAAAGATATGTACCCACTCTATTTTAGGTACCTCACCCCAAGCCTTAGTCCATCGAGCCATATGTTCGCGTGGGTCATCCTTGCCTGTGTAATTTTTGTTGAGCTGTGTTTTTTAAGAGCCAAATATTAAGTTCATCAGTCTACAATATTCCTTCCAATCAACAATATTATCCTTGTGGGTTCCCCACCATCTTGAAGGCGTAGCTCTTAAAGGAAAATCTAGAGCCTAAAACATGTTCTCCTCTGGTACGTATCTTTCAAAATGGTTAAGAAAATTATTGACATCATCTAGCCCATCATAATAAGGTAATTTATGTATCTTAGTTGATATACAATGCAGAGACTTTGTAAGCCTGTTGCATTATAGTGTAGAGACCTCATGCAACCGATTCTGCTAGTTTTCTAATTCTTCATCTGAGTTTGATTGGCACAAACTATCCCTCTCCCAACTGATGCGTCCATTTCTAGTGAGATTAATCCAATATTTGTCTCATGTAGTGCACTTATATATGTGATCAATGTCTTCGTAACAACATAGTCATCACAGACTGGTTCTGTGTATCACGAATCTTCAGTTGGATCCAATGGAATGACCACTCTAAGGCCATTCTTTTCAAACACCATGCTTCGCTTCTTGAAATTAATAATAGCATTCATGTTAGAAGGCCAATAAATCTCAAGCAATGCTAGGTATGGATTACTGTCATCTACTATTTCAATAACTTCAAAATCTGCGAGCACACTAACTCCCTCAATATCTATAGTCACTCCATGTAGGTGACCCATTGGGATTATCTTCTGTTGGTTTGCCATGCATAGATGGATTGGAGACCAATACAACTTAGGTTTTCCCATACTTTCCCAAGTCTGCTTTGGAAGTACATTAGCATCAGATCCTAAGTCTAGAATTATCTGGTCCATATAAAAATGACCAATTTGTGATGTCGACCCCATTTCCCTATTAGTCCTCTTCTTGCTTCAGTTTACCTTATTTACTATGTGTGTTATAATAGTGGCTCTTCCTTGCTAGCACACTTATCTATTAATTCTCGAAGTCCTTCAACTGCCTTCTGATCCCTCAATAGCTTCATGCAGGTTTGTAGAAACAATTTCAGCAATGTGGGATCAGAGTTCTCCATTGCAATACTTTCTTTAGACTTTTCTCTTCGTGGGACTATTGGCATATGATTTTTAGATGTAGAAGCACGTTGATCCATAAAAAAATTTCTTACCTCCATTAACGTCTCCTTTTCTTTTGACAAGTCATATCCAATGCTCTTCTCAACAACCCTATGAACCCATGTAGCTGATTTTCCTTTTACATTGTCTTCACCAGTGGCTATACCACTTTGCGTTACTATATTGACACTAGGATTGTCTTCGTACTACTTGGATATCATCATCTGAATGTTCTGCGTTGGTTGTTGGTTCTTATTTTCCTGCATCTTTGTTATTAATACAGGAAACTCTTCTATAGCATGATCAAATTTCTTACAGCATTGACAAGAAGGATGATTTGGATTCTAACAATCACGCGCAAAATGTATAGGTTCTCCACAATTGTAGTAGATGATATGGTCCTGACCTCTTTCAACGCCTCATCCTCATCCTCTTCCACATCCTTAGAATCCTCCACGAGCCGTAGGTGAGCCTTGATCATTCTACGCGCATGTTTCAACCTGCATCTTATACATCAGGGTTCTGTCTATCATCAAATCATAGCTTCGACAATCTCTTTCATCATGGCCAACCAATTTAAAAAATTTGCAGAAGAGTTGCTTTGGTGACTGCACAAACTTTTGTAATAGATAAAAATTGTCTATTGTATGAATTCCTGGTACTTGGCAGATACTACACCAGATGCTTGAACCAATTCTTGATCCAGCAGGAGACTCTGGTTTCAGTAGGTTGGGACCTCCCATAGTAATATAATCCTAGTATACAGAGCACTGATCCTTATACTAGCCTACAACCTTGCACTTCATGCACCTAAATTCAGGGCTTAGTCTTGACTGAACCTCCTTTCCCTTCTTTAGATCCTACAACTCCATATGCAAGCTTGCTAACTATGTTGGATTTGTTGGAGTCCTATATTCATATCCTTGTTCGATGAAGCCTCCAACTTCATCGTAATCTCTAATGCTTTGGCTTGAGATTCGGCCTTCTGTTGAGATAAAGGTAGTCTTAAATGTGGCAATAGCAAAGCTATGTACAATTCCTTATGTTTTACGTCTGAAATATGTAGATTAGCTTTTCTTAGTAAGAACTTCAACTTCTGATCGATATCCTATGTAGACTCATTGGCTGTCTACTTGATATCCTTCCAGTAACACACTGAGCTTCCAATTTCAGATTTCTAAATTCTATGTCGAACGGAGTATTTGTCTTAGCCAACGTAGCATTCAGATTGGTTGTACTATACTTGATATACCATGCAAGTGCTCTATTCTATAACATTGTAACCAATTGCAATTTCTTCATGCCATTATCATTGATTTGCTATGACTTCCACATAGCTTCAACTACGAACCAAAACTGATCAAGATCCTCTGATCCGTGACCCTTGAATACAAGCATTTTCACTATGTTTGCCATACTAAAGAATGAAGGTGGAGGTGGAGGTGGAGCCGTAGGTGTATGAGGTGGTGATGAGGGTGGAGATGGGGTGGATGGATGCGAAATCCCAGAAGTTCTCTGACCTTTTGTCTATAGTGCACATCCAGGTGTGTTAGGGCTAGTCCTTTCTTCTTCATTGTTCGACTCACCCAACAATGGACTGTACATGCTTTCACTGTATTTCTCCCAATCGGCTCTGAATCTTTTTCGACTTTGTGTAGATCCAGTCTGACCTATTTTAAACATTAATTCACAAGCATTACACCCTTTTTTCACAACAACATTTTAATCCATGTTTTTAACGATCTCAGGTACTTACCTCTCAAACACTTAAAGAATCAGTGTCCAACTTTGCTATAAGATACAAGGGTGTTAATTGAAAATTCAGTGATGAAACCACCCAAAATACTATCGATCCAATATTCAACAGTCCTTGCAACCTTATAATCATATTCTTCAAGGCACTTGATCAGTTCAAGAGTCCATACAATAGGATCATCGTGTTTCCAAGTAGGTTCATTGTCCACTAGCTTAGACAACCACTCATGTAATTTGAAAGGGAACGATGAAAAGAAAACTTCGTGATATTTTGTGTAGAGATATCTCTGTAACCACCTTTCTTTGGACCAGCGCATATTTCTATTTTCTTGAGCTGCAAACTTGTGCAACTTTCGATCTATCCACTTTTCGATTTCTTTCCTAGTTGGTATCCATGGATGGCACATCCATATCCCTTAGATAGATCTTGATCCCAACAATGGAACCATTTTTTGGCTTGAGGGGGATTGGACCCAGTTTCAGAGTTGGTTGTGCTAACCAATAAAACCCTACACTACCAACCCTTTCGGCAATAGTCAACTTAACATAGACTACAGTATCACTTGAGGCAGTATTGGGGGATGCTAGAACTAGGCTTCTACATCCAAAAGGCTATGCGATGTAGTAGTGAGGTGTTTCCTTAATTTAGGGCCCTATATAGCCTTCACGAATCCTTATCTTTAGAATCAAAGACTTAAGCGATTTCTACTTAACTAGATTTAGGAACTATGCCTAAGTGTTCTAACATGCATAAGTTAATATATTAAAGTAGATATGAACCTTCACAATGCAATTAAAACAATATAATAGAGAACTGAATCATAAATGAGCATGAAATATAGAAACACATAACTATACTAAGAACATACATATTTGCTTCAAATATGCTTTATTATTTTAGATCTTTTGTACACACATGTCTTTCGACCCTTTGCACACAGCTGTGGACTTACCAATGTCTATGCACACTCAACTATAGGAGCCCCCCCCCTTTCACCAGAATATAGACTTACAGACTCAAAATCTTACTTATCAACTATCCATAAGCTTAGACTTACCTCTAATGACTCCTAGATGACTCCCTTTTATATCTTTTACATTACATTACCATGGTTTGTGAACCATGGGCGGAGTTCATTGTATCATCAAAAAAACCCATCCCTTTACAAAATAAGGGGATTTTACCTTCTGAAAAGCCCCTTTGAATCTTAATGTTCTACGCACTCCGCCCCTCAAATTGCAGACACTTTACAATATTACAAAATTTTACTCAAAACTTAGAAAATATTGGACTTGGGGGTCCCCATCCCAACATTTGCTATCACAGAAAATATGAGTTGGTTCTTTCAATTCATGCAACAACCCAGTCAAAATTATTCTCATCCACACAGTTTGACATGCTGTTGTTGTCACTGCAACATACTCTGCTTCAGTTGATCATAGAGTCACAATGGATTGCTTCGTTGATGCCCATGTAATTGCACCTGATCTATTTAAACTAAACATATACACATATGTGCTCTTCATGTCATCAATATTGTCTGCAAAATCATTATTTGTATATCCGATTAGTTTAAAATCTGAATCATATGTATAAAGGATACCATAATTTCTTGTTCCAGGAACATATCTTAAAATCCTTTTGCCAACCAGCAAATGGGTACTCTTCAGAGACTCCATGAATTTGGAAATTAAACTTACATCAAGCATTTTATCAAGCCTTATCGCAGTCAAATACATAAGACTTATAACCAATTTCTTATACAAGGTTGGATCAACATTTGAACCTTGATCATTCTTACTAAGTTTTGTACCAATTACGATTGGGATTACAACTAGCTTACAATTTTCCATGAACCTTTTCAATATATCCTTTGAATACTTAGATTGACAAATGAAAATACCATCTTCATATTGAGTTACTTTGATACCAAGAAAATATTTCATTAGGCCTAAATCAATCATCTCAAATTATGTTTTCATGCTTGTCCTAAAATCATATATTGAAATATCTCCAATGAAAATCAAATCATCAACATACATGCACACAATCAAGATTTTACCTTCCTATTTTACCTTTGTATATAGATTTGGCTCACTTTGACTCCTAATGAATCCATTTTTATTCATCTATTTGTCAATTCTACTATACCATACTCAGGGTGCTTGTTTCAATCCATATAGTGATTTCTTTAAGTTGTAAACTTTATCTTCTTGTCCATCAATTTCATATCCATGAGGTTGTTCCACATACACCTCTTCTTCCAAAAAACCTGTTATCACTCAGAAATAACCCCAGTTGTGGAGGGAAATAACTAAGGTAGCCTCTGACCACTTTAGATTAAAAGACGACCCTTCAATCTAGAGAGGGATCTCTCCTTTAAACTCTACCACTCATTGTCACTAAGCAATAGACAATTTAGCTCATTGTCTGAATTCAATAGGTAACATAGGAAACTTTGTTTGGAAGTAAAATAGATAGAGACCATTGGGCAACATAATATTTTGAAATAAAACTACTAGTTACAGGTTGTATGAACAAATTTAGTAAAGGCAGGGTAACTTAAAGCTTCTTGGACTAGTCATCATTTAGTTATGAAGGAAGTTAGTAGGAATAACTATCAAAATAGAGAAAATTGGTGATTTCTATGCATGATATTTAAGTTGAAAACCTATAAACAATTTGAAACATATAAATTTGAGCCTACAGAAAAAGTTCAAATTTAACCACTTAATTCCAAACGCAGAAGACTTATGAATCAGATTGTGAACTAGAAGAAAATAAATACACCAGGAAAACTGACAAGAAACTTATCACACATGAATCTATGTAAATTTGGACAAATAATACTGATCACAACAACTTCTATTTATGTCAAAGTATACACATTATACAAGGTTTATGCGAAAAATTCCAACCCTTGTTCTGTCTTTCAATTTTTGTTTATAGCCAAAACATTTACAACAAACTTAAGAAAATAAAGGAAGTTTATCTGCAATCTAATTATGGAAAATAAATCCTATTTTCGATGCTAATTAAATATAAATTTTTAAAAATAAAGTTGGGTTTGATGTCTCTTCATGATATATGATTAAACAGTGAGATCTAAAATGAATTGACACTGAAAAAATATTTATGACAAGGCATTGAAACTGAGTGTTGATTCTCTGTCACAAAATCTAGAGATTGCCCTTTTTTTATGCCTTAAAAATATGTTGAAAATCATAATTTCTTTAAACTTTGGAGTTAATTTCATAAAGGCTAAATCTGCTCAATATTTATCCTTCAGGTACTTTTCAAAACATATCTTTAATTGTCACTTTAAACAACTCCAAGTTTTGGGTGCTGACAAAATAACCGGCATTGTATATAAGAGAAAAATTGTGAAATTCGCTGACAAAATAATTTTCAGCGTTTGGTGCAAAACATAAAACACTATCATTGACAAAACAATTGTCAGTGCTCGATGAAATTTTTTTCGGAAAAAATGCTGACAAAATAAATGGCACCTATTTCACTCAATCACTTTTCAATTGTTTTGTTTCTCTTAGTAGCAGGTCCACCTCATCACTTAGAACATGTTTCTTTTCTTTAGTTCTTTTGAGTTTAGCCTTGGGGCCTTTCTTTTCCTTCTGTTTTTGTTTTGGAGCCTTAGAACTAGAACTCTTTTCTTTTTTTATTACCAAATATTTCATTGGTGAATCGTCTATCTGAATTACCTCCTTATCTAGGGCAGGATTTTGTCTCAATTTGAAGTTCAGATGAAGTTTGTTCACAGGCCTAGTATGAGGCTTTTGAAGCCCATACAATTCAGCTAATGTGGGTTCATGCTATTCCTCTTCTCTGACTATGTGGTATTCCCCTATTTCTCTAGGTGTCTCCTCTGCAACCTCTGATGTTTGACCTACATGGTTTTTCTCAGATGCATTTGAATTTTTAGTTGGCCCAGGATTTTGAGGAGAAGGTGTCCCCTTTTTTATTATTTCTCTCCTAATCTTTCTTGTATATACCCTTTTAATTTTGGCATAAGAATATGAGTTTTTGGAGGTGAAACCCTTCCCCTACTTCTAGTTTTAATGGTGGAAGAGGAGGGATCCCCTGCAAGTTTATGGGCTTTGACAAGATCCTGCATTTTTTCTTTTTGAGGGCTAGAGAATTAGGGTTCCTTAATGTACTGAAACCTCCAAAGAACAAGAAATGGTCCCAGGTTTTATTCAACTTCTTCAAATGTTCTACCACTAGAAATTTAATTAAACCTTTATGATATACATCAGACTTAGGCTTCCTTTGGACTTTGGCTGACATATTCTTCAAACTATTTAACAAGAAAAAGGGCACATTGATGTGAATTTGACCAGAGAGGTGTGCTAAAAATAGGAAATGAAACATACCAAGTCTATGATAACACCCCTCATAAGTAAAATACCTCTAGATGATGACCAACATTTCATGCCATTCTTTCTTTAACCAAGTTCTCTGTACATTTGACCTCCATGGCTCATTATTATGTTCGTCCTTAAGGAAAACAGGAATATTGATGCGAACGAGAGTTGTATTCTTGAAACAACACTCTCCTTCAATCAGTATACCAATGGCCTCTAAAATGCTCTGCTTTGTGACTGAGAATGAAATGTCAGCAATTCTGACATTTTCACCATTAAAATTTTTGGCAAATGCTTGTGCCACACCATTGTGATACCCATCGCAACAGAAACAAAATTGTTCCCAACCAGCATATTGAAATTGCTCTCGAAGTTATGGGTTAGCCTCAAGAATCTCAGGGCATTCTAGTTCCCCTCTCATCATATGACCACTCTTCCCTTTTTTCCTCAACAACTGCCCACAAATATTGCAACCTGATACTAAAACCACAACACTGTTCTTTGAAACTAACCAGATGCACTAAACACGACCAATGAAATGAAAATTAACCTGCACATTCTTTGGTGACAAATAATCAGTTACATTACTATGATTACTCTGTAAATAAAATGTAAGGTACTAATTATGAGTAAAAAATGTTTTAACATGAAATGATTGCTATCAGATACCAATCAGATATCGCTAACGTTCAGTGCCAGCTGTCGGCATCTAAATAAACATTCAACACTTTAGTTGTGTTAGTGCTCACTTGTGAGCAATCCCTTGCTTTCACTGACATTTGATTTTTCAGCACTTGTGTTACAATTGTTTTTAAAATAGCGCTAAAAAATTAAATGTTAGTGCTGCCAAAATTTTCATAAAAACTTAGAAATGTTTGGCCCTATACTAACATTTGTGATAATTGTTAGAAAATTTTATATTACAGAGCATTGGAACACATAAAATATTGCATAAATATAAACACAGAAAACACATAAAACAAGAGAGACACAGATATACGTGGCTCACCCAGTTTGTGCTACGTCCACGGAGAAATAACCAGTCATTCTTTTATTATATTATCCAGCAAACTGAAGAGATACAACCTATAACAGATCCACTGTAGCACCCTCTTTGCTCTCAATCTCCTCTCTCTTCCTCACTCAGAATACAGATATACATAGACACAATACGCTTCCCTCATATATAGTGATGGGTTGTCTTCTAGGGCAAAAAACCCTAAATTAAACATAACTTCTACTGTTAGATCATCCACCTAATGAACGATCCAGATTGACTAGAAATTACTAGACTTTTACAAGGCAATTTTACATCTATTTTTAGCGTCGGGGGCGCTTCCCCCGAACCCCCGTCGAGGGATCGCTGGTCCTCAAACCCCTGCGAGGGGGACAAGTCCCCCCCCCCGCACCCCCACCCCGCATGGAGGGGTGTATAGTCTTCCTAGGGTATACATCCGGCTGAAACCTTTGAATACAGAAGATAATCAGGCTCCACACCCAACAATCTCCCACTTGGAGACTAACTATAGCAACTCCACCACTGCTTCATTTGCTAGAAAATGACTTCACTTTGGACCTGGTTGTTTCTCATCTTCTTCATAATACTTGAAGACTAATTGAAACTAAGCAGATTCTCAGTTTCTCCCTGGTTACAACTTTTGTTAGCATATCTGTAGGATTCTGGCTAGTGTGTATCTTTTCCAACTTCAACTGTTCATCTTCCAATGCTGGCTGTACGAAATGGTACTTGAGCTGTATATGTTTAGTCTTGGAATGAAATGTAGAGTTCTTTTCAAGATGTATGGCACTCTAGCTGTCACTATATAACCTGCCCAACTCTTGCTTCTTACCCAATTCATCTCGAAACCTTTGTAATCAAATCATTTCTTTACTAGCCTCTGTAGCAGCAGCATACTCTGCTTCTGTTGTTGAAAGTGAAACAACACTTTGGATTTTTGAAACCCAACTGACAGTTGTTCCACCTACAGTAAATACATATCCTGTAGTGCTCCTCATGTCATCTTTGTCACCTGCCATATCTGCATCAACATATCCCAGTACAGCAATATTTGAACCACCAAAGCATAATTCTTGATTTGTGGTACCTCTCAAATACCTGAGAATCCACTTCACTTCCATCCAATGTTCTTTTCCTAGATTGTTCATGTACCTTCTTACAACTCCCACTTCATGTGCAATATCAGGCCTTGTGCAGACCATTGCATACATTAAGCTTCCAACTACAGATTCATATGGAACTTTAGACATATGAGCCATTTCTTCCTGAGTCTTGGGACATGACTCCTTAGTTTGAAATGGCTAGCCAAAGGTATACTAACTGGTTTTGCATTCTGCATATTTAACCTTTTCAACACCTTTTCTATGTACTCACTTTGAGACAATGTTAATTTGTGATTCTTCCTGTCTCTAGTTATTCTCATACCAAGGATTTGTTTTGCAGCACCCAAATCCTTATTGCAAATGAGTTTTCCAATATCCTTTTGAGCACATTATTTCCTACATGTTAGAATCTACAACATGTATTTCATCTACATACAATAACAATATAATATAGCTGCCATCTTTTTGCCTTTTGAGATAAACACAATGATCAGAGTAACAGCTGGTATAACCTTGTTCAGACATTGTCATGCGGAAAGAGTCGTTAGTGCGGACACAACCGACCTCCCTAGAAGCAAAAGCTTTCTAGTGACAAACAAGACAAATAAATCCTACCTTTCTCTAAACATGCATTGCAAATACAAGTAATCAGGGGATCTTTAACATACCTTTAGTCCAGTGCTTTGTAGTAGTCCATCCTCGCCGATCCGGATGAGCTCCTCCTTCTCTTCGAAACCTACATTCACTAACAAGCCAAAAGATTAAATAGCACCTGATAAACTCACAAAACAATACATATCCATCATACAGACCAAGGAGTATATGAAACAAACCATGAATAACAATCTGTTGAGAAAAATAAGTTCATTTGCATTAAAAGGTAACAAAAGGAACCATTACAACCTGAGCCTTGGTGTTGTGCAAGTCCCTCCTAGGGTCCAGCAAGAGTTTTCCTTTACTTTGATCAGCTCACCCACTCTCAAATAAGGCTAGGAAAGGATGGGAATCTCTCCTCTCAAGCTTTACAAGGGAGTCCTAATTCCAGCAGCATCTACCCTTAGGAATGTTCAGCTTTCAACTTTTTTCTCCCTCTGGCCCAATGCCTGTATTTATAGTGCTCTAGAGGAAGTTATTCAGGTCCACCATCAATGGGATAAGCCCCTCTTTGGATGGGATAGCTCCCCTCTTGATGGGATAAGTTCCTCTTTGATAGGGATACATGAACCATCTGGAGGCGCTCCATACACGTCAAACAAGCTTCTAGAATGCTCTAGAAATGACCACAAGTAACTTTTTTGGAGTGAAACTTGCGCCTTTTGAACTTTACAGGAGTACGCACCCATTGCTTTACATACAGAGCGTACAAGTACACAGGTATTGTGAACTTGGAGTGCGTACACGCAGGTAAGGCTAAGAGAAACTGCGTACCCAAAGATATATAGATTTTTAATGACTTTCTCTCTTTCTTGAAGTTTGACATGGAGAGCAGAGGTATGAGGCTTGCCAAGGAGGATAGTATGACAGTTGATGGAGCCATACTAACTGTAAATAGTCATGGTGACAAATTTTAGTGTAATAGATTGCCCCCTAAAGTGCGAAGCCTGTAGTAGATTAGGGTTTCATATCATCTAGGAAGGGTGAAGTACTTTATCATTTCAAGGATTATCTTGTGGAGAGCCCAGTCGAAACCTGCAAGTATTCAACACAAAATACATATATATGATCATATCATCGCTGAGGTAGGCATTCCCATACTCAGATTGAAAACTTTAACTAATTGACTATCTACTGCTCTGATACAGGAATGATTCTGCAGTACATCATAATCATAGACTTTTGTAGACACAGTATGGACGAAGCCATTTGTTTATGATTAGTCTACTGTACAATGAATACAAAACTCCTCGCAGCCTGGATGGTGGAAACTAGATCCAGGGTCTTCATTCCTACTTCCCGAACATGTACGATTCTATCCATGCGAATAAATGAGTTGATGTCGAACATGGTAGAAACCACTTGATTACCAGTCAATGATGTAAACTGTTAACAAGCGTGAGAGAGACCACCAGTGATGTCAATGGTTCTCAAAGTACCCAGTACAATCCATGAGATGTGAATGAATGAGTTGATGTCGAACATTTCACGGAATCCTTTGATCGAAAGTCAATGATGTAAACTGACGTCAAAGGCGAGAAACCTGCCATTGATGCATGCAGACTTCAAGGTACTGACGATTCCTAGGTCATCTTTCTAGATAGTGTGCTGATGTCGATAGAAAGCGACCCGTCGCAGGCAAGCCCACAACACGAAATCATAGATCAAGTTGAAGAAATATAGCTGTAAGGACTGACTCAGGGATGGTCAAAATGGATGATAAGTATTTTGCAGATGAATGTTTATTGCAGAGACCTCTTGAACACATAATGACACGACAGATGGCTTGGTGACATTTGACCCAAAGTTAATACCCGATTAAAGACTTTCAATGTGGTTTGATCAACTGTGAGGCGAAGGATTTCCCAACCCAGGTGAATGAAAGTGTCGTGTTCAAGAGTGGTAATAAGGCTTCTTCTGAGACAAAGGATAACAAATGGGCACATTTTTCTCTCTTTTCCCCCACCATTTCTGGCAAGTACCTCTTTATTTTTTACAAGCTTGAGGAGGATAACATATGCTTGATTATAAGCTCATCCTTCGGATGAGTCTAACTTAGTTTAGATTCGGACCCTAAGAAGGAGTGGTCCGTTCCTGTTTGTAATCGAACAGGTCCTTTACTGTGAAATTTTAACGAGTCCAGTATAGGAGAAACTCGGCGTTTTTCATTTTTAGAGAGTTTGAAAAAACTAAAGAAGACTCCAAGGTGAACTTTTTCGTAAATTTGTGTCTCCCAAGCCCGAAAAAGTATAAAATAATACCTGAGAGAACCGCTTGATGTTGCGACCAAGGAGTACTTTCACGATTAATGCCTTTGACCTGAAAAGTAAAAAGCGATCAGAGGCATGTCGTTTTATTTCCAGTATCGAATTTGAAATGACAAAAACCCGGCAATCTTTTCCTGTTTTTACGGTCAGAAAAGGGCTATAAGGGGACTGTCTTTTAATTCCATTTTAACGAGTGTAAAAGAAATGCTCGGCAATCTTTTCATGTTTTAGGAGTCAGAAAAGGGCTTAAAAGATGACTCTAAGGTTTCACTTTTTCGTAAGTTTTAACGAGTTCGAAAAAATGATAAAAAATGTACTCATATGGCCGACTTTCAATTAAATTAATTTACGAGCAGGAAAAGACGGAAAGAACTCGGCATTTTCATTTGTTTTATGAGAATGAAAAATAGCAAAATAATCTCGGGATTTTCATGAGTTTAAAGAGTCTTGAAAATAACTGAAATTGACTCGAGATAGGTTTCATTTTTACAAAAGCTTGAAACAGAGAGAAACTATGCTTCAAAGTAGTTTCATTTTTATGCAAGCTTGAAACAGAGAGAAAACTGTGCTTGATGCCCCCTAAGAATAACTACTAGAGCGCATGCCCCCCCAGCTTCATTTCATTCAACCAGTTGGATGAAATGAAGGTTGAGTTACGAGATCATTTGAAAGACTTGACCTAAAACTGTAAGAAAATTATGCAAAAACTGAAATAACTAACCTAAATACTTAACATTTATGAGATCTAGTCAAACTCTCGACTCAATTAGAGGAGGATTTGTTTCATTTTTTAACGAGCTTGACACAGGAAAAGAACTATGCTCGGATTCAGTTTCATGTTTACGCAAGCTTGAAATGAAAAATTATGCTTGTTATAAATTCACATGCCCCCAGCATAATGACGCAAAACAAGGTACATGCCCCCCAAGCTTCATTGCATTCAATGAGGTGGATGGAATGAAGCTTTACTTTCAAGATCTTGGAAAGACTTGTGGGAGCTGTTTCATTTTTTAGTGAGGTTGACACATGAAAAGAACTATCCTCAAAACCCTTGTTTCATTTTTTAAACAAGCTTGACACAAGATAAGGAACTATGCTCTAAAATCCTTGATTCATTTTTTAA
The DNA here is from genome assembly GCA_031772625.1 of Pinus tabuliformis. Lineage (NCBI taxonomy): Eukaryota > Viridiplantae > Streptophyta > Pinopsida > Pinales > Pinaceae > Pinus > Pinus tabuliformis. The sequence goes on along the minus strand of CM062812.1, from coordinate 159,065,980 downwards.
TGAGCTTGACACAAGACAAGGAACTATGCTCATAACTACTCTCTACAATCTACCTAACAAAAAACTTTACTCTGAAAACCTTGATTCATTTTTTAACGAGCTTGACACAAGACAAGGAACTATGCTCTAAAATCCTTGATTCATTTTTAACGAGGTTGAGAGAGGAACAAACTATCCTCGTAACATCCAATTTCATTTTTTAACGAGGTTGAGAGAGGAACAAACTATCCTCGTACACACTGATTCATTTTTTAACGAGGTTGACACAGTAAAAGGAACTTTCCTCACGACCCTTGTTTCATTTTTTAACGAGGTTGGTACAAGAAAAAACTATCCTCGCATAACTGATTCATTTTTTAACGAGGTTGACACAGGAAAAGAACTGTCCTCGTACTCACTGATTCATTTTTTAACGAGGTTGACACAGTAAAAGGAACTTTCCTCACATAACTGATTCATTTTTTAACGAGGTTGACACAGGAAAAGAACTGTCCTCGTACTCACTGATTCATTTTTTAACAAGGTTGACACAGTAAAAGGAACTTTCCTCATGACCCTGATCATGGCTTTCAACTGGAAGAAAGACATGTCAATGGACACACCTTGATCACGGCTTCCAAGAGGTCTTCATCAGAAGGAAGAATAGTTCTCTGGAAGGAACACATGTCAAGGGACTCAAAAGGGATAAGAACATCGTGTTCAAGTAATCCCATAGAGTTTTCCATGTCAATTACCGGATCTAAATCAAAGGAATATGAGCAAACAGTGAGAGGTTCACTTACATCGGTAACTGAAAACATGGGACCAGTTGCCACATAATTAACCCGTGGCAAGGTAGATACCACTTTAGAATCAGGAACATTTAGGGGTGTCATATTATTGGTAGTTGAGACAAGACTAGGGAACGAAAGCTGGTCTACAGTCACAATATTTCCATTGTGAGGGAAAGACATCACGCGAAAGAGTGTCGATACGACAGCTTTCATTGCATAAACATAGTCTCGCCCAAGGAGTAAATTGAAATCCAAGGGACATCGAACTACCATAAGATCAATACAGACAGTTTTACCTTCCAAGGTAATAGAAAACTTAGGAAGGATCCCTAAAGTTTCACTAATGGTTCTGTTAAAAGCTTTCAGATTCTGCGTAATAGGCGCAAGCTGAGGGGAACCCAAAGCTTTCCAAACAGTTGAGGATAAAATACTAACAGAAGCACCTTCATCTACCTGAGTACGATGTATGTCCCTACCACCAGCCTTGACAATGATTTGGAAAGGGATGGAGGAAGGAAGACGAGGTTCTGTCAGTCTATTCCAATCAAAGCAAAAGACCTCAGTACTTGGAGGGGGTTCTGCAGAAACAGGTGAAATGCCCCCCGGCATAGAAGAATCTGATGTAACAAGAAGAACCTAAGCAGTATGAAGTTCACTCTCTAAAGGGAAAGTGGGATCGACCGAATGTGAAATTGAGTCGACCACTTGATCAACTAATGGATTATCAACCTGAGTGACATGAGTTTCACTCTCCAATGGAAGAGTGTGATTGACTGTACTTGAAATTAGATCAACCACTCCGTCAGTTGACGGTAGGTTGGGAGAAAGTTTACGGTAACCAGTTGGAAATTCTGGCTGTGGAATAGTAAGGTTTTCCAACAATGTTGAGGCTTCATCCATGTGAGGGCAAATGTGAGTTTGATGACTCCCTTTGCATAACTTACAAGGAAACCTAACTTTACCCTTTTTCTCAGGAACCTGACTATCACTGGTTGATGGATCAATAGAAAGTTGATGTGATTTTTCTGACCAAACTTCCAAGACCTTTGGGATACCAGGACAATTGACAAGGAAGTGGTCACCCTTACAAAGCTTGCAAGGGTATTTGGGTTTACGATGCATGTCGGAGTTTTCCTCAACACAACTAACACTTACAGCCACGGTTGATTGGTTGACTTCTTGTTTATCTTGCTTCTTCTTCTTCTTCTTCTTCTTCCCTTTCTTCTTCTTCTTAGCCTCCTGGTTACTAGCATCAAGGCTTTTACCAGGCAAAGAGGAAGAAATGGAGGAAGAAAAATTAGGCGAAGAAGGTAAAGGGTCAACAGAAGGTTGGTGATGTTGAGATGGTGAACTCTGTTGAGGTGAAGCATTCGATTGAGGTGGAACAATTGGAGTACTTTGGGCCAACGAAGTTGAAAATAACCATATTGGTAATCCTATTGTAAATCCAGGTAATGACAAAGTAGCCATATAAGGAGGACCAACATTTCCAAAGTAAGGAAAAGTACTAGGATTCTCGTTAGGAGGGGTTCCTAGGTTGGTAAATTCCGGAACGTTTGCCATTATATTCAACTTCAGTGAATTTTATTAACAATTTATAACTAAAATTATCAATTCACAATTCACACCTAACAATTAAAATTCACAATTCACACCTATGGTCTCTAAAAGTAAAAACAAACAAATTAACACGCACTATCAAATCTAGGAGTCAAACCACACACAAACAGTAACCTTCCGGACCGAAAACACTAGTTGGTGATGAAATCCAACATCGCCGAATTCAGTACAGAAGTGGCGGGTGGAACAGTTACCCCGGCAACCTGCTTAATGAATAGACTGGACCAAGTTCCTCCACTTTAACCGTCTCGAGTGAAGTGAACACCCAGAAAATCCAAGTGAGTCTAGCCGACGTCTGCTCCAGGTACAGTGGGATCTTCCCTCCACCGTCACCTTGGGTAGAACCCTAAAGATAATGGTCACTAAGGTCACCAACAACAACAAATATACCTGGGGGAACAGTCTACGACCCGATAGCACGCAAGGGCAGAGTAACAAGCTCAATCCCCTTGCCGACTCCTTGACAATAATCCAAGGTTTACCGACAGGTGACCCCAGGCTCCTCGACAATAATCCGAGGTTTACCGTTTGTAGTACGTGCTTATCTGGCGTCTTTCCCAATGAAGGAGGATTGATCCCCTCACTGGTTCGGACATGGTCTCGTGCTTCTCCTTTAAGAGGAGCTTTCCCAGAGCATAAATGTAACAGTTGGATTTATCCTACCACAAGATGAGCTACTTGTTTGGTTTTGTTGTCTTGGAGAGTTAATTACTCTCCTACTCCAAGACACTAGCCTAATCTATGTTGGTGTATCAGAGCCCTAGAAATGTAAAAATTACTAGATGAATTTTAATTAAGCGCTGTGTTATTAAGGCTGTTATTACTCAAATGGGTAAATGGATATGAAACCAATGGTGTTATGACCCGACTCAAAACTGAATGCAATTGAATATGATAATGTGATCTTTTCAATTCGATGAATCCTAACTAAAGTAAGGAGAGAGTTTCCATTCACTTCCGACAATGCAAAAAATTGATCACTAAGAGAAAATATAACAAATTCTCTAATGCACTAATTTTATCAAGAAAAACTAATGCAAATCAATTCCAAACCATTTTTTTTTATTTTTATTTTTGTGTAAATTCAAATCAAAGAAAGCTGATCTAAATCTACGATTAATTTTTCAGAATGTAAACTATGCAACTGTAATCTATGCACAATTCACTTGAAAAGTATGCAAATGTAATCTATGCACATTTTTCATTCATATTCTGAAAATGAGAATTCTAATTATGCAAATGTGATCTATGCAAGAGAATTCTCAAACACAAGACGATTCTAATGTAATCTAAGAATCAATCAAGTGCAAGTCGAGAAAATTGGGTGAGAGTTCCAAAGATCATAAAATAAAAACACTCAAAGGCGATTAACACTCATACACAATTTAGCCCCCCAGAAGCAAAAAGATGCAAAATTGTGAAAAGACTGAGACAAACCTCCAAGTAATGACCAAAGGAAATCAAATTAAGAATTTCTCAAAAAAGAGACTCAAAACACCCAATTGATGAAAGCTTAAAGCAGGAATGCCAATGAAATTAGCCAAGATGAAAGCTTCTGACAGGTGAACAGTGGATCTGGGCAGCCAAAACGAGCTATAAACAAAATCTAAAAGATAAAAAAGAAGAAATTGAAATTTTCTTAATTTTGACAGGGGTACGCAGGCGACCTGTTTGCACAGGTGTGGGTACGCTCTGTGCACAAAGCGACAGTGCGTACAAGTACGCACTGTGCTCAACTCAGAGGCTGCGTACTTCTAGCAAAACAAAGAAAAACTAAAATCTAATTTAACCCTAAGCTAGCCCACCCAAAAACACAGTCAGACAGCCAAAAGCCAGAAAACAAACGACTTTTCTCAGATCAAAAGTTCATACAAAGGAAAAAACATACACATCAATGGATTCCCCAGCGGAGTCACCATTTTGTCATGCGGAAAGAGTCGTTAGTGCGGACACAACCGACCTCCCTAGAAGCAAAAGCTTTCTAGTGACAAACAAGACAAATAAATCCTACCTTTCTCTAAACATGCATTTCAAATACAAGTAATCAGGGGATCTTTAACATACCTTTAGTCCAGTGCTTTGTAGTAGTCCATCATCGCCGATCCGGATGAGCTCCTCCTTCTCTTCGAAACCTGCATTCACTAACAAGCCAAAAGATTAAATAGCACCTGATAAACTCACAAAACAATACATATCCATCATACAGACCAAGAAGTATATGAAACAAACCATGAATAACAATCTGTTGAGAAAAATAAGTTGATTTGCATTAAAAGGTAACAAAAGGAACCATTACAACCTGAGCCTTGGTATTGTGCAAGTCCCTCCTAGGGTCCAGCAAGAGTTTTCCTTTACTTTGATCAGCTCACCCACTCTCAAATAAGGCTAGGAAAGGATGGGAATCTCTCCTCTCAAGCTTTACAAGGGAGTCCTAATTCCAGCAGCATCTACCCTTAGGAATGTTCAACTTTCAACTTTTTTCTCCCTCTGGCCTAATGCCTGTATTTATAGTGCTCTAGAGGAAGTTATTCAGGTCCACCATCAATGGGATAAGCCCCTCTTTGGATGGGATAGCTCCCCTCTTGATGGGATAAGTTCCTCTTTGATAGGGATACATGAACCATCTGGAGGCGCTCCATACACATCAAACAAGCTTCTAGAATGCTCTAGAAATGATCACAAGTAACTTTTTTGGAGTGAAACTTGTGCCTTTTGACGTTTACAGGAGTACGCACCCATTCCTTTACATACAGAGCGTACAAGTACGCAGGTATTGTGAACTTGGAGTGCGTACACGCAGGTAAGGCTAAGAGAAACTGCGTACCCAGAGATATATAGATTTTTAATGACTTTCTCTCTTTCTTGAAGTTTGACATGGAGAGCATAGGTATGAGGCTTGCCAAGGAGGATAGTATGACAGTTGATGGAGCCATACTAACTGCAAATAGTCATGGTGACAAATTTTAGTGTAACAGACATAAACCTGTCAAATTTTAGATACCACTACCTTTGAGCCTGTTTTAAGCCATACAAGCTCTTCTTCAACATGCACACTAGTTTCTCCTTCTCTTTTACCTCATATCCTTGTGGCTGTTGCATATATATCTCTTCCTCCAAATCCCCATTGAGAAAGGTTGTCTTTACATCTAACTGCTCAAGATGTAAATCTTCAGCAGCTACTAGACTTAGAATAGTTCTGATTGAAGTCATTTTCACAACAGGATAAAATATCTCATCAAAGTCTATACCCTTTTTCTGTGCAAACCCTTTCACCACAAGTGTAGCTTTATACCTCTTTTTTCCTCCATCTTCTTGCTTCAGCCTGTAAACCCATTTATTCTGCAATGTTGTTTTACCTGCAGGAAACTTTACTAAGTCCCAAGTCTGGTTATGTGCTAAGGAGTCCATCTCTTCTTTCATGGCTTGCTCCCACTTCTTCCTAGTTTCTACCTGCACTACTTCTTCATAACATTCTGGTTCACCAGAATCAGTCAACAATACATAATATAATGAATGAGAGTATCATACAGGGGGTCTAATTATCCTGGTATATCTTCTAACACCACTTTTAGGTGTTTGAAGTGCTTGTTTCTCTTGTGGTTGTTGTTCTGGCTGTTGATCATTATGATTTTCAGGAACCATCACTTTTCCTGTGATATCGTCAAGCACTGTGTATTCTTTGTTTTCTTTTTCTTGTTTCTTTTCCTACAACTGATTCTTATACAAGACATTTTCATTGAATATTACATCTCTGCTCCTAATTATTTTGTTATTTTCATAATCATATAAGTGATAACCAAAATCATTAACACCATATCCAATAAAGGTACATTTCTTTGATTTTTCCTTGAGATTTGTTCTATTTTCTTTGTTAATGTGGACAAAAGCTTCACAACCAAAAGTATTTAAAAATGAGTAGTTTACCTTTTTACCTATCCATGCCTCCTCTGGAATACCACCATCCAAGAAACTTGAAGGCCCTCTATTTATTAGATAAATAGTAGTATCTACAACATCTACCCAAAATTGTAAAGGCAATCCTGCATGCAATCTCATGCACCTTGCACACTCCATGATTGTCCTGTTCATCCTTTCTGACAAACCATTTTCTTGTGGTGTTCCTGGAACTGTCTTCTTTTTGTGAATTCCATTCTCTGAACAGTACCTATCAAACTCTTTGCTGCAATATTCACCTCCATTATCTGATCTAAGACACTTCAACCTTTTTCCTGTGTCATTTTCAACCAAAGCTTTCCATTTCTTGAAAGTATCAAATACATCAGATTTATTTCAAATACAATAAATCTAGGTTTTTCTGGTTGCATCATCAATAAAAGTAACATAATAACAAGAGCCACCAAGAGATGATACCTGAGCAGGTCCCCATACATCTGTATGCACAAGCTCTAATTTTTCAATCTTCTTTTCTTTCCCAAATCTAAGGAATCTGACTCTCTTCTATTTTCCATAAACACAATTCTCACAGAATTTTAAATCAACATGCTTCAAACTTGGCAAAAAATTTTGTAAGTGAAGAATCTACATCCCCTTCTCACTCATGTGCTCGAGCCTATGATGCCACAATGTCATATCTTCTCCTGTAGAGGTTAAATCATTAACAAAATTAGAAATAACATTGCATAAATACAATGTACCAACCTTTTCTCCTATCGCTATTACCAGGGATCCTTTAGTGACCTTCCAGGTTTTATCTGTGAAGGTAGTTACGCAACCTTCACCTCCCAACTACCCTGTTGAAATCATATTTTTCTTCAGATCTGGAACATGCCTTACCTTATTCAATAGCCACTGATTTCCATTTTGTTGTTTTATGAAAACTGTGCCCATTCCAATGATTTTACAGGTTTTATCATCACCTAATCGAACTTGTCCAAAATCTCCTCGAACATAATCATGAAAATGTTTCTTATCAGGTGTGGCATGGAATGAGGCCCCTGAATCTACCACCCAGGCATCAATAATATTTTCTAACGAAAGAATCAAAGCATATTGCAACACATCACCTATTACATTCGCTTCATGATTAGTTTCTTACTGCGCATCTCCTTCTTTTCCCTTCTGAGACTTGCAGTCTTTCTTCAAGTGTCCTTTCTCCCTGCATTTCTAGCACATTATCCTCGATATAGACTTGGATTTTCCTTTTTTTTACTTACTGTGATATCCTGGGCTCTTTCCTCTTTCCATTTTTCTTCCCCTATTCTCTGCAGTCAAAGCATTACCTGATGTCTCACCGGAGCTTTTCCGTCGCATTTCCTCACTAAGGAGTGCACCGACAACATCATCAAACTTTAAAGTACTAGATCCATAGACAGAGTTACTAATGGCCATAATTAAACCATTCCAACTTTCTGGCAATGAGCACAAAAATAACAGAGCCCTAACTTCATCATCAAAATTTACCCCTACAGAACTTAACTGACTTGTAACTATATTAAAATCATTTAAATGATGTGCAACAGATCCACCTTTTGACATCTTCATATTAAATAAACGCTTCATAAGAAATACCTTATTTGAGGCCGAGGGTTTTTCATATAGTTTGGCCAATACCGACATTAAACCTTGTGTTGTCGTTTTCTTTGAAATATTAAATGCTACCGATGCCGCTAGGCACAGTCGTATTGTTCCAAGTGCCTTTCTGTCCAGAATATCCCATTTTGTGTCTGTCATACTCGTCGGCTTCTTTGTCTTTCCACTCAATGGTAGGTACAGATCTATCTGATACAGATAATCTTCCATCTGCATCTTCCACAGCTGGTAGTTTTGGCCATTGAATTTTTTGACCCTAAACCTACCATCTTCTGCCATTGCTCCCACTCAAACCATGAACCCTTCTCTCCTATGAGTTTATCAGCCAAATAGATCTTCGGCTCTGATACCAGTTGTTAGAAAATTATATATTACGGAGCAATGGAACACATAAATATTGTACAAATATAAACACAGAAAACGCATAAAACAAGAGAGACACAAATATACGTGGTTCGCCTAGTTTGGGCTACGTCCACAGAGAAACAACCAGTCCTTTTATTATATTATCCAGCAAACTGAAGAGATACAACCTACAACAGATCTGTTGTAACACCCTCTTCGCTCTCAATCTCCTCTCTCTTCCTCACTCAGAATACAGATATACATAGACACAATACAATTCCCTCATATATAGTGAGGGGTTTCCTTCTAGGGCAAAAAACCCTAAATTAAACATAACTTCTACCGTCAGATCATCTGCCTAATGAATGGTCCAGATTGACTAGAAATTACTAGACTTTTACAAGGCAATTTTACATCTATTTTTAGCTTCGGGGGCACTGCCCCTGAACCCCCACCTGGGGACCGCTGGCCCCCGAACCCCCGTAGGGGGAACAAGTACCCCCACGCACCCCCCCACATGGAGGGGTGTACAGTCTTCCTGGGGTATACATCTGGCTGAAACCTTTGAATATAGAAGATAATCAAGCTCCACACGCAACAATAATAACTGGATTCACGGGGATGATGTCAACTTGTAGGCAGCAAGAAACTCATAGACCAGATGCTTTACTTTATTACAATGTAAATCAAAATGAATCTTCAATTTTTTTTAAGCACACTAATTAAGTCTAATTAATGGAAACAATGATCTTTTCCAAGTTTATTACATAAAAAAAAAATAGTTACTCTAAAAACAAAATGAAATAGACTTCTAAGAGCCTATTTGTTCTAATAATCATTCATCAAAGCCTTAGGGCCATCTCCTTGGGCTTCAAGTCCTTCCAAATGCTAATCCAAACCTACAAGCTTTCCAAGTTAAAATGATATATAAAATGAAATCATTGAGATGTTACTTTCAAGAGATATAATGTTTGAGAAAGCATCCATTTACTGGACCTCCAAGTAGTATTTCTCCATTTAAGTATTGCAAAATAAATGCATTCTTTACATGGTATGATGCAATTCGATATGTACCCTTCCATATGTGGTCAAACTTCCCATGCTTTCCTTTGTCTTTGATCCACACATCCCATTTAAAAATAGTAACTTTGATCTTAAAATTATCTTCTTTAGTAGTTTTATCAAATACCTTTTTCGTATTTTCTTGAAACAACTTTGTTTGATTTTACACCTGTTTCCTCAATTTTTCAACTTCAATAAGTCGATTTATCCTTCTCTAGAAATCATTTTTCTTTGCATCATGCTCCTGTAAAAGTCTCATTATTGGTATACATAATGAAACAAGAAAAAATGCTTCTGTACCATAAACTATTTGAAATTGTGATGTGTTGATGGATATTTTGGTACTAATTTTGTCTTCTCATAAAGTGAACTTCAACTTAGTATGCCAAGTTTTTTTGTTGTCCTCCAACAATTTATTAATAATTCTTATTAGGCTTTTGTTATATAACTCTGCCAAGCTATTTCCTCGGGGATAGTAAAATGTGGAATGTCTCAACTTGGCACTATACTTATCACAAAATTTGATCATCTTTTGGGACTTTAAGGCTTGAGCATTATCTGTTAGAATCCTTCACGGGAAGCCAAATCTAGAAATAATATCTTCTAAAAATTGAATTACCACACCGTCAGTATCTTTTCTAGTTGGAATTGCTTCAATCCATTTCGTGAAATAATATGTGGCAATCAAAATACACCTATGTTGACCTGAAGAAGCTGGGTGAATTTCCCCTATGAAGTCTAATCCCCATTGCTGAAAGGGAGTTTCTACTGAGATAGGTTTGAGAGGTAAATACAATAACATAGTTTTCCCTTCAAAAATATGGCACTTGAAAGAGGCTACTACTTCCTTATGAACATATGAAAATAACATCGACCAATAAAAACCCGCCCTAAGGATCTTGTTTGTTGTCGCTTTCCAATAATGCATCCTCCATAAATTCCCTAGTGGAATTCTTTTACCACCTTCTTTGCTTCATCTTCTATCAAATAGTTTAGGAGTATTCCAGAGGGATTCTTCCAGTACAAATATCTATCAAGACAATAATATTTAATCGCTTTCATTTTCAGTGATGTTGATCTAGTTTTGGATGTCCCTAGTGGAGATTTCAAATTATACAGAATGTAGATTATATCACTATACCATGGACATTGTTTTACTTCATCAGACATTCCTAAGTTCATCATGTCATCTGTGTCATTTAAACAAATAGATAAGAAATCCATGCAAAAAGGAATCAACACTTGTTTCTGCAATGATCTTTGATAAGTCCTAGCCTTTAATTAGTTTTGTTGGCTTGATATCCAAATCATTTTCCAGAAGCTCAGCAATCCATTTACTTCTTCTTCCATCACTATTGAGATGACTTAAGATATCTTTCACTACATTGTTAGGTATAAAATCTTTAAAATGAGAATGAAAAATATAAACTCTAAAACCCTTCAATGCCTTAACAAGTGAAAATTCTTGCTTCTCCATGACATTATACTTAAATTATGCATCCCTTAATGATATACTAAAGAAATAAATAGGTTGCTCCTAGTTATCACTGTTTTTCTACAATAATACTCTATAAATAGTATGCTTAGATGTAAATGAAAAATTTAGGAATTGCTTTGAGAAATTCAGGCTTATTAAAAATGAGTTCATGCCAATTCATGCTTAATTCCCTCAAATGCTTCTCAAGATGGAACAATCCATTTAATTTCACTACCCTTTTTCAGCATTTTGGTAATTACCTTTACAATTTTTGCAAAATTCAGAGCAAACCTCCTAAAAAAATTGACTTTACCCAGGAAATATTGCATTTCCTTTTTACTTCTAGGGAGTTGTAAATTTTGTATTGCTGCAAATATGTTTGGATCAATTCTAATTCCCTCTTTTGAAACAATGTGACCCAATAATCTGCCCTCCTACATAGCAAAGTGTGACATTTCTGGATTGAGAGAAATGCCAATTTTTCTGCGTTTTAGGAAAACATTTTCGCGATGTTTCAGGTGAGATGAATCTAATGGTGAAGAAAATGTTATGTCATCAAGATAAATCACTATAAAATTATCTTTTTCATTTGAAAATGCTATGATTTTCCTTTAAGATGTTACTCCAACATTCATCAGCCCAAAAGGTATTTTATAGTACATGAAGGCGCCCCATGGAGTAGTGAATGCTATCTTGTCTTGATCTCTCAGATTCAGCAATATTTGGTTGTATCTGGAAAAACCGTCAAGCATGGAAATTCTCTTTTCTCCAACCACTTTTTGCAATATATATTCCATCTTTGGTAACATATATTTCTCCTTCAAAGAAACTTTGTTTAGATTTATGAAATCCACACAAAGTCCGATTTCTCCACTCCTTTTCTAACTAGAACAAAATTGGAAATCCAATTCGAAAATAGTAATGGCACAATGATCTTTGCAGAAAGTAATTTTTTAACCTCCTTTTTATTAGGTAAACTTGACTTGGAGATAGAGTCAAAATTAACCAAGTCTAATAGTAGTGGCTTTTGGGTACAAGGTATTATGTACATGTTGTAATCTATTTTAAATTGTATGTGTTGTACATATTAAATGTAATTGTAAAAGAAAAAAATCAAATAATGAAAAGAGAAAAGGAAAAAATGCGAAATAATTCTTGTTATTTGATTTTTAATGTTAATATCTTGTTACTACAAAGTCTCTTGTAATAAATAAAGACGCGTGGTGGGATCCTACGATGGTAGTGTGGGAAAGTTGTTGGTGAGTGAAAGGCATAGAAGATGGGACCCTACCGATGGAGAAAACCCAATGTAACAACTAAGTCGAAGGATAACACGAGCAGTGCCCCCTACAAATACTTTTGTTGGTCCTGTTGACTTTTGGATGAACGATGTAGATTTACTACGGAGGCACCACCTGGAAGTTAGTCCTGTACATAGAAGCCTCCTCATAGTGACGTCAGCAAGAAAGCCAGTTCATTTTGATTTCATTCACCATGTCATACTCCTTTGTCCAACTGTCCTCCAAATTGTCAAATCCTTCATTAAATTCAATCATTTTCCCCACGATAAAATTTAATGCCATTTTCCCTCTTATATTTTCTCATTTCGCTATAAAACCTTTTCTTGGCTTTTGATCAATACATTGTCTTGTTGATTGTTGTTGAGAAATTCAAAGTCTAGCTCATGTCTGAGTTAGCCTCATCACCAGTACCAATTATTTTTGTCATAATCAATCATTTTATCCTTTAAAAATGGCCAAGAAAATTGTTTAGACGGTTCATCTTCTCACATTCTACTCATGGATACTAAAAGTTATATATTTGATGTTTCTTTCCGAGTTAACCATCATGAATTATACCAACATGTTTAGTAAAACTAGTCTAACTCCCCAATTTATGTTCCAATGGTAAAATATGGTGTATTTGCAACCTTTTTTCCTCAAACATATTTGTTTCCTCAACTTATTCAGTCGCTAGTTTCAACAATGTATCCTCAAAGGTGCTTTGTGATAAATAGGCTAGGACAAAGTGTTTTTTAGGTGTCCTCTCTCTTGATTAAGCAAGCACTATGCTATACTTCTACAAATTCTTACTTGTCTTTTTCCGAGGAATCATTGGTTGTCTATTTTGAAGATTTATTTGAGCCAGAATGTACTATAATTCTCTTGTATTTGATGACTGATGGAAAAAAATTCCCTGTAGATTCCAATAATGTTCCCTTGGATATCTTTGATGAATATATAAGACTATTTCTTCAGGTGTTGGCTAGAATTTTAGTGAAAGAAGATATTACAGTAATTGGCAAAGCAGTTTTAGGAATGTTTGTTGTAAGGATGAAACCTGTAGTTGTGTTGGATATACCAACATATTTGGAAAAGGAAATTAATGTTCAATTCATTAATTTCACTCTTACAGGTTATTTTACGTTTCCTTCACTTGTGACATATCTATTCTTGTATTCCAATGTTGAGAAATTCATGCATCTAGGGTTGAATATCATGGACACTCTCAAGCATAAACAATCAGTGTTTTTCTGGACTGATATAGTAAGAATTGATCCTAAAAATGAGGGTTTGTCCTATTTTGCATCTTCTTTCCTTTCAGTTGTGTATTCAATCATCAACAGTTCACCTGCACCAGCTTTACTCCCTAAAGCCCAATCTTTCCTTCAAGTGAGTAAAGATGTAAAGGTTGGAGATTGGTTTTCTTTCCAGGATCATGTTGAAATAAGATTGTATGGAGCTGAGGTTGAGCCCTACAGATTACCAAATTTTGTTCCTATGAGAATGTTTTCTCTGGAATTCATTAGGCAGAGTCTAAATGTGGATTAGGTACATTTTGTACCTGCAAATAAGGGACTCCTTTTCAGGTTTCCTAGGACTGTTGGACCATTCATTATGAATACTAGGCAAGTAGCAGAAGAAGTCCAAAAATTGTTAGAACAGATGAATTTATTACTGGAAGAGAAATGGGCTTATGATCCATATCATATAATTTCAAACAGAGGAATATAAAATAGCTATTCTCATTTTGTGCATGAATCAAAACCAAAAATAGAGAAACTGGCAAATGGAGGGCAGTCAACTCCCTTGGGAAATATAGAAATTGAGACCCCTCTTGCTACTGAAAAGAACATAAAGAGAGGCAGGTCAAAGGTAGTTGATCTAGAGGAAGAAGAAGACAAAGCAACAAAAAGGGAAAAGATATATGAAGAAACTAGTACATCAGTATCTCCCAGTATATAATTGGAGTTAGGGGAATTTTTTTTTACTCCTTCTCTAATTTCAGGGGAATCTTCTGAAGATTCAGTTTCCATGATTAAAAATATATTTTTGACAGTGGAAGAAAGAAAAAATAAGATTAGAGAAAACATGGAGTCACAACCAGAAGCTCAGGTATCTTCTCAATATCAAACAAGGCTGCTATCACCTATGGATTTAGAGAAAAGTCAGCTGAAATTTTCTTTCTCATCCATCAACAATGTGAATGACATATGAAATAGGGTTAAAGACTGTTAATTTAACAATAGATGCAAAGAGGATTCCATTACCTGATAATATTAATTTACATATGCAGACTGGTCAATTAATCTTCCATGATTTATATAAATCTTCTTTAGCTACTTCTAAAGCTAAAAATGTGTTAGAGAAAGTGGAAAACCAGCTGAAGTTGGAGAAATAAAACTCTAAAGCTCTTCATACCCAAAATTAAGAGCTAAAAAAGATAATTGTCAAGATTGGTGTGAATCCAGAAGACAGGTTTGCAATGTAGAAGTTACTGCAAAGTGATAAGATACAAATTCAAGCACTGAAGAAGAAATTGAAATTTCCCTCAGTAGAGCATCCCATGGCTTCAGAGGTAGCAGGGGTTGAAAAAGAGAAAGAGTTACTGGTCCAAGAAATTGTACAAAGGGATGAGGAAATAATGAAGTTGAAAGAAATGAATCTTTCTTTACAACAAAAGATTCATTCACATGTATGCACGATTGTGTTGGAAAAAAATTCAAATGATCCTAATTAGAAAGTGACTCAGGTTAGTACTAAGTTGCACATTGTTGAAAATGAGTTAAAGAAGAAGCAAACATATTTGGACAATGTTGTGAAAATTATCAAGGAAACTGAGCATGAGTTGTTTATGACCAAGGAGATTGCAGAAAAATATAGAAGGGATTTCTAGGCTGCTCAACAAGAAATTAAATAATTAAAGGAGAAAGTGAAAGGAAACATGTCTCTAGTACAAGCAAGAGAAATATTCTGGAATGACATAATTAATACAGTAAAGAGTGTCTGGGAATTCCTGGTTATCATTGAAGAGGAAAAGATTATTGTCAGAGATTTAGAAGAAGTCATCCTCAGTAATAAATAGAAGTTGCAAAATAGAGCCCAGTTTGTTAAGAAATTGATTGACTTCTTAAAATCAAAGTCTGCACAGGAAATGAAGGAGTTTGGAATAGAAGACAGAACAAATCATGTGATATAAATAAACAAAATGATATTGAAAAATTCCAATAGAAAAGCAATAGAGAAGAAATTGATGGAAATTAAGGAAGCAGTGATGAATTTCGATATCAATTTTGATAAAAGAATAAGGGCTAGTTTTCCATCCTGTTGGGATCAGCAAAACAATTTGTTATCTTCGGAACTGTATGAAACATTACTGGTGGACGAAAAAAGTAAGATTAATTCTACACATGAAAAGGCTGCAGTCTTGAAGGGAGCTACAATTGTTAATTATCTTCATACAGATTTTCAACTTGTTTGGATGATGAGAACTCTTTTTATTGAGAAGTCTACATACAATAGAATCACATACTTCATGGTAACACATGTTAAATTTATAAATTCCACACGTACAAGTACAGAAATCTAGAGGAATGCCCAGGAATGGATGTCGCCACAAAATTCTGCTACAGAAGCAGAACTCTCTACTACTCCACAATCTCAGATTGATTTGAGATGGAATGTTTAATTTTAGAAATTATTATATTTTCAATTCAAGTAATTTTTATGTTTCAATATAATGTTTGAATAGTTAGGTAGTTAGGAGGTTGACGACTTTGATAATTGTCTTTTTGAAAGTTTGTATAAATGTACTTCAACAAGATGAAAAAGGGTTCCGGATTTTTGCATACCTCAGAGAGGACCACTTTGTACTTTGATCTTCACTTGAATGATGAATAAATATTTTTAATGATTCCAAAAATTGTTGGGTATGATTTGTTTTCCTTGTGCCATATTATGTATGTATTTCGTCATTGAAAGAATTGAAGTAGCTTGTTCTTTATTATAGTTAATGATTATGATTTTTTGTAAATTTAGAGGTTAAAAATCCTTAAACATCGCTCTTCTTTTAAATTTTCCATTTCTCATCAAACACACTTTCCTCTAAGTTTATGGTAAAAGATTATGTGCAGACAGCCTTTTATTCTAAAACTTTCACCAACACTTCTCATAAATTTCAATTCATTTGTATCCAACAGTTAAAGGCAATTTAAAGTTATGTTCCATGTATTGAAGGTTAAAGGGTTATTTAATTATTTTGGGTTTGAAAAATGATGATCCAAACAAATAATCAATATGTAATCTTTAATGAATGTCTTGGGCACTAATTTCTACTCAGCCAGGAATTGTCTCCCAAGGTACAACATTTTTTGGCACTGTTGCCGAGGAATGGAAATATGAAGTTATTTTTCCCTGGGTTCTATAAGATCATTTCTTCAATTGATGAGTGAAGAAAGTGGTTAGGCTGATATTCTCATCAAAAATTTTAAACTTGGCTCCAAAATGACCACACACGAGGTCAGACACCTCACAGCAGAGAACTCCTGCTCTTTCTAATCCAGAAAAGTTGGTTTCCAAGAGAGTTTGGAAACCAAAATCACCAATAACCCCAAATCCCACTTTATCTACTCCTGGTACTAGTTCCACACAACAATTTTATGTCTTTCACTCAGAAGAAGTAATAAGGAATTTTGATTTTTCTGAAGAAGTTCTCACCCCTTCTCAGATAGTTTTTCCTGAACCAACTTTGGAGGAAAAATCTTTCGAGTCAGTTTCATTTTCTTTCCCTGAATTTCAAGAAATCAAAACAATTGACCCTTCATCTACAAGTTCAATTATTTCCATTGTAAACCAAGCAGTTCCCATATCATCCTTGCCTCCACAATCATTTGTCTTTCAAGAAGGTAACCCTTCTATAGTTAATTTAAATTTAAATATGGCTATCCCTGCTTTTCTATTGAATATATATGCTCCTTTGAATCTCCCTCAACCTATGAATCTAATGCCTCAATATTACCTCAAATTATTACCTCTTTTCACAGGGGAAGGCGAGGTAACTGTAGAGAATAATATTGCCACATTTTGTGATTTTGCTGAAAATTTGAATGTAGTGTTTCTAGATGTGGTGATGAGTTTGTTTGTTCAGTCCTTGGATGGAGAGGCCATGAAATATTATTAATACATGGGAATAATTGGAAAATTTCAAAACCCTTCCTGCAAATTTGATTAATACATGGGAATAATTGGAAAATTTGTTTACACAGAGGTTAGGAGAGAAGAAATATCATTTCTATCTTCTAAGATAATTTAATGCCATTAAAAGGAAGCATGAAGAGAAAGTAGGTGAATTTATAAAAAGATTCAATAAATTATAAAATAGTCTGCCTGGAGAAATTAAGCCTCCTCCTGTAGGAGAAAAAGTAGTATTTGTAGGAGCATTTGATTTTGATTTTGGTTTCACTCTGAGGGAGAGGAGGTCCCCTTCATTGGATCAAATACAGACTGATGCTCTTGAAATTGAAGCCAATTTGTCTACAACAAGAAAGATTAAACCAAAGACTCTGAACAAGATAAGGGGAGAGGAAAAGAAGACAAAATGAAAATTTTCAGTCAAGCACCTGATTGTAATGAGAAAAAATTAGAATAAATGACTAAGGTTATTAAAAATTTGTCCAGTAAACTAATAAAGTTGGAGCTGGAAAACAAGAATACACCTAGACAATTTCAGCAAGGGAAAAATAGAAATTTCAACCCTCAGTTTAGAAAACCACCATTGTAGATTTTGCAGAGGGATAGGAAAGATCAAGATTAAATACAACCTCCCTTATACATTGAGGATGAATCAGAGGATGTAGTAGAAGGAACTTCTAAGGAGCATGAAAATCAAATATCAACATTTTATGGGGAGGAGGAAGATGTGATTAGGAGAGAGGATTTGAGTTCTGAATTTCAGGTTTCTCTAGATGATAATGAAATTGATGATTATTGTAGAAAGTTTACTGATTTTATGTAGGCATAATTGCACAGGAAATATGACCTTAGATCAAGAAAAAGGTCAATAATGCAGGAGGTTACTGATGAAAAACAAGATCCAATGTCTCAACATATGGTGACTCCACAACAAAACCAAAAACAATAGGACAAAGGGAAGAAACATGTTGATTCAGGCACACAAATTTCTTTTCAGCAAGGAGAAAGTTCTAAACAAAAATCAGGTATGGAATTTTGAATAGACCTGTTCATGAGCAAGTAGATGATTCAAATGATGTTTCAAATTAGAAGATAAATGATGAAAAACAAGAAAATATTGGGAAGAAAAATCATTTTTTTAGCCTAACTAAGGAATTAGAGAAGATTAAGATTCAAGTTCCTTCAACAGAATTGGCTAGAACTTCAACATATAAAAAGAAAATTTCTGATTTTATAAATCTCTCTCAAGATAATTGTGTGGAAAATACAATAAATTTACAGGAGGAGAGACCAATAGTAATGTTTGGACCTGTTGTAGCAGCTACAACCACCCTCCAAAATTTTTCCTTTTCTTCGTTTTGGAGCCTCCCTACCAACCATCCTTAGAATCATGTCTTGCACTATCCAAAGTACATAGGCTTCAAATGAGTTTCAGTGGCCTGCTAGCCTATACATGTCAACTTGTTTGCCTCTCACCATAGGTTGTCATTCCAGACTTAGGAAATTTTCTGGCTAAGATGCTCCCCTTGAAAATTGCACAATTCAGGAGGGGAACCAATGTTCCCTCCAGAAATTGCACAATCCTGCTGGGCTCCAAAAATGCACAATTTAGTGAGGTAGCCTTCCCATTGAAAATTGTGCAGTGTAGCCTGAAACAAGACTTCAGCTCAGGAATTACGCAGTTCTGACTGACAGCCAGGGCTTTAGTCCAAAAATTGCACAGTGCAAGAGGGACAATCAGTCTTGCTCAGCCCAAAAAATGTGAAAATATAATCCATATGCTTGCAGACTACTGCATTTGCTTTCATGTTGACCTATTCCCTCTAGGACTGAGCAATCCTGATTTGCATGCATGGGCTACTTTTCCCGAAAGGAAAAACTAAAAAAGTAAAAAGAATCCCTAGATTTTAGGGATCCATTTTAACAGCTAGAGGTTACATGCAAAATCCATTTTGGAAACCTCCTGCCAAGTGTCAGTGTTTCCTAGATTTGTGGCTTGCGCATCATAGCCTCAATCTTATAAAAACTCATTCATTTGATTTTGTAGAGCTCATTCCTCACATCAATCTTGGAGCTCTGACATCCCACACCACATCTAGGATTCTTCGGCATATTCGACTCAAATTTTATGGGTAGGTCCATTTTTCATGTCTTTTGTTGCTTTTCTTGTGCTTTTTGTATTTTAGCTTGTGCGAGTATTGTCTGCTTGGTTTCAGTAAATGCTTCCTGTCATTTTGATGTATGTTAGCTTGTAGAAGCATTATTTCAAATTTCCTTTGCATCTCACTATTTTTGCATGCATGACACTTTTTTTGCACTAATGGTCGCCATTGCAGTGACTTGCTTCACACACATGCTCGCTTTCCCATTTTCTGAATCTTGCACTCACTACTTTCATGCATGACCATTCACTCTTTCTTACACTCAGTCTTGCCATTCATTCAAACCTTCTCATGTTTTAATTCATCCATCGGTGGGTCTAGGCTACCTTGGCCCGGACCTTGCCTTGCGGAGCCAACAATGTGAATCCCTGAGAATGAAGGCTCTACCTTCATTCCAAACAATGCACAAAACTGGCCAACACTAACGTGCAGGCTTTCTCTGCGCAATTTGTTAGAAAATTATATATTACGGAGCAATGGAACACATAAAATATTGCAGAAATATAAACATAGAGAATGCATAAAACAAGAGAGACACAGATATACGTGGTTCACCCAGTTTGGGCTACATCCACCCTGAATAGCCAGTCCTTCCTTTCTATTATCCAAAAAAATGAAGAGACACAACCTACAACAAATCCGCTGTAATATCCTCTGTTTTCTCTCACAGTCTCACCTCTCAGTTTCTCGCTCACAGAATACGCATCTATATCTCAGCCTCAAATACAATGCCCTCATACAAAGAGAGGGGGTTTCCTTCTAGGGCAAAAAACCCTAAACTAAACATAAGTTCTACCGTGAGATCATCTGCCTAATGAACGGCCCAGATTGACTAGAAATTACTATACTTTTACAAGGCAATTTTACATTTGTTTTTAGCTTCGGGGGCGCTGCCCCCGGACCCTCCAGCAGGGGGGGATCGGTCCCCCTGGACCCCCGCAAGGGGGACAAGTCCCCCCCGTACCCCCCCCGCGTGGAGGGGTGTACAAACTTCCTGGGGTATACATCCGGCTGAAAAAAAGACCTCTGAAGAATCATGCTCCACACACAACAATCTCCCACTTGGAGAATGATTGTAGAAACTCCACCGCTGCTTCATTTGCTGGACAATGACTCCTCTTTGGACCTGGCTGTTTCTCATCTTCATCGTCATCCTTGAAGACCAATTGAAACTGAGCATATTCTCAGTTTCTCCCTAGTTACAACTTTTGTTAGCATATCTGCAGGATTCTGGCTAGTGTGTATCTTTTCCAGCTTCAACTCTCCATCTTCCAACACCGATCGTATGAAATGGTACTTGAGCTCTATGTGTTTAGTCCTAGAATGAAATGTTGAGCTCTTTGCAAGATGAATGGCACTTTGGATATCCTGTATAACGTGCCCATATCATGCTCCTTACCCAATTCACCCATAAACCTTTGTAACCAAATCATTTCTTTACTAGCCTCTGTAGTAGCAACATACTCTGCTTCTGTTGTTGAAAGTGCAACAACACTTTGGATTTTTGAAATCCAACTGACAGTTGTTCCACCAACAGTAAATACATATCTTGTAGTGCTCCTCCTGTTATCCCTGTCACCTGCCATATCTGCATCAACATATCCCTGTAGAGAAATGTTTGCACCACCAAAGAATAATGCTTGATTTGTGGTACCTTTCAAATATCTGAGAATCCATTTCACTACCATCCAATGTTCCTTTCCTGGATTGTTCATGTACCTGCTTACAACTCCCACTGCATGTGCAATATCAGGCCTTGTGCAGACCATTGCATACATTAAGCTTCCAACTGCTGATGCATATGGAACTTTAGACATATAATCCATGTCTTCTTGGGTCTTTGGGCACATTTCCTTACTAACTTTGAAATGGCTAGCAAAAGGTGTACTAACTGGTTTTTCATTGTGCATATTAAATCTTTTCAACACCTTTTGTGTGTACTCATTCTAAGACAATGTTAATTTGCGATTTGTCCTGTCTCTAGTGATTCCCATACCAAGGATTTGTTTTGCAACTCCCAAATCCTTCATTGCAAATGAATTTGCCAATTTGCTTTTGAGTACATTTATTTCCTACATGTTAGATCCTGCAACAAGCATGTCATCCACATACAATAACAATATAATATAGCTGCCATCATTTTGCTTTTTCAGATAAACACAATGATCAGAGTGACATCTAGTATAACCTTGTTCAGACATAAACTTGTCAAATTTTAGATACCACTGCCTTGGAGCCTATTTTAAGCCATACAAGCTTTTCTTCAACCTGCACACTAGTTTCTCCTTCCCTTTCACCTCATATCCTTGTGGCTGTTGCATATATATCTCTTCCTCCAAATCCCCATGGAGAAAGGTTGTCTTTACATCTAACTACTCAAGATGCAAATCTTCAGCTGCTACAAGACTTAAAATAGTTCTAATTGAAGTCATTTTAACAACAGGAGAAAATATTTCATTAAAATCAATACCTTTCTTCTGTGCAAACCCCTTCACCACAAGTCTAGCTTTGTACCTCTATTTTCCTCCATCTTCTTCCTTCAGCCTGTAAACCCATTTATTATTCAATGTAGTTTTTCCTGTAGGCAACCTGACTAAATCCCAAGTCTGGTTATGCATTAAGGAGTCCATCTCTTCTTGCATGGCTACCTCCCACTTCTTCCTGCTTTCAACGTGCATTGCTTCTTCATAACGTTCAGGTTCACCAGAATCAGTCAATAATAAATAATATAATGAAGGAGAGTATCATTCAGGGGGTCTACTTATCCTGGTAGATCTTCTAACACCACTTTCAGGTGTTTGGGGTGCCTGTTGCTGTTGTGGTGGTTTCTGTTGTTGATTATTATTATTTTCAGGCACCTTTACCTTTTCAGTGATTTCATCAAGAACTACATATTCCTTGTTTTCTTTTTCCTGTTTCTTTTCCTGCAACTAATTCTTATACAAGACCTTTTCATTGAATATTACATCTTTGCTCCTAATGATTTTGTGATTTTCGTAATCATATAAGCGATAACCAAAATCATTAACACCATATCCAATAAAGGTACATTTCTTTGAATTTGCCTCAAGCTTTGTTTTATTTTCTTTATCAATATGGACAAAGGCCTCACAACCAAAAGGCTTTAAAAAAGAGTAGTGTACCTTTTTACCTGTCCATGCTTCCTCTGGAACACCACCATCCAAGAAACTTGAAGGCCCTTTGTTTATTAGATAAACAACAATATCTACAGCATTTGCCCAAAACTGTAAAGGCAATCCTGCATGCAATCTCATGCACCTTGCACGCTCCATGATTTTTCTGTTCATCCTTTCTGACACACCATTTTCTTGTGGTGTTCTTGGAACTGTCTTCTCTCTGAGAATTCCATGTTCTGAACAGTACCTATCAAACTCTTTGCTGCAATATTCACCTCCATTGTCTGATCTAGGACACTTTAATTTCTTTCCTATCTCAATCTCAACCAAAGCTTTCCATTTCTTGCAAGTATCAAATACATCAGATTTATTCTTAATACAATAAATCCAAGTTTTTTCTAGTTGCATCATCAATAAAAGTAACATAATAACGAGAGCCACCGAGAGATGATACCTGACCAGGTCCCCATACATCTATATGCACAAGCTCTAATTTTTCGCTCTTCATTCCTTTCCCAGCTCTGAGAAATCTGACTCTCTTCTGTTTTCCATAAATGCAATTCTCACAGAAATCCAAATCAACATTCTTCAAACCTAGCAACAAATTACTTGATGCCATAATGTTGCATCTGCTCCTTTGGAAGTTAAAGCATTAACAGAGTTAGAAATACCATTGCATAAATACAATGTACCAACCTTTTCGCCTTTTGCTATTACCAGGGCTCCTTTGGAGACCTTCCAAGCTTTATCTGTGAAAGTTGTCACACAACCTTCACCGCCTAGCTGCCCTGTTGAAATCAGATTTTTCTTTAGATCTGGAACATGCCTTACCTCCTTTAGTAGCCATTGGTTTCCATTCTGTTGTTTTACAAGAACCTTACCCATTCCAACAATTTTACAGGGTTTATCATCACCCAAACGAACTTGTCCAAAATATCCTTGAACATAGTCATGAAAGCATTTCTTATCAGGTGTGGCATGGAATGAGGCCCCTGAATCTACCACCCAGGAATCAGTAATATTTTCGAAAGAAAGAATCAAAGCATCTTGTAACACCTCACCTGTCACATTTGCTTCATGATTGTTTTCTTGCTGTGCAGCTCCTTTTTTTCCCTTCCGAGATCTACAGTATTTCTGTAGGTGTCCTTTCTTTCCACATTTCTAGCACATTATCCTCGATCTGGACTTGGATCTGCCTTTCCTTGATTTACTGCGATATCTTGAGCTCTTTCCTCTTTCCATTTTTCTTCCTCTAGACTCTGCACTCAAAGCATTTCCCGATGTCTCACTGGAGCTTTTCTGTCGCATTTCCTCGCTAAGGATAGCAACGACAACATCATCAAACTTTAAAGTACTAGATCCAGAAATAGAGTTACTAATGGCCATTACCAAACCATTCCAACTTTCTAGTAATGAGCACAAGAATAACAGAGCTCTAACTTCATCATCAAAGTTTACCCCTACAGAACTTAACTGACTTGTAACTGTATTAAAATCATTTAAATGGTCTGCAACAGATTCACCTTCCGACATCTTCATATTAAATAACCGTTTCATAAGAAATACCTTGTTTGAGGCCAAGGGTTTTTCATATAGTTTCGACAACGTCTAAATCAAACCCTCTGTCGTGGTTTCCTTCGAAATGTTGAAGGTGACTGACTCAGCAAGGCACAACCGTATTGTTCCAAGTGCCTTTCTATCGAGAAGGTTCCATTCTTTGTCTGTCATACCCGTCAGCATCTTTGATTTTCAGCCCAATGGTAGGTATAGATCTTTCTGATACAGATAATCTTCCATCTGCATCTTCCACAGTGAGAAGTTTTGGCCGTTAAATTTCTCGACCCTAAACTTACCATCTTCTGCCATTGCTCCCACTCGAACCAGAAAACCCTTCTTTCCTGCGAGTTTATCAGCTAAATAGAACTTGGCTCTGATACCAGTTGTTAGAAAATTATATATTACGGAAAATGGAACACACAAAATATTGCAGAAATATAAAAACAGAGAACGCATAAAACAAGAGAGACACAGATATACGTGGTTCACCCAGTTTGGGCTACATCCACCCCGAACAGCCAGTCCTTCCTTTCTATTATCCAGCAAAATGAAGAGACACAACCTACAGCAAATCCGCTGTAGTATCCTCTGTTTTCTCTCACAGTCTCACCTCTCAGTTTCTCGCTCACAGAATACACATCTATATCTCAGCCTCAAATACAATGCCCTCATACAAAGAGAGGGGGTTGCCTTCTAGGGAAAAAAACCCTAAACTAAACATAAGTTCTACCGTCAGATCATCTGCCTAATGAACGGCCCAGATTGACTAGAAATTACTATACTTTTACAAGGCAATTTTACATTTGTTTTTAGCTTCGGGGGCGCTGCCCCCAAGCCCCCGCCGGGGGACCGCTAGCCCCCGGACCCCCCAGCCGGGGGGGATCATCCCCCCCCCCCCCCCGGACCCCCGCGGGGGGGACAAGTCCCCCCCGCACCCCCCTGCGTGGAGGGGTGTACAAACTTCCTGGGGTATACATCCGGCTGAAACAAAGACCTCTGAACAATCATGCTCCACACACAACACAATTCTGTGAGACAATGCCCAGCTAGCCCCATAAATTGCAATGCAGTTTGCTGGGTTTACATGCCCTTTTTGACTGAAACTACACATTGCACAGTTTCAGTCCTCAGTAAGCTAGGCTGGACTATGCAATGTGTAGTTCCAACAGTCAGTCAGCCTCCTAACAACCCAAACTGTGCCTTGCATAGTTTTGGCAGTCAGTCTCCCAACCTCCCGGTGGAAATTGTGCAATCTTCACAATCTGTCATACAAGTATGTTCCAAGTCAGTCTTAAAGTATGTTTTTGTTTTCAACTGACAGATTACTTGCCATGAGTGCTTCTAATCTCGCCTCCCCCCCCCCCCCATGAATTCGCTAAAGCCACATTCATTCGTAAGACGGGGGCTCTATTTGTAGAGGGTGGGTTGGGTCGGATAGATGAAGCTGCTTGGCGTCTCCAGTTCGATCGCCTACTCAATATCGATCGTAGAATTCGAAGTGGTGATATCCTGCCCGCCCTTAAAGAAATGAATGGAGGGTGGGTATAAATGACAGCTTCAACTAGGCATCTTTCATGAGGTTTTCCCTTTCAATGATGACTTGATCAGGTAGGTAGGTAGGCTAATAAGCGGTAGCTGCTTAGTATCATCAATCTCTTCATACTGCTTGCTTGATTGATTGAGTGTGCAACCCTTCCCTTACACAAAGGAAAGGGAGAACCTTGAATGAATAAGAAAGGGTGGTGGGTCGATTTAGGCTCCTTCCCTTCCACTGCATAGCCTTTCCCCGAGGTCCTGAGCGGCAGCAGGTACTACTGGCCCTCTGTCCCACGCATATAACCTCAGGATGCGTGGTTCACCGGTTCCACCGGAAACTCTCATTTGCCGAAGCACAGTGCGCTTCAGGTTATCCAATTCCCAAACTTCTCTTCATTTCGTACGTATAAGATAGGGTATGGGATAAACCGATAATGAGTATCCCCCAATAGAGTATAAAAAATTTGAAAGAAAGCATCGGTATCAGTAAACACACATCTCTTTCTTTTCAATAATAGATGCCATTCCCGGTCAATGGTATCAACTGTCTTTCCTTTACCGGTAACTATCCGCCTTTCTTTATTCAATGCGATAAATCAGTATGTGCTCAATCATCTCTCCTGCTGTCTCCAGGTATCACAAGTGTTTGTCTGCCTCTTAACAGCACAGGTACAATGGCCTCTAAGAGAGCAGAGTCAAAGGAAACTGTTGAGAGCACAACTAGGGATGCAGTTGAGCAAGTGTCTATGAGCTTGCCTATCTATGAAAACACCAAGTTGTTCATAGACAAGGATATCAAGATGAAATGACAATGGCATCGCAGCAAGAAGCACCATCAGCAGCAGTAGAAGGTAGCAAACCTGCGCACGACAAGGCAAGAGGAAGGTTGTTGACAGCATAGAGGCAGAGCAAAGTTTGAATTTTAAAGCAGATCCACTTGTGATGAAAGAAGCATTGGAGATTGAGGCTGAGAGGTGAAAATACGACAAGGGGATTGTGCAAAGGCAAAGAGAGAAACAAATTATGGAGGAAACAGAGAAGGAGTTGTCGAAGTTGAAGTGACAAATCAGGGAAGAACAGGAGCTGCGCAGAGGAGAGAAGGAAGCATAGTAGGAACAGGTACAACAAGAGAAACAACATGCTCAGATTGATGAAATTGCAACCATACTAGTTATAGACTCATCCTAGTAGCTGGCATAGAGTAGTAAGGGTGAGCAGTGTTGTTGATCACATTCACGGGCAAGGAAAATTTTAAGGATGGAAAATTTTCTTGAAGTTTAAAAACATTGGCGAATCTCACTAATCCCTAATATGCAAAATATAAATTTTTTAATGATATATTTGCAAAATTATTCAAATTTATAATGATTTTATATATAGTCTCTATATAATGTTGGCGATTTTTAAGGTAAAATAATTTTATATTCTAAAATTTGGGCGAATCATCTTTTATAAAAATTGGAAATTGGCGAATCATTTTTTGGAAAAATCATGGAAAATTAGCCCACTGGGCGAACATTAGCCCCTAGAATTTTCCATGTTCACGGGTGTTTAGGAGCGTGGATGTGATTGTGCGCATGCATGTGATCCCATACATTGGCACACTCATTGAGGTGAAGACAAAGAACAATGTCCGATTGGAGTTGGACATGTAATTCAACGAGTTGATGGGCATAACTACCAGCACAAACTTAGAGATTAGTGGAGACACTATGCATCAGTATCTTGCTGGTTTGACTGCACTCAAGGCTATGATGTGCATGTTATCAGATGAGTTAGATAGAGGAGACAAATAAATGTACCTGGATGCAATGGAGGCAAGATTCGCTTCCAAAATGATGTCACCACAAAGTACAAGACCCTATCATGGACTACCTAGCTTGGCATTGGTTCACCACCGTCGATCATCACGAGCATGTCGAAGAGCTGGTCTTCCCACAATTTTTTGAGTCTTAGTGATGTCTTGCTCAGCTTACTCAAGCCTATTTTGTCTCACATGGGTAGATGTACAGATTGTAATGTAACATCTTGTAAAAGTGAAAGAACAAGTGCTGATAGTAGAATGTAACTGTCATGTAGTAGTTGAAGAGTCATGAAGGTAGGTGAAGAGTCACAAAGAGAAATGTCAAGGGTTACCCCACCCTTTGCTATTTATAGAACCTCATGACTAATTGTACAGCCTTTTGGGAGCCAAGATTCTAATAGGTGTATCTTAGAGAAAGCTTGGAGTGTATTGTAACGAGCCTTGGATTCTCCATAGTGCAAAGCTGGTATACCTCTTTGGAGGAGCAGGTGGCAGTGACTCTAACATTCCATTGTCGAAACTAGTAGTTGGACATGGTTGTATGTATGATTGGAACTTTCACTTTCTTAATATAACAGAACCAACACGTTTCATGCATATGTTGTTATTGTATTTAAGCTGTCTTGGTTACTCCAATGATATATGTATCTGTTTGCTTACGCATGTATGTATGGACTTTTCTATATATGTATGTATGAATCTTATTGAGATGTGTTGTTGCTTTAACCATCACTTTGGATCATTGGTTCACCTGCCTTCCAGCTTGTGATGTATCTTTTATCACATGTTCCCTTCCAAGCCGCATGTTTTGATAAGTTTCCAAGGGGTGCACTTATTCCACTTTCCCTATGTTAGAACCCTTCATGCACCTTCCTTAGCTTGCTGCACTCGTCACACCCTTACTACCAACAAGGACATCTTGCTTGCTTCTGTGCGCAACTGTGGTCAAGGCGATACTGCACGACCCACTACTGGGACTCCTACACCAATCATTATGAGGTCTAGTTGGGACTTCTTACCGAGGAAATCCCCTGACATGTTGGTGGGTCCAACACCATCAATATTTTGGCACTAGAAAGAGTTCCAGATGACAAGATAAGTCCTCACATCCTGTTTTGAATCTCCACACATATTTCATGGATATTGTTAGACTCATCCCTCTGTGATGTCTTTCTAATACTGAACCTCTCGACATCACGAGGGAGTTTTATGATCTCTTGTCGGACTTCACATGTGATGGTGAAGGCGAAGTGGCCTGACCTGAGTACTTACAAGACTTCCTTGCATTCCTCAAGGATGCAGGTGAGTTCTATGAAGAGGAAGTCAACTTGCTGCTTTCAAGCACACTTCATGAATCTCCATAATGATGGTGCCACAACCTGCCTCATGGTTGCATGCACTCACTTGAGCAGTTTTGTGATCTAATTGAATCTACTTTACATCATTTTCATCCTGAACCTCTTGAAAAAAAGATGTTGAAACAATGGAAGACTCCGCATGAATTGCCCATGGATTTTTGGCAGCATTTCTGTCTATTCATGTTTGAAGCTTTGAAAAGTCAGATGAAATTCCAATATCTCATGGACAGATTTGAATATTTCCTTACCAAATCACTTTGTGATAAGATGTAATTGAAGTTCAAACCCTCTCGACATACTTCATTGATGGAGCTACACAATCACAAGGGGACACAGTTGCTATCATAAGTGACTGTTCACCTTCCCCTCATCAAATAGCTCCACCACTGTAGAGTGATGTGGGAGAACATGCACACACATCTCTTCAATTTTCATATCCTCCTAGCATCAATTCTCTCAATTTTCGTATAGATTTGGTTGCAAAGCCCATGGGCTGTCACATGCATTTATTTCCTCAGCCTCCATCTTCGCTTTCTAATGATCCTCTAGATTGCACTATCTTGTGTTCCTCTGTTCTGGACTCTACACCTATTGTGAATGAGGATCAATCCATCGGAGGAGTTGGTGTTGCACAACCAACCTGCACTATCATTCATGATGAGTAAGACTGCGAACCTGAACATCAACCCGTGATAAAGGATGATCTCCTTCTAACCGCGCATCCTCCACTTTTTCCTGACATATTTGGTGATTTTTCTATCTCTAATTTCCCTTGTGCAAATCCTTCCATGAATGTATCTACTATTGATCATTTGTAGAACACACCTGATGTCGTTCCATCATTTGACAGTGGAGAGGACAAACCATTCATTGAAAATCCACTTGATTCTTCATCTTCTTTTTCTAGAAACACAAAGTGTGAAATTTTTTTCTTCTCATATACCCCTCTACATGATTCATCAAATCTTGAGGATGCCAATGAACATCCCATATTTTCTGATTGTGGCTGTCGTGATCTTTGTACTTCTCATTTGATCACAATGGTGATTCACTTGCTATTAATATGTCTAGGCCACTGGTCTCTGATGATCTACCTTTCGATCAAGTCGAAACTCCCCAGGCTGTCAAGGCACTTCATCCCGAGCTAATGGTTATGTCAGGCCCTCGATGTCCTAAGGTTGGTTTCACTTCCGATCAGGAAATTGTTGAAACACACAAGGCTCTTAATCACTCTCTCCTTTGCATTGGAAATCAACCAAACACCTAGATTTTTCTTCCTCCATTTGAATCACATGATCCCATCGCTCTTGCATTGGAGGAATCTTACACAAAAAGCACACTTGTGTGACGTACATGGTCTACCTTTCTCACGTTTGCTTGCATGTCACAGTCAAGAGAGTGCATATGATTAACATCTACATGCAGTGTAGCACAACACCATGGTAAGCCCACAGATTTCATGTCATGCTATTTCACTCATTTCTTTTCTGTGGATGCATTTAAACTTGGAGTGTGTTTGTCTTAATTGTTATATCTTTCATGTTTGTTGGTTTGCATGACTGTGTTTTTCGCGAACCATGCCTTCACCAACATGGGTCGACAAATGCGCAATGGCTACATTGGAAGTATCACTTCATGTGATCAGGCCCATGCACCGTTAGCTTCGGAGTAGGAGTAGTGTTTTCTTTATGACTTGTTGCTTGCATGCATGTTTGATTCTTGCTTTGTGTGTTTGTTTTCTTGTTTATGTTTTTTGCATGAAATCATGCGTGACTCTTGAAACAAGAAGGGTAAAGTACAAGAGGAATTGTACAATTATCAATACTTGGTTATCTGTTGTCCTGTCTCTGTATGAAGAACTTGTTGTCTTCAATCAAAGATACACCAATGGAAAATACATTATGTTTGAAGTGAACCTTGATGAAAATGAAACTCTTGCGCGCTACTAGTATCACCTACTCTAGTCAGTTGTTTTGGGTTAACCCTTGTTAACTCAGTCAAGTAGAGTAAGGTGAGGGGGAAAACCTTAACAAGTATGTCAGAGGTATATACAAAATACTTTTCCAAGGCAACAACCTCTTCTTCTCTCAATAAGTCAAGATCCTTCTTCCACCTCTAAAATGAATAAGTGTTATGCATGGTTTTTGGAAAAATGAAAAATGAAAATATGAAAAAATTTGAAAAAATGAAAAATGAATAAGGCAAAAGAAGAGAAAGGCTTCCTATCTAGAGAGGTGATGGAAGTAACTCTACCTGGGTACTGACCAGGCTCATTGGCAGCAAAGTGATGCTTGTGTTTTTGCGTGACTCCACAGGGGTACTGTCCAGGCTTGCTAGCAGCGGAGCAACACTAGAGATGCAACTTAAACTCTAACTATCATGTTACTTGTGTACCAATATACCCCTCATCCCCAATTGAAATGACTGTGTTGACTTGGCTTGGAATGTGTGCTATATGATCGAGAGCATGGCGGGTGCTACATTTTTCAATCAAGCTAGTGTGGAAGTCAAGATGATCAGAGGACTGAACAATACTTCCGAAGGAGTTAGACTTTCTTTTCACGAAACAAGGTCCATTCGGAGAGCTAGAGTTCTACCATTGTGTCGCCAAGTGTTGTAGCGGCTACAACCACCCTCCACAATTTTTCCTTAGCTTCATTTTGGAGCCTCCCTACCATCTATCCTTAGCATCATGTCTTGCACTATCCAAAGTACATAGGCTTCGGCTGAGTTTTAGTGGCTTGTACATGTCAACTTGTTTGCCTCTCACCACAAGTTGTCATTCCAGACTTAGGAAAATTTCTAGCTAAGATGCTCCCCCTGAAAAATGCGCAATTCTGGAGGGGAACCAACCTTCCCTCCAGAAATTTCATAATCCTTCTAGGCTACCTACTGGGCTCCAAAAATGCATAGTTCAGCTAGGTAGCCTTCCCCTTGAAAATTGCATGGTGCAGTCTGAAACCGGGCTTCAGATTAGGAATTGCACAGTTTTAATTGATAGCCAGGTCTTCAGTCCATAAATTGCGTAGTGCATGAGGGACAGTGAGTTTTTTTCAACCCAAAAACTACACAAATATCATCAACACGCTTGCAGATCACTGCATGTGCTTTCAGGTTGACCAGTTCCCTCTAGGATTAAGAAATCCTGATTTGCATGCATGGGCTACATTTCATGAAAAGGCAAAAAGCAAAATTAAAAAAGCATCCCTAGATTTTAGGGATTCATTTTAGCAACTGGAGGTTACATGAAAAAACCATTTTGGAAACCTCCCACTAAGTTTCGTTGTTTCCTATATTTGTGGCATGCACATCATAACCTCAATCTTATCACAAATCATTCATTCGACGTTGTAGAGCTCATTCCTCACAATGGCATTGCAGCTCTTACATCCCACATCACATCTAGGAGTCTTTGGCACATTCGCTCAGCTTTTCCGGGTAAGTCCTCTTTTCATGTCTTTTGCTGCTTTTCTGGCACTTTTTGTATTTTGGCTTGTGTGAGTGTTGTCTGATTGGTTTCAATGAATGCTTGCTATCATTTTTATGTATGCTAGCTTGTGGAAGCACGGTTTTAGTTTCCTTTGCATCTCACTATTGTCGCGTGCATGACATTGTTTATGCACTAACAGTCACCATTGTGGCGACTCGCTTCACACACATGCTCACTTTCCCGTTTTTTGAATCTTTCACTCATTGTTTGCATGCATGATCATTCACTCTTTCTTACACTTAGTCTCACCATGCATTCAAACCTTCTCATGTTTTCAGTATCGTTGGCGGGTCTGGGCTGCCTTGGCTCGAACCTTGCCTTGCCCAGCTAGCAATGTGCATCCCTAAGAATTATGACTCTCCCTTCCTCCCAGAAAATTTGCAAAACTAGCCAGCACTGACTCCTAGCCTTGCTCTACGAAATTATGGGAGACAGTGCCCATCTGTATCAAGAAACTGCGCAATGTAGTTTGCTAGGCTTGCATGCCCTTGCTGACTAAAACTGCGCATTGCATCATTTAAATCCTCAGTAAGCTAGGCTAGACTGTGCATTGCACAGTTCCAGTAGTCAGTCAACCTCCTGATAGCCGAGACTCTGCCTTGCACAGTTTTGGCAATCAGTCTCCTAGCCTCCTACTGGAAATTGCGCAATATTCACAATCAGTCACATAGGTATGTTGCAAGCCAGTCCTCAAGTTTATTTTGTTTTCAACTGACATATCTCGTGCCATGAGTGTTTCTATGTCTCTAGGTATCACAGGTGTTCATCTGCCTCTCATCAACATAGGTACAATGGCCTCCATGAGAGCAAAGTCAAAGGACATCGTTGAGAGTGCAATTGGGGATGAAATTGAGAAAGAGTCTATGAGTTTGCCTATCTATGAAGACACCAAGTTGTTCACAGGTAAGGATATCAAGATGAAATGACAGTGACATCGCAACAAGAAGCACCATCAGTAGCAGCAGATGGTAGCAGACTTGTGTGTGGCAAAGGAAAGAGGAAGGTTGTTGAAAACACAGAGGCGGAGCAAAGCTGCAAGTTCAAAGCAGATCCACTTGTGATGAAAGAAGCTTTGGAGATTGATGCTAAGAGGTGACAACACAACAAGAGGATCACACAAAGGCAAAGAGAGAAACAAAGGATGGAGGAAATAGAGAAGGAGTTGTAGGAGTTGAAGCGACAACTCAGGGGAGAACATGAGATGTGTAGAGGAGAGAAGGAAGCATAGCAGGAACATGTACAACAAGAGGCACAATACGCATAGATTGATGAAATTATGCCCATACAGCTTATAAACCCATCCTAGCAGTTGGCACATAGCAGACAGGGTGAGTAGTGCTGTCAATGACATGCACGGGTGTTTAGGAGCATGGATGTCATTGTGCGCATGCATGCAATCCTATCCATTGGCACACTCACCCAGGTGAAGACAAAGAACCAAGTCCAGCTGGAGATGGGCATGTACTTCAACGAGTTGATGCACATAGCCACCAACATAGACTTATAGATCAACGCAGACACTATGCATCAGTATGTTGTTGGTCCATATGCACTCAAGACTATGATGTGCATGTTATCAGATGAGGGACAGAGAAGCCAAATCAGTGTACTCGGATGTAACGAAGGCATGAATTCATTTCCAGAAGGATGTCACAATAGAGTACACAGACTCCATCATGGACTACCCAACTTGGCATCAGTTCGCCACCGTCGATCATCTCGAGGATGTCGAAGAGTTGGTCTTCCCACAGTTGTTCGAGTCTTAGTGATGTCTTGCATGGCTTACTCAAGCCTATCTTGTCTCACATGGGCACATGTGCATATTTTCATGTAACATCTTGTAAAAGTCAAAGAACAAGTGCCGATAGTAGAATGTAACAGTCATGTAGTAGTTAAAGAGTCATGAGGGTAAGTGAAGAGTCACAAATGGAAATGTCAAGGGTCACCCAACCCTTTTTTATTTATAGAATCTCATAACTCATTGTATAGGCTTTTGGGAGCCAAGCTTCCAATAGGTGTATCTTAGAGAAAGCTTGGAGTGTATTGTAACGAGCCTTGGATTCTCCATAATGCAGAGCTAGTATATCTCTTTGGAGGAGCAGGCGATAGTGATTTTAACGTTCCATTAGTTGCACATGGTTGTATGTATGATTGGAACTTTCACTTTCTTAATATAATAGAGCCAACACATTTCATGCATATGTTGTTATTGTATTTTAGCTGTCTTGGTTACTCTAATGATATATGTATTTGTTTTCTTACGCATGTATGTATGGACTTTTCTATATATGTATGTATGAATCTTATTGAGATGTGTTGTTGGTTTAACCATCACTTTGGATCATTGGTTCACCTACCTTCCATCTGTGATGTATCTTTGCTCATGTGTTCCCTTCCAAGCCACGTGTTTCCATAGGTTTCCAAGGGGCGCACTTATTCCACTTTCCATGTGTTAGAACCCTTCATGCACCTTCCTTGGCTTGCTATGCTAGTCACACCCTTGCTACCAACAAGGAAATACTGCTTGCCTCTATGCAAAACTGCAGTCAAGGCGATACCATACGAACCACTGTTGGGACTCCTACACCAAATAGTCTATAAGGTCTAGTTGGGACTTCTTACTGGGGAGATCGCTTGACATGTTGGCAGGTCCAACACCGTCAACAAGACCCCATGTAGAAGAAGTGGATTCTTCCACTCCACCTTTCTACATATATTTGTTGATTCATTCTTTTATTTCGCATAATTATATGCTAGATTCAAGAGCTTCACATAAGTTGATGTCATTGTCAATCATGAAACAATTGAACCTCCAAATCACTAAACCTTATAAGGATATTTATTCATTTGATTCCGAAAATGTTAAATGTGTAGGAGTGATCAAAGATTTAGTTGTTTCTCTGGCCCAGATTCCAACTAGAAGCCTGGTGATGGATGTGGTGGTGGAAGATATTCCTGCATGCTTTGGAATGCTCCTTTCAAGGTCCTGGGGAGAAAAATTGGGTGGTGTACTAAAATTGGATTTTACATATGCAATAATCCCTGTTTTCGGAGGTGAAGAGAGGAGGTTATACAGAGAAACCATGTTTATTAAAACCATTCCAAAGGAGGGTTTCAGTAAATCTTGTGTAAAGTCAAGAAAAGGATGATTTTTCCTGTTTTATGTTCCAAGAAGTAGAGGAAATTGTTGAAGACAATAAAGTGCACCTCCCTTCAACAATTAAAATCTAGGATCTAACAGTCAATGGAGTATGGAAACTTTATTTTGATGGTGCTTATTCAAGAGATGGAAGTGGAGTAGGTATATTTTTTATTTCTCCAAAAGGTAATTTGTTTCCTTTTCTTATAAGTTGGAATTTGACTCCACAAATAATATCACTGAGTATGAGGTGTTAGTTCTGGGATTACAAGCTGCTAAAGTTTTAGGGGTGCAACGTATTTCTGTTTTTAGAGATTCTGAATTGGTATTAAATTAGATAAAGAATCAATGTCAAAAGAAACATCCAAGTTTAAGAACATATAGAAATTAATTATGGGATTTGGTAGATAATTTCTTTCCTGCTTTCAATATACAGTTTATACCTAGAGAAGAAAACATAATGGATGATTTTTTAGCAGTTGCAACTAGTACTTTCAAAGCAGCTTTAAATCCTAGATTGAGGTATGAAATTGAAATTAGGCACAAACCATAAATACCAGATAATATTAAACATTGGCGGGTGTTTTAGGATGAGGAACAAATTAAAGAATTTCTTGAGTTGATTGGAGAGTTTGCAATTTTATAGATTGATCAAGAACAAGAGGTTGAAGAAGAATATTCAAACAAGACATTTTTGAAAGACTTAGTTGGGAATCACAAGATTATTCAACTCAAATATAATGTAATATCGAAGGGCTTGGTACCCTTGGAAAATTTGTTCAATGCAAATTATGTTGCAATGAATCCAAAGAAAGCAAATTTAGAGGAATATCTTGAAGAATGCAATCTAGGAACATATCAGCAACCCAAAATGGTAAGTCTGGCTAAAGATGTTCCAGAACATTTCAAACAATGGTATGTGAGTCTTTTTAAGAAATTTGTGGATTTTTTGCATGGTCTTATGAAGATTTAAAGACTTATGATGCCAAGATTATTCAACATAAGATTCCTTTAAAACCAGGAGAGAAATCTTTCACACTGAGTAGAAAATTTGGTTTCTATAAGTAAGAATAATGGAGAAATTAGATTATGTCTTGATTTCTGAAATTTGAATAGAATATCTTTGAAAGATAACTATCCTCTTCCCAAGATGGATCAAATTTTACAGAAGGTGACTGGTTCTTACAAGTTATTAATGATTGATGGCTTTTTTGGTTATAATCAGATTTCAGTGGATAAGGAGGATCAGAGGAAAACAACATTCACAACTCCTTGGGGCACTTTTATGTATTCTAAAATGCCTTTTGGACTGATGAATGGAAGGGATACATTTTAGAGGGCTATGGACATAGATTTTGTGGGAGAAAAAGATAATTTTGCTGTCATTTATTTGGATGATATCATTGTTTTCTCAAAGTCATATGAAGAAAATTCAAAGCATCTACAACAAAGTTTTGAAAAATGCAGAAGGTATGGTCTATCATTGAATCTTAAGAAATCTCATTTTTCTTTGAAAGAAGGAAAGTTGTTAGGCCATATTGTGTCAAAATAAGGATTCAAGATAGATCCAAGTAGAGTAGAAGCAATCAAGAAAATACCACTCCTTAGGAATAAGAAGGAAATTCATAGTCTTTTAGGGAAGATAATTTTCTTAGGAGATTTGTTCCCAATTATGCAGAGATTGTAAAAGGCATTACTGATATGCTAAAGGAAGGTGTTGAAGTGAAATGGAATTCAATTGCCAAGGAATCTTTTTCTAGAATTAAAGTGGCACTTCAAGAAGCTCCTATATTAATAAGCCCAGACTATAAAAAGCCTTTTCAATTGTTTTCATTTTCTTCTGCTTCTACTATTGTAACAATACTTTTACAGAGGAATGAAGAAGGGAAGAACCGGTGGCTTTGTTTGGCAGAGTATTAAGATATGCATAACTAAAGTATAATATTTTGGAAAAGCATACTTATGATTTGGTCAAGGCACTTAAGGCTTTCAGGGTTTATATCCTCCAATCTCAAGTAGCTGCATATGTTCCAAATGGTTCTATAAAAGAAGTTTTTATTCAAGGTGATGTAGAAGGAAGAATAGGGACATTGATAGAAAAGATACAAGAATATGATTTGGATATAAAGCCAACTAATTTAGTAAAAGGATAGGGTTTGGAAAAGATCTTAACATAAACAAATTGCCAAGCTATGGGAATCAATTTGCTGACTGAAGTTGAGAAAAATAGTACCAATGCAGAAGGAGATGAGGAAGTAAATGAAGGTAAGAAAGAAAATTCTAAGGATAAAGTTCAGTATAAATACTTGTTTTCTGATTGATATAAGGGCATTGTACATTATTCAGGTTTTCTTTGTTGTCCTCCCAATTTGAATAGATCAAAATACAAAGCTCTAAAAGTTAAAACTCAGAAATATGTGTTAGTCAATGGAAAATTGTATTGGAGGGATCCTGGTGGTATTATTGAAATAGTGAATGAATATCATGGTTGTTTCTGTGGTGGTCATTATGGGTGTAAAGTGACAGCTCATAAGATTTTGAAAGCTTTTTTTCTTTTTTCTTTTTTCTTTTTTCTTTTTTCTTTTTTCTGTGGGGGTCATTATGGGTGTAAAGTGACAGCTCATAAGATTTTTTTATTTTTTTTTGGCCTTCTCTATTTTCAAATGTTTATAGGTTGGTAAGGGGATGTCAAAAATGTCAAATGTTTGCTCAGAAAAATAATTTAGCACCATTGCTTTTAATTCTTGTTTTTATAGAAGAACCATTCAGATAGTGGGGATTAGATTTTGTAGGAGAAATCAATCCAGCATCAAGTGGGAAATATAAATGGATTTTAACAGGTACATATTATTTTACTAAATGGGTGGAAGTAGTTCCAACAAGAAAAGAAAATGATTTGGTGGTGATTAAATTTTTGGAGGAAAATATTTTCAGTAGATTTGGGTGTCCTAAAAGATTAGTGGCAAATAATGCTCAAGTTTTTAGGTCTACTAGGTTACAAGATTTTTGTCAAAAATATAATGTGATATTGTCTCATTCTACTACTTATCACCCTTAGGGGAATGGGTTAGCAGAATCATCAAATAAAAAACTGGTGAGGATACTTAAGAAAACCATTGAAAAAAATGAAAATAATTGGGATACTAAACTGAAATTTTCTTTATGGGCAAGCTGAGTAACCCCAAGAAGGTCCACTGGAAAATCACCATTTGAACTTGTTTATGGAAAAACTACATTATTTCCTAGTTAGTTGATAAAGCATGTTTCATTGTTGGTGCAAGATATTCAAGAATAATTGAGCCCTCTCGTGAGAAGAATGAATGAGTTGATTGAACGTAATGAAAGAAGGGAAAAAGTCATTGAGATTTGATTGGTTATCAACAAAAAATGAAGATGATTTTTGATAGTAAGGCTAAGGAAATGATTTTTTAGCCTGGTGCTCTAGGCCTAAGATGGTATACAAGAAGGGAAGACAAAGGAAAACATGGTAAGTTTTATCCTTTGTGGTTTGGTCCTTTTAGAGTTGCAGAGTCAAAGGAAAACAACACCTTCATTTTCGAGAATTTAGATGGTGAACTGCTACAACTGCCAGTGAATGGGCAGTACCTTAAACACTATTTCCAGCACTAACTGATGTTTTTCCAACCATTATATATATCGGAGAGTTCATTGTAATAATTTCAATGAGCTATCCATCGTACTGTGTGATGTTACAATTTGACTCCATTCTTGAGGTGAAGACACTAATCTGCAATTCTTAGTGTTCTTTCTTCTTAAAAAAATTATCCCTGGGTGGAGCCAAATGTTGTAATATGTCTTAAATTCTATGTGTTATACATGTTAAATATAATTATAAAAGAAAAAAATCAAATACTGAAAAGAAAAAAGGAAAAAATGCGAAAGACTTATTGTTATTTGATTAAACTAAATTTATTTTGGTTTATCCAAAGGATTTTTTTAATACTAATATCTTGTTACTATAAAGTGTCTTGTAATAAATAAAGACGGACAGTGGGACCCTGCAATAGCAGTCGGAAATGTTAAAGTGTGGGAAAGTTGGTGGTGAGCGAAAGGCAGAGAATATGGGACTCACCCGATGGAGAAAACCCGACAACACAACTAAGTCAAAGGATAACACAAGTAGTTCCCCCACAAAGAATTTTGTCGGGCTTGTTGACTTTTGGATGAATGGTGCAGATTTACTATGGAGGCACCACCCAAGAGTTAGTCCCATACAGAGCAG
Source organism: Pinus tabuliformis (assembly GCA_031772625.1). NCBI lineage: Eukaryota > Viridiplantae > Streptophyta > Pinopsida > Pinales > Pinaceae > Pinus > Pinus tabuliformis. Next base: position 159,026,257 of record CM062812.1, on the reverse strand, counting down.
TCCCCTTGCAGTGACGTCAGCAAGCGAGCCAGTTCATTTCTATTTCATTCGCCATGTCAAACTCCTTTGTCCAGATGTCCTCCAAACTGTTAAATCCTTCATTAAATTTGGTCATTTCCCCATGATAAAATTTAATGTCGTTTTCCCTCTTATATTTTCTCATTTTTCTATAAGGATTTTTCATGGCTTTTTCTCAATACATTGTCTTGTTTCTTGCTGTTGAGAAATTCAAAGTCCAACTCATGTCCGAGTCAACCTTGTCACTAGTACTAGGTATTTTTGTCATAATCAATCGTTTTATCCTTTAAAAATGGCCAAGAAAATTGTTTTAGCCAGTTCATCTTCTCACATTCCGCTCATGGATACTGAAAGAGATATCTTTGATGTTTCTTTCCCTGTTAACCATCATGAATTCTACCAACATGTTTAGTTAAACTAGTCTAATTCCCCAATTTATGTTGCAATGGTAAAATCTGGTGTGTTGGCAACCTTTTTCCCTCAAACATATATGTTTCCTAAATTTATTCATTGGCTAGTTTTAGCAATGTATCCTCAAAGGTGCTTTGTGATAAATAGGCTAGGAGAAAGTGTTTTTCAAGTGTCCTCTCTCTTGATTCAACAAGCATTGTGCTATCCTTCTACAGAGTCTTACTTGTATTTTTCCAAAGAATCATTGACTTCTTATTTTGAAGATTTATCTAAACCAAAATGTGATATAATTCTCTTGTATTTGATGACTAATGAAAACAATTCCCTGTAGATTCCACTCATTTTCCCTTGGACATCTTTGTTGAATATGTAAGACCAGTTCTTTAGGCATTGGCCATAATTTTAGGGAAAGAAGACATTACAGTAATTGACAAATCAGTTTTAGGAATGTTTGTTGTAATGATGAAACCTGGAGTTGTATTAGATATACCAACATATTGGGAAAAGGAAATTAATGTCGAGTTCATGAATTTCACTCTTACAAATTGTTTTAGGTTTCCTTCACTTATGTCATATCATTCTTTTATTCCAATGTTGATAAATTCATGCATCTAGGTTGAATATCATGGACACTCTCAAGCATAAACAATTTGTGTTTTTTTGGATTGATATAGTAAGAATTGATCCTAAAAATGAGGGTTTGTCATATTTTGCATCTTCTTTCTTTTCAGTTGTGTATTCAATCATCGACATTTCAACTGCACTAGATTTACTCCCTAAATCCCAATCTTTCCTTCAAGTGAGTAAAGATGTAAGGTTGAAGATTGGTTTTCTTTCCAGGATCATGTTGAAATAAGATTGTATGGAGCTGAGGTTCAGCCCTCCAAATTACCAAATTTTGTTCCTATGAGAATGTTTTCTCTGGAATTCATTAGGCAGAGTCTAAATGTGGATTAGGTACATTTTGTACCTGTAAATAAGGGACTCCTTTTCAAGTTTCCTAGGACTTTTGGACCATTCATTATGAATACTAGGCAAGTAGCAGATGAAGTCCAAAAATTGTTAGAAGGAATGAATTTATTACTGGAAGAGAAATGGGCTTATGATCCATATCATATAATTTCAAACAGAGGAATATAAAATAGCTATTCTCATTTTGTGCATGAATCAAAACCAGAAATAGAGAAATTGGCAAATGGAGGGCAATCAACTCCCTTGGGAAATATAGAAATTGAGACCCCTCTTGCTACTGAAAGTAACCTGAAGAGAGGCAGGTCAAAGGTAGTTGATATAGAGTAAGAACAAGATAGAGCAGCAGAAAGGGAAAAGATATCTGAAGCTACTAGTACATCAAAAGCCCCTGGTATACAATTGCAGTTAAGGGGAACTTTTTTATACTCCTTCTTCTCCAGTTTCACGGAAATCTTCTCAATATTTAGTTTCCATGATTAAGCAAATGTTTTTGTAAGTGGAAGAAAGAAACAAGAAGATTAGAGAAAGCATGGAGTCACAATAAGAATATTAGGTATCTTCTGAATATCAGACAAGGCTGTTATCAGCTATGGATTTAGAGAAAAGTCAATTGAAAATTCCTCTTTCTCATCCATGAGCAATGTCAGTGACATCTACAGCAGGGTTCAATACTACTAATTTAACAATAGATGCAAAGAGGATTCCATTACCTGATAAGATTAGTTTACATATGGAGACTGGTCAATTAGAGTTCCATGATTTATATAAATCTTCTTTAGTTGCTTCTAAAGATAAAAATATGTTAGAGAATGTGGTAAACCAACTGAAGTTGGAGAAATCAAACTCCAGAGCTCTTAATACCCAAAGTGAAGAGCTGAAAAAGATAATTGTCAAAATTGGTGTGAATCTAGAAGACAAGTCTGCAGTTCATCAGTTATTGCAGAGTGCTAAGATAGAAATTCAAGCACTAAAGAAGAAATTGAAATTTCCCTAAGTAGAGCATCCCATGGCTTCAAAGGTAGTAGGGGTTGAAATAGAGAAGGATTTACTGGTCCAAGAACTTCTACAAAGGGATGAGGAAATAATGAAGTTGAAAGAAATTCTTTATTTACAATAAAATATTCATTCACATGTATGCACGATTATGGTGGCAACAGATTCATATGATCCTACTGAGAAACTGACTCAAGTTAGGACTGAGTTGCACATTGTTGAAAATGAGTTAAAGAAGAAGAAAATAGATTTGGACAATGCTGTGAAAATTATCAAGGCAATTGAGCATGAGTTGTTTATGACCAAGGAGACTACCAAAAAATACAGAGAGGATTTCAAGGCTGCTCAACAAGAAATTAGAGAATCAGAGGAGAAAGTGAAAGGAAACATTTCTATGGTAGAAGCAAGAGAAATCTTATGGAATGACATAATTAATACAGTAGAGAGTGTCTGGAAATTCCTGGTTATCATTGAAGAGGAAAATATTGTTGTAAGAGATTTACAAGAACCCATCCTCAGTAATAAATAGAAGTTGCAAAATAGAGCCCAGTTTGCTAAGAAATTGATTGACTTCTTAAACTCAAGTCTACACAGGAAATGAAGGACTTTGGAATAGAAGACAGGACAAAGAATGTGATAGAAATAAACAAAATGATATTGAAAAATTCCAACAAAAGAGCCACAGAGAAGAAAATGATGGAAATTAAGGAAGAAATGATGAATTTAGATACCAATTTTGATAAAAGAACAAGGGCTGGTTTTCGATCCTATTGGGAGCAACAAAACAAGTTGTTATCCTGGGAACTGTATGAAACATTAATGGTGGAAGAAAAAAGTAAGATTAATTCTACACATGAAAAGGCTGCAGTCTTAAAGGGAGCTACAATTGTCAATTATCTTCATAAAGATTTTCAACTTGTTTGGATGACGAAAACTCTTTTTATTGAGAAGCCTACATACAACAGAATCATAGACTTCATGATAACACGTTAAATCTATAAATTCTCCAAGTACAAGTACAAAAATATGGAGGAAAACGAGGGAATGGATGTCGTCAGAAGCTGCTGCTCTAGAAGCAAAACCCTCTACTGTTCCATACTCTCAAATTGATTTGAGATGAAATGTTTACTCTTAGAAGTTATTATATTTTCAAGTCATGTAATTTTTATGCTTCAATGTAATGTTTGAATAGTTAGGTAGTGAAGAGGTTGACAATTATGATAATTGTCTTTTTGAAAGTTTGTATAAGTGTACTCCAGCAAGATGAAAAAGGGTTCCGGATTTTTTCATACCTCAGAGAGGAACACTTTGTACTTTGATCTTCACTTGAATGATGAATGAAGCTTTTTAGCAATTCTAGAAATTGTTGGGTATGATTTGTTTTCCTTGTGCCATATTATGTATGTATTTCATCATTGAAAGAATTGAAGCAACTTGTTCTATATTTATAGTTAATGGTTATGATTTTTTGTAATTTTAGAGGTTAAAAATCCTTAAAAAATGCTCTTCTTTCAAATTTTCCATTTCTCATCAAACACACTTTCCTCTAAGTTTATGGTAAAATATTCTGTGTAGACAACCTTTTATTCTGAAACTTTCACCAACACTTCTCACAAATTTCAATTCATTTGTATCCAACAGTTAAAGGGCATTTAAAGTTATGTTCCATGTATTGAAGGTTAAAGGGTTTAAAATTTAATATTCTAGGGTTTGCAAAATGATGAGACAAACAAATAATCAATCTTTAATCTTTAATGAATGTCTTGGGCACTAATTTCTACTCAACCAAGAATTGTCTCCCAAGGTACAACAATACCCATTGTTTTATGCCCATGGAATTCAATGTAATGTAGCCTATAAAAGACTAGGAAGACTCCATTGTAATGTAGGATAGGGAGGTGAGTAGTGAAGGCTCACTTGGCCAGGTTGTTTAGTGTTTTAGACAAGGATAATGAAATTTCATTAGGGTGGGTTTTCCCTGAGGTTGGGGTTTTTCTTGAATAAATATTGTTTTATTATTGTTGTTGTGTTTATTAAGTTTTCTCTTGGTAAATAAGTTAATATTTCCGATAATTTTTCTTCATCTGGTATAAGAGCCGAAGGTGGATCAAGTGCAGTTTTTGGCTTTAGAGGGACGCCTTTATAGCCTAGGTTAACCTGGACTCTTTTATGAGAGTGGGAGGATAATGGCTTTGAGGTTGAATTTGTGATTTTTGGAATAATTCTATCTATTGCATTAGTGATTTTGAATAAGGAGTAGTGTTGTGATAGTATGATGAGAATATGATATAGAACGATGCCCAAAATGTGTCCAATCAATAGAGAAGATGAAGAAAACCCTAGATTAATGTAGAAAACACAAGGAAAAGGAAATATTGTGAGAGCCTGACTGTGGACAGATAGGCACCGACGGTGGAAGAGGACACAAAATATGTTTGCAATTTTGGGTGTAAGGACTATACATGGTTGATGGTACGATGCTCGAGTGATCAAAGTTGAAACCTACTAGTTTGAAGAGAAGAATGGATCCTCGTGGCCAAGAGAATGGGGTCCGTTAGTAAGATACCCCAGACAAACATGCTATGAGGAGTATCAACATAAGTGGCATTGTCTGCTAGTCGAGGTGAATATGTAGAGAGAACATGATCGTGAAAATTGCACGGCTACAGTTTTAGGGCCGAATTCAGAAGTTCAGTTGGCATGGAGATAGTCAGTGGTCATGAGGAATACAACCACTATGAAAAAATTTGTTTCAACGAAGTATGGACCAGATCAGCTGATCAAATTTTGAAGATCCAATGATGCTTTCCAAGAAAACAACAAGCTGGAAGTGATCCATTGCCAGTGGGAAAGGTTGGGTTCTTTGGGCTCCGAGAGATCCTGCGTAGAAATAGAGTAAGGTCGATGAGATAGAATGCTGTTTTAGGTGATGGAGATGTTAGGTTCCAACAGGACATTGTCAGACCAAATTGTCTTCTTAGTATGTTGTGCAGCGCAAAAAAAGTGCATTATTGGATAGGACCCAAGTAATGTGAAGCATGGAAGCTTGCTGAGAAGCATCGTGCGACCATCAAGGATTTCACAGTGGATGTATTGGTGATAACATGTGGATGAGAAATGACATGACTATTATAGCTCCAAATATCACCCTTGGTATTTGTGATGCTTGGTTTATGGCCCAGGGCAAACCGTCCTTCCAGTCTTGGTCCAAATATTTTAAAAACAGCGTTTTACTCCCTGTACGCTACTTTGCCCTGTGATAAAACCGTGTATACGCAGGTTAGTCAATACCCAACCCGTGTATATGTGTTAAAACACTTTAAAAAAAATAAATTTCCTTAACTATGGGCGGAGTTCATGGGTTTTGCCTGTTGATTACCTCCTAGTGCCTGTGGCCCAACTGTTCCCAACTAAAAAACTAATTGGGAGAAGTATAAATAAGACTTCTATGGGAAGGCCTTAAGGAGGAGAGAAGAGATATAATTACTATGCTGAGATTATCTCCTGATCAAGTCTGAAGTATCCCTGTGCTTCAAGCACTTCCCCAAGTTTATGAAACCTTGTTTCCTTGACTGTTGATATTCTCACACTTGCTTGAGATATCATGGTATTGGTTATGGAAGGAGGCTGTTGAAGACTGGGACTGGAAAGACCTAGAGGATAGTTCCACTTGGAGCTGGAAGAGGAAGACTCAAGTGAACTCTTTCCATGTTTATTATAGTTTTCTACAATAAAAAAAAACGATGTCTTGTTCCTGAGATTGACCTTTTTTATGCATTAGATGTTGTTTTAAGTCATGTATGAATGTCATTTAGATGTATAACTAATCATCTTACTTATATGATATAAAGCTGATTTCATTAAAATGCTTTATCTATATGCTACTATGTGTATTCGAATTGGTTGATTTGCGGATTTGAAGATCATCAAGAGTTGTAGAGGGTCTAAACCCTTGCTGGAACTACCCAAACGAAGGACATCCGGGTATGTTCATCCACACATAGTTTGTTTATTTAAGCATGTTTCTTGAGTTGTATGCATGTTTCTTGCTATAGATTGCTCTTGCTCTATTGGGGTTCTGACCCAAAGCCCTCGGAGACTTATTCCCATAATAGAATTGGTGACTCCGTTGGGGATAACAATCTTGTTATTCCTAGTTTGGGTTGTTTGGTGTCAATTAGGGCTCAGTTCTTGGTTTCCTTGCTGTGTCATTATTTCCTGCTCCTGTAGGAACTCAAACCTCAAGTCTGATATTTTTTAATCAGGCCTTGTTTTTTTATTTTTCTTGTAAAACTTAATATATTCACCTTTGTCTGTTTATAGAAGCATACACACACTTGTTTCTATGAACTGAAACCACGTATATGCGAGTTTCTTTTGTCAGAAGCGCATGTACACGCACCTGTGTAGGGACACAGTCGCCTATACCATTTTTTGCATGCTTTTTTCAAATCTTTCTTCCCAGAAATATTTGTTTCTTGGTCTATTTGGTTTCTGAGTGGTCAGTTTTTGTCTCTAAATTTTAATTATTCAGTGAGCTTACTATTTTGAATTCTCTCTTGCTTTGAAAAGTTTTTGGCCTAGGTTTTCTTTTGAGTGAGTTTTATGATTTGTGTTTGACACACAAGGCTTCTTATAGGAGTTCTTGATTGTTCTAGTCTTCCGGAACAACATATTGTTTTCAATCTTTGTGTAAAACTTGATTATTGGTCTACTCGCTTTTCTTTCCGTCATTTCGTGGCCTTGCACCTTTTCTTGCTTTTCGAAAGTTTCATTTTGACAAATTTGAAAGTGTTTCTTTCCTGACTTCTTGGTCAGTTTCTCAAAGCTTTTTTGCTACTTTTGGATCGTTTAGTGCAAGTTGAAGCCCTTCTTTTTTCAAGTTTTCATTCATGTTGAATTGGTAGCTTACAAAGTTTCCTTGTGCTTTGCTTTCGGTCTTTGAGTCTTTAGTGGCATTTTGAGTGCTTTTGAAAAGTTGTTTTCATTGTTTCTTGAAAAAGAAAAGTTCTTAAAAAACATTGTTTTTGCTTTCTTTTACCAAGTTTGGTTTTTGGTTTTTGAGAGTGATTTGTGATCTTTTTTATTAGTCCTTCTTGTTTGGGGAAGATTTTGTATTCAAAATTCATATTCTTTTCAAACACTTAAAGTTGGCTTATAAACAATTGCTTTCATTTGTTTTAGAGTAATATAGGATTTTGTATTATCACGTACACCTTGCGTTAGGGTAGTTTTGCATCATTAAAGCATCAATAGTCTTTTTATTTTTTGTGAGTGTGAAGTCTGCTATAAGAAAAGAAAAGGAAAAAAGAATTTGCTTTATAGAAGTTTCTTAGAACCCAAGTAGAAGTTGCTTTTCATCGAAGAACAAACAAGTGCATTTCATATAAGTTAATTTTTCATTAATTTCTTTTTGGCGTCATACAGACACCATCGGTTTCATTTCCATATTGTCCCTTTGACTTAAAAGAACAACCACTTAAAATCAAGCACTTAAAAAAATAAATTAGAACTTTTTGTATTGTCATTAGAATACACCAACAAGTTTTAGGTTTATTTAGGGCCTTGGATTAGGCGAGAGGAGAGTAAAATCTCCAAGGCCACTCTAAATTGTAAAACATAGAAGGCTGATTAAAGAGCGAAATCCAATAGTGTTAGGGAGACTGGGAAAGCTTTGTGACTGGGAGTTAAGCACAAGGGTTTGTGAAGATAAGGACAAGAGATACCCCCTCTCTTACTTGTCGGATCTTACCTCACAACTATTCCACCTAGCTTCTGATACGAGTTGGCGTCTTTAGTTTCCAATCCTAGGGATCTACACAAGTGGTTGCGAAGGGGAATCCCCTCGCACTTGAAGTTGACATTGCATCACCTTCAGCAGTACTTATAGAGGGCACCCTTGCGAAGCTTGGGGGCTTGCACCGGCAAAGGCAGTTGTCTGGAGGTCAGTGTAACTATCTCTGATACCTTTGCTAGTAGACCTGGGGCATAATTACCCCAATCTATTTTCGGAAGGCCCTTATTATTAACTTTTTTGTATTTGTTGTCTGATCCTAATCACCCGGAGCAGAAATACTTGGAATTTGTTTGATTGCTGATCTCTTTAGGGACATTTTTATTGTGTGCTTTGTGCTCCTAGCTGGCCTAAATTTCAATTTTCTTGAGTCTTTAAGTAGATCTTATAAAAATAATTCAAAGTGGTTGACTGACCACCTCGATGGTCTCGTAGACTTCGTGGGCTTTTCCTTCCGAGTCCAGAGCCTTCTCCTAGAAGGCGTAGGAGCGATTCTGCCAGTGGTAGAAGGCACATCAGAGATTGATCCTCCACTTGGGGGCATTAGTTCACAAGATAGACCTGGTACTACTACAGATTTAGAGAGGAACACACCAGTTCTTTCTCGAGTACTCTTCCAGTCGAAAGATAGTATTGAAGTAGAAGAGCTTTTAGAGTCAGTTGCAGCTCCAAATTCTCCTCTCCCTCTTGATCATCCAAACGTATTGTTATACGTTGGAACTTTGACTAACAGGCCTTCAAGCCCAGGTCCACACACATCTATCCCTTCGATCACCACTACTGGAAGCATGACGTCCACCACGAGTGTTGCAAATATGCAAACTCCTATATCTGTGCAAGGGGGAGGAACTATTTCCATCCCATCTAATACTCCCAACACATCCTTATTTGGGTCTACATCCATTCCATCAATGAATGGAAGTTCCCAAGCTAATGCATCCACTTTTGGATTTTTCCCTTTTGGAATGCCCTCTCAAGGTATTCCTTCAGTTCCATTGAATATACCATCAACTGCCTCCACGTCCATGATGAGTGGATTGGCTTCTTTTTAGGGTTTCCCATTTGGAAGTGGTCATATACCACATTCCAATCTGATAGCAAGGTCTGTGCCCTTTCCTTTTACAAGTCAAGGCAGTAATCCCTTTCAGAGTTGGACAAACCCTGCAGTTAGTGGGATCGGGGCTGGGAATCCATTTTTTGGCCAACAAGGGAATGTGTCGTACTCCTTGGTCAATTCATTTCAAAGTTTTCCACTCTTATCTAATGCTTGGAACCCTTACCAGGGGCTGTCAGCTCCTTACAATACTTCGTTAGGGGGAAGCTTTACCAGTTACAGAAGATTTTCGGCTGGAGTTGGTCAAACTCCGAGTTTTTCTGGACCACAAGTGTCACCTTTTGGTCTAGTAGGTTATAACAGTTACTTTGGGTAACCTAGTGCCTTTCAAAACCTAGGTCCTTCTTTTCAGACTTTTGGGAACCCCACCCCATCTAGGTGGAATCCCCAAGGTCCTCGACAATTTCCTTTTCTGGCTACACTTAATCTGCCAGACTTGACTAAGTTGACAAATGATCCAATTAGGTACAATTTGGCTTGGCCTCCGGTCCCAACCAAACGTCCATCGGATATTTTGAAATTCAAAGGGAAGAATGGTGAAGACTTGGGTGACCATGTAACCACGTTCCATTTATGGTGCTCATCCAACTCCCTGATCGATGATTCGATCAGGTTGAGGTTATTCTAGTGCACCTTAACAGGGAATGCAGCTAAGTGGTATATAGAGTTGCCAGGGGGCACTTTTACTTATTTCACCGATTTGTCTTATGTTTTCTTAAACTATTTTCAGTTGTCCGTCCTTTATAAAGCCGAGACTAAACTTCTGGCCAATTTTCATCAAGACACAACTACTCACATTTCGGATCATATCCATGAATGGAGACAGAGAAAAAGGCTCACTAAAGCCGAAATTCCACCTAAATTCCGTCGCGAATGGTTTTTAAAATCATTACAACCTGAGATCTCCAAGGATGTTTCTATGTCCAGTGTCTATTCGGAAGAGCAGGCTATCTTTTGCACCCAGCAGTTAGAACTGATATATTCTTGGGATGTTATAGACATATTTAGGCACTGCAACCCTGATCACATATGTCCATAAACCAAGGGCTTATAAACCCCTTAAATTGTTGTTTCACACCCTAAAGGAACAAGGTCAGCTGATTACATCATCTCCTAGAATTTCTCCATGAAAAACTACTCAGAACTTGTCAAAACAGGACCATACAGTCTTCCCCATGCATAGGGTGCAATGCATCTCAACTATTACACATGGGGGGTGCGATGCATACTGGAAAGCCCTTGTGTAGGGTGTGATGATCAAGAGCAGACAAATGGCAGCAGTAGTTTGCTAGGTGGAAACCCAGAGAATCTTCGAGAAACTGCTCATATGACACTTGCCTCTCTGAATTTGCCCAGGGATGAGTAAGAGATCTGAAATCTCCAAGTGGAACCAAGAACTATTAATGAAATGACACTAATAAAAATCCTTGAAGCTGACTCACTCTCCTGTAAACATCTATATATGGATCCCTCATCCAAGAGATCCAGGGAGCTGGAATTTTGTAATTTACAAGGAAGTGTTGTTGGTTTCTCATTGAAGACATTGGTGGGTGATCTTGCTTTGTATGAGGTGAAGAGGGCTTTCATACTGGGAGGATGATGCTGGATTAGACAGCCTAGTTGTAATCCTCTCTTCTACTACTTCTATCAATAAAGCTATTTGAATTTTCCTCCATATGCTTGTATATCTCTAAATCTTGTTTGTGTATGCATTTATATGGTTAATGTACATCTGACCCTACATTATTTATTGTTATGGATCTCTATGCTTTGATGGTATTTTGTTGCCTTGGCTCTACAGGTGTTCTTTGAAGCGGGACAAGTGAGGAAGGAGTGGCGAAAGCTCTATCAAAGGAGAGAGGAAACAAGCAAGGAGACTAGCGAAAGATTGAGGTTGGTGCTCTCTGCTTCTCTCTCATCTATCTCTCATAAAGGAAAACAAAAGTAAATTTAATTTGTTTGTTTCTAAGATAGCTACCCATCTTAGTGGTACTAGCAGCTCTGAATAGACACTAGTTTTTCCAATAACATGGGACTCTTCAGAAAATCTTACCAGATGGTCCTAGATCTATGGTTGATGTAGCCAAACTGAAGCCAAGCCCTCATGCTGATGGTATAGTTAGATCAGTTGATGAAAATACGATGAAACTTTTGAACCAATTGTAGCAGTTGTCTCTACAAACTACTTCTTCCAATCAGGCTACACCGTCTACTCCTTCGTCTTCCAAACCTTCTTCCATAAATTTCGTCCAGGCCTCTAACCCCAAAGGAAATCAACAATCCGATGGGAAGAAGAAGGGATGAGGTAAAAATAAGAATCAGGAAGGGAAGGGTAATGCAAACAAGTCCAACGATGGTGCCGATGAGGGTAGGAATGAGTCTAAGAAGAAAGTTGAATTTCCATGCAAGTTGTGCAGTGGAGATCATTTGACTCATATCTACCCAAAAATTCAAGATGCTTAGCGCTTGTTAGTGTAGCAAGGGTCTTCTAGCTCCCAAGCTATCTTAACTAACCCTTTCCTCCAAGGGCAGTAGTTGTTTGCTGGCATGAACTCCAACCCTGGTACCTCTGCAGGGGGCAAACAGGAGGGGGACAATTCCTCAAATGCTTTCATGATGAGTTCTCAGGTCAATGTGGCCACATGGTCACGTGATTATGATGAAGCAGAAACATCCAAGGCTAAATTTGTTCCTAGAACTACAGATCCACTTCATATTGAGTGACCTCTGTTGAGTCTATACCTCGGATACCGAAAGGTTCTGCCAAGCATGTGACTATTAACCCTAATGCTAGAGTCGCCCAGAATTACTTGATTGTAGAATATCTGGCTCAAAGTCCTTGCGCTATCTCTGCTTTACAGGTACTCCAGTCATGTCCTGCTTAACGAAGTGCTTTGCTTTTAACAAATGGGGCAATAGATCCAAAAAAAATATTTAGCGCTCAATTTTGACATGCTCAATGTCAAAAAGAGACTTCCTCATCATATGGCTTTTCAAATAAGTCTACTTACCGGAAAACTAATATTTTTCAAAAAATTATAGATGAGGGATCTTCCACATGCGTAATGTCTATGTCATGTTGGAAGGCCATTGGATCGCCTTCAGCTGTTCCTTCACCCACTCTCTTGACATCATTTGACGGACATTCTCATAGGCCACACAGGATTATCCTGGCCTTTCCTATATGTGTTGGAGGAAAGGTCATTAATGTCAAATTAGAAATCGTTGATGCCAACCTGGATTACAATATCCTCTTAGGGAGGAATTGGATATATGAAATGGATGCCATAGTGTCATCTTTATTCCACATCCTCTGTTTTCCTCATGAGGGGAGAATTGTTAAAGTTGATCAATTGGATTATTCTCCTGATGACCCTCGGGAAACTTCCAATTCTACAGTTCCTTTGGTCAATAACCCCCACCAACTTATCGATAATTTAGGAGTTGGGATGTACTCTTCATTGATGGTTATATTTGATCTTCCCACTCCTATAGCTAGAATCGATACAATTTCATCCTCCAAAGAGACTTTACGGAAAGAGTTTGTTCCAACTCATTATTTTTTGGATCCTGGGACCTTATTTTCACCTGCGACCACATCAGATGAAGGGAAGGTGGGTGGAAAATCATCTCCTATGTCTGTAGCAGACCTTATATATGAATCTATCGATAACTCTACAGATGACCATCCCACTCCTTCATTAGAGGATGGGTTAGATGGTGATGTGTCTCTTGCTTGGACCCTCGACTCCAATTTTGCTTTGGATTGCTTAGATATAGTTTTTCCATCTGATGAAGCAATTTTCAAAGTAATGACGATTGTAGATCAACCATTGGAAAATTTACATCCTCATTCATATTTTCGTCCTCCTTTGAATGAAGTCAGATCTAGGTCCTCCATTTTGTTTACTAGCGATGTTTGTCGAGTTTCAAAACCTTTGGATCCAACACAGTTATCTGTCGAAGGTAATATATTGATTGGCTCAAGAACTATACCTATAAACATCTCTACGAACAAGCTGGCGAATCCCCCTGATGGGCTCTACCTTAAGAGGCATTTTGCTTAGGTTTTGGCTGAGCAATTACCTCTTTGTATATATTATATTTTTGTACATATTTTGTGGGGGATGTTGTGATATCATTCATTCATCAAGTTAAAAACAAACATCAAAATTTTGGAACTATATATATATATATATATATATATATATATATATATATATATATATATCATAAAATTGCCCGTGTGTACATAAAGTGTTCAAAAATAATATAAAAAATCGAGACTAAATGCCCATAATCATGTCCAGTCTATCTATTGACCTGGTTCAGGATGAGCGGCTAAGAAGGTGACTACTGCATTGGCCACATGCTGAAGTATGCGAACCCAGTCTCGTGGTACTCCTACCACGCGGTGCTGCATCTCCTGAGGTAGGTACTCTATGGCCACCATCAGTACCTGGTGAGTCAATCTCACCAAGTTTCTTTGGACTGCATATAAGACCCTCTCTATCTCAATAGCCACCTCTTCGGCACTTCTTCTGCGATGCCTGTGCCGCGGGAATCTGTCTAGTCTTACCAGACCCACATCTCAAACCTGATCATTATGTTAGTATTTTAATCCCATTAAAAATATTTCTAAGTTCATTTTCAAATTTAAAAAACATAAAAAAATCTTAAAAATTGATAAAAACTTAAAACATTGTTACCTATCTCTCCCCATGCTGCATTTGGTTGCAGCACCAAGTCTGGATCTCCTCAAAAATCGATGCCATCATAGGGATAGTTGTCCACAGTGATGATTTGTTGTTCCCACTAGGAGAAGAACTCATCATTAGAAGCAGTCCTCGGCACGTCCCCACCTCCAAGGCGTTTCATCAAATCAGCCTGCCTACCCATCTGAGGATCTCAGGGGCTGCTAATAGAGACTCATACCTTGGGACATAGCCTAGGCACCTTCTCAAAGAAGAAGGAGCATAAAATTGTCCCATATCCGAAATTTTTGGTCTGCCCTTTTTGAATAGAGGGCAAGTGGCTCTTCATATTGGTAAGAAGAGGTGTACACCAATAAAAAATAGTGGTGAGGCACTCCACAACCAAGCTCATGGATACTTGTGAAGCTTGGTGCAATGAGGCTGATCCATTTATCCTGGCTATGGTGAATAGTAGAATACTCAGGGATAAGCTTTCCACATGTTTTATTGGAATCTGACTTCCAATTTTTTTCGGATTCCTAGGACAGTAAATATATACATATTCTTCCACTTAAAGGCTACCTCGTGTCCGGCTAGTTGAATGTACAACTTCTCCTCTCTGAGAGAGACTAGTGATAAAGTAAATATCCTCCACCTCTATCCTCAAAGGCATTTGATCAATCATAAATGCATCATCTTCGATACTCCAATAGTGGATTATCATTTCAAGCAAACGGGTGTTGGCCTTCATGTTGGGCATTTTGAAAAATTTCAACAAGACACATCTCCTCAATGCATCTAATGCTTGCTGATCATTCATAACTTCATTATCAATGGCAGTATGCTCCCTCTCTCTCCATGTGATTGTCATCCTGAAAAGAATTGTGTTTCAATCATTAGATTTTTGTGTTTAAATTTCAAACCGCATATAAGCAGGTTCCTTTCATACACAGTTGCGTGTAGGGCCTTCGCATACATGGGTTGATAACATCCAACCCGCATATATACTGAGTTGAAATTTTTAACATAAATTCCTATGGTCAAACCTTAATAAAAATTTCTAAAAACAATCACAAAGGAATGCAAGCTTGAATTGGGGGTTACTTGATGATTTTGATCCAATTTGAACAGTCCAATTCTTTGGGGGGCAAGTTTGTTCTTTTCTCTCCATAGCTTTTGCTCTCAGCACAAATGGCACAAATGGTGAGTCAAAAGGTCATTTATAACTTTGAAAATTTCAAATTTGTTCAAAACTTGATTTCCTTTTCGTCTCATGAACCTTTTAACTTGTGAGCTTGGATTGTTAGGAATAGGTTGTCTTTTTATGGTATGGAAGCTTCTTCGAGATTTAATATCGGTTCCATGACCGCTGACCCGTCATGGTAGGCATCATTTACTCACTATCATATAGGTTAGGGAAACTGTTTTTTCCGTTGCATCTTGTATACTAGCCTCCATTTGTCGATACACTAGCCGAGGGCCGATCCCATCATGTTATGGTTAGTAAACCATGTTCATTCACCGATTTTTAAATCATGACATGATGGTGGAGCCATCCTTTACATGGGCATCGTAGTTATCACCTCACTGACATTTGTTGCCCATGCTGTTATATTGAGTAGGCTCGAGAGTCCTCTTTAGTCCCGCCATGACTTGTGCATTGAAGACTCATTTCTCTTTTCTTCTTCATTTCATTTTAGCCTTATACCCTAGAGGCTCCTTTGTGTTGAGTTGTATTGTTGCATTGCATTTTGACTATTTGCACCTTTTGGCCTTGATCGAGCTTCACCTGGACTCGTGTTTAAGCCACTTATTTGATCATGTCTTCTGCAAGCTAAAACCTGTAATCACATAGCTTCTGCAACTTGACACACCCTTTGATCTGTGGAAGGAACATCCCTTTGAGTGTCCTTGACCAGTTTTTCCTCCCTGCATTGAGCATAGGATTGTTCCCATCCCAGGAACTAGATCATCTGTTTCATTGACACTTGTTCTTTCCACTGTACTATAGCATTCTTTTATTCTTTTCCCAACATAAAGAAAAAGACAAAAAAAAATTATATATTCCAAAAAGAGTGGGAACGGGACAACATTTCCATATATTGTTGGCATCTAGAGTCAGTTGTGTCACTCTTGAACAAAGCACTCAAAATAAAGTCTCTCCTCCAATTTGGGTGGGATTTAGTTTGAATTAGGTACACCTTAACCTTGTTATTGATTTAGTTCTCCTCCAATTGGTAATCTCTTCCAATCATATGGAGAGTTCATTTGTGCCTCCTGCATGACGAAATTATATAGAGTTATCATATGCTGCCACATAGTCATCATTGAGTCGTGCTTTTGTTCAAGGGAAATAAGTCTGAGTCGGCCTCTCTATGGTGTCTCTTGACCTATTTTTCAGTTTGCCATCCTTGGTTGTCAGTGTCTTGTTTGTCATCACATCAGTTATATTGGTCCTTTGCTCATGCCTGTTTGAGAAGGTCTCCTTTGACTTCTTGTTGGCAGGTCTTGTCCTTATCGACGACGACATATTGCTCTGAGGGCAGGGCTAGAGCCGCACCCTGGCCCTATTTTCATTATTGATAGGTCACCTTGTGCTCAGCATCGATCAGGGTCTTTGACCGAGTGGTTTCCCTTGTGTTCGACATCAGCTTCCATTATCACACATTGGGATTTGTGCAGTGCCTTGGTTTCCATTTGACTCTATTGGTGGATTCCTCACTTTTGTGTCAGCTTTCATTATTGGTTGGTTCAGAGGGTTTCTATTGTGTGCTAGATACATCTTGTGTACACTGGAAACATGCTTCAGTTGGGTTACTACATCTTTTTTTGTCTGATTCCTTCCACATTATTGGCCTACGGGTTACACTCACACTAGATTGATGAAGGATGCCTTAATGCCTTCCTTCTAGTGGATCTTTTCCTATTGACTATGACTCATTGCTATAGGGCAAAGATCTAGAGTCCATTTGGCAGTACCTTGGGGTTTGCAGTCATCAGCGGCAGATCCTTCGCTATTGACAGTGGGAATCCATCATTTTCCCCTGATTGGTAGGTTCTTCCAGGTGTTCGACACCAACTCATTTATTCGCACTTGTTAGATTGTACTGGGTACCTTGACTCTCATTATCATTATTGGTGAGTAGTCTTGCGTTTGTTAATGGTATACTTCAATGACTAGTAATCAAATTATTTCTCACATGGTCGACTTCAGATCATTTATTCCCATTGTGTAGAAATGTACCATGGTGGTCGGTGAATACCTCAGGTTGCATCAACATTCTTTGGTTCACTTGTCAGTTGCTCCTGTTGCTGCTAGTTGACACCATCCACATTATATGTTGCAATCTTTCATAGTGACATCTTATATGTTGGCATCCGAGTTGCGATGTAGTATCATCTTATTCCATCATGTTCATTTGGTACTATCAGGATCAGTTTCTGACATCAATGATTGGCTTCATCCTTCAACTTCGTTGATCATCTTCTTATATATGTGATGTTCAAACATGTACTTATTCGATCACGATTAGATGATTCATTATGTACTTTCAGTTTTTTATACTTGTATACATAGTGGATCCACTTGTACTTGATATGCGGACATGCTTTACTTTCTCTGAGCATGGGTATGCCCGCCTCAGATAGCTGTTTCTTTCTGATCTTCTTTTTGATGGCTTGGCAGGCTGAAATCTGGTGAAGTCCTTCTCAGTTTTCA
The DNA here is from genome assembly GCA_031772625.1 of Pinus tabuliformis. Taxonomy (NCBI): domain Eukaryota; kingdom Viridiplantae; phylum Streptophyta; class Pinopsida; order Pinales; family Pinaceae; genus Pinus; species Pinus tabuliformis. The sequence goes on along the minus strand of CM062812.1, from coordinate 159,008,543 downwards.
ACAGGTTTCCTTTCCATATACTTAATACATTTCGACCATCATGTACCCCTTCTGACCTCATATATTAGGGGGCATCTGTTATAGCTCCAAATATCACCCTTGGTATTTGTGATGCTTGGTTTATGGCCTAGGGAAACCCCTCCTTCTAGACTTGGTCCAAATATTTTAAAAACAGTGTTTTACTCCTTGTACGCTACTTTTCCCTGTGATAAAAGTGTGTACACGCAGGTTAGTCAATACCCAACCCCCGTATATGTGTTAAAACACTTTAAAAAAAAAATCCTTAAATATGGGTGGATTTCATGGTCTTTACCTATTGATTACCTCCTAGTGCCCATGGCCCAACTATTCCCAACTAAAAAACTAATTGGGAGAAGTATAAATAAGACTTCTATGGGAAGGCCTTAAGGAGGAGAGAAGAGATAGAATTACTATACTAAGATTATCCCCTAATCAAGTCTGAAGTATCCCTGTGCTTCAATCACTTCCCCAAGTTCATGACACCCTTGTTTCCTTGAGTGTTGATATTATCCCACTTGCTTGAGATATCATGGTATTGGTTAAGGAAGGAGGTTGTTGAAGACTGGGACTGGACGGACCTCGAGGACGGTTCTGCTTGGAGCCGGAAAAGGAAGACTTAGGTGAACTCTTTCCGTGTTTATTATAGTTTTCTACAATAAAAAGAAATGTTGTCTTGTTCCTGAGATTGACCTTGTTTATGCATCATATGTTGTTATAACTCATGTATGAATGTCATTTAGATGTATAACTAATCATCTTACTTATATGATATAAAGTTGATTTCATTAAAATTCTTTATCTATATGCTACTATGTGTATTCGAATTGGTTGATTTGCAGATTCGAAGATCATCAGGAGTTGCAGAGGGTCTGAACCCTTGCTGGAACTACCCAAACGAAGGACATCCGGGTATGTTCATCCACACATAGTTTGTTTATTTAAGCATGTTGCCTGAGTTGTATGTGTGTTTCTTGTTGTAGATTACTCTTGCTCTGTTGGGGTTCTGACCCAAAGCCCTAGGGGACTTATTCTTGTAACAACGACATCAAGCGATTGCAATTTCAACATTTTTGGCTAGTGGAAAATGTCAAGGTGGAGGTGTAATTCCTCTAGGATGAATTCTGTTGCAGAAAACAGGGATGCTAGGAATCAAGAATACTAGCATGCCCATCCCATGAGGCAATTCATCGGTGGGCAGAAGGATATGCAAGGTTCAACACCTATTTCTATCATCCCCATACTTGTCAATTAGGCAACGTTGGTGGAGGCACGAGTTTGGGTGCAGAAGGAAAATGCATGGAAATGGATGCAAGCTACATAAGAGAAAATGTAGTGGGTGCGAGAGGCACATGAGTTGGTGAAAAGTATCTATGATAGGTTTACGTAATGTTGAAACCACAGGAAGTTTTCAAAGATAATATCGATGGTTTCTTTCTATAGTTTGAAAGGAGCCAAACCTCATGAGGCGTTGAATAGTGATGTAGTGAATTGGAGATATCGACTTCATCAATTGAGCTACAGTCACCAAAGCATTGAGTGATATTTTCCAGTGGGTGCGTCCCCACTTAAGGAGAAAAAGGCATGGAGTTTCCCTCAATAATAATTCTCATGAGTTTGATTGCAAGCATTGGACAATAAGTGTTGCAAGGGTGTAGGAATGGTGAAAAATCCATAGTGAGGATGCACGAAAATTATTTGACATAATGTGTCAATCAAATTATTCAGTGTGGTGGTACATGGACGAGTATAGAATTAGTTATGGAGTGTATCAAAGTTCAGAGGATGGTCATATAAAGATAGAAACAAGGGATTTTAAAAAAAAAATATTATTATAATGGAGTGATTTTTTTTTGCATGTAAATGGGCATACTATTGTAAGACCTGGTAAGGCATGTGTACCTCTAGGAAATCACTAGTAACATTTGGGTTAGATCTAGGGGATATGAGGGATGTCAGGCTAACATATACTACAATATAAACTTTGAGTGGGGTAAGGGCCAGAGTGAGCAAGGTTGGGTTGACTCACTTGGAAATATTAGCTAGATTTAGACAAGCAACCCCAAGTCAAGTTTAAAAAGGGAATGCTAGGTAAAATTAACTTAGAGATAGAGTCAAAATTGACCAAGTCTAAAAATATTTGTTTTTCGTCACAAGGGATTATGTACCCATGGTTTTATATGGTATTTCATGTAATGTGGCTTGTAAAAGGCTAGGAAGACTCTATTGTGATGTAGGTAAGGGAGGTGAGAGGTGAAGGCTGGCTTGGCTAGGTTAGCTATGGTTTTGGTCAAGGACGATGAAATTTCAATAGGGTGGGTTTTCCTCGGAGTTGGGGTTTTTCCCAATTAAATATTGTTTTTTTATTGTTGTTTTTTTATTATTTTTTCTCTTGGTAAATAAGTTAATATCTATGGTAATTTTTATTCACTTTTATATTAACAGTAGCAAATTTGGATTGATCCTTCTTAGCTTCTTCTTGAAAGGTTTCTCATTCTCCCTAAGAAGAATAATGTTCTTCTCATAAGCCTTTAAATCTTCATACCTCCAGGAAAACACATTTGAAAATTCCTTCAACAATTCTGCATATTGTTGCTTCTATTCTATCTTTAAATAATTAGACACCTTAACAAACTTAGCATCAACCTTTGTTACTAAATTATAATCTTCCAACTCCTTATCACTTGGCAAAATCCTAGGTTTAACAACTACATCATTATTATCAAATAATCTTTCTAGAGGAACCAAACCCCTTGGAATAAAATTGTTGCTTCACTGAATAATTTATTGTCCAGCTATAACATTCATAAAAAAATATGATTCTGCATTCAAGTCAGTTTCTTCATCTCCATTCTGATCAACTAGGGTATTTGTATATTCATAAACCATCTCTAAGAATCTTTGAATATCCTGATCATGTTCAAAATTATGCCAATGCTTGATGTTATCTGGGATATATGGTATGTGTTTTACATTAATTTCATACTTTCTATTTGGATGAATGGGAATTTTTAAAGCACTAGAAACAATAGCTAAGGAATCTACGATTACATTTTCTTCTGTAGAAGTAATAGATATTTTATGTTCTAAAAATAAATTGTCAAACATATCCCATACCTCATTTCGATAAGAACTCATCCTCGAATGTTTGGTTTGATACACACCCAAGACTTACTTCACTATCAAATCTAAATCTCTGAAGACATGAATCCTCCTTTCTTTTTTCTCTCTCAAAAGATTTAGTCCAGTTATTACAGCTTCATATTTTGCAATGTTATTTGTGCATTCGAAGTACAACTTGAAATAATGCAGCTGACTAGTAAGATATCGAGGAATAATCTAGATACATGCCCTCAAACGATCTTTGCAAGTGGAACCATCAAAGTGCATGTTCCATATCCCTTGATCTTCAACTAGAAGCACCTTTTTCTCCTGAAATTTGGTTTCAATTTGTTGTTGTTTCTCATCTTCTACACAGAAATCATTATAAAAAATATGAGAGCCAAGCTCAGTGTCAACTGCATAAAGAGGATGATTTTCTAGCTTTTTTTAACTACTGACCACATACTTCATTTGGACTTCCCTGTAAATCCTTCTTAGTTCTCAAAATACTGGAATTAATGCATAAGACATATACATCTATATGGTACCTCCCAACCTAGCTAATCATGACCTTAAAAGCATCATACCAAGCCTGGGTGGGATATCTGCTGCTACTATGTCCATAAGAATACACTTTGTGGGCACTTGATTTAAATTCACCACAAGATATTTAATTAAACCCAAGCACTTGACCTTTCTTGAATCAAATGAAAACAAATCTTTCTACGCCCTAGAAATCTCAAGTCTGAAACTGTCCATGACTAACTCAGGCATCAATTTTTATTATGCTCTAGAGCCCAACATGTAATTATGGAGGATCATGTCATGGATATTTATATTAACATAAAAATGTGGGACATCATCATTCACACTGGTTACATGGGGACCACATACAAATTCAGGAGGATCATTAATATTGAGAAAATCTTGTGAATTAATATTTATTTGATCAGTCTTTGAACCCTTTACCATTGTAAGAATTTGTTTCCTATATTGCTCATTCCTCAATAGTTCAGAAAAAGGAATAGGAATTTTTAATTTACCAATTTCACTCTCCAAGTTGAATGATGCATGTGTCTTCTCCATTTCTTTCACATCCTTCTTAGCTTCCTCCACCCTTTTTGGAACATACTTTTTTGGTTTATCAGGTCTCTTAAGTATAGCCCTTTTTGGTTCAACTTCTTGTTCTCCTGTTGTTGGTTTTAGTGGTGGATTTTTAATTGGAACACATCGGCCCCTAAGATTGTATTGTCTCTGAAAGTTAGACACTACATTATTGTATCCTTGCTGAAAAATTTCTAAATCAAGCATCATTTGAGTACTGTATTTTTCTTATGAAGATTAAACAAACTTATCATGCTGTTATTTAGTCACAACACCTAAACTTTTTCACCATCAAAATAATTTATCTGTTGATATGTTTCCTCAATTGAATCTTCATCAACAAAATTCTCTGGAAGAGGAGGTCTTATAGCCTACTAGTCTTCAAGGCCTTCCTACTCTTTTTTATAGTTTCGAGGGCCTCGAGGTCTCCTGAGATATAGGTTTCATACTTGAGGCTGAGGCTCAGCCCTAGGAGGAGTTAACTTATCCACTAATTTCTCCATTTTCTTCAAGATAACATCAAACTTGGCATCTAATGAAGAGGAGAGTTCATCTTTAAATGTAACTTTCTGTTCAGCCCTCAATTTTACTTTTTTGGCCAACAAATTGGTTTCCACTCCTATGGAATTATTTTGCATGGCTTTCAGTGTATCCAGGTTCCTTTCTCTTAGCCAAAAAGTAAAATCTGCATCAAATGCATCTGGGTAATGAAGAAGAGAGAGTCTTAGGGGTGGTTTAATCTCAATTGGAACAGAACTATAAACCGTGTTAAACCTAGCAGAAACTTCTTGCACAATTTCTCCTGTGTTTCTCTTTAAATGTTCATAATTAACCAAAATCTGTAAAGGGTTCTATTTCACCTCCCATCTAGCAAGGAAAAGTTGTTCAAACTGTTGAAAGTTTGCAATGCCTCTTGTTGGCAGTCCTCTATACCATTTTTTAACCTCTCCTGAAAGGCTTTGTGCAAAAAGTCTTAATTTGACATCCTCATTATCTACCTCCTCCAAATCTATGAAGTCATTAAATTTATCGAAGTGTTGGTGGGATGTAAAGGGTCTTGTCCCATCAAATTGAATTAAACATTGACTGTAATTCATAGGAAGATCGTGTAGCAGAACTTGGAGATTGAGAGGGGCATATCTAGTAGCCATGGTTATGTGAGATGAGGTTGAAGAATGAATAGTAATAGTAATTTGGAATGTAGATGACAATGGAAATGAAGTTGTTGTTGTAATAATTGATTAAACAAGAATATGAGATCCAATAGAGACCAAAGGTCTAGTTGAGGCAAAAAAATGGTGGAATAGAGAATGGGAAAGTTGGAGACTTAGATGCAGCTATTTGAAGCTCATAAACTAATCTTTCCAATTTTTTAAATTGAAGCCAAATCTCTTGGCCTTGTGGTAATAAATTCAATCCTTGATTGGCAAAGTTAGGAATGAAGGACTTAATTTTATTTCGTCAAATACAGTATTAGAGAGATTATTTTTACATTTAAATATAAATAGAGTTTTCTCAAACCTAACATCAAACTGTATATCATCTATGGATTCAAATTTTTTAGGTAAGGAACGCGACTTTCCTAAACGGAAAGTACTTGATTCTTCTGAAGATATTCTTTTTCTAAACAAGTTTTATAGGCTTGATAAGATCTCTGCTAGATTGGGATCTGGGTTCCTCTGAGTGTAGACTCCCTTATGAGCCATAACTTCCCCTATGGGATTGCCTTAAACCTCAACAATGGAGTTGCTAGAGAAAATTTTTGCAACCAAAAACTGATATTGAAATTCCTGTTTACTCTCACAAATCTATTTTAAACAATCAAATCTTATGGGGAGGATGTATCTATAATTCCTCGACAACAACACCAAAAAAATTTGTTTGGAAGGAAAATAGACAGGGACCATTGGACAATGGGGTCTTTCGACATAAAGCTGCTAGTTATAAGCTATATGAACAAATTTAGCAAAGGCGGGATAACTTAAATCTTATTAGACAAGTCATCATTTAGTTATGAAGGAATGTAGTAGGAATAAATATCAAAACAAAGCAACTTGGTTATTTCTATGCATGATATTTAAGTTGAAAACATATAAATAATTTGGAACATATAAATCTAAGCCTATAGACAAAGTTCAAATCTAACCACTTAATTCCAAACACAAGAGACTTATGAATCCTATTGAATCTGGAAAAATGAGTTAAATTGCCTACTACTTAATGACCATGAGTAGTAGAGTCTTAAATAGAGATCCTTCTCTAGATTGAAGGGTTAGTTTTCAATCAAAAGTGGTTAGATGTTACCTTTGTTTTTTCCCTCTACAACTGGGTTTTTTTTCTAACTAATAACAAAACCATTTAAAAATGAAAAATTTACATCCATCTGATATATTTTCCATTTATTTTGTGCAACAATAGCTAATACCATTCTTACTGTGTCAAGTCTATCTACAGGTGCAAAAATTTCATTATAATCAATACCAGGTTGTTGATTGAACCCCTGAGCTACAAGTCTTCCTTTATGCTTTTCAATTTCACCTTCAACATTTACTTTAGTTTTGTAAATCCATTTAACACCTATAGTATTTTTACCTTTAGGAAAATATACAAGCTCCCAAGTATTATTTCTTTCTATAGCATCAATTTCTTCATCCATATATTTTATCCAAACTTCTTCTTTCACAACTTCATCAAATTTATAGGATCATATGCAATTAATGCAAAATTTGGAACTTTATCTATTTCATCATTCTTCACATAAAATTATTTTAAAATTTCTTGTCTTTTGAATTTTAATTATGTTATTCAATGTAGCTATTGTAGGATTATATTCATTACTCACGCTCATCCTGTTGTTTTTTTCCCACCATAACCTTATGGTTTGCCATGTTTATTATTTCTTGGTGTTTTGAACTATAACAAAATGACTCTTGGCGATTGGCTTGTTGAAGTGCTTGCAACAAGTATGTATGGAATCGGCTATCCACCTTGTAATTCTTACTCGTCTTCATCATCATCTCCATGAGATAATACATCTCCCTCTATAACAAATTTATCTATGCTTCCATCCCAAGCTTCTTCTTCCTTGAACTCAACATCTCTACTGATAATATATTTCTTGGTGATGGGATTATAGAGTTTATATGCTTTAGACTCCTCATTGTATCCAATAAATATACACTTCTCACTTTTGTCATCTAACTTCTTTCTCAATTCTTTAGGTACATGTGCATAAGCAATGCATCAAAAACTTCTTAAATGAGATATATGACAACTCTTACCACTCCAGGCTTCTTCGAGAACTGGGTCCTTCATTCTCTTAGTCAGAATTATGTTAAGAATATAAATATCAGAAGCTACTACGTCTCTACAATATTCATTTTGGTAAATTATTTTCATTCAACATACTTCAAGCCATATTCATAATAGTTTTATTTTTACTTTCAGCTATTCCATTTTGCTATGGAGTATAACGTGTACTAAACTATCTCTTAATTCCATGAAACTGAAAAAACTCAATGAAATCATATATCATGTATTCACCACCTCTATATGATATTAAAATTTTAATATGATTTCCAATTTCATTTTCAACCATAGCTTTAAATATTTTAAATACAGAAAATGCTTCAAATTTTTGTTTCAAAAGATAAACCCAATATTTTCGACTGCAGTCATCAATAAAATTTAAAAACCAAACATTACCAGCCAATGAAGGTGTTTGCATTGGTCCACACTAATATGTGTGAACAATCTCCAATGGAGATTTTCCTCTATACGAAAATCCATATACAAATTTCTAGCTGTGATGCTTTGCAAGTATACAACTTTTGCAAGAGCTTGTTGGTTGTTTAATACTAGGTAACCCTTTCACCATATATTTCTTCTGCAACAAATCTAGACCACCAAAATATAAATGACTACATCTTAAATGCCATAACAACAATTCATCCAAATTCTTAGTTTTATAAGCATTCAAGGAGTGAGACAATTCATTTCTCATTATAAGCAGAAACATCCTATTCTTTGTCAATTCCACTCCTGTTGTCAACTGCTTAGTTGGATATTTATCAATGATAGTATAGACTTTATTCTTGAAGAACACTTTGTACATTTTCTCTATCAATAGACCAATGCTCCAAAATTGCATTTTAAACTAGGTACATAATACACATCATTAATTGATCTTCTCTCACCATTTCTAGTCTAAACAATAATTATTGTTTTACCTTTAAGGCATACCTTAATATTGTTACCCAACTTGACTGTAGAATGAATACTAGTGTCTAGAATGGAAAACAAATCTTTCCTTCCATTCATGCGATTTTTGTAGCCATTGTCCAAAAACCAAATATCATTTGAACATTTTTTAGTCACATTAAAAGTTAAAAACACTGGATTTTGATTATCTTCATAATCTTCTGAGATGTTTGTAGATTGCTTACTAGCATTTTCCTTCCTCTTCAAACACTTAGCAAAATGGCCATATATTTTGCAATAGTAGAACTAAAAGTTAGGCATATCATACCTTTTATTTCCTCTACATTGGGTTATGTTTTTACTCCCCCTTAAATTAGAAGGACGTTGCTGAGATTTATCCTCATGCTCATAATTATCTCACAAACCTCTTTGATTGGTTACTCTAGCACCTCTTCATCTATTAATTGACCTTCCTCTGCCTCTTCCTTTATTAAACTGCAGTTGAGTTTTGAAAGCATTCTCCAATGCGCTATCATCATATCTCGACATCCTAGATTCATGTGCAATCAATGAACCGGTTAACTCATCAATTTTCATTTGACTTGTGTCCTTGAACTCTCCTATGGATAGAACAAGGACTTCAAATTTCTTTGGCAAACTTCGGAGGACTTTCTCAATTACTCTCTTGTTTGATAGTTCTTCTCCATATTGTCTCAATTGATTAATAATACTCATGACTTGTGTCATAAAACCATCCACGATTTCACTGTGTTTCATTTTCAGATTCTTGAAATATCTTCTCAAATTTTGCAACTTGAAATTATTCACTTTCGGTACACCATGATAACAAAATTCAAGAGTGTCTCACGCCTTCTTCGAAGACTCTGCACTTGACACCTTTGAAAATATCACATCATCTAAGCCTTGTTGAATAAGGCCAAGAGATTTGTTGTCTTTCTTTATGTTCTCCCTCAATAATGTTCATTCAACATTTGTTAGAGCCATATCTTCTGCCTAATTAGTGGGATCTAGATACCCATAAGTAACAAAGCCGATCACGAGAATACAATATTGTTTTCATTCAAATAGACTAGGAATCATATTTTTTCTCATTCTGATAATTAAGTAATATTTGTATTTGACACCATTTTAATTCTGTTTATAGACTACTGAAATCCTTAGTTACTCCAAATAACAAAGACTCTTCCTTGGCTCGATCCATAGTAGTAGAAAACTTTAACTCATAAACCACTTAATGCTAATCAACTCAATAAAGCCCATAGAGAAACAAAGACTAAGACAAAATTCCAATAACAAAGTAAATAGAGTTTTATTATAAATTCCTTCCTTCAAAACGGATAAAATTGTTATATATGTATAACATAAAAATGTCTCCCATGTAGTCAACAATTGAAACTAAAGGAAATTCTCAGAATTTTAAAACATACTCAAAATGTAGTAAGAGTTAAAATTTGAAATTAATTTTACTTATCAAATATGGCAATCAAACCTGACACAATTACTAATTTCAAAATTTACTTATCAAATATGGCAATCAAACCTAACACAATTACGATAAAGTCGCTTACAACAGTGGTAATTGTGACTTATGGAAGAGACCCTTGGTGACTCTTCTCCTATGGCACACTCAGTTCTTTAAAAAAATGTGTCACAGTTCTCAACAATAATGATAGTTGTTTCAATCTTCTGTGAACAACTACCGTGCAAAAAAAACATATTTCTCTCCTTCATCTTCTGACTCCTAGAAACTTCAGGCTGCCAGCTCCACAGACTGCACACAAACCTCACAAATATTCCATAAAAAACATATTTCTCTCCATCTTCTGACTCCTAGAAACTTCAGGCTGCCAGCTCCACAGACTGCACACAAACCTCACAAATATTCCATATAACTCTCTCAACATTGTAGCTCTATTCTACCATGCTCATCAATAGGTGCTCACAAAATAAATTCTCTCGTCTTCACTCTTAGATTCCAGCAGTCCAAAAACATAGTACCCAGTTGAAAGAAACATAGTACCCAAAAAAAACCGTACTACAATTGCAAAATTACACATGCAAATATGAATGCCGAGAGCGGGATATCTACCTTTCGCTGATAATTTCTATTTATAACAAAATTAAATATTGATTCTTCCAAGCGGTACTTCCACTTCAGATTTCAATAACTTAAGTAGGTGTTGCCCTTTCAAATCTGAGAAGTTGAGGCAGTGTGGTCACAGGCGGTGGTGATTGTTAGAAACTAAAAAAGTGAAGGAGGTGAATTGGATGACGACGTGACAGTGGGGAAATAATTATCTTCAACATTGAATACAATCTTCCTTTCACTCCACAAATTCTCTGCACGCTGCATTTCTGTTGATAGTTGATCACAGTCACCATGAATTATAAGTTTTGGAGCGATATGTATTATAAATGTGCTCGCATGGCGATATGGATCATGTATGATGTAAATTTTTATTTTTTTCCAGCACAAAAAGGCTATATATTTTGTATTATATTCATTAAAGAGAATGTGCAGACATATACATGTATCAAAGGATAAAGCCTGTAGCAGAGGTAGATATGGTGTTTCAAAGCCACATATTGTAGATATAAAAACTAAAATAGATATCTAGTTCCGCTACAAAATAGAATATATGCAGATAAATATATATGAGCAACAGATATTGATAAATTTGATTCTTATGGCCACAAAATATAAGTGAGCAAATCTTCGCAATGAAACAGGCAAAAAAGGAAAAAATAGATACATACCAGAAATTCTTCATTAGAAAGAAAATTAATGAAGAAAATTATGTACCCTAAAGACTATATAATGTAAATTATAATAATTATTAATTTTACAAAACCAACCTATGAATTAATTATTAATATTGATATCAGTGTGGAACTTAATAACATATAACATGGTCATTATGTCTCTGCGACCTCATGAAGCACTCCACACTTCCGCAAGCTCATGAAGCACTCCGTATTTCTGCAAACAGTGGCATCAACATCTAAACCAAACAAAATAGTACTTTCACTGCAAGGAAAGGAAAAAATGATCATTAAAATTTATTTTGTAATTACTTCAAATTTAAAGTGCATATATTGAACAATCGCCATGCCATATTAATATAAAGTATTTAGTCATAAATTAACTTCTTTTATCATTGCAAAAAGTTTAAGGTCGATGTAAATTAATTTTTCTTTATTTCCAATAGTTTATGTCGGCCATAGATTATTTTTTCCATCATCGCTCACAGTTAAGCTGTAGATTGCATGACAAAACTAAATGGAATTTAATGACTCAATCATTGATTTTTATAAATAATGAGGCCTACTACTAATGCATATCATTGATTTTCTGTGGCTCAAATAAGCTAGTGAGTTGTGATGTTTTAGAAATTATAGTGTTTTAGAAATTATAGTGAGCTCCATAATCAGTTAAGATAATTATCTTGTTCTACAAGATTATTTTTCTTCTGCACTCCACACAATGTTTTAAATGGGATTTTTTTAGCCTGCCTCGCTCCCTCATTTCTTCTTCCACACCTTAGTGCTATGCACAGTTATTGAGATTTCTTTAGCCCCCGCCACCCCCTTGTTTCTTCCTTCACACATCCACACTCCACATAGTTATGGATATTTATTTAGCCCGCTCCCTTCTTCGCCCCCCTCCCCCCTTCTTGTGTAAGGGACCTAGAACCTTGGCACCATTTGGAAAATCAATAGTAGTTTCAGGCAAAAGAATGTTAGCATCAAAGAACTCATTGATGGAATGGCCACTACAAAATTATCCTTTTTTATTTTAAAATTATTTGTGAGGCACTTACAAATAAGTAAAATAAAGCACCCTCCACCAAGAGAATTATGTCACATAAAGGCTAGATCAACCAATGGAAAATTAGAAATAAGATTTCCATAAATTAGAAAATTGTTTTTGAATTTATGCAAAAATAGGAATATTAAAAATTTTCTTGAAACTTTGTTTAAAATTGCAAAAAATCATAAAATAATAGAAATTCAAGGCACTTTGACAATGAAGCAAGTGTTATAGTCCCTAGCAAAGTAAAGGCTAATAACATGTTTCACTAATATTATAAATATGATTGTGTTTGTTAATAATAGGTACTTTTTAGAGACAAATGAGTTTATAATCTTGAAAGGATATACCAACTTTAAATATTTAAATATTATTATTGATGTATATTGTTTATTGAGATAGTAATGAGATAATAAGTAGTGTATTTTTGAATTCAATGTGGCCAAACATAAAATGGGTTTCAACTATGTTTGAATCCATTTCTTGTAATGACAGGTCGAATGAATGAAGGGTAAGCTATAGATAGATTGAGGTTGTACAAGAGGTTGTACAAGAGAAACAAGGAAATGATGTTTGGTTGCATAAGATAAAAAAGGCAAGGATATTTTTTTTTTTATTTTTAATGTTATTAAAAAATTTGATTAATGTTTAAAATTCATTTTATATTATAAAACATCTTTTTGAAAAATTGAGATAATTTAACTATGTTTATTATGACTGAAGTTTATTTGAAGAGGGAATTATATAGTTATTTTACAAATTATTATTTGAAAAGATATTAAAATAATATTTGTATTGAAATTAGATAAAAATAAATAAATATATTCTCAAGGGTGGAAATCAAGGACAAATAAATTATTGGGGGCCAAGCCCACTACCCCACTCCCTCATGCAACTATTAGAGGGAGGTGGTGTGGTCTACTCTCCACATGTAAATACACGTGAGTTTCCCTCTCAATGATTATGAATATGACAAGCTTCTCTTCTAAACCACACTCTATTTTTAAACCACAACTGCAAATGATTAAATAATGTGAATGAACTCCACCCCTGATGCAGGTGGGATTTCAGCTAAAGTCTTATTTCATTGAAGGACTTTTTAAGGTAATTTTCTTGCTATTCTAGTGTAGTTTCCTCAGATTTCTTTGGACCCAAAATTGTCCACTCTAGGCAGAGTCACGGGGATGGTGCTCTATATATTATTTGATCCTATGACTAGGAACTCACGAAGAGAGTGGAGTCGATATTTCAAGAGAATTGTTGGTGATGTGGTTCAACCTATAGTTGTTGGTTGTGTTGTTAGATCTTCATTTCTTCCTTATACTATAGTAGTTTCATCTTTAAATTTCCACCTCTTCTCCTCCCCAGGCCCATTGCGCACAACTCTATTGGTGGTACTCTATATGACATTTGGCTCTATTCCTTTTTCATTAGATAGGATAATTGTTGGCTGCAGCTTGATTTGGTGGTTTATAGCTGGTAATTATAGTTCTTAACTTATGTGGCATGTTGTTTATCTTTGGAAGTCTTGCACTATTATACTTTTCTTACCCTCCCTCTTGACTCGCTGCCTTCATTTTGTGATTAGGCCTTCCATCTATTCTCTTCTTCACTATTCGTTGGATATTTCCTATCTCTACATCTTCTCCCTTGGTTTTTGGGTTCTCTCCCTCTACTCTATGTGTATATTTATATAATAATCCATGCACAACCACCCAAGGGGGTGGCCTCGGGCCTTAGGGAAAAACACATGCCTGGTTATAGGCATAAGAAACCATGGGAATTTATCAATATGTTGTCCCTCCGATATCCATGCTGAGATCCATCACCTAAAGTATATTTTTGTTGATGAGCTTCAAATTTTATCTAACTAGGAAATCCTAGAAACTATCTTAATTAAATTAAATTTAAATTAAATTAAATTACCCTTCACTAGTAGCTAAAAACCCTCCTTGGTTGAGTGGCAAAGGAGAAGCAAGAGGAGTAGTATGAAAGTCATATTTTTTTCTAGTTTTTAGTTTGATTCTCGTTCAAGGACCAGAGTTTGGGTTAGGGCCCACCCTAGGTGCTTAAGACCCCTTCTCTAACTTGTCCTGACGATGAACCACACTGGTTGGTTCGAAACGCATCGACAAAAGATTGGTTATGTGATTTTGCCGAAGACTATCTTAACAATATTGTTATGTCAGATTACTTAGGTTGTTTATGAGCAGTCTTTTCTTGCACATTATTTGATTATTAGATGATAACATTGGTAGTGGTTATATTTTTCAAGTAGCATTCTTTGTTATGCACTTCATTTCACTTCAATAACTAATTTTTATTTGTTATTTATCATTTATGTTTCACTGTGTCTACATGAAACCCTACAACCACGTGTTTTGTTTAATACATCTATCTACCACTGAAGTAATGACATGGACATGAGTACTTTATCATTTCTTATCATTTATTAGTCTCCTTTGCTTTCAACCTCACCTTTAGCACATTTTACTACTTGTTGGGTTTTCTCTTGTAAAAAAACAAAAGACTCTTGTAGCAGTTTGCATTTTGCTTAGAAATTTGTTCAAACATGCATTCAAGTCATGATTCACCTTATTTGATGCATTACGACATCCCTGGAACCCTAAAAAATGGAATTTAGAAGCATACAGACCAATAGATGCTTTAACCTAGTTTGTTGTAGAAGTTTCCTTTTTCTTGCAAAATTAGGGTTTCTTATTTACAAGCTTTTACTTCAGTTGTTTGTTTTCTTTCTTTGCATACTAGAATAGACATGCTTTCATTTCATTATAGTTAATATAGTGTGCTTCCCTACATTGCAGTTTGCATATATTTTCTTGTTGTCTCTCATTCATTGCAATTTCAATTTTTCTTTGTAGTGTATGATAATTCTAATGGTTTATGTGTAACCAAATCGCACCTCAATACTTCCACCCATATAAAAGTTAGCACGAGAAAGAGATAGTTCTTACTACAAACATAGTTTTGATCCCTGTTAGGTTTGTACAAACCCTAGATTGACAATTAAAGCTAAGACCCTTGGGAGTTGCATCATTTTTGTTGCAATACCGAGGCCCATCAATTTTTGGCATTGTTGCTAGGGAGGCATCAAAGTATGTATTGTCTTCTTCCCTAGGTCACCTATTCTTTTTCTCATTTCACTTTCTCCAAAAAGAAAAGTTACATTAGAATTTTTATTTCCAAAAAATTTACAAGACCAAAAAATATATTTTTCTTTTATGGCTTGAAGAGTTATGGATAAAAAAGGAAAGTTATTACCATAACTCCCCATTTACACTAGCATGTAGGCTCTTTTTGCTTACTATGAGCCTCCCACCCTATCTGTAAGGATTATTGAGGTCCTTTTTGGTGAGTAATAAAAATTTTATGAGGAGCTTGCAAAAGGATAAATACCTTCATAACCCACCAAAAGCATGGTTGAAAATAGACAACCAGAAGTGTTTAAATCCCTAGCAGAGAAACAAATGGAGAAGCCACAATGAAAAACATAAATCCATATATTCTCTCACACTTCTATGGTTTGACTAATGAAGATCCTAACACTTTTATGTTTGAGTTTTTTGTATTTTTCAAGACTTATGACTACACAACTGATGAGAAAAAGCTCAAATTGTTCCCTTCCACTCTTAAGTTTGCACCCCTTAGTTGGTCCATGATCCTAGAAGGAGATAACATCACTTCATGGGAGTATATTCAACAAACCTTCAACACAAAGCATCGAGATTATTTCAAAGCAAGTTACACCAAAGATTAGATATTCAGAATGACTCAAGGAGTAGATGAATATCTTGAAAGTTTTAAGGAAAGATTTTAGTTGAGTTAGAGAAGAGCACACAACTGAGTTCTAGATCCATATTACTTGAAGTTAATCCTATTGTGAGGAGTTAGGGAATAATTAGTGGAAACACTCAACCTACTATACAATGGAAACATATATCAACTTAGCTATGATGATGTCAAAATGATATTTAAAAATCACTTGAGGGCTGCTAGAAAAAGAGGTAGAGCAAATAGAAGTTCGGTAAGTCACTCTTCCTCCTCCTTTATTACTAATAATAATATAGGAAGTATGATATAAGACATGAATATCGAGATCTTACACACCTTTTCTATGCAAATGAGTACACCACATCAAGAGGAAACAAGAAGAAACATAAAGGGAATTAACTGTGTTTTTCTCTAAATGCACTAAAAGACATCCTAAGAATGAGCGTCCTTTAGATGTCATATAAATATGTTTGTATGTGAATAAAATCACTTGTTGGCTTAGTGGGCCCTGACCCAGATTCGGAAGAGTTTTTAGCCAAACAAATCTTGTACTACCGGCCCTTTCGGCAACAATCCGCGGAGCGCGGACTAAAGTCTCGCTCGAGGCAGTAGGGGAGGGTGTTGGAACTAGGTTTCCGCACCCTAGGGATGTCTTAAGGAGGTCTTGAGAATTCACACCCTGATCTATGCGCTTCTACTATTCCGCGCAACAGTCTGGCATTTACGAAGATCTACGAAGGGGAGTATCTTAGATCTTTAGTTTATTATGGTTCTTATAGATCTGATTTATTCTTTAAGGTATTTAAGCAAACATTTAACATTTAAACCCAGTGCGCGCAGTCATAAATCTTAAATATACTTCATAAAATCATAACATAAGCATAAACATTTAGATCTACAATCAGATACACAATAATTTAGAAACACTTATCTTTATTAATCTTCTGTTCAGTACAATCCACTTTCCACCCTGCGCACGTAGCTGCAGGGGTCCGCGCACACAACTGCGGACTCTACTAGGCCTCTGCACACACAGCTATAGAGCCTACTCTAACCTCTACCCTCGACTCGATCTTCCAGACTCAGAGCACTCTCATTTTCACAAACCCATACACTTTAGATCCTTTTTCAAGCTACCATCAAGAACTGCCTTCTAAACCTAGATCCTTGCTTTGTTTATACATTTCCATGGTTCGCGGACCATGGGCAAGCTGACACATTCTAGATTAATATATAATATTTTATGGTGGACTACCCTTCGACTTAACCCATTACAATTTTCGCTCCATGCACTTCGTAGAACCTTTACCATACTTTTACCAAAAACCGTTACACAGGGGGTCTGCTGCCCAACAGGCCCCCAACACAAGCATCGTGACTCGTCCCGAGTCACTCAACTGGTGCAGTGATCTTTGTGTAGAGGTTATTCAACAACTTCTATGCTTCGCTTACTTCTGCAACACATTCTTCTACCCTTTGTTTTACTTATTGTGCGCAAGCCTCTAACACATCATTATCAGCTTCACTTGCTTCCCTAAGTTCATATCTTGCTTGTATATGGGCTAGCTTTCCTTCAATGTTGGCAGTGACCATGAATGCCTCATCAAGCCACGGTTGGACGCGTTCTTTAAGGACCGCTTCTTTTTGGTGAGCGGCATCGACTTGTGCCTTGAGTTCCTGAGCCTCCCTCATCTTGGCCAATCGTTGAGTAATGGCAACTATCTGCGCGGTCCCCCAGACATTATCATAGGCCTGCTGCAACTCTCATGCTTTTGTTTATACTTGCTGTAGCATTGGGTCTTCCTGCATTGATGTGAGTGTAAGAAGGGACTAGGCCAACAATCCCGTGCAATCCTATATAGCACACTCCATTATTGCCAATCCTTCTTGAATGGCGCAGCAGCGCTACTCTCTGACTTCTGGTGGGGTAGGGGGTTGCGCCTTGAGTTTTAGCTCTGCGATCTGCAAGTTCAGTTCCCATTGAATTTTGGTAGCCTCCTCCTGAGCCTTATGGAATCCTGCGGCTATATGATGAATCTTTTAGGCTACTGGGAGTTTCGCTGGCACAGCTAGCTCTGGTACACTACTGCAAACTTTTGCCATGGCCTATTCCAATTCTTGGTTGTGTGCGACCAAATCATCGCGTTGGAGACTAATCTGGTCCAGATTTCCCTTTTGCTCTGTCAAAATCTGTAGGGCGCGGTATCCCTGGCACAGATCTTAGTGGTTACCCCATCCTGCAACTAGTATAGGGTTTCTCTGGGAAGGGCGGACAAATTCAACCCCCAAATTCTCATGTTACATTTGGCTTCTGCTAGGACGACGCCTAATGGTAACCCTAAGGTGTTTGTTGTCTGGGCGTGCACCATCTGTTCTGTTGCAGATGTATTGTCTTCTATGTTTGATATCATCCCTCCTGGGGGTCACACTTGTAATGCCTATAGCTGCGCTCTAAGCGCCCCCAACACAGTCGTTTTCTCTATCATCAATTCCTCTAGAGCATTCTTAGTGATATCCCGCACTAGGTCTCTGTGGGCAAGAAGATCTTCCTCCAGAGTCCTGGCTGTCTTCATCTTTATGCATGTTGGTGGTTTCTCTTGGACGCGTGGTATCTTAAGTTGAGTCGACGCTGTGGTTAGGTCCGTGCATTCCTGTGTCTCCATTGCCCCCTATATGTTCTGCTCCAGTGATATTTCCTCCACAGTCTCTTCAGTGGTCATCGTGATAGTTTTTGTTGTTGCCTCAGTTGCCTCCTGCTATGTGGGTGCTTCCTTTTCATGGCGGGTTCTTTCCGCCAGCTATGCAATGCGCAACTTGAATTATCTTTTCCGCTGCTGAGTCGCAACATTTTCTAACTCAACCAAGTCTAGAGCATGCCATTCTAGAGGCCATACCGCCATTGCCTCAAAAATTGCATCGTCTGTTGCAATGAACGGAAGCTTTACCCATGCTCGAGTAGGATCCTTTCACACCCGAATATACAGATTATGCATATCCGCCTTGAACTCAGTCGTACTTTGCAACCGGTTGTATACTGTTGGGGATAACCATGGTTTGCAACTGATTCGTGTCTATATACTTGCCTCCATGAATATCCAAAACACCTTGATCTCACGAATCCTCGTGGCATCTTTCATAGCCCAAAGTGAATTATACCACACGGCTTCAGGTAGGTCTTTCTCAATGTCAGGAAACTGGCTGCCTTCCGGTAGCTCTCCTGCAACCAGTAAGATTGTTAAGAGAAACCATGTGTAATGGAAAGTCTTACCTTTCTCCTGGGCTTTGTGACAATTCGTCAAAAATTCATCACAAAGAAATTGTGCCCAGTTGAACTGAACTCCCTATGCACATTGTTCTGTGAGTGCAACGACAGAGGTTGGCACCACATTTGTGTGGAATTTCCTCATGAGATTTCCAGCCAGTAACTGAGGGGTGTGGCGGCCTTTGATTCTTTCTATTACATACCCTCACTTTCGCTTTTCCAGCTTGTATTTAACCTTCATGGCTTCGGCGAGGCCCACGTCGCTACTTGTTCCGGCTATATCTGCAGGACTGTTTCCCTTAGTCGGTAGCTGGGAGATTCAGTGTATAAGATCAGCCGTGATGGGAATTGGTTCCTCCAGACATAGATACCCATCATGTACGAGACATAGTAACTGCCGGATAACAAAAATTGTGATGGCCACACAGTGATAGTGGGGTATCCACCTTAGATTGAGTAATCCCGCCTTTGCCACACCCCGTAACCACTTCTGCTGTAGTAATTTCTCCTCGGCCAGCTGGGGAAACTTCTCACTATCCATGAGATCCCAATCTTCAAACTTGATATTCAGTATCTCACCCAATGGCAGACCATCAAACCGTATTTCATCTGGAAGAAGCAGGGTCTGGAGCGTACTCTTCATGGCCTTTAGGTCCTTCGGAATCTTGGTCGTTCCTTTCCACGGTGGGATATATGGTGGTAGCATTATCACTGAGGGCACTTGGGGGACATTTTCCTCTGCCTCATCCTATACTTCAATCTGAGCGATCAGAGCTTGTAGATATTCCTCGTCCTCCTTGAGTTCCGTAGTGATGACCTTACCCTTTTCTGCCATTCATAACTTATTGAGTCATGGTGATGTACAGACTAGCCCCATAGCTTGTTTATCTTTCCGGGGTCGTGGCGTACGTGGGGATTTTGGAATCTCTGGGGCAGTGACTGCCTCTCCCGGCTCTTCCTGGGTTAGATAGTGTTCTTCGATGAACCATGATCTAGTTCTAGACATCAGTTTTACCCTGGATTCTCGCAGGTGCATGGGTTGCCAGTTAGCGTTTTTATAAGACCACGTGAATTCGAAATCGACCCTTCCCTCCACTTTTGAGTCATTAACATCTTCTTGGCAGTAGATATTTTCGTATCTAATTCTGAATGCTTGTCTTAATGGCCCACCTCCTGCTCCTCTTGGTCGTAAATCAAACTTCTTATCATGAATAGTGTTGTCAACGGTCACCTCCTCGCCCCTCCACATGGTAGCGCAACCCCTTATTCATGACCACAAGTCAGATGACCTACTGGTTCTGCACTGAACGTCCCTTTCACGCATCTCTTGCACAAACTTGTTTATAGTCCCGTGCCTTCTTTCAACTGCTTGAAGCACTGAGATTGGACCTCCTACAAATAGTCAGGTGGTCGCACCCCCATGTGAGGCTTCCACTTCCCTACTAGCCCGAGCTACGGGCACCCTTCATGTACCTCTACATCTAGTAGCACGTCGTGGTCTGTGCTCCTATGTTCAATAGGGTGCGATCGCAATCATGATAGCAGGGTCGCATCTCATTCTAGTATCGTAAGAGAGCCAACTAGGTTTGATCCCCTTATTCTCAAATTCGCGCAGCCCCTTTGTGCAACTCCACTTTTTATTTTGCTAATTTCTTTGTCCAACCTCGCACTTTTCCTCCTTAGCCTTGCCCATACTTCATCAAGTTCGCGAAGTCTCCAGTTGCCGCACCAAATAGCTTCATGCAATTGCCGAATTCCTTCACCTAGGTTAGTTCGAACTACAAGGGCAGTGTACGGGGAAATTCTTTCTGCTTTCCTAGTTTCATCCACTCTAAGCGCGGGTAGGGACATCTTCGCATGCCTCATTTTGGTTATGGTCCTATATGCCCACCGAACCCTTGGTACGTGAAGATTTAGTTGCATAGCATACAATTGCATTCCTCGTCTTAGGTAGGTGCCTAAACCACTCCATCCTAGTTGTCCAGGTCACATTCGATGCTAAGAACCTCTGATCTGTACATGCAACTGCTTTCTATGTTCACATCTATTCCACCTAATCTTCCTAGGTGCATTCCACCCTTGTGTAGTTGTAACGCGCAACACCTCTTTTTGCTCACCTGACCGCTTCTGCTCCATAACTGTAGTTCCCCTTGGTTTATGAATTCCTCCCATTGGTTGCGCCTTCACTTGCTGGTAGTGTCCTCACTTTGGTTTTCATGCGCCGTAGTGACTTGATCATCATATTACAATTTAGCAGCGTTACTTCATGCAATTAGTTCTTCTAGCGCTCTACTTCTTCACCGGAATCCGACATGCAGGAATTGTTGCATCCCCATGAGAGTCTTACATCTGTTGTTGGATTCACCTGGTCTTGGTCTTGTGTCATTATCTAGTAAATGCAGTCTAGTTCATCATCACTGTCCTCATCACGCACAGGTTCAGTGTAGCGCGCTCCTTCGGCTGGATCTAGTGGCACAATTACACGTAGCGACTTTTTCTCGAAAATCATTTTTCACTTCTTCAGGTTGATGACTCCATTCATGTCCATAGCCCAATCTATCCCTAATAATGTGGGGTAAGGGTTACTGTCATCCACAATTTCTATTACCTCGAAATCTATCTGTGTACTTGCGCCATCAATATCCACAGTTACCCCCTGTAGTCTTCCCATGGGCACGATCTTTTGCTGATTCACCATTCTTAATTGAATAGGAGACCACTGTAATGTGGGTTGACCCATCTATTCCCAAGTCTATTTTGGTAGCACATTCACATCCAAACCTAGGTCAAGAACTACCTGATCCATCTCATATTCACCAATTTGCATTGTTAGCTGCATTTCCCTTCCTGTATGCAAAGTATGCTTTCCCATATTTCAGATTACGCGTGGCTCTACTAGTCCTGCGCACCTAGTGATCAACTCTTGGAGTCCTTGAACTGCCTCATTGTCTCATAGTAGCTTCATGCAAGTCTCTAAAAAAGGTAGTAATCGTAGACAGATCCATTACCAATTCTGATTGCTTCTTACTACTTGAGGTAGAGACCTCTACGAAGCTCTTCGCAACTTCCATATCTATTTCCTTCACATGTCCCGAGTCAAGTTCAGGCACCTTTGTAGGGGTCTTGTAGACCCATACGCCATCACCAGGTTACTTTTCCTTATACTCCTCTATATTCGCACCACTTTTAAGCACCATATTCACATTAGGGTCTCCTTCACGTGGTTCCGACCTCATCATCTGGACATTTTGCATTGGAGCCGGTTGTAGTACCCCCTTCTCACACATTTGTGCGATCAGTGTCGGGTAATCCAGAGCCTCATGATTAAACTGATAGCAATACGGGCAACTTATTCTAGTCGGATTCGTACAGTCGCACACATAGTGCCCGG
Source organism: Pinus tabuliformis (assembly GCA_031772625.1). NCBI lineage: Eukaryota > Viridiplantae > Streptophyta > Pinopsida > Pinales > Pinaceae > Pinus > Pinus tabuliformis. The sequence goes on along the minus strand of CM062812.1, from coordinate 158,985,842 downwards.
GTCCTCCACAGTTGTAGCAGATTAACTGTCCATGCCCTCGTCCTGGTCCCATCCCTCCTCGTCCTTGACCTCGCCCTTGGAAGCCACCCCACACTATTGCTGCAGCTGGGTCAGGGCCTCGCATTTCCATCTGCATTCGATAGGCTGGAGTCCTATCCATCATTAGTTCATAGCTTCAACATGTCCGCTCATCGTGACCCACTGATCTACAGAAATTACAGTACAACTGTTATGGAGTCTGGGTATATTTCTGCAACAGGTGACAGTTGTCCATCGCATGCTTCCCTCCTACCTGACAAATCGTACACCAGAGAGCAGCAGATGCATTCGGACCTGCCTGCACTTCTGGTCTTAACGACATCGGTCCCCCTCCTGCCAAATAGTTCGCAAATACAGGGCAGTGATCCTTATCGTGCCCCTGGCCCTTACACTTTATACACCACACTTCTTCGCGCGCCTCTGACTAGGGCACCCTATCCTTCTTCAAACTCTGCATCTCTAGGCATAGGTTTTGTAATTGCGCGTGGATTTTTTGGACTCCCAACCCAGGATCTTGTATTGGCATTTCATGCAACCTCATCGCTATCTCTAAAGCTTCAGCCTGGGTCGAGATCTTCTGTTGTGACAGTGCCATTCTTAGGTGCGGTGTTAGGGATGCCACAAACTAGGCACGGTGCTACACATCTGACAGCGTCATATTAGCTTCACGGATCATACTTTTCAGGCACTGATTCAGATCCCACAGTGTCTCACCTAAAATCATCACAATTTCCTTAAATCTGACGATTAACCGAGTTTCTGATTTTGGTCGACTAAACTCTTTGTTCAATGCATCCTGAATCTTCGCTATTCCAGCATTTGGATTATCACTAGAGTGCTTAATATACCATGTCAATGTGCGATCCTATAGTGCACTTACCAAGGTGGCCTTTTTACTGTTATCATCCTTAACTCCTTGGGCTTCTCATATTGCCTTTACCGCAAACTAGAACTGATCTGGTTACTCATTTCCTACACCTATAAACACGGGAAATTTGATTGCACTTGCCATTCCAATCCTTAGAGGTGGTGGAGGTGGGGTAGGTGGAGATGGGGTGGATGGAGGTGAAGAAGGCGACGACGTGGATGGGGCTAGTAGCTGTGGGATGATCTATTTTATCAACTGGACTGTACTTCTCGAAGAAAACCCACCAAGCTCCTCCTCGCTTTCCCGCGAAATTGAAATCAGGGAACTGTTCTCTAATCCTTAGATCCCTTGGTAGCATCTTCCATTCCGCGTCACCTTGGACATCCATGGATTTGCATAACCTGTTTTTCACATAAAAACATTTTAATCCAGGTATTCAACGATTTGATGTACTTACCTCGTGGTCCTTTGAGAAAACGCCTTTCAGCTTCGTTATAGCTGACAGTTGTGTCTATCATGAATTCAGTTATAAACCCTCCTATTACCTGATCCAACCAATGATCTACAGCTCGCGCGATCTTATCTTTAGATGCCTCTAGCCTGCGCACTAAATCTGGATCCACACTATCGGTTGATCAAGCTTACACCATCCTGTGCTGTCTACTAACCTTGTGATCTGCTCATACAATTCTGATGAGGAGGACGTGAAGAAGATCTCGTGGGTTTCTGTGTATATGTAGCGATCCAGCTACCTCTTTTCAGATATCTGCGGGGTTTTATTTTCCTGCACCATAAGCTCGTGAAGCTTCTAATCCAACCACTCATTAATCTCTTTTTTCGTAGGGTTCTAGTGTTCTAACATCAGACATCCCTTTAGGCAGATCCCGGTCCCGGCAACAGAACCATTTGTTGGCTTATTGGGCCTTGACCCAGGTTCGGAAGAGTTTTTAGCCAAACAAATCTCGTACTACTGGCCCTTTCGGCAACAATCCATGGAGCGCGGACTAAAGTCTCACCTGAGGTAGTAGGGGAGGGTGCTGGAACCAGGTTTCTGCACCCTAGGGATGTCTTGATGAGGTCTGGAGAATTCACACCCGATCTACGTGCTTCTGCTATTCTGCATAGCAGTCTGGCCTTCGCGAAGATCCGCGAAGGGGAGTATCTTAGATCCTTAGTCTTATTATTGTTCTTATAGATCTGATTTATTCTTTAAGGTCTTTAAGCAAACATTTAACATTTAAACCCAGTGCACGCAGTCATAAATCTTAAATATACTTCATAAAATCATAACATAAGCATAAACATTCAGATCTGTGATCAGATACACAATAATTCAGAAACACTTATCTTTATTAATCTTTTGTTCAGTACAATCCACTTTCCACCCTGCACACACAGTTGCAGGGGTCCGCGCACACAGCTGTAGACTCTACCAGGCCTCTGTGCACACAGCTGCAGAGCCTACTCTAACCTCTACCCACGACTCGGACTTACAGACTCAAAGCACTCTCATTTTCACAAACCCATACACTTTAGATCATTTTTCAAGCTACCATAAAGAACTGCCTTCTAAACCTAGATCCTTGCTCTATTTATACATTTCGATGGTCTACAGACCATGGGCAAGCTGACACATTCTAGAGTAATCTATAATATTTTAGGGTTGACTACCCTTGGACTTAACCCATTACAACTCATGCTTTGTGCACTTCACGGAACCTTTATCATACTTTTACCCAAAACCGTTATGCGGGGAGTCCTCTACTCAACATCACTTTACTGATGAATTTCCATCTTTTCTAGGTTTAAAAGCTTTATACCAAGGAGAAAATGGGTGTTATGCAACCAAATCACAAAATAGAAGAAAATATAAACAAATGAATTGAAAATTAGCCTCTTCGAGGGGGCAACCTCCTTTACATCACATAAATGAACAATTCTTGGATAATACAAATGATAAGACCTCCTTGGTATTTAGGAGTCTAAGGGGTCACAATATAATTAGAGTCTATATAACAATAATAATGTAAGGGCACAATAATAACAATAGTGGGCTTCTATGGGGCACAACAATAACAATATGGGGGCTACATGGGCACAAGAATAACAATAGGGGGCTACTCTAACAATAAAAATAATGAGGCTACACTAGTATTATAGGAAACTAACATGCACCTCTCCTTCAAATAAGTGTTGTCCCCAATGCTTAAGTAGTTATGGATGGTTCTGTATAAAATTATCATCCTCCCATGTGGAATTTTCAATGGTTAAGTTCTTCCACTTAATGTGATACTTTGAAATTAATAGATTTCGTAGTTATCGGGTTCTTGTTTCCATAACTACTTTAGGCTAAAATATGAATTTTCCTTCTTCGTCAAGTTTTGGAAATACAGTTTAAACTAGGAACTTGTCACTAATAACCTTTTTTAAGCATGAAACATGGAAAACTGGGTGTACTCGAGAAGATGCAGGTAGCTCCAATTTGTATGGCATCGTACTAATATTTTGCAACACCTTGTAAGGACCATAGTACTTAGGTGATAATTTACTATTTTTCTTAGCTTGCTTCAGGGACATTTTTTTTTTGTAAGCTTGGTAACACTATGTCTTCCTCATGTCCTACTTCTCACCCTAATCGGGAGGTCTTGCTTGAGGGACATTTGTTTGTATGGTTGTAGCCATAAAAATACCCAGTCACCTACATCAAAACTTCTTTCACTGTGATATTGATCTCCCTGTTGTTTCATTTGATTTTGTGCCACTCTGAGGTTATACTTTAAGAGTTGGAGAACTTGTTTTTGATGCTCGATGTGATCTTCCACTGCCTAAACCTTAGAATTTTCTACTAAAGATGATGTGATGGATGGTGGATGATATCCATAAAGTTCCATAAATGGGGTCATTTTTGCTGCAATCTGGAAGGAAGTGTTATACCACCATTCAACGAGAGGTAAACTCTTGAACCATTGTGTTTGTTTATCAAATAAAAAGAAATGAAGATATCCTCCCAAATATTTGTTGACTATCTCAATTTTCCCATCAGATTGAGGATGATAAGATGAGCTATAAGCTAATTGACCACCAAGACAAGAAAATAATTCCATCAGAAATTTTGACTGAAAATAGGATCTTTGTCACTTACAATAATCTTTTGGTTTCAATAGCTTTTGAATAGTTTCCATAAATGCAGTAGCAGTTGTATTGACTTTAAAAGGATGAGATAATGCACAAAAGTGTGCATACTTGGTAAGTCTAACAACTACCACCATGATGACATTCTTTCCTTTAGGCTTAGGTAAACCTATGATAAAATCCATTGAGACCCCCTATGAATGTTGACCTCGAATGGCTAAAGGTTGTAAGACACTCGAGGTCTTAATTATCTCAACTTTATTTTGTTGGTAAACCAAACATTTTGCCACAAAATTCTGAATACTAGATGTTAGGTCCTTATAATACTAGTGTAGCCCCCTTATTATTATTTTTATTGTAGCCTTATTATTGTTTTTGTTGTGCCCATGTAGCCCCCATATTGCTATTGTTGTGCCCCATAGAAATCCATTATTGTTATTGTATTGCCCTTACATTATTATTGTTATGTAGGCTTTGATTATATTGTGACACCTTAGACTCCTATATATACAAAGGAGGTATTTTAATTTGTATCATCCAAGAATTGTTCATTTATGTAATGTAAAGGAGGTTTCCTCCTCAAATAGGATAATTTTTAAGTCGTTGATCTATCTATTTGTGAGATGGTTTCATAACATTTGGTATCAGAGCTTTGGATTCTAGGGTTTCGTTGCTTCAAACAGGTCATCGTGGAATTATTGCTATAAATTTGTTTCTACGAAGCTCCAGAAGCTAAAATTTCAACCACATGGAACATAAATATAGGTTAACTTTCTACCAGAATTTTAGATCTTACTTTGCTATGTTTTATCAGATATAGTCTGAAAAAGTTAGGGTTGTTTCATGTTATAGAATTCAATCTCAAACAAGTGACCTAGCGAAAATTTTCATAACTTTTGTTTCAGGCATCAATTTTAATTCTGTAAAAAGTGTCTGAAATTGAAAGGACTATAGTTTTTTCTATGACAATTTTAGAGTCGAATATTGAAATACTGACATGTGGAATCTATACAACTTCAATCTATTGAATAAGTCCATAATTAGGTCATCGTGGGAGATTTGGCATAACTATATATTGAGGAATCCAATATTGGTATGAATTGTGGCATTAGAAAGAAGTTTCGTAGGGCTACCACAAGAACTAATTTCAGACCTTGTCAATCCAAAATCACAGAGATACAACAATTTCAATAACGAGCTCCAAAAAAGTAAGAAAAGGTTGTGTATTTTTAAAATTTTGTCATAACTTTTGTTTGAAAAAACAGATTGAAGTGATTCAAAGGGAATATTGGAGCATAGATATAAGTATTTGGCTCCAAAATTCCTCCAAAATAAAATAATTATACACCCATTAAGCCCTTAGAAATATCTACTATGACACATGAAGAGGAAGAATTGCAACATGGCATATCAAAATTATGGGACCTTGTGCAACAAATTTCGCTCTCACAAAGAGCAACCAAAGATGACATGGATGGTTTAAAAGAAAACATGGAAGGTTTGAAGGATTGCATGGAAGATAATATGGATAGTTTGAAAGCAGACATGGAAGGTTTGAAAAAGTTGTTGGAAGAAAGGCTTCCCTGTGGTGACAAGGTAATCCATGAAAATCATGATGAGGAAAAAAGGAATATGAATTATGATTTTAGAGAATCCAATGTGGGGTTTAAGAACCACCACATTCAAAATATAGATATGAAGAATTTTGATGGCAAGGATCTATAACATGGATACGAGATATGGAGAAACAGTTTTATCTATAGGATGTGAAACCCTCACAAAAGGTGTGTATTGCATTTTTATATTTAGAGTCCAATTAGTTTGTATGGTATAAATGAATTTATTCTCGTAAACCACTTGTCACCTAGTCAATTTTTATGAAGTAAATGATAGCACATTATGAAGATACAAATATCAACACCTTCTTTAGCCAATTGATAAATATCAAACAAAAGAGGTCAGTGGTGAAGCACATTGAAGACTTCCAAAATTTGAATATTAGGGTAACAAATAATCTAGAGGAGCATAGGATTGATGTATTCATAGGGAATTTGAAATATAACATCAACATGAGGTTCACCTTTGGGAACCTGATTGATTAGAGAAGGCATTTAGGGTGGCAAGAAACGTTGAAAGAAAAATTATGGCGACCACAAAGTCTACCACTCACAACTATAAATATGGAAGTGTTTCTTCTCCTGGTCTTCCACAAACTACAAGGTTGAAACCACAACAATTGGAGGAAAAAAGAGAAAAAGGGATTTGTTATAGTTGTGATAGAAAATACACTAAAGGTCATAAGTGTGCTAAGAAGAAATTATTTTACATAGATTATGAAGAGGAGGATGAAAAGGAAGAAGAAACATCAAAAGAGGAGGATAGACACCAGGAACCAACCCCCAAGAAAGAAGAAATGAACCCGACCATATCTTGTAATGCATTGGCAGGAATTACCACTCCTAAAACTCTCAAGATAGAAGGATATATCAAGAAGAAAAATATAATAGTGCTGATTGATTTGGGTAGTACCCATAAACTTATTCATTGTAAGATAGCCAAGGAATTCAATTGCTTTCTATATCCAGCACCGCAGTGTCAAGTGATGGTTACAAATGGAGGAACTATAAATTATTTGGAAGGTGCCATAATATCAAGCTAACCATGTGGGAATATGTGTTGAATATTCCAATGCTTTCCATTCCAATGGGTGGTGTTGATGTTGTATTAGCAGTCCAATGGTTACAATATTTGTGGATGATAACTTTCAATTTTCAAGAAATTTTCTTGAATTTTGTTGGGAAGGAAAGGAAGTTAAATTAAGGGGTATCATAGGGAAATAAATAAATATAATCAACTCTAATAGCATGACAAATCTTCTGAAGAAATAACAATGGGGCATAATTGCACAATTATGCTCACTGGAGGTTCAAACATTGAACTCTTCTATTTCTCGAGACCTCCAAAAAGTCTTGGAAAATCATTCCTAGGTGTCTGAGACTCTTAAAGGCGTCCCACCTATTCGTGATCATGATCATGCTATTCATATGATTACATGAAGTGTTCCTCCAAACATCAGGCCTTAGAGATATCCTTATGCCCAAAAGAGTGAAATTGAATGTGTGGTTGCAGAAATTCTAGAGGCTGGTATAATTCAACCTTGTCAAAGTTCTTTCTCTGATCCAGTAGTATTCGTGCACAAGAAGGATGGATCATGGCATATGTGTTCAAACCATAGGGAACTCAACATGCTCACTATTAAAGATAAATTTGTCATTCCCATCATTGATGAATTATTGGATGAATTACATGGAGAAATTTACATCACCAAGTTAGATCTTCATTTAGGATATCATCAAATTAGAATTAAGACTAAAGACATTCCAAAAACAAAATTCATAACTCATTTGAAGTTACATATTTACTATACAACAGTACAACAGGTCATTCCTCCTCTACCTAAAACTATCCTCACTTGTATGGATTCATTATTTAAATACATATTTACTATACGAAATTATTATCCCCTGTTGCATTAAAGAGGAGTTGCAGTGTGGATATCCCTCTGGATGCAGAAACCTGGTTCTGAAACCTCCCATAACCACTTCGGGTGAGATAACAATCTGCTTGTAGGTCATTCCTGAAAGAGCCAATGGTTGAGGGTTTTTTTGGTGCACAACAAACTCTAAACTTGGGTCAAGCCTTCTTAAACAAAAAAATGGTTCCATCGTCGGGACTAGGATTTGCTTAAGGGATATGTTTTGGCATCCATCGAATAAAGAAATCTAGGAGTGGGTTGAATAGAAAGAAAGAGAATCTATAGAAAAAGAGAACCGAAACCCTCGATTATCAACTGAAGGTTGGTTGCATAAGTACATCTTCAAAGAGAAATAAGAAATTTTCTTTGGTTAATTCAACATTGAATTGTACAAGTGGGTATCTAAGTTGACCAAACATAAGACTTGTTTCAAGAACAACGAACCTAAGGAGTGGAACCCCGAATTAATACGACGACTCAAGAACTTCAATAATAATATCTCAAGAGTTGTTCATTTATGGATCGATAACATTTTGGGAGGATTTATCACTGAGTTCACGATAGATGCAATCGTGTCCTATAGAGGAGTTGAACAAAGATTTTTCAAAGGATCGCACAGTAAGTTCTTAAGATATTTTAATCTCTGGATTAAAATGTTATTGTGTGAAAACGGGATTCTATGAATGAAGTCAAATTAATGTTTGGATGAATAGGAAATAATCCTAAACCAGGTTATACACGAAGTGGAAAACAATATAGAACATATCTGAAGAATTTTATTGAGACTGACTATAGCCCCTTATTTGGAGGATCTGAGAGTGAATAAGAAAGAAGTAACCCTACAACCCCACGACATTTCCCCTCCCATCCTAAAGGCATGTCAAAGTTAGGAGTTGAGAAAAATCAGGGCGTCTTTGGGATTCCCCATCCATCCACCCCCTGTTACACAGTATTTTGTCATGCCTCCTGCACTTCCCTGTGTCATACCCCGGAGTGCCCAAAACTTGGCAATTATGCATTGTACCCATCCTAATATGCAGCCCAGATCCTCCATGAAGACTTAATGAAAACATGCCTTGAGCCTTCCCTGAAGAAGTAAGCTCTAAAACCCTAGTTTCAATATTAGCGTGACTCTGACACTGGAAACTAGTGCTGATGGCAAGTTACATTATATTGGCCTCGTGCTGCCAACGCACTTTTTACTTGGATACTCATGTTGATCCCTAAAAGGCAAGTTTTCCCAAAGAGGAAAAGAAGCTTCATGATCTAGAGGCTTCTAGAACAATGAGTTGGTGGTTGTTTTTTAAAGAGGTGGTCGAATTTTCCCTTTGATATTATCCCTATGAGCTTCGTCCTTGAGATGAGGGCCTTCGCCTATCTTTGGAGAGATCCTAACTCCCTGCCCATGCCTATATATTTATCCTCTCCCATTCCCAAATGGTTGGTCTCTGATTATTTTTACCCTTATGCTAAGATAGTGTCTACATGATACTCATTTGGCTTGGAGAAGGAGTGCTTGGAGATCTTGAGCTTGGACTTTGAAATTCACTCAAGGAGGGTTTATTGACATCAAGGCTTGGTTGTATGCTTCCTCTTTTATTTCTTAATATATACAACTACTGTTTCACTTTCCATAAATTCTTGTGTTAATGCATCATTTATCTTAATGCTCCTTGATCTATTAAGTGGATTAATTTCAATTATGCTTGTTGCACATGTATGCTTTGTTGTGTCTTTGATCTCTTGTGCAGGTATTCAAATGCTATGAGAAATAGAACTGAACCTGAGAGGTGAGCGATCAGGATCTCCAACAAAGGAGTGTGTTATATTAGCATCAGAATGAGGTAGGTATCCTTCCTATTCTCTCATTGTGATTATAATATAGGAAAGTGACTTGTAGATTGTCATGTAGGTTTCTAGTCCCAATCATTGGGCTAGAGGGATTCTCTCTGTCCTCAGAGAGGATTTACCTAGAGAACAAAATGGCAACTCCACTAGGGAAGCTATGACCTTTCCATCGATTCCTTCAATCAGATTCTTTGATGAGTTTGACCAACTGTCAATTTCTTGGTTTGTATGCATCAATGTAGATTTATGTAGTCACTGGTTTTTGCTTGAGAGTGTTGAGCCTACTCTCATTTTTAATATTTAATATTTTTTCCTTATTTTCCATGCCCAATGCTTTTTTTCTTTGATAGAAGCGTTGCCAGTGCTAATTTTCAAATTACAGTCATGTTTCTATGCCTTTCATCACCCTTTTTCCTTTAATAGGTGCATTGATCCCAAAGGATAGAAGAAAATTAGGGTTTCTTCTTGTTTTCAGTGGTTTTCAACCTTTGTGAGTGATTTTTCAGTGTAATTATAGTGTGTTTGTCTTGATTGTCATCCTTTTGCGATTGAAAATGTCTCTTGGCTTTTGTTGATGTGTGCTTGAAGCTTGATTTCCTTCTAGGGTTTCTAGGTCACCCTTCACTCATCATTTGGCTTGTCTCTATGAGATTGATTGCTTCCATTTAGGAGTCTTGCTGCAGTCAGGATACCATTTTCAAGTTGCTTTTGGTTCGTGTTTGTGAAGTTATTTTCATTAGTATTAAGTCATATTGGTGCTTTGAAAATTTATTTTGCTCCATTGTCAAACATATATTACAGTTGTTTTCTTTGGTGAAATGGAAAGTGAATGCTTGTTTTGATTTCATTATTTAAAAAATAAAAGTGAAAGGATCTTCTTCATTTAAGTATTTTTGAAACGATTTGTGTTCGAAACCAAAAAGTGAATGAAATTTTCATTTTAGTTCTTTTGGATTGCATTTTTTCCCTTTACTTGTGCATTAGTTTGCATGTTTGAATCAAAGTGAAAGGAAAATAAATAAAAAATAGTGCATCTTAGTGAAAGAAAAATTATTTTTCTTTCTCATAGGTGATGAGCCTCGGTATTGCAACAAGAATGTTGCAACTCCCAGGGCTACCGACTTTCGTTATCAACCCAGGGTTCGAAAAAACTTAAGAGGTATGAGCACTATATGTGCAACATGCAACGTGTCCTTCCTTTGTTGTCATGAGAGAAAAGAAATTCTCCCTATTTGCAGGAATGAAAGACTAAATTTAAAAATGCTTGTAAAGTAACATGAAATCCTCTACCTACTTATTAACACACTTTGCTTGCAAAAGAACCTTATTTGTCACATGTGATGTTTTAATTAATCTAAGCATGAAATCTGATATAGAGAGTACTAACTATTGTGTGCATGTGAAAATATAAAAGAACTCATTTTTTTAATCTTTTTGCTTTATAAATGCAAATCCCAGTCTTTCCTTGACCTTTGGCAGGGGAGAAAAGTGTGGAGGAAGAGGGTTAAAATGGTATTGATGGCATGGAGGTCAAGTAGAGGCCTAATCCCAACTTCACTGATGATTTTTCTCAATTCGGGCTCAAAACTGGCTGCTACAAGATTTCGTACAGGGTACTAGTTCTCCTACAAGATCCCCTAGTTCTCCTACATGGTCCCCTGTTTTACTACAGGATGTTACAAATTTAATATACGAAATTATTGTTCATTGAATGACCAAGAAAATCAACTCCAAATTGGATGGGACAAATTTTTTTATTGAATTGGATGTCTTAGGTCCCCATTCCAAGTGGAATCACTCAAAAAGACCTTTGTTAACCCACACTAAAAATAACAGAAAATTACTAGTCGAAAATATAGAAATTCGAGAACTGGTGAGCTAGTAAATTGATAAAATTCCTAAACTAATCAAGTGAAAATTCAATGGGGTGATTCTTTTTATGAATTAGAATTTTTTTTTGATCTATTTCAAGTGGAACGAACTCGATTGAAGCTCGTTAGCATGCTCTAAAAAATAGCATAAATTTACTGTTCTTTGCCACAAAGGAGTTCCAGAAATCTAGATTTGGGAATAAGAAAGCTAATCCAAGTATCTCAATTATTACTATGACCTTCCAAAGCTTTTCCAAGGATGAAATGATGCTTGTGATCCTGCAAAAGAACTTACATCAACCATTTAACCCAATCCTACAACAAGAAATCATTAATACTAAATGAAGAAATAGAAAGAAATAAAAACAAGAGATGCATGTGAATAAGAAGTGAAAAGAAGGAAATAAAATGATACAAAAGGGCTCTGAGGCTCCTAGGATGGCCAAGCCCAAGGAAAATCAGAGACCTATGGAGGAGAAAAAGATTTAGAAGCTGAACATGACACCAATATTCATTATTTTCATCAATACAATTACATCCCTGTAAGAAAATACAATGGAACTGCAGAAATACGAGTTCTCTCCACAAGAACACTAATGAAAACCTCTCCCTAGAGGAAAATTAGACTTGGTACTTATAAAAAATGATTAGGAATCATTTCTCATGAATGGAGGAAGCTTTCCCCACCAAAATCCCTTGTTTAGTGGATTCGATTCCCAATACTAGGAATCTGCATTAAATGGCAGGGAACACATTCCTAGATTTTCTCAATCTATGGAGTTCCACTATCTATGCCATAATTCCATAATATCTTATTGATTTATTATTTATAGTGATCCTCATGTAGTAGGGAGCAAGTCCCTAAATTATCTCCTCCTCCAAATCTTCATAATCTTCCCAATATTCTCATAATATTCCACAAAAATAAATAAAATTAGGCACACATATGAAATTATTCATAAACCTTCCTAATGAATATATTAAAGTTAAAAATACATATCTAATGCAAAAATAGAGGTTTAATGTGATGAAGGATGGTCATAGGCCTTAATTTATGTTTAATTGAGGCATGGGCCTTATTTTATGTCTAATTTAGAGGCCCATCATACCCCCCCGTTGAAAGTGTTGCTCATCCTCTGAGCAACTAAGTGACCTCATTGTGCCTCATTCATGGCCCTCGTGGCCTCTCTCTTGTGCATTAAGAATCTTGGCTGTAACTTCTACAAGGACAAGCCCAAAAACATATTTGTGCAAAGAAAAATCCTTGTTTCTTGAGACCATTAGTTTGCTTACTTCCCTTAATTCAAGATGGGTTCTTGAATATTTTTCAATTTGGCAAGGTCTTCCACATCCTTATCAACCTTCTGCTACCTTGTTCCACCATTTGGAAACCTTTGAAGCCTTCAAATGTCTTTATATGAGAACTAGGACATCCTGTAGTAATTCATGTCAAAACTACAGGAAACCTTATTAAAACTACAAGAAACCCTTTTTGAGCATAAATGATAGTCTGAGCCTAGGACATGCCATCAACTTGACTCTCATGCCTTTCTCTCATTTCTATAGCAATGTTTAGGCCTTGGAGAAAATCTAGAAAGAGAATAGAGACCTCTTGGAAAGTCTCTTTTCATCACTGCAGTTTGAGTTCTGGTGGATGCCTCATTTCCTTATGTTTCCTTCTTCTTCTCTCTTGTGGCCTAGATGGTTGCCTAATGGCCTTGAAGTTCTCTATTTTGATTATGTCTCTCTTAGACATTGTCATTTTGGGTTTTAGCACATTTTTTTCTTTCTTCCTTCTTGTAGAAGCATTTTGTCTTCCTGTAGTAGTCATTCCTTCTTCCTTCAGAGTCTTCTAACTGTATGAGAGTGATGAGAAATGATGTAGGTTTCTAAAAATGGAGAGGATGCTCTGTTTTCTTTTTCAAGAAATTTTCAGGGTGAGATAGGACTTGTTCTTGAAATTATGAAATGGGATGGATGAATGATGGATAGATAGTGAATATGAAGTGGATGGAGGGCTTGGAGTGTTGTGGTGACTTGGCCTTTGCAAAAATTTATTCTTTTAACTACTGTCCTCATTCCTTGAAATCATCACCCTTCATAATTTGACTTTTCAACATTACATGAGTGGAGTGAGCTACAATTAACTAGTTGAAGGTAGTTGAGACTGCTGACCCATCCTTAGCTTATAAAACCTCATCTCTCATGCATTGACAACAAATTTCTAACTACAATATGCTCAAGAGAAGAGGTCAAGAATATTGCATACATGTACCTACCTAATGGTTGTTGAAGAGACATGCATGTTGTTGCTAAGTTGATATTGTTGTGCTTCTCATGACTCAGGTACATATTCTTGACCTCCTTTTTCTTTTTGTTGATCTTATTTTGTTGATGGGTTGTCTTTTTGTTGATGTATAGGTGATGGCTTCCTTTGTTGTTGTTAATCTCTGGAGGAGTTTCATTTTTCCTATAGTTATGCTTCTCCTCTTTCAATCATGGTGTTGAAGTTTAGGCCTGGAGCCTGCTGTTACTTCCAAATAGGTTGTAGCTGCCTATTTTTTTTTTAATGTTTGTGTCCTTTCTCTATTGGAGGGTAAATAGGTATTGGAATGAGTGGAAGGTGTGGCTATATAGTGACATGGTCATGATGAGTGTTGCTGAGATGTGGTGAAGTCAATTTCTTTTTTCCCTATCCCAAAACAGGCCTGCATCATAATTTTTCCATCGTACTGCCTTTCCTGTAGATTTTTATAACTTCCTATAATATTATAGGAAACTCCTTTAATAATTTAGGACAACCTCTTGTAGCAGACTTGTTTTTCCATATCTCCCAAACGGTAGAATTGATTGACCTGAAACTTTCGGAACATGTTTCCATCATCATTATGCACCTCCCCATAAAAACAATTGGTTAATGGATGCACGGATCTCTAGAAAAACCAAAAATGGTTGAAGGTGATGGATGCCTATTTCATGGAAACCGTGAACTAGAATTTTCTGAAATTTCTTGGGCATGTTACCATCATCCATATGAATCTCCCTATGAAACAGCTTTTTAAATGAATCCACAAATGTCGAGAAAATGCAAAAAATGGTTGTAGGTGATGGAGGTTGATTTATCGAAAACTATGCACTGGAATTTTCTGAAATTGCTTGAGCATGTTACCATCATCCATATGCATCTCCCCCTGAAACCGCTTGGCAAATGGATGCATGGTTTTCAATTTATGGCAAAAACAAATTTCTGCTCTATGTATTTTTGTTTCTTATAGTAAAACAGAGGCTTCCTGTAGTTTTTTAGGACAAGCAGCAAACTGAATGGGAAAAGCTTGAGAATGATGGGTGGATGGTAGAAATAGATGAGGGTGATGGATTGGCATGGTGTTGGCCTTGTTGGAGAATTTTTGCAAAGGAGGAGAAAGTCAAAATTTGACTTCTTTTGACTAGGTTTGACCTATTTTTTCTTTCTTTGATGGCAACTTGTTTTTGTTCCTTGTAGATGTTGGAGATAACCTACATTCATAAAAGAGATACATGGAGCAAGAATTTCTTTTATTTTTTCCTTTCTTTTTTTTTTCTAGGCCTACTAGCCGCCTCAATGAAGTTTTCAACTAGTTGGTCTTCCTAGGTGCCTCAAAGGAGGTTTTCACCTAGGATATTTTATTTTTTCTCTTTTTTTCTTTTTTTCCCAGCCCATTGACCACCTTATGGAGGTTTTCAATCAATGAGCCAATCTGAGGCGCCTGAAAGGAGGTTTTCACCAAAGATTTTTATTTTTTTCTCTTAGTTTTCATTATTTTTATTTTATCTTTTTTCTACCCTACCCTACTTGAAAAAAAAGATCACTTTCAAGTATAAGAATACTTCCAATGGAGCCATGTGCACATCAAGATGACAGATAAAATGATGTGTAGGCTTGCAATATATGATTTGAGATGTACCTGGATTTCAGAGACCAAATGATTTGACTTTGAAAGGATCAAGCATAATTGAAGAAGAGAGTGATGCTCCATCTTGTTGATTTTCTGGAACCAAACCTTAATATAACTTTGATTCCCTTGGTTTTCTTTCTTATCTGGATCATTCTTCATGTCTTCTTCTACCATTACCTTCAAATATTCCTATTTTTGTTGATTGTTCTCTTGAATACATGGAGGATTTGATGGTAACAATGAGGGAGCTCTCTTGATCTTTGATTTTGATGTTTTCTCTTCATCAAGTGCAGCCCATGATTTTGTGGTCTTCTCATTTGAATCTTCTTCTTCTGGATGTGATCCTTCAATGATATCAAGATAATATCTTTTTTGCAATACTCTTCCTGAGCTATGGTGAATACCATTGATCTCAAGAGGAGATGTTTGGAAGTGTTGTACCTTAGCATTGTAAGTGGGCTGAGCTACTTCAATGTGTGGGTTTGGAAATGGTGGTACAGGTAGTTGAGTGGGAGTGGATATTTGAGATGGATGTGGTTGGGGTTGTGGTTGTGGTGGAGATGAATGGTAGGGATAACATGGAGTTGGGTATGGAGGATATTGAGGAAAATACTAAGGATATTTCAGATGGCTCCCATAAGTTCCTTTCCAACCTTGTTGCCAAGATTGGTTTTGGGGTTGATATAGCCAATGTTGCCAAGGAAAGGGTGTGTTCCAATTACTTTGAGGTGGATATGCATAACCCTGAAATTGTGAATTAGGCTATTGCATCATACTAGGTTGACTAGGCTGCCATGGTCCTCTTGAAGCTACATAACATAGCTGCATTGTCAATTGACTTTCTCCATTATCCTCTTGGTGAACTTCCTTTAACGTTGGTAAGGAGGAGAAACATTTAATATCATGTGATTCTGCATGGAAAACATGAATATCAACATCTTATTTTTTCTCATTGTGTATTCTTAACATTTTTACTTGTTCACTTAGATTTATAATAATTTATGTTTTAAATTTATCAAGAAAATTTCCAATTTTAGCTTGACTTACCAATCTTGATGTTGATTTACCTACTCTTGCCCTTCCTCTTGATATTTGTTTCCATGTTTCACAAATTTCTTCAAAAGATAATTGGTATACATCACCTCTACTCATGAGATCAAGGAGATTAATCCATCCATCCATAATTGTTCGAAGTAAGAGGGATTTTATTGTGTTGAATCCTAAATGATATAGTTTTTCCCTCTTAACATTATACATGAACCTCTCTATTAGATCCTCAAGGCTCTCATCTTCTCTTTGATTCATTCTAAAGATTTTTTCCTTAAGATCATGATCTTTATATTTTTCTAGAAATATCTCTTTCATATCATTCCATGATCTTATTGAATTAGTCCCTAATCTCATGAACCATTTAAGAGCTCTATCCTTCAATCTTGTTGGAAACAATATCAGTTTTTGAGTTTTTAATAAGTAACCATAAGACCTACAAACAATTTCAAATTAAAAGAGAAAGGTTTCCGAATCCTTTGACCTTAGACCATGAAATTTTGGAAGAAAAGATATAGGGATGTTAATCATGTGCACACTACCATCAGTGTCTTGAATGGGAAATCTGAGAGGATCTTCCTCATTTTCATCATCTCCATCCATTTCTTCTATATTCTTGGCCATCTTCTTCTTCTACCTGCAAAAGTGAATGGTGATGCAGTTCTTACTGCACCACATGATCAAATGGGGGGGGGGGGGGGGTGGGCTGGTGTTGGAGAATTTTTTGTTTTTATGATTGAATGAAAACACTAATGCAATGCACTTTTCTATTTTTGAAATGAAATATGCCTAATAATTTTTTATTTTTTTTCAAAAAGTAAAAAGAAATGAATCAACTAGGAAAGAAAACAATACATACTTTGACACCTCCCTGGCAACGGCACCAAAAAGTGATAAGCCTCGGTATTGCAACAAGAATGTTACAACTCCCAAGGCTATCGACTTCAATTATCAACTCGGGGTTCATATAAACTTAAGAGGTATCAACACTATATTTGCAGCATGCAACGTGTCCTTCCTTTGCTATCATGAGATAAAATAAATGTTGCCTATTTGGAGGAATGAAAGATTGAATTCAAAATGCTTGTAAAGTAACATGAAATCCTATACCTACTTCTAAACACACTTTGCTTGCAAAAGAACCCTATTTTAACCCTATTTGTCACACGTGATGTTTTAACTAATCTAAGAATGAAATTTGATCTAGAGAGTACTAACTGTTGTGTGCATGTGTAAATATAAAAGAGCTCATTTATTTAATCTTTTTTCTTTATAGATTCAAATGCTAATCTTTCCTTGATCTTTGGCAGGGGAGACAAGTGTGGAGGAAGATGGTTAAAATGGTCTTGATGACATGGAGTTAAAGTAGAGGCCTAATCCAAGCTTCAATGATGATTTTTCTCAATTCGGGCTCAGAATAGGCCGCTACAGGATTTCCTCCAGGATGTACTAGTTCTCCTACAGGATCCTCTAGTTCTCCTATAGGATCCCCTGTTTTACTACAGGATGTTACATATTTACTATGAAATTAGTATGCATCGAATGACCAAGAAAAACAACTCCAAATTAGATGGGAAATTTTTTTCTATTACCTACGATGTCTTAGGTCCCCATTCCAAGTGGAATCACTCAAAAAGACCTCTGTTAACCCACACTAAAAGATACTAGAAAATTACTAGTCGAAAAT
This sequence comes from Pinus tabuliformis, assembly GCA_031772625.1. Lineage (NCBI taxonomy): Eukaryota > Viridiplantae > Streptophyta > Pinopsida > Pinales > Pinaceae > Pinus > Pinus tabuliformis. Next base: position 158,967,880 of record CM062812.1, on the reverse strand, counting down.
ATAGAAATTCAAGAACTAGTGAGCTAGTAAATCGATAAAATGCCTAACCTAATCAAGTGAAAATTAAATGGGGTAATTTTTTTTATGGACTATAATGTTTTTGTGATCTATTTCAAGTGGAACCAACTCAATTGAAACTCGTTAGCATGCTCTAAAAAATAGTATAAATTTATTGTTCTTTGCCACAAGTTCTAGAAATCTAGTTTTGGGAATAAGAAAGCTAATCCAAGTAGCTCAATGATTACTATGACCTTCCAAAAGTTTTCCAAGGATGAAATGATGCTTGTGATCTTGAAAAATAACTTACATCAAGCATTTAACCCAATCTTACAACAAGAAATAATTATTACTAAATGAAAAAATAGAAAAAAATAAAAACAAGAGATGCATGTGAATAAAAAGTGAAAAGAAGGAAATAAAATGATACAAAATGGCTCTGAGGCTCATGGGATGGCCAAGCCCAAGGAAAATCGGAGACCTATAGAGGAAAACAAGATTTAGAAGCTAAATATGACACCAATATTCATTATTTTCATCAATACAATTACATCCCGACAAGAAAATACAATGGAGCTACAGAAATATGAGTTCTCTCGACAAGAACACTAATGAAAATATGTCCCTAGAGGAAAATTCTACTTGGTACTTATATAAAATGAATAGGAATCATTCCCCATGAATGGAAGAAGCTTTCCCCACCAAAATCCCTTGATTAGTGGATCTGGTTCCCAATACTAGGAATCTGCATTAAATGGCAGGGAACACATTCCTAGATTTTCTCAATCATTGGAGTTCCACAATTTGTGCCATAATTACATAATATCTTGTTGATTTATTATTTAATAGTGATCTTCTTGTAGTAGGGAGAAAGTCCCTAAATTATCTCCTCCTTCAAATCTTCATAACCTACCCAATATTCTCATAATATTCCACAAAAATAAATAATATTAGGCACAAATATGCAATATTCTTAAACCTTCCTAATGAATATATTAAAGTTAAAAATACATTATATAATGCAAAAAGTGAGGTTTAATGTGATGAAGGATGTTCATAGGCCTTAATTTATGTTTAATTTAGAGGCATGGGCCTTAATTTATATCTAATTTAGAGGCCCATCAATAGGATTGCATTTTTGACATTGCATTTGTTAGTGAAAGTGAAAGATTGGATTTCATTTTACATTTTACATTGGAAAGTTAAAGAGTTATGTTTTGATGCATTATTTGGTTGTCTCTCTTCCTTCATTAGTTTATCCTTCATCGAATGGAAAGTTTCGTTTTATAATATAGTTGCATCTTAGGGATTCAGGTGACATTGTTTTGAGCCTTAAAACCAAAACTTAATTGAAGATAAACTTAAACTTTACTCAGTTAACCTAAGGAGCAATTCAAACTTAATGAAAAACATTTAGATGTCTATGTTAGAGACATGTTCCAACGTCTTTAGCCATAGCAATTGTCGCTAACTCCCTGCATTGTATCCCATGGGTGAAATCCCATCCCAGTATGGAAGTATATCGAAGGTTCTCGAGTACATTCCGGTATATAGGAGGCACCTTAGTATGGCAAGTATATAGAGACACTCTCATTGAAAAGTTATGCATTAGAGAATGGTAACACAAAATTGTGCTCCCCATACCCTTGAGTATATATTGGGAGACCCCATTAGGTTGTTATCCTTTAGCCACATGTAACCGAGTTAGCCGCCTTGTAAACGTGATACACCAAAAGAAGAAATTGGGGAGATTGGTCATTGTACGTTAAGTCCGTGGTTTTGGCTAAGGTGTATATAGCAGTTCACAGATACTTGGTAAACCCTCTTGCCTAGATACCTGTTTTTGATGTATTTTTGTTAAAGTTCTAAAATCAATTAATTGACCATAGAAAACCATCCTTCTTGTGGAAATACTGCTTAGTAGATCTTAGGTTGATACTAATGGAAACATTTCCCATGTTTACCATTCAAGGAAACCCCTTAGACGTGATCCCTATTTCTTGTCCTTGTTTTGAAAATATTGTTGCTCTGTATATGGCAATGTTTTCCCATCCTGGATCGACCATTTCTATGCAAGTTTGGTTATTTTCAACCTCGGTGATTCTGAGTGTCCAAACTGCTTTTCAACCAAGCTCTCCTCCACCTCAACAACATCAACCTCATGTTGATCCTACAATTGACCCCTTGCCTTCTTCATCTATTTCTTCACCTCGTTCTTCCTCTTCGCCTGGTGAAAGTTTGGATTCTAGTAACCTAGAAGCTAAGAAGAATAAGAAGAAGACGAAGAAGAAGACGAAGCAAAATAAGCAAGGGGGCAACCAAGAAGTCATTGCTATGAATGCAACTAATGTAGAAAAATCTTCCAACCAGCCCCAGAAAGTGAAATTCCCTTGCATGTTATGTAAGAGTGACCACCTTCTTAGGAATTGTCCTGGTATTCCCAAGGTCTTAGAAGTGTGGTCCACAGATTCACATCGACCTTTTCCATCCGTGTTGAAATATGGCAACAAGAATATTCCAATTTAATTTGTCCTTGAATTAAATTGTGAATTAAAATCGAATTTAGTCTTAACAGCTACTTGGAAATAATTAATTAATTTATTTCAAATTAATTAGTTGGAGAAATTCAAGTTAGAAGTCTTTCTGAATTCATGCAAGAGTTATCCCTTAAATTAAGGAGATAAGATTGAGTTATATTTGAGTTATAATTAGTTAACTCAATTTACTAAGTTAAGTCCAGTTAAATTAGTTCCAAACTGTTTGAGGAACTAATTGTGAGTTAACAGTGAGTTGATGCATTAATGCACTCAACTAGTGCTACTCCAGTTAAATGAAGATTCCTTCATCAGAAACTCATGCATGTCTATTCTGAGAAAGAGCCAGTTGAGATTAATGTTCAAGTACAGTGTACTATTAGTTGCATGCGTTTTCTCATGGAGAAAACTCATGCATGCAATCAAGGATTCATCCTTGAGGATTGTGTAGTTTTGAAGGCTTGGTTTTCCACTTGGTAATAGGCTAATCATTGATAAGGAACAACGCAAGGAAATAGGAGCTTGGAGGGTGGAGAAAAAGGTTGGAGTGAAGCCAAGATTTCCTGTGAGCATCTGTGAGGATTGTACTAAGATCTAGCTAGCTGTGAGAGCCAAGGCTTTGCATAATTCCTATGTATTTCCACCATGTATGATAATACAATAGTGTGGGGTTTTTATCTGAGACTTTACCCAAGTATTTTCATGTGTATTGTGCCATTGATTCTTCTTATTCTGGTTATATTGTTCAGCTTGATCTTTAAGCTTCCAAAAATTGATAGTAGAAGTAGGTTATAGTATTCTTCTTTGATTTATATTGCATTATCGAGTTAACCTATCACATATTTTCTACATGGTATCGAAGCTATGAACAATATACTGAGAAGAGAATTCGAAGTTTGAAGTTTGGGGTTGTAGGTGAAAACTGAATTCATATCATACTTCAAGGTTGGCCAATGGCGTTCTATGGCTTGAGACTCGAGTATGCCTTGGAAGGTAGCTTGAATTACATAGCATGGAAAGATCGATGGAGGTTGTATTAGAAGACAATGGCTTGAAGGAATTCATTGATCAAGAAATCCCAAAGCCAGCTTCAACTAATGCACAAGAGTTGGCTGAGTGGAAGAAGTGTGTGGCGAAGGCGAGACAGATCATCCTTGAGGGATTTCGAGACCATATTGTCTCGAGTCTCCATGGGAAGGATACTCCATTTTCAATGTGGAAGACATTGAAGGACCTCTACCAGAATAGTAACGACCAAAGGAAATTGGCACTCAAGGATAAGCTTTGAAGAATCAAGATGGAGAAGGGCAATACTATTTCCACATATTTGAACAAGCTCATCACCTGTAGAGATGAGCTTGGCAGTGTGGGAATAACTACTGTTGATGATGATATGGTGAGCCTCACTCTCCTTGGCCTTCCAAAGAGTTGGAATAGCTACCGGGACTCTGTGAATGGAAGGGAGAAACTGACAGATTGGGAATGACTGTGGTCAGATCTTATGCAGGAGGAGATTAGGAGGAGCACACAAGATGGTTCTTCATCCAAGAATGATGATGAAGAAAATTTGGCCTTAACAAGTAAGAGAAGGAAATGGAAAGGGAAGGCTTCCCATTTCAAATCAAATTCTTCTCATGGAGGGAAGAAGGGTGACATGTCTAAAGTAATATTCTTTAATTGTCACAAGATGGGACATTATGCGAGTAATTTCCCATCGAAGAAGTCCAAGAAGGGATCCTCGGAAGGTGAGGCATTAGCCTCTCAGTTCGAAATGGAATTTACCCTCATCACATGCATGGTGTCATCGATGATGGGTTGTGTCTGGTATCTTGACAATGGAGCCTCATTCCACATGACCGGTGATCAAATTTATTGAGTGCCTTGGAGGAGAAAGACCTCAAGATGTGCATAGAGATGGGTGATGATGGAAGGTGTAGTGTTTTAGGAGTGGGCACGATTTCTTTTCAGAGGGTTCATGGAGCTCCTCTCACCTTGAGAGATGTGATGTATGTGCCTGGATTGAAGAAGAACTTGGTATTGGTCACGATGTTGGAGGAAAAAGGCTACAATGTTGTCTTTAGTAAAGGAAAGGCATTCCTAAGGCACATAGCCATGGGTCAGAATAAGAGGATAGGGATGCGGGTGAAGAATATCTATAAACTAGAGGTAGATGATTGTGCAGCATTGAGTACGAAAACAGAATTGGTGAAAATCCAAGACATTGGCGAGTTGTGGCATAGGAGTTTGGGTCATTTTCATCATGGGGCTTTCAAGATAATGTAGCAGATATCTACAGGACTTCCCAAAGGTAAACTTGAGCAAGTTGACACATGCAAAGGTTGTACCTTGGGAAAGTACACCAAGTCTTCCTTTCATGATCGAGACAGTCAAGCAGAGGCTATCTTAGAGCGAGTTCATACAGATTTTTGTGGACCATTCTTGACGGAATCCACAATGAAGCAAAGGTATTATGTGATTTTCATTGAATACTACTCATGTAAATGCTAGATTTATTTCATGCAGAAGAAGGACCAAACTTTCACAAAGTTTTGTGAGTTCAAAGCTTTGGTTGAGAAAGAGTCAGGGAAGAAGATCAAGGCCTTGAGAAGTGACAATGGTGGAGAATATTTCTCTCAAGAGTTTAAGGACTTATGTTCAGCAGAAGGAATTAAATGACAATTGATGGCACCTCATAGCCCATAGCAGAAAGGGGTGTCCGAGAGGAAGAACAAAACTATTGTAGGGGTAGCACAGGCAATGCTGCATGACCAAGGCCTACCACTTCACTTGTGGGCTGAGGCATGCAACACAATGGTCTATTTGTAGAATAGAAGCCCACATCACATACTTGGGATGAAGACACCAAAGGAAGCCTTCTCCGGTAAGATACCAAGTGTGGGTCACTTCAAAATCTTTGGCTCATCGGTATATTGCCATGTGACAAAGGATGCACGGAAGAAGCCTGAGCCAACAACAGAGTTGGCGATATTTGTGGGATACACTGATACACTGATATCGGGCACACTTGCCTACTAGTCGAAGGACAATGGTTCGCAAATATCTCAAGCTTGATGAGTAGAAGGCCATGCGAGTTTCCTTTGAGAGGGAGCTCTAACTACAGGCTATGGAGAAACTATTGGTTCCTAAGGAGGAGGAACCTCAGACTGATGCGGTGTAGCCACATGCAAAGATTCCAAGAGTGGAGACATCCACTCAAGAAGATTCTTCTGGAGATGGACGGAAGCGCACAAGAGAAGCTAACAAATTGTTTGAGGATGTGAGAGAATGTAGGAGCACCATCTTCTCAGCGCAGACAGAGGAGGTCACCTGAGAGGTACACTAGATACATTGCCCTTGTTGAGGAATGTGTTGAAACCGAGCCACCTTCCTTTGAGGAAGCAGTGCAATAGCCAATTTGGGTTGATGCTATGGTGGAGGAGTATGACTCCATAGTTCGTAACAATGTTTGGGATATGGTTCCTAGACTAGAGAACAAGTCAGTTGTGAGTTCCTGTTGGCTTTACAAGGTAAAGAAAGCTGTTGATGGTAGTATGGAGAAGCATAAGGCAAGATTTGTTGCCTGTGGCTTTTCACAGGTCGAGGGGATTGAATATGATGAGACTTTTGCTTCTGTCACAAGGTACTCATCTATCAGGTCTATGTTGGCACTATCAGCACAGATGGGTTGGAAGATCCATCAAATGGATGTGAAGATTTCATTCCTCAATGGCCAGATTGAGGAAGAGGTGTACATAGAGAAACCAGAAGGTTTTGAGACCTTCGATCATGAGTCGCATGTGTGCTGACTCAAGAGAGCATTGTATGGGCTGAAGCAAGCACCTCGTGCTTGGTACATTAGGATAAACAACTACTTCACCAGGTTGGGCTTCACAAAGAGTGAAGTGGATGCGAACCTGTACCACATCGTGATGAAAGGTAAGTTGTTGATCATCGTACTTTATGTTGATGATCTCATATTGACTGGTGATGATCAGTTGATCATGTCTTGCAAGGAGGACCTTGCAAGAGAATTTGAGATGAAAGACATGGGTCTCATGCATTACTTCCTTGACATGGAAGTGTGGAAGAAGGATGGGGAGTTGTTTGTGTCTCATGGCAAGTATGCCAATGAGATACTCAGGAGATTCCACATGGAGAAGTGCAAGCCCATGCAGAATCCTCTAGCAAGTAACTATAGGAAGGAGGTTGCTACTTCAAAAGAAGTGGTAGAGGCTACTGTGTATAGGTAGCTTGTGGGTTCACTAATGTACTTAATGAACACACGACTAGATTTGTGCTATGTAGTGAGCCAACCGAGTCAAGCGATGGTTCATCCTACCAAGATGTTTTAGAAGGTGGAAAATCATGTATTGAGATACCTCAAAGGCACATCTCAGTATGGATTATGGTACATGTAGACAGAGGGAGTGAAGCTACAAGGCTTCACTGATGCAAATTGGGCAGGGAGTCCATCAGATCGGAAGAGCACATCAGGAGAGATTTTCAACCTTGGGTCAGCGGTAGTTTCTTGGTACAACAGGAAACAGAGGTCGGTTGCACTCAACTCGCAGAGGCAAAATACATGGCTGCAAGTTAGGCAGCATGTGAGGCCATCTGAATGTGGAAAATCCTAGTTGGTTTGTTTGATCAGAGGATGGATCCAACCGTGATCCATATTGATAATCAGATTTGTATCAAAATCTCTGAAAATATAGTATTTCATGATAGGTCCAAGCACATCTACATATGGTATCATCATCTCAGAGACTGTGTAGCGAGGAGGATCATGTTGCTGCAGTATATTTCGATAGAGGAGTAAGATGCTGACATTTTGACAAAGGCATTGTCAAAGTGTAAATTCGAGTTCCATAGAGATAAGATCGGGGTGGCAGATAATCCCTTTCTTGTTGAGAGGGAGTGTTGAAATATGGCAACAAGAATATTCCAATTTAATTTGTCCTTGAATTAAATTGTGAATTAAGATCGAATTTAGTTTTAACAGCTACTTGGAAATAATTAATTAATTAATTTTAAATTAATTAGTTAGAGAAATTCAAGTTAGAAGTCTTTCTGAAGTCATGCCAGAGTTATCCCTTAAATTAAGGAGATAAGATTGAGTTATATTTTAGTTGTAATTAGTTAACTTAGTTTACTAAGTTAAGTCCAGTTAGATTAGTTCCAAACTGTTTGAGGAACTAATGGTGAATTGATAGTCAGTTGATACATTAATTCACTCAACTAGTGCTACTCCAGTTAACTAAAGATTCCCTCATCAGAAACTAATGCATGTCTATTATGAGAAAGACCCAGTTGAGATTAATGTTCAAGGATAGTGTACTATTAGTTGCATGTGTTTTCTCATGGAGAAAACGCATGCATGCAGTCAAGGATTCATCCTTGAGGATTGCGCAGTTTTGAAGGCTTGGTTTTCCACTTGGTAATAGGCTAATCATCCACAAGGAACAACGCAAGGAAATAGGAGCTTGGAGGGTAGAGAGGAAGGTTGAAGAGAAGCCAAGATTTCCTGTGAGCATCTGTGAGGATTGTACTAAGAGTTGGCTAGCTGTGAGAGCTAAGGCTTTGTATAATTCCTATGTATTTCCACCATGTATGATAATACAATAGTGTGGGGCTTTTATCTGAGACTTTCACCAAATTATTTTCATGTGTATTGTGCCATTGATTCTTCTTCTTCTGGTTATATTGTTCAGCTTGATCTTTAAGCTTCCGCAAATTGATAGTAGAAGTAGGAAATAATATTTTTATTTGATTTATATTACATTATCGGGTTAACCTATCACAGATTTTCTACAATCTGCCTCTAGAGATCATGCTGGTGATAAACCTTCAACAAGTAAATCCAATGGGAAAAAGGGAAAATTCAAATTTCTCTGTAATTTGTGTGAAGGTAATCATCCCATTCACCTTTGTCCTCTTATGGATGAAGCTTCCAAAGATTTGGAAAACCTTATAGCTTCTCAACCTCGTCTTTCGGCCAGGTATTGAAAGCTTTCCCCTAATCCTTCACTAGTTAATCCAGTAATTTATCAAAATCCATCTTTGGTCAACACCACTCTCTTTGAAAGTGAGTCTTGTGAGTCCATTGTTGACCAACCATTGGTTGAGAAAATAGTAGACTTGGCCCCACCTTCAGTTAACTGTACCTTTCCAGTAAAGAGTGAACCCCATACTGCTTAGGTTCTTCTGGTTTCTTCGGTTTCAAATTAACTGGAGGGAAATCCTCCCATCCCCGAGGTGCATGAGAGCAGTTCTCCTCCTCTCATAGAGCACGAGGGCAGCTCTCACATTCCTATGACACCTAATCTGAGTATTTTAGTGACTTCTTATGATTGGATTCGATTGACAGGATATTTCCTTTCATCTTATGTTCCTTTCCATATTAAAGTACAGACTTACCATATGGTCGTACCTAACATAGTCATAGGCGAGGGTGCATATGTTAGCATCATGTCCTCAACTGCTTGGCAAGCTTTAGGTTCTCCTTGGCTTGTCTCTGTCACCCAGAATCTGTTAGATTTTAACAAAGGAACTAGTCAACCATTAGGGATCCTTCCTAAGTTACCTATAACTTTGGGAGGAAAGACTATCTATATAGACATGATGGTTTTCCAAGGACATTTAGATTTTAATCTTCTCCTTGGCTGTGACTATGTTTATGTCATGGGATATCTTATTTCTTCCCTCTTTCAAGTGATGTGTTCCCCCAAGAAGGAAGCACTGTGATCATTGATTAACTTACATTAATTGTTCCTGAATCAACTCCCTATCAACCATCATCCATAGATGGTTCTTATATGAAAGTGGTATCACCCCTACCATAGGTTAATTATATGGCCACTTGTTCCATGCCCACATCTACTGATGATCTAGTAGGTGATGTAGTATGCCATGTACTGGGGGCATTGGAACCCAATTTTTCCATTGGATCCCTGGAGATGTATTTATTACAGAGTGTTTTTCTCCCATTAGATGAGAACCACTTGGAATCCATGGCCTCTTTTGTTCTGTGATCAAGTCTATGGAGCGGAGTTCCTTGTCTTGTGTGAAGCTCCTTAAAAAATGAAACAAGGGATATGAGGATAATTATTTTACTATGTCAACCTCGTTAAAAAATGAAATAGGTCTCCATGAGCAGAGTCCCTTTAATTGTGTCAAGCTCGGTAAAAAATGAAATAAGGTGTAATGAGCATGGTTTTTTTCCTGTGTCAAGCTCATTAAAAAATGAAACAAATCCCCTTCCTATTCTAGTCTTCGATTAGATATTGTAAAATCCCAGTCGAGTCTTTCACTTGATCTTGTAAGTAAACCTTCACCCCATTAACCTGTTAGTAACTAGTAGTCTACTTAGGTGAATGAAATGAATCTTGGGGGGGCATGTACCTCAAATTGAGTCTTTATGTTAGGGGAATCCAAACTTATCTCAAGCATAGTTATCTTTGTTTCAAGTTCGTGTAAAAATTAAACCAAACTCAAGCATAGTTTCCCATGTTTCAATCTTGTGTAAAAATGAAACCATTCCCACTTTACATCTCTTGATTACCGTTTTTATCAACTGATTTTTTCTAGATGAGCCTTGGTTTGTCCATTAAATCGCCATCATCTCTTTGGTCGATCATTCGCTTTCACTTCATTGTTTTACCCTTGCCCGAGGAACATATGGGATGAGTGGTATTATTAGCTAGCGTCTTGACCTTTGTGTGTTTTGAGTAGTTCCATCATTATTGAAACTAGTTGTTATCCTTTTATAACACTCATTCCTCCAAGTGGAGTCATCTTTCAGCTCTTTTCTGACTTGAAAGATATGAAAATATCAGCGAGTACTTTTCTTTTTGAACTCATTAAATTAAATGAATTGACTTTATCTCGGTATACGTTTACCCCTTTTTCAGGCTGGGATAGACTATTTACGGAAAAGGTACACTTTGGTCGACATGGTCAATAGGTTCTCTCGAATATTGTTTTCTACGTTTTCGGGTTTGAGCGACAAATTACGAAAAGGGACATGATGGAGTTTTCTTTTTTTTCTCTTTTTCAAACCCTATAAATATGAATAAGACACTGATTTATTCTTCCGTTGGACTCGTAAAATTAAATGATGAAAGACTTGTCACCATGACGAGACCAAGTTTCTCCTACCTAGGGCTCGTAAAACTTACTAGGATGGATTCATTCGAAGAATGGACTTATACGACAAGCATATGCTATCCCCTTCAAGCTTGTGATAAAAAATAATTGGGGTACTCACTAGAAATAGTGGGGAAAAATGAAAGTGAAACATCTTCTATATAGATAGCATGTCGCTCTTGAATATGACACTCATCTATTTCTCTTGTCAAGTTTGGGATATCCTCACTTAGTCACTTGTCCTTCTGAGTTTTTTTGATCCATTTTTCCACTAATCTGACTATTCCATTTCGTCATCATGACCCTTGGTCTTATGTTGAGTCAAATGCTTCCACACTCCAAAGTCGTATCATCGATATGTTCAAGAGAAATCCTATCTGCAGGTTATTACTTATACATTATCTGACCTTTTGCTACATTCCTGGATCATACTCATTTATTCCACTTTATTCCTTGTTTCGTGTCAATCCCGAGGGAATCATTATGGCCCTCCTTCAACAGGTCACTTCTTGTTGACTTCAGCTCATTATCAATGAAGATGACTAAGAGACTCCCTTTCAGTACCTTAGATCTTGCATGCCTTAATGCCAATTACTTCTCATTTGACGACAAGTTTTCATCATTAACCTTTTGATCGGATGATTCCATGTGTGTTCAAATTTAGCTTCATTTTCACATTCACAGATTATACTGTTGTACCTTGAGAGACATTGTCATTACTAGTGGTTTCTCTCATGCCTATTAATGGTCCACATCATTGGCCGCTAATCAGGTGGTTTTATAGCATGTTTGACTTCAACACATTCATTCGCATGTTAGAATTCATACTTTTTATCGGGTTGGGATGGGGTGCAAGGTGTTGAGTTTTGTCTATTATAACTCAGGTTGCGAGGAGTTATGTATTGTTCATGATCGCACACATGTTTCTTCTATACAGATGGTTGTGACCATACTATGGGACTTTATATTTATGATGATGATGATCCTTCTATATTGGGTGGTTGCATCCATACCTTGTGTCTTAGACTTCCAAACGATTCTTTTCATTTGGATGGTTGCGCCCATGCATTGGATCATTTCACATAGTCCTTTCTATCTGGATGGCTACATCCACACCGTCGATTCATGTTTTGATATCATATATGTATATGTATATGGGTCCTTTATTTGCAAGTCTCCTGACAATGTTTGTTCTCATCCTTGTAAAAGCTCGTAAAGCATCTCAGCCATCACTCCCTATTCTGCCTTCATGCTTTAGGGGGCATCTGTTACACAGTATTTTTTCACGCCTCCTGCACTTCCCTGTGTCATATTCGGGAGTGCCCAAAACTTGGCAATTATGCAATGTACCCATCCTGATATGCAATCCATATCCTCCCTAAAGACTTATTGAAAACATGCCTTGATCCTTCCCTGAAGAAGTAAGCTCTAAAACCCTAGTTTCGGGATTAGTGCAACTCTGACATTGAAAACTAGTGCTGATGGCAGGTTGCATTATACTGGACTCACGCTGCCAGTATACTTTTTACTTGGATACTCAAGTTGATCCCTAAAAGAAAAATTTTACCAAAGAGGACAAGAATCTTCATGATCTAGAAGCTTCCAAAACGATGAGTTGGAGGTTGTTTTTTGATGATGTGGTCAAATTTCCCAATATTTTCCTTTGATCTTATCCCTATGAGCTTCCTCCTTAAGATGAGGGCCTTCCGCTCTATTTGGAGAGATCCTAACTCCCTCTCCTTGCCTATATCTTCATCTTCTCCCATTCCCAAATGGTTGGTCTCTGATTATTTTCACACCTATGCTGAGATAGTGCCTACATGCTACTCATTTGGCTTGGAGAAGGAGTGCTTGGAGAGCTTGAGATTGGACTTGGACATTCACTCAAGGAGGGATTATTGACATGAAAGGCTTGGTTGTATGCGGCCTCTTTTATTTCTTAATAAATACAACTGATGCTTCACTTTCCATAAACGCTTGTGTTAATGCATCATTTATCTTAATGATCCTTGATCTGTTAAGTGGATTACTTTCGATTATGCTTGTTGCAATTGTATGCTTTGTTGTGTATTTGATCTCTTATGCAGATATTCACATGTTGTGAGCAATAGTGTTACAGATCCATTTGGGCACATCAAATCCCAACATCCAAATCAATGTATTAGGGCTCATCAAACCCTAAATTCAGTTGCTTCATGCGCTAAACAAGTCATCCCTTTGAATGCCTCCTTCCCGAATAGTTTCATGACTTGAAGACATCCAAAAATGGCCTGTAGAAGGACCAACGTAGGTAAGCCCTTATGAAGGTTCACTATAGAGCAACTGAGTCCACTGCCAAGGTGCTATGTAGAGCACTTAGGCTTCCTTTCACCTGCATTGGGCAAGAATGAGTGAAATTCACATAGGGTTTGGGGAATATTCTTATATTTTGGATTCATCTAGAAGGTTCCCTCATTTAACAACTCCTATGAGCTCGAAAATGGATGAGGAATGAGTTAAGGTGCATCCTATCCTCTCATCCTTTCCTCCATGGAACTACTTCTAAGTATGGAAGGCCATTCAATGCCACCGTTAATGACAAAACCTCCTTCATCTTCCAATAAATTGACCACTCATCTAAGTGATCAGGGGTTGGATTATGTTGAATTGTAAGGAGATAATGTTGCTATGAGATTTGGCTTTGAAGCAAGTATTTTAATGCTACAAGTTTGTCATGCTTTTAATGTGATGTGGATGGGATACAAGCTGGAGGAATGGCTTTGAATTAGACACCAATGGTTGTAATTCCTTCTTATATCTAATAAATTGTTTGAACCTTTTCCCATATGTTTGTGTTGTTTCATAATGCTTATGTGTGTGAATTTTATCTAATTCCTTTCACTTACATTCAATAGATCATATGCTTTGATCGATTCTTTGTCTTCTGTTGTGTTTACGGGGTACTTCTCAAGCGGATTAAGTACAGGAAGGAGAGACGGGATTGATACAAGGGAGACAAGAGGAAAGAGGAACTACAAGTACGTCTTCTATCTTCTCATCTTATCTACTGCTTATAGGAAAAGTCTAAAACACTCTAAATTGCTGTTCTAGATACAACTACTTATCTAGGGAATTAGTATTTATCCATATATACTAAATTCTCCAAAACAAATTGGGTTCAAAAACAACCTCAGGTTAGTATATCCTTATCTAGACTGACCCAAGCTTACATTGGTATAGTTTATTCGCAACCTGGCCAACCTTTCATTTTTGGGCAACAATAACTGTTAAATCAATAGCAGTTGTACCAACAACAACAAAAGTTGATTCAATAACTGTGGTAGCCTCAATTTCAACAACCCCAATTCTAGCAATTCCAATCCCAATTTGGACTTCCCCAACAAGCTCAACATGGGTTTGGACAATATCAAGCTTACCAAGGTCCTGGTCAACAAGGCTTTGCAGGTTATGGACAACCACAAATTCAACCTGGTTATCAACAACAACCTTATGTATGGGGGTTTTACGCAGTGCATTATATTAGATATCTAATATAATGCACTGCGTAAAACCCCCATACTTAAATTCAAAAAGAGTCAAGGGATCTCTACTTGAATGGTTCATGAGGCACAATACTTGCTAAGGTTTTGCAAATGGGGTAGCAAGCTAAGTGGGCTTGATTGTGGGAAAAACTCCACAGTTAAGCGCGCTTGAGCCAGAGGAGTTCTGGGATGGGTGACCTCCTGGGAAGTCCTGGTTACCGGGTGCAAGCCCCGGAAGTGATGATTGATGCTATGTGATTCGTTCTCCACATTTCACTAGTTTCAATCCCACTTCTTCACCCCTGTGAGCATCACCCGATGCAATGAGTGCTAAGTGAACTATTCAAAAATCATGAGAAATTAGTCAGTTACGACTACCTCTCATGGAAATGGTCATACGTGAATGATCTTACTTAACGCAGTTGAATCCCAAAATGATATCTAATATAATGCACTGCGTAAAACCCCCATACTTAAATTCAAAAAGAGTCAAGGGATCTCTACTTGAATGGTTCATGAGGCACAATACTTGCTAAGGTTTTGTAAATGGGGTAGCAAGCTAAGTGGGCTTGATTGTGGGAAAAACTCCACAGTTAAGCGCACTTGAGCCAGAGGAGTTCTGGGATGGGTGACCTCCTGGGAAGTCCTGGTTACCGGGTGCAAGCCCCGGAAGTGATGATTGATGCTATGTGATTCGTTCTCCACATTTCACTAGTTTCAATCCCACTTCTTCACCCCTATGAGCATCACCCGATGCAATGAGTGCTAAGTGAACTATTCAAAAATCATGAGAAATTAGTCAGTTACGACTACCTCTCATGGAAATGGTCATACGTGAATGATCTTACTTAACGCAGTTGAATCCCAAAATGATATCTAATATAATGCACTGCGTAAAACCCCCATACTTAAATTCAAAAAGAGTCAAGGGATCTCTACTTGAATGGTTCATGAGGCACAATACTTGCTAAGGTTTTGCAAATGGGGTAGCAAGCTAAGTGGGCTTGATTGTGGGAAAAACTCCACAGTTAAGCGCGCTTGAGCCAGAGGAGTTCTGGGATGGGTGACCTCCTGGGAAGTCCTGGTTACCGGGTGCAAGCCCCGGAAGTGATGATTGATGCCATGTGATTCGTTCTCCACATTTCACTAGTTTCAATCCCACTTCTTCACCCCTGTGAGCATCACCCGATGCAATGAGTGCTAAGTGAACTATTCAAAAATCATGAGAAATTAGTCAGTTACGACTACCTCTCATGGAAATGGTCATACGTGAATGATCTTACTTAACGCAGTTGAATCCCAAAATGATATCTAATATAATGCACTGCGTAAAACCCCCATACTTAAATTCAAAAAGAGTCAAGGGATCTCTACTTGAATGGTTCATGAGGCACAATACTTGCTAAGGTTTTGCAAATGGGGTAGCAAGCTAAGTGGGCTTGATTGTGGGAAAAACTCCACAGTTAAGCGCGCTTGAGCCAGAGGAGTTCTGGGATGGGTGACCTCCTGGGAAGTCCTGGTTACCGGGTGCAAGCCCCGGAAGCGATGATTGATGCTATGTGATTCGTTCTCCACATTTCACTAGTTTCAATCCCACTTCTTCACCCCTGTGAGCATCACCCGATGCAATGAGTGCTAAGTGAACTATTCAAAAATCATGAGAAATTAGTCAATTACGACTACCTCTCATGTAAATGGTCATACGTGAATGATCTTACTTAACGCAGTTGAATCCCAAAATGATATCTAATATAATGCACTGCGTAAAACCCTCATACTTAAATTCAAAAAGAGTCAAGGGATCTCTACTTGAATGGTTCATGAGGCACAATACTTGCTAAGGTTTTGCAAATGGGGTAGCAAGCTAAGTGGGCTTGATTGTGGGAAAAACTCCACAGTTAAGCGCGCTTGAGCCAGAGGAGTTCTGGGATGGGTGACCTCCTGGGAAGTCCTGGTTACCGGGTGCAAGCCCCGGAAGTGATGATTGATGCTATGTGATTCGTTCTCCACATTTCACTAGTTTCAATCCCACTTCTTCACCCCTGTGAGCATCACCCGATGCAATGAGTGCTAAGTGAACTATTCAAAAATCATGAGAAATTAGTCAGTTACGACTACCTCTCATGGAAATGGTCATACGTGAATGATCTTACTTAACGCAGTTGAATCCCAAAATGATATCTAATATAATGCACTGCGTAAAACCCCCATACTTAAATTCAAAAAGAGTCAAGGGATCTCTACTTGAATGGTTCATGAGGCACAATACTTGCTAAGGTTTTGCAAATGGGGTAGCAAGCTAAGTGGGCTTGATTGTGGGAAAAACTCCACAGTTAAGCGCGCTTGAGCCAGAGGAGTTCTGGGATGGGTGACCTCTTGGGAAGTCCTGGTTACCGGGTGCAAGCCCCGGAAGTGATGATTGATGCTATGTGATTCGTTCTCCACATTTCACTAGTTTCAATCCCACTTCTTCACCCCTGTGAGCATCACCCGATGCAATGAGTGCTAAGTGAACTATTCAAAAATCATGAGAAATTAGTCAGTTACGACTACCTCTCATGGAAATGGTCATACGTGAATGATCTTACTTAACGCAGTTGAATCCCAAAATGATATCTAACAACCTTATGCTAGGTTTTTTCAACAACAACCTTCCCAAGGTTACCAAATGCAGATGCCCCATTATTATAGACATTTTTGTGCCTTACAGCTCTAAGCATGAAATGTCCACAAACCAAGGGATCCTAAGTCCCTAAAAGTGTTGTTCCGGCCCCTAAAGGAACAAGGTCAACAAATTACAGCTTCTCCCAGAAGTTCTCCACTAGAAACTGCTCAGAATCAGTCAAATTAGGATCATTTCAGCTGCTCCACTAGCTAGCTGCGTTGCATAGCACCCAAATACACTAGCTAGGTGCGTTGCAACGCACCTAAATGCACTACCAGGGTGCGTTGAGCAGGAAATGACAAATGGTAGTGTCATTCCGCGAGGTGGACAGACAATGGAAGCTTCCAGAATCTTCCCCAATGACACTTGCCTCACTGAGTTCGACCAAGGATGAGTAAGAGGCTCTTAGTCTCCAAGTGGAAACAAGAACTGAGAGAGAAAAGCCACTAGTCAGATCATAAGCTGACTCATCCTCTTTGCATACATCTATATATAGATCCCTCATCCCAGAGATCCAGAGGCTGGAATTTTGTACATTGCAGAGAATTGTTGTTGGTTTTGAGATAGATATCAGAGTATTGGGTGATTTATGCTTTGTTGGAGGTGAAGAGGGGATTCCTTTGCTGGGAGGTTGATGCTGGATCAGGAATCATCGGTTATAACTCCTCCTGGATCTTCTTGTTATATCAATAAAACTATTTGAGTTTCTCCTACATGCTTGTGTATCATTGATGTTTGTCACATTTGTATGTTTAGCTTAAATCTGATCCTAAGCTATTTATGAATATAAATCCATGTCTTTGTGTAGTTTTCTTCTTCTGTGATCTTACAGGAACTTGGTGAAGCCGGGCAAGTAAGGGAGCAGGTAGCTGGAAGCTGTCAAAGAGAAGAGAGATTGGATCAAAGGACTAGCGCAAGACACAGGTTGGTTCATCCTATTCCTCTTCGTTTATAGTTCATAAAGAAGAATACGAAAGTAGTTTTCCTTGTTTGTTTCTAAGGTCATTGTCACACCTTAGTGGGATAGGGTCATTCTGAGTAGGCACTTTTCCCGTTAACAAAATGGCGACTCCGCTGGGGAACATGTCTAGTTAGTTTGTTTGTGTTTCTCTTGTTGTTTGTTTCATAAACTGAGAAGTAGCAATCGAACTGCATTTGCCATTAACAAATGCAAAGTAGACATCTGCTACTTCAATCCATTCACTGGATCTGTTTATGATCTGAATAGCTGATTCACAAATGATCTGATTACCCTTTGTGATAGCTCTTAGACCTCTTTAAATCTACCCTCTGATTGTGCATTACTGATTGCTTTTCCTCGGCCAAAAACCATAGATTAAACTGCAAACCGTGACCCAGAACCCGGATAGAATTCTCGTTTCTGCCCCAGCGCAGGCTCTGTGAAGAGATTCTGCATTTCAACGCAGTTCCCGAGAGGGCTACCTGCGCTGCAATCCAGTTTCTCTGTGTAACAGGTGCGCTGATCAGCCTAGCCCTGTGCAGCTGAGGTTCTTTGCTTCATTTTTTCAGTTTTGTCTTTGATTTTTGCAGCCTGTGATCAGTGTGTGTCTGTTTAAAAACCCCTTTTCTTTGCCTTAATTCCGCCTCCTTTGTACAAAAAGACTGTAGATGTTTTTGTGTGTTTGTTACATCATTTACAGTTTTCCATTGAAAAAGTAGAATAGTCATACTGTCGTCCTTTGATTTAGATCTGTCGTAAGTGTCGATTTTGATCTTAGGAGAAAGTTTATTTGCTGTTGACAGTCGATTATGCTTTTACTTTTGCCTTTGGTTTGAATTTGTCACTTTCTAGTGTCGAAACGAGTATTTATTTCAAAATCATTTAGTGTCGTAATCTTCTCTACCTTTTGATTTCGAAAAGAAGCTTGTTTGTGTTTGTCACTTGAAAGCAAATTCAAATTTGTACATCAACTTTCTTTTTAGGCATCAATATTAAGAAAGTGAAAACAAATACATGCACATGTGCATTTGCATATCGACAGTCTGTTTGGCTTGATTTAGGAAAAGTGCATTTACAGTGTGCTCTTTGCTCTTTGAGAAAAGATTGTGTCTTTCTTTTCCCCTTGTAGCTAGGATTTTCATTGCTGAAAAGAGATAAAAGTTTGCTTATCATCTTTAGATTGCATTTTAGGAATTACATCTACATCTCGTGGTGAACCCAAAAGGCAAACTTCATAAGAAAGATCAACTTAAAATAAATTGAATGAATCTAACAACACTTTGGAACTTAACGCACAACATTTAGAGGTCTAGGCTAGAGACGTATTCCGGCGTCGTAGAGCCTGGTAACTATTGTCCTCACTGATGGTTGGGTGATTCCTCCACTTTGAGACGATAAGTGCCAGTACGGACTTGTGCTCCCACGTACCGTCGAGTATATATTGGGAGACCCCTATAGGCTTAAAACCTTTTATCCATAGGAAGCCGTGTCGGCCGCCCTACTGATCGCAATGCACCGAACACAGCATTCGGGAAGATTGACTGCCGTACCGTAAAAAGTATTCTGCAGTTTTGCGATTGGTTTGGTACTCCCTCTACCTAGATCTCCAGAGCAGTCCCTTTCGTTCCTTTTCAGACTCCTTAACGGAAAAGGTCCATCTGAGCACTTGTCACTTCAGGCTCATTAAAAATCGAAGGAGACTAGAGTCATCTTTTCTTTTTTCTCGACTCTTTAAAACTGAAAAAACAAGTTGTGTCAAAGCGTCTAAAAATTTATTTTAAACGGAATATTCATACCCTTTTCCTACGTTGATCGTAGGTTGAGAAAATGGAGTCTACCAACCAAGGAATCCCCCTTGGTGGAAATCCTAGTCCCTTCTCCTCTTGGGGAGATGTTGGTGCACCCCATATGGCCACATTGTCGCTTCCAGGACTGACAATTGGCTTGCCAGTATGGCTCTTCTCAACCAATGTCGTTCAGAACACCACTATTCCTGAACAATCGAATCAGAAATTAGACGAGTCCAGAGTTGCCCACCAACCTTCTACTTCCTCTAATTATTCCTCTCCTCCTTCCTCTTCGCTTGATGGGGCTGGCAAAGCCAAAAGTCAAGTTCCTAAGGAGAAGAAGGAGAAGAAGAAGAAAGAGAAGACGAAGAAGGAGCCAAAGGCGAATGGGGGAAAACGAGTGTCGTCTAACGAAAATCCACACACTGCATCGACCAGGCCTAAATCGCCATGTGTCATTTGCAAAGGAGACCACTTTCACAGAGATTGTCCTTGCATCCCTCGGATACTAAGGGACTGGTCTCCTCATTTGCACAATCCGGTGTCATCAACCTCTGATGATCATGTTGAAAGCACACTGTCAACTAGCGAAAGTGAAGCCCCAGGACAAAAAGGGAAAGCTAGATTTCCTTGTAAACTGTGCGAAGGCAATCATGCCATCCACCGTTGTCCCTTCTTAGACGAAGCGAAAAGAGTTTTGGATGATTGTTCGGTTTCACCATTACAACTTCCTCCTGGATATAAAAAACTCTTGCCGAGTCCGTCGCTAGTTGAGAATCCATCTGGCCCACTCAAGTGGTCGGCTGAAGCGCCTATCATTGAAGATAAACCAATTGAATCCATACCAGACGAAAGTCAAAAGGTCGAGGCGGCAATTGACCCGGTCTTGCCTTCAGAGGTTTTATCTTCGATTGATGCAGTCACTGAAGAGAACAAGGATGACACCGTCCAAATTCTCTTCATCAACACAGACTCCGACGAACATGGGGGCAATCTACCCATTCCCTTACCGCAAGAGGGAAGTTCGTCAGAGCCATACCCGGCCGTCTACTCGGTCCCACCTCCAAGCAACCTAGTTGTCTCCTTCGACTGGAATCAACTAGGCAGACCCCGTTTACCAGCAAGCATACCATTCCGAATTATCATTCAAATATATAGAATGGTCATGGCTGGTACCATCATAGATGAGGGGGCTTCTGTGAGTATCCTTTCCTCTATTGCTTGGAAAGCGCTTGGTTCGCCATCGCTGTTGCCTGAGATGAGAAATCTGACAGGCTTTGATAAAGGAACCAGTCGACCTTTAGGGATCCTTCCCGATGTGCCCATAACATTGAGAAGGAAGACAGTTCAAATGAACGTAATGGTAGTTCAAGGACCCTTGGATTATAATCTACTCCTTGGACGAGACTATATTTATTGCATGGGAGCCATCGTCTCCTCACTCTTTAGAGTAATGTGTTTTCCGCACGAAGGAAGAGTGGTCAAGCTCGTGGACCAGCTTTCATTTCCCGGATCACGCATAGCAAATAGTCATATACCATCCCTAAATGGTCTCTTCACGCAAGAAATGTCTCAATCCCCAGTCCGTCCTCCTGATGAGCGCGAGTAATTCGGAGGGATATGACTGAAACCCAGGGGGCATGCGTCCTGGTCTACTTCGGTAGGAAAACTTCGGGTATAGGGTAGGTTTCTGCGGGAGAATATGACTAGTCTGTACCCCATCCGTCGGTGGAAGAGGGGTTATTCTAGAATAAGATTCTCTTGTCAAAGTTATGTGAGTTGGCGGACGTCGTCACTCACCTTTGTTTATCTTGGTAGACATCGCCGAAGAAGTGTTTTGTTTGCACCGTGAATAGAACAATCTTTGGGTAACCTGTAAGAGGTAGGCCTTTCCTGATAGAACAAATGTTTTGTCTTCAAATTGAGGGGTAACCTTGAAACCATATTTTATGCCTGGGGGCATGCAAACCTTTTGGAGTGCAAGAAAAGAGCGATTATTTATCTGTTTTTTGGATTAGTCGTTTCCTAACTTGCATAAAGAAAGGATGTGGGGCAAAAATCTAAAAGTTGCCGTTTTATATGAGACATTCTTATCATATGACTGGATTAATTGAGCAGTTTTAGCGCATAGTTCAAGCTCGTTAAAAAATAAACATAAGACATGAGCAAATGTTTCCACCCGCATTTAAGCTCGTTAAAAAATGAACTATTCCCCGGTAAATAACTACCATGAATGAAGCATTTCAGCCATTAAAGCCTTGGTCATGTTTGCACCGTCACCTCCACTTTTCCATTGGCCGATCATTCACCTCCATTTGATTGTTTACCCATTTTGAGGAACAGCTGCGAAGAGTGATTTCACTAGCCATCCTTGTGACACTGCCGTGATTGGAAAATTCCAAACCTTACCTGGAATCAGCTGCTACCCATTTTATCACTCGTTCCTCAAAAGACGAGTCTTCTTTAAGCTCTTTTCAACTGACTCGTAAAATATGAAAATATTGCCGAGTTTTGGCCTCCCAACTCGTTAAAGCGACCGGAAGCACTATCCCTCCTCTAGATTTTAGTCTTTTTGGACCTGAGGGATTATTGCACAAAAAGATCGAGCGCTTGTTTTGTTCGGCTCGTTAAAACTATCGAAAATTCATCCCTTTTGTATTGTTCTATACTTTTTCGGACTTAAGGGATTAGATGACGAAAAAGGAATTTTGGAGTTACCTTTACGTACCTTTTCAGACTCTCTAAAAATGAAAAGGACCGAGTTATCTTTGTCGTTAAACTCGTTAAAAAGATTAATAGCGACAAACTTGTCTTTAGACGAGAACGAGTTTCACTATCACTAGGCTCGCTAGAACATAGCGATGGGTTTGCCCAAAGGGCAAATTATAGAACAAGCATATGTTATCCTCCTCAAGCTTGACAAAAATAAAGAGGTACTGGTCAGCAATGACTGGGGAAAAATTGGGAAGAAACTCAAAGAATCTTTATTGGTAGCAAGTTGCTCTTGAACATGACACTTCCACTCCGTGCCTGAGTCGGGTTGGGTTGTTTCATTCATCGGTCACATCACCATGGTCACGCCATACCATCCACATTTGGGGTAAATGCTACCAGTCCATCACATAAGTGTCGCCGACATGTTCAAGAGAAGTCATCCAGAGAAGTCACCCGTGTCCCATCCACTACCATACATTATGCTTCATTCTTTCATGACCGCCATCTTGAACCATATATCATCAGATCATTTTCACCTCCATCAAAATCATTTGCTCCGTTCTGTGTCATTGATGTGGGATTCATCAAGGCCCTCCTTTGACGGATCGCTTCTTGTCGACATCAGCTCATTATCCAAGAGGTTGATCTAGGAACACCCCATTCAGTACTTTGAAGCTTGCATGCCTCAATGGAAAGTTTCTCACTTCCGGCGACAGGTATACATCAATGACCTTCGACCGAAAGATTTTGCGTGGTGTTCGACGCCAAGTCCTTTATTCACACCACGTGAATTGTATTGCAGTACGTTGAGGGTCATCATCATTATCGGTGATTCCTCTCGCGCTTGTTAATAGTTTACATCATTGACTGGTAATCAAGCGATGTCTTTCCATGTTCGACTTCAAAACATTTCTCACATGGATCGACTTGTACTTCGAGTGAAGATCGGACGAGATTGAAGACCCCGGATCTAGTTTCATCCATCTGGGCTGCGATATATATACAGGAGAATAAAGACATTGAAATGTACAGCATTGCAACACAGATAATCATCCTACCAAAAGGATGATGGCTCTATCAGAATCATCAGTCTACCATCAGACGATTGTCTGTCCTATGTACATGAAAATGAATTTATAAAGCTGAGCATGGGAATGCCCACCTCAGCTAGATCATGAAAATAGTATGAAGATAATGTATTGTATTGTATCTTATTACAGGTCTCCTCCCAGCATTGAAAGAACTTCGGATCCTCCTAATAAAGCATTTCACCCGATAAACGACCTCATACTTTAGGGGGAAACTGTTATAAACATTTTTGTGCCTTACAGCTCTAAGCAGGAAATGTCCATAAACCAAGGGATCCTAAGTCCCTAAAAGTGTTGTTCCGGCCCCTAAAGGAACAAGGTCAACAAATTACAACTTCTCCCAGAAGTTCTCCACCAGAAACTGCTCAGAATCAGTCAAATCAGGATCATTTCAGCTGCTCCACTAGCTAGCTGCGTTGCATAGCACCCAAATACACTAGCTAGGTGCGTTGCAACACACCTAAATGCACTACTAGGGTGCGTTGAGTGGGAAATGACAAATGGCAGTGTCATTCCGCGAGGTGGACAGACAATGGAAGCTTCCAGAATCTTCCCCAATGACACTTGCCTCACTGAGTTCGACCAAGAATGAGTAAGAGGCTCTTAGTCTCCAAGTCGAAACAAGAACTGACAGAGAAAAGCCACTAGTCAAATCATAAGCTGACTCATCCTCTTTGCATACATCTATATATGGATCCCTCATCCCAGAGATCCAGAGGCTGGAATTTTGTACATTGCAGAGAATTGATGTTGGTTTTGAGATAGATATCAGAGTATTGGGTGATTTATGCTTTGTTGGAGGTGAAGAGGGGATTCCTTTGCTAGGAGGTTGATTCTGGATCAGGAATCATCGGTTGTAACTCCTCCTGGATCTTCTTGTTATATCAATAAAACTATTTGAGTTTCTCCTACATGCTTGTGTATCATTGATGTTTGTCGCATTTGTATGTTTAGCTTAAATTTGATCCTAAGCTATTTATGAATATAAATACATGTCTTTGTGTAGTTTTCTTCTTCTGTGATCTTACAGGAACTTGGTGAAGCTGGGCAAGTAAGGGAGCAGGTAGCTGGAAGCTGTCAAAGAGAAGAGAGATTGGATCAAAGGACTAGCGCAAGACACATGTTGGTTCATCCTATTCCTCTTCGTTTATAGTTCATAAAGAAGAATACGAAAGTAGTTTTCCTTGTTTGTTTCTAAGGTCACTATCACACCTTAGTGGGATAGGGTCGTTCTGAGTAGACACTTTTCCCGTTAACACCCATGTCGGTATGCAAAGACCTATTGCTCAGGTAATTCCATAATATCCTAGGTATGCTCAACCTGACTTGAATCGATAGTTGCCATATGTAGCAACTTTAGAATTACTAGATTTAAATCGCCTCACTAATGATCCAATCTTATATGCACCTTGGTGGCCTATAATTCTGCATAAGTTACCATCTGACATTCCGAAATTTAAAGGAAATCCTGGAGAAGACCTATCAAATCATGTCATGACCTTTCATTTGTGGTGTTCATAAAACTCCTTAAATGATGATTTGGTTAGACTTCATCTTTTCCAAATAACACTTACTGGTACGACTACTAAATGATACGTTGAGTTACCAAGGGCTTCTTTCGACAATTCTACCACTTTAGCCACTACATTTTTGACCCACTTCCAGTTACCCATCAAATACAAGACTGGAACGGAAATCCTAAACAACTTTAAATAGACTACTGCTACCCATATATCAAATCATATTCATGAGTGGTGGCGTCATCATCGAATGGTTAAGACATATTTTCCCGATCAGCTTTTAGCTGAGTGGTTCATAAAATCCTTGTTGCCATCAATAATTGAGAATGTGGAAAAAGGTGGAGTTGTCATAGAACAGCAAGTAATTGCTCGTGCCCAATACTTGGATTTGATTTACACACAATCTGGCATGCTCTATGATAAAATTCCCAATGCACCCCGACGAGATTTTACTATTCCTCCTCCTACACAATCGAGTAAAGACTCTCATGCTAGCGATGGTGTCTATTGTACCTTAAGAAACCAATTTCCTGGCTATATATGTTGGCATTATGATGCATGTGTTGTACTTGATTGCAACCCACTCATAGAAGAACATCTCACTTATTTCCATTCAGATGAATCTACAGAAGAAATATCAGATGTGACATAATACATGGATGCAGGACAGTTCAAAGGAATCAAATGGCAAGTTCTTAGTATGACAAGTAAGCTTTTCCATCAAGACCAAAGGGGGGGATTGTTGTCATTATGGCTAAAGAGTTGTCCTTGATGGCAACTCATACAGGTGATGGATCACAGTACAACCAGTCAGTAGCAGAGATTGATGATTAGCTCACAATAATGAAGAAAATAAGAAGTACGCAGGTACACAGTACAAAAGGCGTGGACCTGCAGGAATATCATAGATAAAGTGCGTACATACCCACAGGTACACCATGTAAAAGGTGCGGACCCTAGTTCATGCACTTTCATGCAGTGAAAAAGTATTCTCACGTGGGAATCCAATGGTGGACCATAGTATTTAGCCCGACGTATTTGATCCTATGGTTTGGTCAGTGGTATTGTTTTATATTATTATTATTATTGAGCCCCATGTTTTTGGGCCCCTTGTATTGGTTATCTATGGTATTGATTCATGGTTTTAGCAAGAGCTTGCCTATATAAAGCAAAGGAGATCATTTGGCTAGACATTTGTGAAATTAGAAGATCTTAAGAGAAGCTAGATCTGAAATTCTTGTAATCGGTTTGTGAGAGAGAGTTAAATAAATATCAAGGAGAAACATGAGAATTACAAGTTGGATCTACTAATGAATTGATATCTCCTCGGCGCATGTTCAGATCTGTAGATCTGACAGTCTGGGTTATTCTTGAAGTCTTGAAATTATCTATACCTGCAGGACCGCAAGTACAGTGAAGGAAAAGTGCGTAGGTACGCAGGCCCAGAAGCACTGTGGGTGCGGAGGTTCGCAGGCCCAGAATTGCAGAAGATGCGGAGGGGCGCAGGCATTCCAATGGACACAGAGCGGAGGTGCGCAGGAAGTCCGTGAGACACAGTGCGGGGGTGCGCAGGAAAGAAGTTGGAAACAATGCGGATGTACGCAGGTTGTCTATGGGTGAAGCTGCAGACTTTTCATGAAATCTATTTAGCTGCCCCTGTTTATTATTGTTGTGTTCTGGGTTTTGAAGTGATGTCTGGTTTCTGGTATTATGTTCTGATAACAACAGTCTGAGAAGTGATTGATTAAATGTTTATACATTGATGGATGAGTCGATCAGGTTCTTAATGGCTCATTTTTATGTGATCTGATGGACTAGATCTGGTTGATGACTCACTTGTATTGATCTAGTGCTTGGGTAATTCAGAAGATTGTTTATATGCTTCAATGTTGTTGTTGGGTCCAGTATGAAAATTGGATGAAACGTGGCCTCTTCAGATTATGTGTTGTGCTTCAGTGTATCCAGTATGAAAATTGATGAAACGTGGTACCTGGAGGAGAGAAGATTGTAGGCTGGCACCTACGTACTAGTATCTAAGCTAGTACAAGAGAAAAGGGGGTTGTAGCTCCCATACTGGTATAAGACTGCACCAGTACTAACATTGTAAAAGGATTTTCTTATTAAGAAGAAGATTGAGATGACTTGCAGCAGGTGGTTTTCTCCCACATTGGGTTTCCACCTTATATCATGGTGTTCATGTGTGTGACTTATGTGTGATGATCTGTTCTATTTTACTACACCAGTTTACTGTTAATATGGTTGATAATGTTCTAATGCACTCATTAAGGATCAGCTAACTGAATCATAAGAAGTTGTGGAAGTAGCATATATGAATCTGAATATGGAAATGAAAAAGTTTTATTAATGTGATAATACTGATTCACCCCCCCCTCTCAGTATTATTTCCAACAATTGGTATCAAAGCAGGTCCTTTGGTAGAAGCTTGATCGCTTGAAGGAGATCCGTGGAACAATGGGAAAGAAGCTTAAGAAGAAAGCTCATAAGAAGAAGAAGACATCTCAGAAGAACTATGACAGTGGGAGAATCGATTGGGGATTAGGTATAAGAAGCTCTTCAGATTCAGAATCATTTCAGAATGAAGATGAACTATCAGGTATGAATTTGCTACCCTTTGATGTTCCAGATATCTATCCATTTGGAAAAGATGGAAGTGATAACGAAACAACGGAATGTGCTCTTATGGGTGAGGAAGAAGGATATCAAATAGAGGCAGAATTTAACAGGCTGACAAACAAAATTAGTGAACAAGAAAGACTTCTGAACATAAAGAGTGGTGCCCTCAAAGAAGCTGTTACTAGACAAAAAGCTCATCGAGAGTTATTCAAAGAAAAGTATCAAAAGTTGCAGGTTGCAGCAACATCTCTAAGAAATGAAGTCATTGAAAAGAACACAACAATTTTGGAGCTCAGAGATCGATCCAGTTATTATGAAAGTCTTGAAGCCACGATCCTCTCACTAAAGGAAGATCTTGAAGAATCAAAGAAGCAGAATGAAGATCTACACCAAGCAATTGAAAAACAAGACAACGAAGTCATCAGATTAAAATCCCAGCTGGAATGTGCCTTCAGAGTTCGTCAAATGCAGCAGGATCTGAATGAAGAACAAGAAAAGGAGATACTCAAACTAAGGCAACAAATGGAAGAAGGAAGAAAATCTAAAGAAATTTTGAAGAAGCAATGTCTGGAAAAGGAAGAACAGCTTCAGGTTGAGGTAAATATCTTGAAAGGTAAATTAGAAGAAAAGGATAAGCTTTTACGATTTCAAGATAGTTCTAAAGTCTTGGATAATATTCTTAATAGTCAAAGGTCTCCTGCTATCAAAACTGGTCTTGGCTTTCATGAAAATGTTGAAGGTGAATCTAGTTCACAAGGTGAGGCAAGGAACTCTAAAGAGAAATCTAAAATGATCAATGAAGAGATGAAAGGTCAATGTCATCATCTACCAAGGAAAGAGATGCTTCAAAGAAAATCTTTTACTCCTCCTATGAATAATGTTGAATGTTATGTATGTCATAATCTTGGACATGTTGCAGCCAGATGTAGAAGAAGAAGCGTTTAAGACCATCATGCAGAAAGATCATCTCATTCAAGGTACTTTAATGGATATTTCTTTGCTTGCAATATGTATGGTCACAAAGCTGCTGATTGCTACAAAAGGAATATGAAACATGTAAGATGCTATGCATGTAA
The DNA here is from genome assembly GCA_031772625.1 of Pinus tabuliformis. Classification (NCBI taxonomy): domain Eukaryota; kingdom Viridiplantae; phylum Streptophyta; class Pinopsida; order Pinales; family Pinaceae; genus Pinus; species Pinus tabuliformis. The sequence goes on along the minus strand of CM062812.1, from coordinate 158,939,237 downwards.
CAAGCTTGGACATATAGCAAAGGAATGCAGGAACAAAGCATGGACATCACACCAAAAGGAGAAAACATCATCACGCTTGAAGATATGGAAGAAAAAGGAAGTTCAGTCAGAAAGTGGCAGCACTGCACATCATACAGACATAACAGAGGGAGCCGGAAGTGTAAAACTTCAATCTCCTACGCAAGCTTGATAAAGGGAAGTTGCATATATACGCGAGTTAGTGACTGCACATTCGCGTATATGATTGTTTGAGGAAAGGCAGTAGGGATAGGTTCAGGAAAAGGATCAGTTATGATTTTCTCTAGTTGATATTGGTTGTATTTTTTTGATGATGTGTGGAAATGAGTTGATGTGTTGATATTGATGATATCTTGATATTTCTTACTATTATGCATGATCAGATCTGACAATAAACATTATGGCACCGGTTTAGGGGGAGCATATGTTTTTAATGCATTGTTGGCATTATGGGTAATAGTCCTTGGTGATGATGCTTATATGGATAAATGATTCATCTTGCTATCATATGGTCATGAGTTGTTCAGATGATTCTTGGGGTTTACATAGTTGATTTTCAGATCAGATGCTACATATGTGGTGCTTGCATGGTGATCTTCATAAGGATAAGGAGCAGTACTTAACTTGAATTCACATCTTCTTGATGATGAGTCACTCATATCCTGCTGTCGTCATATGCATAAAGATCATATATTACAGTCATGATGCATGATTCATTTTATTCTTGGCTCATATGGATGAGGATTGTTGGTTGGATACAGGGATGATTTGGAGACATGATGATAATGAGCTCTTATGATGATAGGATTGTTTCATACATATGATGATTAATGCAGATTGTTGATACTTAGTTCATGATGGCTATGGTGTTTCTCACATAGAATGTGAAATTTTGTTGATGCGGTCATACCTTGATGATTCATGCACTAATTGCTGTTGACAGATACTATGAAGCAGATCATACAATGTTGTTGCTGATGTTTGATCTCTGTAAAGGTCATATCAAGACTCATGATGTAATAGTGTGTCTCTATATATTGTAGTCATTTGATGAGATCTCTTCAGGTCATGTAACGGCCTATGTTGGTTTCCCCACTATGCCTGGGATGAAGATGTAATATTTCTGATGTATCCCCACTTGGTTGGGTGGATGATCCTCACTTGGTTGGGTGATGGATATATGTATTGAGTCTTTTGGTGATAGGAAGGTCATTTATGATGTATAGAGTCATGTTCTTCTTGTAGAGCATCTCTTTGTAGACCTTTCTTACTATCAGGGGGAGCTTGAGCATGAACAACACTATATAATAGAGCAGACATTTCAGCATGATCAGATTGGTGCACCATGGCATATACAAAGGGGGAGCTCATCTAATTTATAGTCAGGGGGAGCATGTTCTTAGGGGGAGCATAACCCTTTGCCCTTGATGTCAAAGGGGGAGAGTAATGTGGTGTTGTTGCCATCAAGTCCAAAGGGGGAGATTGTTGGCATTATGATGCATGTGTTGTACTTGATGGCAACCCACTCATAGAAGAACATCTCACTTATTTACATTCAGATGAATCTACAGAAGAAATATCAGATGTGACATAATACATGGATGCAGGACAGTTCAAAGGAATCAAATGGCAAGTTCTTAGTATGACAAGTAAGCTTTGCCATCAAGACCAAAGGGGGAGATTGTTGGCATTATGGCTAAAGAGTTGTCGTTGATGGCAACTCATACAGGTGATGGATCACAGTACAACCAGTTAGTAGCAGAGATTGATATGGTAACAGTAACCATATTTCTTAACTAATTCAAATTCTATGGTATTGTACACTAAATTCACCTGGTATCTACAATGATAGGATGCTTGTGGTTTGATAGCAAAGTGCTGAGAATCATAGATCAGTAGCCTTATTTGGGCATGGAGTCCAAAATTCTGAAAACCTTGAAATTTGAAAGACTAAAACCTAACATTCTTGAAATCTAAAACCTTTGCAAACCAGTTTCCAATTGGGACAGTCACCCTTATTTATCAACTAAAATTAAACTAAAGAACTGTAGCTAGAAGCCAAATGATCAACACCTAAGCTTATTTATATACAAGTTCCTACCTATGTACATGACTAATCTCAATAAAGTGAAGTCAATCTTCCAATGGTCTAGGTTAGCATTTGAGTGCCTGGTCTAGAACCATTCTTCTAGTAAATTTTGAAAATACAATTCATCTTGAATGGAAAAATAACTATGCACAAGGGCAGCTCATAACAAAAATTAGGAATATATCCATAAAATGGTATGTGTAGGCTGCTAATAAATTTCTCCATGTAATCGGCCATAGTATCTTCAAAAGTATAAGAAAAAATATGGTTCTGATTAGCCCCAAAAGAAAAAATCTCTATGTATGAAGGTTCTTGCTTGAATAAACCTTCTATTGGGATAATATGCCGAATAAAACAATCAACAACATCTTTAAGAAAATGATCTATATCACTTTTCTGTCTCCACTTTTCATCTTTAAGCTTTGATTGAAAATAATTTGTAATTATGACCTCAGGAAATAAAAGAATATTTTTCACATCACTATATGACATATGGCCAACTTCAATTAGATTGTTTACCTCTGATTCATGGGCACCACTGTGTTCTTCAATGAAATGATATACAATCTCTTTATCAGCTTCCTTTTTACATAAGATAGCCTCTTTTTCTATGATAAATGACTCAACATATTGTTCTACAACATTTCCCACTTGTTGGTTTTCTTCTCTATGTCCAACACCCAACTGATGAACTCGAAAACCTTCATCTTGTTCCTCATCTAAACCATTTTTGTGATAAATAGGAGGACCATCAAATTTAAAAATATAAGATATCTGGGGATTTATTTTCAACTTAATTATTTATCCCTCTTCTCGACTGCTAGGCAGAAATTCCTGATGCATGTTTAAACTTTTCTCCACTTGAATGCTCTCTTGATTTTCTTGGAACAAGGTCAACCAATTCTCTGCATGTGAGATTATTGAAGAAATTTTTTTTCTAAACTTTTCCACATCATTTTGAGAAAATGATAGTTCTTCGCTTTTAGAGACTTGCTCATAATTAATTTGGCTATAACCTCTCTGAATGCTTGATATATTATCAACATGATCATTAGTTTCTTCAGCAGGATTATCATGAGCCTTTAAATTTTTTTTAGAATTATAATATTCACAACAACCTTCAAAAAGAAACTTTTGAATAAGAAGTTCTACAAAAAGAATTGAATACTGAATGAAAATATTTCAAAGATGAAATGCTTGAACAAGGTAGAGACCTATACCAAACCCTAGCTTCTTGGTCCAAATAAAACATAAACAACTTCATCTTCACATCTTCATGAATGATGTGTTGCTGCTCCATGCATTCATGAAACTCTTGGAGGTGTTGAACCAGATCTTCATATTCATTTCCACTGCATCTTGGAAGATACTCATTCCACTCATGAAATGTAGGCATATGATGAGGATAACCGATGATCCCAGTAAAACCCAGTGGACCAAATTTATTGGCTAAGAAAGCAGGGATATCCATTAAATCCCAAAAAAGAAAACTCCAAAGTGAAGGTCACAGGTGTTAATGTACAACCAACTGCTGAAATTTGTCACCCTCAAGAATTAGCTTCAAATTTAATAAACCAAGGGAAAATTGTTCTTATTCAATTGTTTTGCAAGCTGTGGTTCTTGTTCTTCTGGAGTCGCCTATTGTAAGGGAGTTGAAACTTGCTGCTCACATTCATCTTCTTGACTTATAGATATTTTCCTTGATCTCAAGTCATGTTTCTTATGTAGCTCTTCGCTTTTATCCAAAACAACCAAAAATTCCTCCTCACTGAACAACCAGAGGAAAATATTGAAAACCCATGGAAAAGTGTTCTTGTCGTCTCTCCCTGGCAACGGCACCAATTAATGTTGTACCTTAAGAAACCAATTTCCTGGATGTATAGAAATTCTGCTTAAGACATTAATGATTATAATGATTGTCACTTGTTTGTCACTTGTTTGTCACTTAATTATGTATTGTGTTCTCAAATGAAGGACCTGGGAAGTCTGGATCTTGATCCTGAATACTTAGGTGACAAGAAAACATCAGAATGCCATTTGATTGTTGAATACAAATGATGAATGAAGAAAGATTTAATAAGTCATAGAAAATATGTTGTTTAACACAAGATCTACTATCTGTGACACTGGTAGAAGTTATAGATAATATGTTGTTTTATATAGAAACTACTATCTATAACTTAGAAGAATTGCAAAGATGGGAACTTCAAGTATAGGAGCGCTCTTTAAGGAATTTTAACTTTATTTACATAGGAAAATAATGACCTACAGCTTCAATTACTATACTCAAAGGAAGAAAACATAAGATGGCACATAACAGAGAAGACACAAAATCATACCCAACAACGTATGGAAAACTTCTGATTCTTCATTAATCAACAATTGTATCAGGAATTCAGTAGCTTAGTCTCCATGTTCTCCAAAATTCGAACCCCCTCCCAATTCCCTTTTTGGGCTTTTATCTCTGCCTCTTTGATTAACTATCAAATCAGTTTTAGAAACTGACTTCTCAAAACAATTAATAAACTGCTTTATAATAGTTATAAAGCTATTTCTTGTTTGAAATTATTTGAAATTATTACATATATAAAATTGAAACAACTCAAAAAATACGTGAAATCGCTTCGGTAAGTGACGTGGGGCGGAAAGCTTTGGGAGGCCCACTGCGGGGGTAAAGAGTGTACAGGAGCTTCAACAAGGTTGAACCCCCACAGTAGTTCCAGGCCACACATTGCGGTCAACATGCTAACATCACGGTCAACTGCGGGGGTCGAGCTTTAATTAACCTTCGTGCTCATTTCTCTCCCGCAGCACACCTCAATGTACTTATCAAGCTATCGCTTGATCACGCCTCTTAAACCTGCATGAACGGATCTGCCAGAAGTATAAAACATGACATATATAATATCGGATCCGGAAGCCTCCATCGCAAATCGCAATCGACGCTTTCCATCGGTGTATCAACCCAAACCTTAATGCTTCTGTGTATAGCGAACCTACCGGAAGTATAAAACATGACATATATAATATCGGGTCCAGAAGCCCCATCGCAAATTGAAATTGGCAAATGAACCAACACCTATACATGAGGTGCTCTGTAGACCAGCAGGATTATTAAACATAATGCATAGGATATCAGGTCCGGAAGTCTTCATCGCAAATCGCAATCGGCAGAACCTGGGGTGGTACTTCATATGACTGCCCCCAATGGCTTTGCGACCTGATCTTTGAACCAGATAGGAAATAAAACAGGATTTGATAATTTAGCGGGTCTGATCAAAATATGAAAATTGATCACTTTCCAACCTGATACTGCGACCCAATATCTGACCCGATACCCGTCGGATCCCATTTCTTTCGATGGACGGCTGAGATTGGCTCAAACTTTAGCAGATTTCAATTGTGTTTGATACATTGTCGCATCCGATCTCTGAAACAAACCCATTCTAGTCAACTTATGCGATTATCGTTGGATCTGTGGCTTTTTTATCAGACGACCCAGATCTTCTCTCAGGTTTATCACTTTCAAAACCATTGAGAGTACAAAATCAACCATTTCTTTCATGTTTTTTTATTTTTCTCTCATTTTGTACTAAACTAAAAATAAGACTTAAATAACAATGGACAATGAGTGATACAACAATGTCATCAGTTCTTCGAGCATGCAAATGGTAGGAAGACCATCTAGTCAAACTCTTGCCATTTCCAATCAAACTACCAATGCATTAGAAAATACTCTTGCTTCAGAAATTAATGCCATGTCATCTAACAAAGGTAAAAATCCAAAGCAACCAGGGAGCAAGAAAAAGGGGAAAAACAAAAAGAAACAAGATAATTCCCCTGCATAGAAATTAGCCGATTCCTCTATTTTGGCTAAGAAACCTCATTATCCATTTCTAATCTGTAATGACAAGCATTTTACGAGAGATTGTCCACACCGCTCTGAGGTCTCTAAGCTTTTAAAGACTTCAAACACATCCATAGTGTTGACTGATCCATTTCCAAACCCGGAGACACATTTGGTTGGAACAGACCATGCTTCCACATCCCAAGTACTCATTTTACCCATCACAAAGACAAAAAACAAAGCTTTGGTGTTAACAAGAAACAAAGATTATGGAAATCCACCATTGTCGTCGAATAATCAGGCCATTGATCAACCTAATCCTTCGAGTTCGACTTCATCTGAAAACTTTCCACCCATTGTACCAGAATTGACAATAAAACCACCAAAGGGAGTTGTGCACAAATCAACATTTAACCCTCGGGCTCGAGCAACTCAAAATTATAACATAGTGGAAGATCTTGCTCAATCACCTTCTGCTATGTCGATACTCGAGGTGTTGCAAAACTGTCCCTCCCAAAATCAAGCTTTATTATCAGCAATTAGTGGAATAGATCCTACGAATTCTAATCTTGTGGTCTTTAACCATGTGGGATATACACCACAGTTACTAGCACAGTTAGCTTTCCTAATTCAAGTAAAAGCTCTCAATAAGAATGTTCACTGAACTATTATTGATGAGGAGGCATCTACTTGCATTATGTCAATGAGCTGCTAGAAAAGACTTGGTTCATTGTCATTGTCACGATCACCAACCATGTTAAAGGCTTTTGATGGAAGAACATATACTCCTTGTGGGATTTTAAGTAACCTACAAATTGAACTAAGGGGCAAGACAGTTTATGTTGAAGTTGAGGTAGTTGATGGACCCCTCGATTACAAGATTTTACTGGGAAGGCCATGGGTATATGCTATGGCTGCTGTGGTTTCCACGTAATTTCGTACTATTCCATTCCTTTTTAAGGGTGGAATCACAGTCATTGATCAGCTAGCCTTCTTTTCCACCAGTTCATAGGCTACGGGAAGCATTCCGTTGGTACACAGAACCCTGTTGTCACTTCAAAGTGTTGGAGTAGGTCTCTTTAAATATCCTACCCTAATGGGTACTTTTACCCTACTGTTGTTAACGGGAAAAGTGTCTACTCAGAACGCCCCTATCCCACTAAGGTGTGACAGTACCTTAGAAACAAACAAGGAAAACTACTTTCGTATTATTCTTTATGAACTATAAACGAAGAGGAATAGGATGAACCAACCTGTGTCTTGCGCTAGTCCTTTGATCCAATCTCTCTCCTCTTTGACAGCTTCCAGCTACCTGCTCCCTTACTTGCCCAGCTTCACCGAGTTCCTGCAAGATCACAGAAGAGGAAAACTACACAAAGACATGGATTTATATTCATAAATAGCTTAGGATCAGATTTAAGCTAAACATGCAAATATAAAAAAACATCAATGGTACACAAGCATGTAGGAGAAAACTCAAATAGTTTTATTGATATAACAAGAAGGTCCAGGAGGAGTTACAACCGATGATTCCTGATCCAACATCAACCCCCCAGCAAAGGAATCCCCTCTTCACCTCTAACAAAGCATAAATCACCCAATACACTGATCTCTATCTCAAAACCAACAACAATTCTTTGCAATGTACAAAATTCCAGCCTCCGGATCTCTGGGATGAGGGATCCATTTATAGATGTATGCAAAGAGGATGAGTCAGCTCATGATTTGACTAGTGGCCTCTCTCTGTCAGTTCTTGCTTCCACTTGGAGACTGAGAGCCTCTTACTCATCCTTGGTCGAACTCAGTGAGGCAAGTGTCATTGGGGAAGATTCTGGAAGCTTCCATTGTCTGTCCACCTCACGGAATGACACTGCCATTTGTCATTTCCCGCTCAGCGCACCCTTGTAGTGCATTTAGGTGCATTGCAACGCACCTAGCTAGTGTATCTGGGTGCTATGCAACACAGCTAGCTAGTGGAGAAACTGAAATGATCCTGATTTGACTGATTCTTAGCAGTTTCTGGTGGAGAACTTCTGGGAGAAGCTGTAATTGGTTGACCTTGTTCCTCTAGGGGTAGGAACAACACTTTTAGGGACTTAGGATCCCTTGGTTTATGGACATTTCATGCTTAGAGCTGTAAGGTACAAAAATGTCTATAACAGTTGCCCCCTAAAGTATGAGGCCGTTTATCGGGTGAAATGCTTTATTAGGAGGATCCGAAGTTCTTTCAATGCTGGGAGGAGACCTGTAATAAGATACAATACAATACATTATCTTCATATTGTTTTCATGATCTAGCTGAGGCGGGCATTCCCATGCTCAGCTTTATAAATTCATTTTTATGTACACAGGACAGACAATCGTCTGATGGTAGACTGATGATTCTGATAGAGCCATCATCCTTTTGGTAGGATGATTATCTGTGTTGCAATGCTGTACATTTCAATGTCTTTATTCTCCTGTATATATATCGCAGCCCAGATGGATGAAACTAGATCCGGGGTCTTCAATCTCGTCCGATCTTCACTCGAAGTACAAGTTGATCCATGTGAGAAATGTTTTGAAGTCAAACATGGAAATACATCGCTTGATTACCAGTCGATGATGTAAACTGTTAACAAGCGCGAGAGGAATCACCGATAATGATGATGACCCTCAAGGTACTGCAGTACAATTCACGTGGTGTGAATAAAGGACTTGGCGTTGAACACCACGCAAAATCTTTCGGTCGAAGGTCATTGATGTATACCTGTCGCCGGAAGTGAGAAACTTGCCATTGAGGCATGCAAGCTTCAAAGTACTGAATGGGGTGTTCCTAGATCGACTTCTTGGATAATGAGCTGATGTCGACAAGAAGTGATCCGTCAAAGGAGGGCCTTGATGAATCCCACATCAATGACACGGAACGGAGCAAATGATTTTGATGGAGGTGAAAACGATCTGATGATATATGGTTCAGGATGGCGGTCATGAAAGAATGAAGTATAATGTATGGTAGTGGATGGGACACAGGCGACTTCTCTGGATGAATTCTCTTGAACATGTCGGCGAAACTTATGTGATGGATTGGTAGCATTTACCCCAAATGTGGATGGTATGGCGTGACCATGGCGATGTGACCGGTGAATGAAACAACCCAACCCGACTTAGGCATGGAGTGGAAGTGTCATGTTCAAGAGCGACTTGCTACCAACAAAGATTCTTTGAGTTTCTTCCCAATTTTTCCCCAGTCATTGCTGACCAGTACCTCTTTATTTTTGTCAAGCTTGAGGAGGATAACATATGCTTGTTCTATAATTTTCCCTTCGGGCAAACCCATCGCTATGTTTTAACGAGCCTAGCGATAGTGAAACTCGTTCTCGTCTAAAGACAAGTTTGTCGCTATTAATCTTTTTAACGAGTTTAACGACAAAGATAACTCGGTCCTTTTCATTTTTAGAGAGTCTAAAAAGGTACGTAAAGGTAACTCCGAAATTCCTTTTTCGTCATCTAATCCCTTAAGTCCGAAAAAGTATAAAACATTACAGAAGGGATGAATTTTCGATAGTTTTAACGAGCCGAACAAAACAAGCGGTCGATCTTTTTGTGCAATAATCCCTCAGGTCCAAAAAGATTAAAATCTAGAGGAGGGATAGCACTTCCGGTCGCTTTAACGAGTTGGAAGGCCAAAACTCGGCAATCTTTTCATATTTTACGAGTTAGTTGAAAAGAGCTTAAAGAAGACTGGTCTTTTGAGGAACGAGTGATAAAAAGGGTAGCAGCTGATTCCAGGTAAGGGTTGGAATTTTCCAATCACGGCAGTGTCACAAGGATGGCTAGTGAAATCACTCTTCGCAGCTATTCCTCAAAATGGGTAAACAATCAAATGGAGGTGAATGATCGGCCAATGGAAAAGTGGAGGTGATGGTGCAAACACGACCAAGGCTTTAATGGCTGAAATCTTCATTCACGGTGGTTATTTACCGGGGAATAGTTCATTTTTTAACGAGCTTAAACGCGGGTGGAAACACTTGCTCATGTCTTATGTTTATTTTTTAATGAGCTTGAACTATGCGCTAAAACTGCTCGATTAATCCAGTCATATGATAAGAATGTCTCATATAAAATATGGCAATTTTTAGAGTTTTGCCCCACATCCTTTCTTTATGCAAGTTAGGTGACGACTAATCCTACGAGTTTAAAGGGTTAGAGGTCCTAAAAATTTAAAAAATAAATAGCCGCCCCTCGCTTGCACTCCAAAAGGTTTGCATGCCCCCAGGTATAAAGTATGGTTTCAAGGTTACCCCTTCTTTAGTCCAATAAAACATTTGTTTTACCGGGAGAGGCCTACCTCTTACAGGTCACCCAAAGACTGTTCGATTCACGGTGCAAATAAAACACTTCTTTGGTGATGTCTACTGAGATAAACAAAGGCGAGTGACTCAGTTCTGTCAACTCACATAACTTTGACAAGAGAATCTTGTTCTAGAATAACCCCTCTTCCAATCACGGACAGGGTATAGACTAGTCATATTCTCCCACGGAAATCTACCCGATACCTGAAGTTTTCCTGCCGAAACAGACCAGGATGCATGCCCCCTGGGTTTCAGTCATATCCCTCCGAATTACTCGCTCTCATCGGGAGGACGGACCGGAGATTGAGACATTTCTTGCGTGAAGAGACCATTTAGGGATGGTATATGACTATTTGCTATGCGTGATCCGGGAAATGAAAGCTGGTCCACGAGCTTGACCACTCTTCCTTCATGCGGAAAACACATTACTCTAAAGAGTGAGGAGATGATGGCTCCCATGCAATAAATATAGTCTCGTCCAAGGAGTAGGTTATAATCCAAGGGTCCTTGAACTACAATTACATTCATTTGAACTGTCTTCCCTCTCAATGTTATGGGCACATTGGGAAGGATCCCTAAAGGTCGACTGGTTCCTTTGTCAAAGCCTGTCAGATTTCTCATCTCAGGCAACAGTGATGGTGAACCAAGCGCTTTCCAAGCAATAGAGGAAAGGATACTCACAGAAGCCCCCTCATCTATGATGGTACCAGCCATGACCATTCTATATATTTGAACGATAATTCGGAATGGTATGCTTGCTGGTAAACGGGGTCTGCCTAGTTGATTCCAGTCGAAGGAGACAACTAGGTTTCTTGGAGGTGGGACCGAGTAGACGGCCGGGTATGGCTCTGACGAACTTCCCTCCTATGGTAAGGGAATGGGTATATTTCCCCAATGTTCGTCGGAGTCTGTGTTGATGAAGAGAATTTGGACGGTGTCATCCTTGTTCTCTTCAGTGACTGTATCATCCGAACATAAAACCTCTGAAGGCAAGACCGGGTCAACTGCCGCCTCGACCTTTTGACTTTCGTCTGGTATGGATTCAGATGGTTTATCTTCGATGATAGGCGCTTCAGCCGACCACTTGAGTGGGTCGGCTGGATTCTCAACTGGCGACGGACTCGGTAAGAGTTTTTATATCCAGGAGGAAGTCGTAACAGTGAAACTGGATGATCATTCAAAACTCTTTTCTCTTCGTCTAAGAAGGGACAACGGTGGACGGCATGATTGCCTTCGCACAGTTTACAGGGAAATCTAGCTTTCCCTTTTTGTCCTGGGGCTTCACTTCCGCTAGTTGACGGTGTGCTTTCAACAAGATCATCAAGGGTTGATGACACCAAATTGTGCAAACGAGGAGACCAGTCCCTTAGTATCCGAGGGATGCAAGGACAATCTCTGTGAAAGTGGTCTCCTTTGCAAATGACACATGTCGATTTAGGCCTGGTCGGTACAGTGTGTGGATTTTCGTTAGACGACACTCGTTTTCCCCCATTCGCCTTCGGCTCCTTCTTCTTCTTCTCTTTCTTCTTCTTCTCCTTCTTCTCCTTAGGAACTTGACTTTTGGTTTTGCCAGCCCTATCAAGCGAAGAGGAAGGAGGAGAGGAAGAATTAGAGGAAGTAGAAGGTTGGTGGGAAACTCTGGACTTGTCTAATTGCTGATTCGATTTTTCAGGAATAGTGGTGTTCTGAACGACATTGGTTGAGAAGAGCCAGACTGGCAAGCCAATTGTCAGTCCTGGAAGCGACAATGTGGCCATATGGGGTGCACCAACATCTCCCCAAGAGGAGAAGGGACTAGGATTTCCACCAAGGGGAATTCCTTGGTTGGTAGACTCCATTTTCTCAACCTAAGATCAACGTAGGAAAAGGGGTGAATATTCCGTTTAAAATAAATTTTAAGACGCTTTGACACAACTTGTTTTTTCAGTTTTAAAGAGTTGAGAAAAAACAAAAGATGACTCTAGTCTCCTTCAATTTTTAATGAGCCTGAAGTGAAAAGTGCTCAGATGGACCTTTTCTGTTAAGGAGTCTGAAAAGGAACGAAAGGGACTGCTCTGGAGATCTAGGTAGAGGGAGTACCAAACCAATCGCAAAACTGCAGAATACTTTTTACGGTACGGCAGTCAATCTTCCCGAATGTTGTGTTCGGTGCATTGCAATCAGTAGGGCGGCCGACATGGCTTCCTATGGATAAAAGGATTTAAGCCTATAGGGGTCTCCCAATATATACTCGACGGTACGTGGGAGCACAAGTCCGTACTGGCACTTATCGTCTCAAAGTGGAGGAATCACCCAACCATCAGTGAGGACAACAGTTACCAGGCTTTACGACGCCGGAATACGTCTCTAGCCTAGACCTCTAAATGTTGTGCGTTAAGTTCCAAAGCATTGTTAGATTCATTCAATTTATTTTAAGTTGATCTTTCTTAGAAGATTGCCTTTTGGGATCACCATGAGATGTAGATGTAATTCCTAAAATGCAATCTAAAGATGATAAGCAAGCTTTTATCTCTTTTCAGCAATGAAAATCCTAGCTACAAGGGGAAAAGAAAGACACAATCTTTTCTCAAAGAGCAAAGACCACACTGTAAATGCACTTTTCCTAAATCAAGCCAAACAGACTATCAATATGCAAATGAACATATGCATGTATTTTTTTTCACTTTCTTAATATTGATGCCTAAAAAGAAAGTTGATGTACAAATCTGAATTTGCTTTCAAGTGAAAAACACAAACAAGCTTCTTTTCGAAATCAAAAGGTAGAGAAGATTACGACACTTTATGATTTTGAAATAAACACTCGTTTCGACACTGGAAAGTGACAAATTCAAACCAAAGACAAAAGTAAAAGCACAATCGACTGTCAATAGCAAATAAACTTTCTCCTAAGATCAAAATCGACACTTACGACAGATCTAAATCCAAGGACGACAGTATGACTATTCTACTTTTTCAATGGAAAACTGTAAATGATGTAACAAACACACAAAGAACATCTACAGTCTTTTTGTACAAAGGAGGTGGAATTAAGGCAAAGAAAACGGGTTTTTAAACAGACACACACTGATCACAGGCTGCAAAATCAGAGACAAAACTGAAAAAATGAAGCAAAGAACCTCAGTTGCACAGGGCAAGGCTGATCAACGCACTTGTTACACAGAGAAACTGGATTGCAGCACAGGTAGCCCTCTCGGGAACTGCGTTGAAATGCAGAATCTCTTCACTGTGCCTGCGCTGGGGCAGAAACGAGACTTCTATCCGGGTTCTGGGTCACGGTTTGCAGTTTAATCTATGGATTTTGCCCGAGTAAAAGCAATCAGTAATGCACAATCAGAGGGTGGATTTAAAGAAGGTCTAAGAGCTATCAAAAAGGGTAATCAGATCATTTGTGAATCAGCTGTTCAAATCATAAACAAATCCAGTGAATGGATTGAAGTAGCAGGTGTCTACTTTGCATTTGATAATGGCAAATGCAGTTCGATTGCTACTTCTGTGTTTATGAAACAAACAACAAGAGAAACACAAACAAACTAACTAGACACGATCCCCAACGGAGTTGCCATTTTGTTAACAGGAAAAGTGTCTATTCAGAACGCCCCTATCCCACTAAGGTGTGACAGTACCTTAGAAACAAACAAGGAAAACTACTTTCGTATTCTTCTTTATGAACTATAAACGAAGAGGAATAGGATGAACCAACCTGTGTCTTGCACTAGTCCTTTGATCCAATCTCTCTCCTCTTTGACAGCTTCCAGCTACCTGCTCCCTTACTTGCCCAGCTTCACCGAGTTCCTGCAAGATCACAGAAGAGGAAAACTACACAAAGACATGGATTTATATTCATAAATAGCTTAGGATCAGATTTAAGCTAAACATGCAAATATAACAAAACATCATTGGTACACAAGCATGTAGGAGAAAACACAAATAGTTTTATTGAGATAACAAGAAGGTCTAGGAGGAGTTACAACCGATGATTCCTGATCCAGCATCAACCCCCCAGCAAAGGAATCCCCTCTTCACCTCCAACAAAGCATAAATCACCCAATACACTGATCTCTATCTCAAAACCAATAGCAATTCTCTGCAATGTACAAAATTCCAGCCTCCGGATCTCTGGGATGAGGGATCCATTTATAGATGTATGCAAAGAGGATGAGTCAGTTCATGATTTGACTAGTGGCCTCTCTCTGTCAGTTCTTGCTTCCACTTGGAGACTGAGAGCCTCTTACTCATCCTTGGTCGAACTCAATGAGGCAAGTGTCATTGGGGAAGATTTTGGAAGCTTCCATTGCCTGTCCACCTCGCGGAATGACACTGCCATTTGTCATTTCCCGCTCAGTGCACCCTGGTAGTGCATTTAGGTGCGTTGCAACGCACCTAGCTAGTGTATCTGGGTGCTATGCAATGCAGCTAGCTAGTGGAGCAGCTGAAATGATCCTGATTTGACTGATTCTGAGCAGTTTCTGGTGGAGAACTTCTGGGAGAAGCTGTAATTGGTTGACCTTGTTCCTCTAGGGGTAGGAACAACACTTTTAGGGACTTAGGATCCCTTGGTTTATGGACATTTCATGCTTAGAGATGTAAGTCACAAAAATGTCTATAACAACTGTCACCATCTGATTTGGCGGAAGTGGCAAGAGTAGAGACTTGCAACAGGATTTCCTCCACCTCATCTAATTTAAGGAGGATTACCAACAAGGTTGAAGTTGATAGTAATATTGAGGTGATGCCGTTAAGCCCCATTGAATCATCATAGCAATCAATTTTTTGAGCTTGTGTGGCAAACCCAAATTCACACTCAACAATTGTATGGGTAGACCGTTCATTAGAATATGGTACTTCTTTGGATCCTTTTTCACATATACATTCTACGGATGAAGGAATCATCCAATCAATGATGATAGGAGAAGAACCATGGGAAGATTATCATCATCATTCCCATCTTCCAGATGACATCAAAGATTATTCAAATGAACTAAAGCACGCGTCAGTCATTGATTTTCTTTCAAATTTAGTTTTCATAGACACAATAGAATCTAAGTGAAACCTGTCAAATATTGAAGAAACGATTTCTATTAATATTTCGACCAAGCCTAATATTGTAGAGAACATTCATGTCAGAAAATCTTGTTCTCCATTAGAACTCGATAATTACCATACTCTCTTTCGTGAATTTAGAGATATCTTTGCATGGTCTTACGAGGAGATGTCAGGCATTGACTCTAGTATTATTGAACATGAAATCAAAATGTATCCTAATGTCAAGCCAATTCGACAACGGCTTCGACCTGTTCATCCAAATACAGCCACTGAAATTAAAGCAGAAGTTGAAAAACTTTTGTGGGCTAGTTTCATTTACCCTGTCCATCTTAATGACTAGGTTTCCAACATTGTTCCTATCATGAAGAAACAAAGGACAATTCGAGTGTACATCAATTATAGGGATGTGTATCAGGCATGTCCAAAGGACTTAATTTTACTCCTTTTATCGACGAGATTATTGACGAATGTGCCGGATACAAAATATTCTCATTTATGGATGGATTTTCCGGCTACAATCAAATCAATATTCACCCACAGGACCAATCGAAAACAACTTTTATTTGTCCATGGGGCACACTCGCCTATAAGAAACTCCCATTCGGTTTGAAGAATGTTGAGGCAACTTTTCAGAGGGCAATGAATTATGCCTTCCATGACATCAAGCACATTGTTTAACCTTACCTTGATGATTTACCTGCTCATTCACGAAAGCATACTGATCACCCGCAACATTTGAGAGCAATATTTTTATGGTGCCAACACTACAAGATTCAACTCAATCCGCACAAATGTGTGTTTTGTGTTGGTTCTGGTCGATTGCTCAGATTTGTAGTGTGTAGAGAGGGGATTCAACTCAAAATATTAAAGGTTTAGGCAATTCTGGATTTGCCTCCACCTTCAAATCTTTTACAGCTACAGAGACTCCAAGGGAAAGCCAACTTTTTGAGGAGGTTCATTCCTAATTACGCTGAAATGGCTAAAGGTTTTACACAGCTTTTGAAAAAGGAGATACCTTTTCATTGGGATCAAGTTATGCAAGCTTCCTTTGATGCTCTTAAAGATACCTTGATTAGAGCTTCATTAATGTATTCTTTAAATTACCAAAATGACTATTACCTGCATCTCACCACTGCAGATACAATCATTGGTATGGTTTTATTCCAGGAAGAAAATGGGATTGAACATCCAATTTATTACTTGAGCCGTAATCTCAACGATACAGAAAGTAAGTATTCTTATGTTGAAAAATTAGCTTTGGCAGTTGTGCAAGCTGTTCAAAGCTTTTTCCATTACATCTTGTTAGGGAAAAAAATTGTCATTTCAGTTTGCAACCCTATTACATACATTTTGTCACGTCAATTGTTGGGGGAAAATACTCAAAATGGATAGTTATTTTACAGGAATTTGATTTGGAATTCATCAAGTCCATATCAAAGAAATCTCTAGTTTTTGCTAAATTACTATGCGACCTTCCCTCAACCTCCATTAATTCAACATCTGAACCATCAATTTTGGATGAGTCTCTGTTTCTAATTTCATCATTTGACGCATGCTATGGAGATATACTTATCTATCTCCAAACCCAAACTTTCCGGTAAGATACCTCTCACTCGCAACAACAACGTATTCGTTACCAAGCCAAAGATTATCTGATCATTGGTGATACACTTTACCGTCATGGTATCTATACAGTTTTACGGAGGTGCCTCACGCATGAGGAAGTTGAGAAAGCATTGAATGATTTCCATTCAAGTGCCTGTGGTGGACACTTATCTGGATATGCAACTGTACAGAGAATTCTCTATGTTGGTTACTTCTAGCCAACTATATTTAAAGATTATATTGTTGTTGTCAGAAGCTATCACGCATGCCAGATATATGAGCGAAAAACCATATTACCACATGCACCATTGCATCTAGTCGTTTTTGTTAGCCCTTTTGCCAAATGGGGCAATGAATTTACGACATGTAACCCTGCCTTGGCTGGGGGGCATGGGTATATTATAGTCGTCGTTGACTATTTTACCAAATAGGCCGAGGTGATGCCAACATTTAACAACAGTGGTGAAACAGCTACTCTTTTCTTTTTTAACCATGTGGTTGCCTGATTTGGTGTAACACAAGCCATAGTTACAGATCATGGGTCGCATTTCCGCAATCACATGATGGTTGAGTTGACTGCTAAGTTAGGACTATCACATGATAGTTCTACCCATTATTACACACAAGTGAATGGACAAGTTGAGGCCATCAACAAAGTCCTAAAGTGGATGTTGCAAAGAATGATATGGGTTCATAAGAGAAACTGGCACTTAATCCTGTACTTTTCCTTGTGGGCATATTGAACCTCGGTGAGAAATGCAACTAGATTCATACCTTTTCAGTTGGTGTATGGTTTGGAAGTAATCTTACCAATACAATGCGAAATTTCATCGCTCAAACTCGCGATTGACCTGTTACCTGACACTTCTGAAGAAGAAGCATGTTTCTTGGAATTAATCCATCTGGATGAAACCCTTTGTGATGCTACATTGGCTAACGAATCACATAAGAAATGTATTAAGGTGCAATATCATAGAAATGTCAATCCTCATATCTTCTCGAAAGGAGATCTGGCCTTGTTTTACGATCATGAAGCTAATAAACTTGGAGCAGGGAAATTCAAACCAATGTGGATGGGTCCTTATGTTGTCAAGCATGTTCTGGAAAAAGGTGCCTACAAGTTAGTAGATTATGATGGGATTCCATTGTCATAGCCCCAAAATGGGTTGTACCTCAAACGTTACTATGCTTGATTAAGTATAGTAAAACTCACTATATATATGCTTTCATTGCATGTGTGTGTGTGTGTGTTTTAGAGATTTTTATCTAGTTAGTAATACACTTTGCATTTGTTGCAGATGTCAGAGTCTTCGAAACCTTTTGTTGGTTACATCGATGGTACTAGTCATAGTACGCAGAATTTTCCTTCTGCGGCATGGGCTATTTTCACTCCAAGTGGCGAGTTAATGAGTTTCCAAGGGATTTGTATCGGTCGATCGACGAACAACATCGCTGAGTATAGCACATTGATTGAACTACTCTCTGATGCCATTTCGCTTGGCATTCTTCAAATCATTGTTAGGTTGGACTCACAACTCGTTGTATTACAACTAACAAACATTTATACTGTCTAAAATCCAAAAAAAATTTGTATGTTCCTTAGAGTTCGTATTTTGGAAAGAAATTTTGAACACATTCAATATCAACATATTTCTAGAAATATTAACACATTAACTGATTCTCTAGCGAATATGTGTTAAATAGACATTTGCGACATATGTAAAAGTTATATTTTCAATTCACATCATCAGTTGAATAGGATTGCATATAACCATAGAAAACTATGAAATTAAAATAGATAGGTGTTTTAAAAGCTTTTACAAAATTTCTGCCCAAGACATGTTTGGTCATCTGAACCAAAAACTCAAAAATGCATACAAAACACCCTAAGTAGATCTAGTGGTTCTCATGGTAACAGGTCACAGCCTGTGCTATCATGAGCAAAAGCCTTGCCCAGTGGCTAGGAACACCAATAGTGTGGTGTTGTAGCCTCATAGGTAACTCCTTGATCTGGATATCTAGAATACCAAGGGTTAATTCCTCTATGTGATCATGCAACTCTGCTAAGGTTTCAGCCAAATCCAAGTCCTAGAGAACTGCTCTCCCGATGTTTCTCTGCGCTAGCCCACCTGCAACCTGTTGGTGTCCCATAGGTCGAACAGTACCCACATCTACATGCATAAGAGTAATTTTAGTTTAGTCTTGGAAACATTGAAAAACACAAAAAACATGTAGAAACTTGAAAAATAAAAAAAAACTTTGGTCAAACAACTTACCCATAGCACCCCATTGTGCTCCAACTGATAGAATCAAATCTGGATCTCCATGGAAGTCCATCCTTGAATATGGATTCTCCTCGATGACAAGATGTTGTTGCCCGAGCCAACTAAAAAAAGTAGGGGAAAAAATGGCTGTTGATTGACCTGCATTTTGAGCCATCAATTCGACCCACCTCTGCATACATGGATCTTTAGGACCAACCACACCCAATGATACATGTTGTGGTTGCATCAATGGGATTCTCTCTAAGGAAAAAGAAATTAAGATCGAACCATAATAGAAATTTTTCGTCTTACTGCTTTTTGCCTTAGTCAGTTGTTCTTCCAGTAAAGAAATAATAGCCTTGCACCAGTTGAAAACTTTTGGCTCTAGACACTCCAATGCATACTGCATATAAGATCTGTTCGCCAGATGTAGTGTCACACTGCTAGCCAATTTTGTGATTGTGAAGAGGATCATTCTTAGAGGCAAATCACCTTCATCCCTAATATTTATTTTCCCATCCTTGCTAGGCTATGTACTTGGCCGACAAAACAATCTAATATAATCTCTCACCGATTCACCTCCACCGGAAAATCCAGAAAGTGAGATGGGGGCACCTCGCCTCAACAGTCCGGTAAGAAAGTAAATATCCTCAATGATAATAGGGACCATCTTATCCCTAACATGAAAAGTCTGATCTATTGGATCCCATGCACGAACAAGGAACTACAGTAGTTCTATTTGTTGCCTCATTCCATACAACTTAAAGTATTTGGGTAACCCATAGTTTTTGAGGGCCTCAACTGTACCCGAATTATTTAGAGCAACCATGTCTTATTCTTCATACTCTTTTTCTCGCCATGTAATCAACATTCTGATCCGATGAAAGCCTAAAACACAATCATAAGCTTAATTAGGATCCTTTCCATGCAAAAAATAGGAAACATTTTGGAGAAAATAACTAAAACAAACTTGGGATACTCGCCCAGTGCAGCCAAGGCACAGAGACAGTGCACTATAGAGCATGCAGCCTTCTATCTGGGTGCTCTTCAGTGCAATTTTCAATGTGAAAGCCTGCGCTGATCCCAGGGAAAAAAAAATGAAACCCCACAGGTGCAAAAAAACCCCTAAAACTTGCATGAAATGACAAAAGAATGACTTGAAAAGAAAGTAGATAGGTTTAGCTCCTACCTAGTTTGGACAGCTTGAGAAATGGTCCGTAGAATCTTTCACAATCAACTGGTGAAGATCGAGGTAAAAACTAAGCTCAAAGCACAAAACTGAATGGTAAGTTCCAAAATGGTAAAATGTCATGGTAAAAACTTGTTTTATGTTTATTTCATGTTAATTAATTGAGTAACAGTAGTATTTACCTATTTTTGCCTATGAAACAGATATTTTTAATCCATTTGGTGATGTTTTGAGCAGGTTTTACCACTGACTTGCAGAATTCAATGTGCTCGATTGTAAATTGTACCTTTTACCACAGAGCACACTTTTATCTCTTTTTCGAGCTCTGTTAAAAATGAAAAAGGAACCCCCTTGGAGTCCTTATTAAGCTCTTTTCAGACTCTCCAAATATGAAAATATTGTTGAGCGCTTGTCCTTTCTAGCTCATTAACGAATTGGAAATGATATCTCTCCTGTATTATTTTACGCTTTTTTGGGCTTGAGAGATTAATTTATGAAAAAGAACTTGTGGAGTTTTCTTTTTTTCCCTTTTCAAACTCTCTAAACATGAAAAGGACCGAGTTATCCTTGTCGTTAAACTCATTAACTTATCAAATAGTGACAAACTTTTCCATCTAGACAAGACCGAGTTTCACCTTCGCTAGACTCGTTAAAACATCAAATAGCAATGGATTCACTCGAAGGGTGAAATTATACAACAAGCATATGTTATCCTCTTCCAGCTTGATAAAAATAAAGAGGTACTGGTCAGCAATGATTGGGGAAAAGGGGAAAAAGAGGAAAACCACTTTATGGTAGCAGGTCGCTCTTGAACATGATTATCTGGGTTGGGTTATTAGCTTGATGGTTATCACACCGTTGGTCTATCCTACCATCCATCACTTTGTTTTGGGTCAATGCTACCAATTCACTTTAGTGTCGCTGACATGTTCAAGAGAAGTCATTCAGTCAAAATTCACCCTTTGCAATACCATAAACCTTCATTTTCATGACCGCCATTCCTGAACCTTGTGTTGTCAGTCAAATTACCATCTCTAAAATCACTACACTCGTTTCACATCGTTGATGTGGGATACATCAAGCCCCTCTTGCGACAAGTCACTTCTTGTCGACATCAGCTCATTATCCAAGAAGTTTACTTAGAAACCCCCATTCAGTACCTTGAAGCTTTCATACATCAATGGAAGGTTTCTCGCTTCTAGCAATAGGCATACATCAATGGCCTTCAACTGAAAGACTTTGTATGGTGTTCGACATCAAATCATCCATTCACACCATGCAGAATGTACTGCAGTACCTTGATGATCATTATCATTATCAGTGATTTCTCTCGCATCGGTTAATGGCTTACATCATTCGCTAGTAATCAGATGTTGTATTCCCATGTTCGACTTCAGATCATATATTCACATGGTTAGACTCGTACTTGAGTGAATGATTGAATGAGATAGAAGACCCCGGATCTAGTTTCATCCATCTCGGTTGTGATTTCAGGAGTACTAAATCATATGTACAATGGCTTTACATTGATGGTCATTCCGATCATGGGTTTATATCTGTAGATGACTATTTATGTACATGTAATGAAAGTTTATGAGCTGAGCATGGGTATGCTTTCCCTCAGCAATTCATGTACAATAAAAAATCATGATATATGTATTCTAATTGATGCATGTCACCTTCCACTTCGATGCCTCCTCATCACATTGTAAAGCATTTCATTCGACATTGGCATTTTTCCGACTTCATGCTTTAGGGGGCAGATGTTACAGATCCATTTGGGCACATCAAATGCCAACATCTAGATCAGTGTTTTAGGGCTCATCAAACCCTAAATTCATTTGCTTCATGCCCTAAACAAGTCATCCCTTTGAATGCCTCCTTCCCAGATAGTTTCATGATTTGAAGACATCTAGAAATGGCCTCTAGAAGGACCAGCGTAGGTAAGCCCTTATGAAGGTGCACTGCAGAGTAGTTGAGTCCACTGCCAGGGTGCTCTGTAGAGCACTTAGGCTTCCTTTCACTTGCGTTGGGCGAGAATGAGTGAAATTCACATAGGGTTTGGGGAATATTCTTATCTTTTGGAGTCATCTAGAAGGTTCCCTCACTTATCAACTCCTATGAGCTCGAAAATGGATGAGGATTGAGTTAATGTGCATCCTATCCTCTCATCCCTTCTTCCATGGAACTACTTCTAAGTATGGAAGGCCATTCAGTGCCACCATTAATGACAAAACCTCCTTCATCTTCCTATAAATTGACCACTCATCTAAGTGATAAGGGGCTGGATTATGTTGAATTTTAAGGAGATAATGCTACTATGAGATTTGGCTTTGAAGAAAGTATTGTAATGCTACAATTTTGCCATGCTTTTGATGTGATGTGGATGGGATCCAAGCTAGAGGAATGGATTTGAATCAGACACCAATGGTTGTAATTCCTTCTTCTGTCTAATAAAGTGTTTGAACCTTTTCCCATATGTTTGTGTTGTTTCATAATGCTTATGTGTGTGAATTGTATCTTATTCCTTTCACTTATATTCAATAGATCATATGCTTTGATCGATTCTTTGTCTTCCGTTGTGTTTATAGGGTACTTCTCAAGTGGATTAAGTACGGGAAGGAGCGATGGGATCAATACAAGGGAGAAAAGAGTAAAGCAAAATTACAAGTAGGTCTTCTATCTTCTCATCTTATCTATTTCTTATAAGAAAAGTCTAAAACACTTTAAATTGTTGTTCTAGTTATAGCTACTTATCTAGGGAATTAGCATTTATTCGTAGATACTAAATTCTCCAAAACAAATAGAGCTGAACTTGAGGATCCAGCGATCAAGATCTTCAAAAAATGAGTGCGTTATAGCATCAAAACGAGGTAGATCTCCTTCCTCTTCTCTCATTTCGATTGTAATTTAGGAAACTATCTTGTAAATTGTCACGTAGGTTTCTAGTCACGCTCATTGGGATAGAGGGATCGTCTCTATCCACAGAGAGGATTTACCCTGACAACAAAATGGCGACCCCGCTAGGGAAGCTACAACCTTTCCATCCATTCCTTTGATAAGATTCTCTGATGAGTTTGACCAACCATCGATTTCATGGTTTGTATGCATCACTATGGATTTATGTAGTCATTGGTTTCTTCTTGAGAGTGTTGAGCTTGCTCTCATTTTCAAGATTTTTTATTTTTTCCTTATTTTCCTCACCCAGCGCATTTTCTGCTCTGACAGAAGCGCTGCCCATGCTGATTTTCAAATTATAGTCGTGTTTCTCTACCTTTCACCACCATTTTTCCTTTAATAGGCACATTGATCCAAGAGGATAGAAGAAAATTAGGGTTGCTTCTTGTTTTCAATGGTTTTCAAACTCTATGCAGTGTAATTATAGTCTGTTTGCCTTGATCGTCATCCTTGTGTGATTGAAAATGTATCTTGGCTTTTATTGATGCATGCTTGAAGCATGATTGCCTTCTAGGGTTTCTAGGGTTTCTAGGTCACCCTTCACTCATCATTTGGCTAGTCTCTATGAGTTTGATTGCTTCCATTTAGGAGTCTTGCTACAGTCATGATACCATTTTCAAGTTGCTTTCAGTTCGTGTTTGTGAAGGTATTTTCATTAGTCTTGAGTCATATTGGTGCTTTCAAAATTGCTTTTGCTCCATTGTCAAACATAGATTACATTTATTTGCTTTGGTGAAACGGAAAGTGAATTCTTGTTTTGATTTCATTATTTTGAAAAGAAAAGTGAAAGGATCTTATTCATTTAAGTAATTTTGAAACGATTTGTGTTCGGAACCAAAAAGTGAATGAAATTTTCATTTTAGTTGTTTTGGATTGCATTTTTTCCCTTTACTTGTGCATTAGTTTACATGTTTGAATCAAAGTGAAAGGAAAAAAAACCATTAGTGCATCTTAGTGAAAGAAAAATGATTTTTGTTTCTCATAGGATTGCATTTTTGGCATTTATTTGTTAGTGAAAGTGAAAGATTAGATTTCATTTTTACATTTTGAATTGGAAAGTTAAAGAGTTATGTTTTAATGTATTTTTTTTTATTGATATATTATTTGGTTGTCTCTCTTCCTTCATTATTTTAGCCTTCATCGAATGGAAAGTTTCATTTTCTCTTATAGTTGCATCTTAGGGATTCAGGTGACATCGTTTTGAGCCTTAAAACCAAAACTTAATTGAAGATAAACTTAAAATTTACTCAATTAACCTAAGGAGAATTTCGAACTTAACAAAAAACATTTAGAGGTCTCGTCTAGAGACATGTTCTGGCATCTTTAAACATAGTAGTTGTCGCTAACTGCCTGCATTGTATCCCGGGGCTGAAATCTCGTCCTAGTACGGAAGTATATCAAATTTTCTCCAGTACTTTCAGGTATATAGGAAGCACTTTAGTATGGAAAGTATATATGGGCACTCTCATCAAATGGTTATGCATTAGACAATCCTAACATGGATGTGTGCTCCCCATACCATCGAGTATATATCTGGAGACCCCATTAGGGTGCTATCCTTTAACCATAGGCAACCGAGTCAGCCGCCTTGTAAATGTAATACACCAAACACAACCTTTGGGGAGATTGGCCATCGTACGTTAAGTCCTTGGTTTCAGCTAAGGTGTATATAGCGGTTCACAGATACTTGGCAAACCCTTTTGCCTAGATTACCCATTTTTTATGTATTTTTCTTAAAGCTCTAAAATCAATTAATTGACCACGGAAAAACATATTTCCTATGGAAATACTCCTTATTAGATCTTAGGTTGATAATGATGGAAAAACTTCCCGAGTTTACCAGTCAAGGAAACCCCTCTGACGGGAATCCTAGTTCTTTTCCTTCTTTTGGATATACTAGTGTTCCGTATATGGCAATGTTGTCCCTTCCTGTATTGACCATTGCTCTTCCAGTTTGGTTATTTTCAACCTCGATGATTCCAAAAGTCAAAACTTCTTTTCAACCAAGTTCTCCTCCACCTGAAAAACATCAACCTCATGTTGATCCTAAAGTTGACCCCTCGCCTTCTTCACCTATTTCTTCACCCCATTATTCCTCTTCTTCAGGTGAAAGTTTGGATTCTAGTAACCTAGAAGCTAAGAAGAAGAAGAAGAGGACGAAGAAGAAGGTGAAAAATAAAGTGAGAAAACAAGAAGCCATTGCTACCGATATGTTGAAGCCTCGAAAATCGGGTCTCCAACAAGGGGGATACCCACCCGGTCTGGACCTTGGTTAGCAGCTCCTTTTCCATTTGGTATAGTGGCTCTGACTGGGGATATGGGACCAGTTTCCCAATTTATGTGTGTGTGTGTGTTGAGATTTGATATTTCCTTTCTAAAAGTTCCTAAGTGAAATTCTTTTACTTTAACTCTAATCTAATAACATGTAATTGTATTCTAATAAGTAGAAATATCTAATTCTACACTAACTCGGGGTGTAATCTTTCCGTTATGCGATCTAAAATGATTCCAAATAACAATTGGTAATAAAGATCATTCAACTGTTATAAGAAGAGAATTCAATAGAGATAAACCACTTCGTATAAAAAGTTAGACGAAACGGTTGTGAAAAACATATCGCATAATAAGCTACTCATACATTAAGCATAAATAAATAGCTATCACCATACAGAAGTGCCAAATGATAACTCAAGCATTCACACATCAATATATAAACAACTGAACATAAATATCACTTTAACACAAAAGGCAGAAATAGTTAAGAGATAGAAGTACCATTTATAACTAGTTCTACTCATGAGCTTCAAGCGATAATGATTTATCTCTTCTTAATCCAACATCCACTAAGAGTACAGAAGTGCAACATCAGTAGTAGATATTAAATGCAGATATCAATAAATCCTGTTCCATTCATTCATCAAAACCTCCTCGGAGGGTACAAAAGTGCATGTTTTGAGGACAAGTTTTTGACAAATTTCAGGACCCTTCTCTAAATGCATGAGAAGGGTTTAAATACTACTAACTAAATCTAAAAATAACTTATTACAAAAATGTAGGATATGGTTTAAATGACTGTCCTCATTTCAGGAAAAAATAAAGCAAAATTAATACTAACATTGAATCTAAAATTAAAACTAACAACTAACTATTTATGTATCTGTTTCTTGAAATCGCAAGCATTCAGAATTTGTTTGAGAAGAGTCGGTTGGCCGACTTCCAACTTTAATTGTCCTGCGAAAATGGCATCGGCAAGAGCTGGCACCATCTTCTCGGCAGAATTGATGATACATTTGATAGTCATGCACTGGCTATGTGGTTTTACCAAATGTGCCCAGTAAGAATCCCAATTCAACTTAGTCAATCTTTTGATTGATTCTGCCTTTTCTTGAGCCTTCTATCTCCAGCCTGTCTGTAGTTGTTGAGCATATATACATACCATTTTGAAGATATTTCTGACAAATAC
The DNA here is from genome assembly GCA_031772625.1 of Pinus tabuliformis. Taxonomy (NCBI): domain Eukaryota; kingdom Viridiplantae; phylum Streptophyta; class Pinopsida; order Pinales; family Pinaceae; genus Pinus; species Pinus tabuliformis. The sequence goes on along the minus strand of CM062812.1, from coordinate 158,912,427 downwards.
CATTGGTTTTAGGATTCAAGTTTTACTTTTTTACCTCTAGCGTTGCTTTCTTCCAAATTTCTGGGCTTACAGGTGACTAAGCAATTAGAGGCTTTCCCTTTCAAGAGGTTTTTCTCAGCGATGTGTGATTAGCACCTAGCGCTAATCACGCATCGAAAACTACCTCTGTTTCTTGATTCGGGCTTCCCTAATGCGACTTTTTGCCTCTTGTGCACTTTTTGTTAGCAGATATAAAGCTTAAATTTTGTGAAAATAACGAATCTGTAAGTTGCTGACACTGATTCTTAAATTGTCTATTTGTGATGTCAGCGTTGTCCAGTACCCATTTAACCATGTCCGTGTATGGAAGAATTTTGGGCCTCGCCGTTATCCGGTGTAAGAATGAGCAAGCTAGCTCTGTAATAGACGCCTCAGAAGACCCATGTGAGCCTGCAGTAGCTGTAACCTCTGTTATTTTGGGATTCTCTTCCTCAAGTAGACTATACATGCCTTCCCAAGTAGTAATAACAGTGTCTCTGTTATAGGCGGTGTCTATATACAAGGGCATCATTTATTTATCTTCAGAACTCGGAGCTTTGCCTTTCTTTCCCATAGTATCCTGAATACTACTTTGTATAATTCTCTGTTCTTTGTTCCTACAGTTTACAAATAAGGTGAGAATCATGATAAGGAAAAGGTGACAGGAAAGCTTTAAATGCTGAAGACATATAAAATATACCACCTTACGTGAAATGGCTCTTTGATAAGCACGAAACCCTATTTCATTAATGATTGGCAGCTAACTCATTAATTAGCATTAAAGCGCATAACCAGGTCTCTATTTATGGAAAATATCTTTTTGAACAACGAGCCCAAAAGATTTGCGATGAAGCAATTTTGTGATTTGCTTCGCAATATCGTAGATCGCAACATCGCAATATTGCTCTATCGCTTTATCGCTTTATCACTTTATCGCATTTCGCAATATCAAAATATCGCAACATCGCAGTATCGCTGGAGCGTAGTATATGAGAATCATTCGTTTAATGTGTTTTCTGAAAAATGTGATTTGCGATGTGCGTCGTCGCATATCGGCGATTTGAGGTTTTTCAGCGTAAGTGATATTTGATGCATGCGATGTGATGAAGTTTCGCATCGCAATCTCACAACCTTAGAATTGTGTCTATAAGGAGTTATCCATTATCCTTTTTGCGATGCGTTGTTTCTCAAGGAGTGATTTTATCCTACCTTATCATAAAACTTAAGCTTTTTAGAAATTTCAAGGGTATTCTCCTAAGTTTATGATGGTAAGTTTTATTGAAAAAGGAAATTCAAGAACTAATTGATTTTTAAATTTTTTGACTAAGGGTCCCCACTTATTTAGTATTAGCAATAACACTAAATAAGAAGGGGGTTGTTGCTGGCCACAACAATTGGCGATTTAATTGGAAGAACCAGTTATCTCTGCTTTTCTTTTAAATTTTCTAAACTTCCAAAATAGAAAATTTTCCAGAAAATCAAACTTTATTATAAAAAGACAAAGTATATTATGCTTTTACCTATCAATGATATTTCGTTTCTTCTATTTTTAATTTTGATTATTTACTCCCTCAAGCTAGTTCTTGTATCTACATCAGTCACTACTTGGTTTATAAAGAGTAAAAACAAAGCCTTCTCTGTAAATCAGTTTTAAATATGCTCATTTGTCATAGGTAGAGCCTCTGCTACCAACAGGCATTTATAGCCTCGACAGGGTTACTTGTTACCCAGCAATGATCTTGTATCCCACTTAGAGAAGTATACAATTTTCAAAGGGAAATCCATATTCACACTTATTGCTTTCATTTTTCTTTTTTACCCTTAAATAACAATGTCTTGGTTTGGTGGCCAATTTATGATAGTATCATTCACTTGATTTATAACTTAGCTGAACAAGCTGGCTCGTGATGACACCCCTTGTCTTTTGATTGCAACAATCTTTGAGTCATTGCCTTGTTGTGGTATGCAGTATTGGCAAAGTCAGCAAGTTATAATATCTATGATCATGATAAGTCGGCTCGTGATGAGACCTCTTACTCTTTAAGTTAAAGTGTATCATTGGATTATTCCTTGAACGTTGTAATTTCCTAGGTGGGGAGGAAGTAATTGTTTCCTTAAGATAGCTCTGGATGACAATGGTAGAGTTTTTGGAAAGAGCTTTTCTACAGAGAATCTTCGTTTTGTTATTGATACCTTTCATTCGACTGATATAAAACAATTTCCCACTAAAGGTTGCTTTTCATAAAAGCTTACAAGGTTGAAACTCGTATCATTTCTAGGCCTAAAGCCTTTAACTATATCTTTCAGTGATAATGGTCAATTTTCTAAAAGAATTCTATTTGTACTAATGAAGAAACAAAATCTAATAGAGAATTTGTGTCTTTTTCGTGAATTCCGAATGTAACAATTTACAACTGGTTTTATTATAAAAAAAATAATAATAAAAAAGACTAATCTACAAGATAGAAGAATGATCTCCTATGGAAAATATTTTTTGAGGATTTGTCTGTTAATAGGTAAAGATTCTCTTTTTCCTGTTAAATCCTATAACATAAAACTAGACAGACCTATGACTTCTATGATTTGAAAAGGGCCAAGCCACATTCGTTGAAATTTGGTATGTTTCCCTTTTTCCTCATGAGCCTTGTCCCATTTTAGAACTAGATCTCCCATGTTAAAGTCCTTTTTGGATATTATATTTGAATCAAAAGAAGCTTTTACTAATGCTTGGTGATGAGCATGAGTTATTTTGGCCTATTCTTGTTTTTCTTCTAACTTAATTATTTCCAGTTGCCTTAGTTGTAAGGAAGAAGTTGGTGCTTCATCAATATATTGAACTAAGGCCAAAGAGGGAATTGCTAAATGAGTTGGAAGAACCACTTCTTTCCCATAAACTAAATTAAAGGGAGAAGTGCCAATGGAGGATTTCTGCGTTATTCGATCTACCTATAAAGCATATATTAAAGACTTGTGCCAATTTTTGTGATTTTGATCAATGGTTCGCTTAATGATTTTGATTAAGTTTTTATTTGTAGATTCAGCTAACCCATTCCCTTGTGGGTAATAATTGGTAGAGTATTTAAGCTTGAAACCCCTTTTGAGTGCAAATTCAATCATCACATTACCAGAAAAATATGATGCATTATCAAACATTAAAGCAGAAGGCAACCCAAACCTGGTGATTATGAACTTATCTATGAATTCGATGATGTGTTCGGCATTAGCCATCTTGAGAGGAACTGCTTCTACCCATTTAGTAAAGTAACCTGTTGTTGTAAGGATATATCTATGTTGTTTAGAGGAATGAGGAACAATCTCACCTATTATGTCCAATCCCCATTGATAAAAAGGTTGCTCAATGTTGATCGGTTGCAGCGGAAATGATGGTTTCTTTTGTCTCCCAACAGCGGTTTGACAAACTTGACATTTCCTTATGTAGTTATGTGAGTCTTTGAATAATGTGGGCTAGTAATAGCCCGCGCGTAAGACTTTATGTGCAGTAGTGTCTCCAGTGTAGTGTCCACCTGCTGGCCCATCATGGAGTTCCTGCAAGACTTTTTCAGCTTCAGATTTCTCAAGACATCTAAGGAGAATAGAATCATAATTTATTCTAAAAAGAACATCATTTACGAGTTGATATTGTTTAGCCTTCAACCTTAGAGCTTTTTTTTTTGGTATGATCAAGGTTTGAAGGAGCATATCCATTCTTTAGATAAAATATGATATCAGCATATAATGATTCAACATCGTTTAGGCTTACCTCATACATTTGTATCTTTGTATATGGAATTTTGGAAATAAGCGATGCTCCGGCCAGCATTTTGCAAAATCCTTGACCTTTTACAATACTTGCTGGTTTGATTTCTACGTCATATTCCTGTAAGGCAGTAACCCAATTGGCTCTTTTCTCACCCACATCTTTCTGTACTAAGAGATTTCTTACCACTGGAAACGGTACTATGATTTTTGTATGGGTTTTAAGTAGAAAGGGTCTGAAATATTTAATTGCTTTGAAAACAGCATAAGCTTGTTTCTCTACATTTGAATAATTTAACTCAGCACCCTGTAAATTTGAACTGAAAAAAGCAATTGGAGCTTCTGCCTTGTCTTGATTTGCTTGAGTGAGTATCGCAGCATATGATCTATCAGAGGCAAATGTATATAAAATAAAAGGATCGGAAAAATTTGGAGTTGCTAAAGATGGAGCATTAACAATAGATAGTTTGATTAGATTGAATGCCTCATATTTTTCTCGACCCCATTTGAAGTTTGAGTTATTTTTAATCATTGCTTGTAAAGGAGACATGATTCTTGAAAAATCTAGAACAAATCTCTTTACAAAATTAATTTGGCCAAGGAAAGATTGCATAGCTTTCTTGTTGTGAGGTAGGGGTATTTCGGAAATCTCCTTGATTCTGTCAGGATCAATATGAATTCCAGATTTTGACACTATGAATCCAAGAAGTTTTCCTCCACTTAATGCAAAAAAAGGATTTTTTAGGGTTAAGTGAAATTCCATACCTTTGACAACATTGGAAGATTTGTTTTAAATCTCTAAGATGATTGCCTCATTTCTTGGAATATACAATTATATCATCCAAGTATATTACCACTGATTTGTTAACTAATCCCTTGAATGCGATGTCCATGGCTCGCTGAAATGTGGCACCAGCATTGATCAGACCAAAGGGCATCTTTTGATATGTGTAAGTGCCCCATTTGGTTCTGAATGTGGTTTTTAATTGATCATCAGGATGAACCAACACTTGGTTGTATCCTGAGAATCCATCCAAGAAGGACATTAATTATCATCCTGCGACTACCTGCAGTATTTGCTCCATGGGAGGTAAAGGAAAATTTTCCTTTTGACAAGCTTTGTTAAGGTTTTGGAAGTCAATGCAAATTCTAATGTCTCCGTTTTTCTTTCTAACGGGAGCCATATTGGAAACCCATTTCGAATGTCGAATGGGAAAAATGTTTTTGGCTTTCAATAACTTATTGAGTTCAGCTTTGATCTAGTTTTCTAGATTGGGATGGATGTTTCTCAGCTTTTGCTGGATAGGTTTTTCATTGTTTAGCATTGGGATAGTATGTCAGATGATAGAAATGTCATAAGTTTTGAGTTCATCGTAGTTCCAAGCAAAGACACTTTTGTATTGTCTCAAGAGACGAATATACACTAATTTTTCTTCAGGAGCTAGGCCAAGGCCTAGGTTGATATTCTGTGGTTTGGCATTAGTTCCTAGATTTACTAATTCATAATTCAAAGTTGAACTTTGTAGTTTTGAATTGGTAGATCTTTTGAATCGATCTTTCAAATCATAAAGTTCTTCTAACTTGACTACTAAATTTGGCATAACATTATTAGTGTTATCTTATTGCAATTGTCTGTCATGTTGGTCCTCATCAATTATCTGATTGGTGTAAGATCCTTCGGATGTGAGGAAGCTCACAATATCAGGATCGTTGTTAAAAATCCTCCAATTGGTAATTTTATCAGGAATTGAGGGTCTAAAGATTAATTCGATTGAAAATCGATCAGGGCTATAGTCTTCTAAAGGAATGATCATGGAAACTACGTTAGCTAGGAGGTCTGCACTAGCATTTTGGAGTCTAGGAATTGATGAAATATTGAATGCTATAAAGTGTTCAGTTAGATCTTGAACTAAATATTGGTAATGCTTTAAATGACCTGATAAACAATGTATAGTATTGCATACCTATCTGATTACAATTTTAGAATCTCCGAAAACTTGAAGATATTTGATGTCTAATATGATTACTTTGTATAATCCTTGGACTAAAGCCTCGTATTCTGCGGTATTATTGGTGCAATCAAATTTGAGTCTACAAGTTAGCATAGTTTTGTTTCCCTCTGGACTGATTAACATGCATCCTGCTCCTGCTCCTTCGTTAGACTTAGAACCGTCAAAAAATAACTTCCAAAATAAAGATTTATTTACAGGACTATCTATAAAATTAATACATTTAGAACTATCTGTTTGAGAGAAATTTTCTACTTGAGATAAAACAGAATGTTCTAAGTAAGGTGAAGTATGAGCATTAAAATTTCCTAAGAAAGAATCTACTGAGTAGTTGCCAATGATGTTATTGTTGTATGCTACCGATTCATTCTCTCCTTCTAGTTCCGTTACTATGTATTTCTGATGTCTTTCTCGCTCAAATTTTATTTGATTTGGTTTACCATTGTAAGGGAGCCACATGTGTGACCAGTCAGTTGCAAAGTATCCATGAAGTTTTTCTAACCAATCTCTGCTAAGAATTAAGCCATAAAATTCCGGAATATCAGCAACTAAAATGTCAATAACTTGACATACCTTTGGATTGGATGATAGCCTTATGGTAACCTGATTTAACTCGCCGATCACATCAACTTGTGATCGATCTAGCTGAACTATGCGCACAACAGATTTTTGTGGTTGAATGTTCAACTTTGCACATATTGATTTTGGTAGAGTATTAGATGAAGCTCCAGAATCCACTAAGCAATTATGCAAATTTTTATTGAAAATTTCATAAGAAGAAATGGGGGAGTATGAGATCTCGAACTTCCTCCAATTAAAGCGATGTCATTGGATCAACTTTATTAATCACGTTAGTTGGAGGTCTTCCCATTTCATGGGAAGCTTGAGAGATTATAGCGGTGGGCAAAGGTGCAACTGGTACAGCATGTAATTCTTTCAAAAGTACCTTTTGCTGGTGTTTTAACTTGCTCAATTCATAAAAAGTGATGTTAACCCTAGTCTTTTTCATGTATTCTATGATATTATACTCCATTTCATCCTAAACGATTAGCGTTTTTGATGGAGTTGATGAATCTGTTTAGATTGGGTTGGTTTGAGTCGCTTTAGGTGTCGTTTTCATGGCTGCGACTTTATCCTAGTCATTGAGCTTGCACTTTTTGGCTTAGGAGTAGGTTGAGGTGGATCAAGTTGATTTCTACTTTGAGTACTAACCAGGTATGCCTCTTGATCCTCTTCATTTGGGAGGATGAAGTCCCATATACCTTGTACACCTACAACTTCTTCTTCACCGGTATGCTCTTCGGTAACAATTTCCTCTTCTTCTTCTTCTGATTCAGCATTTGTGATAGCATTTGGCGGCTTTGAATCGGTTGAAGGGTTTCTTCTATAAGGCTTGTACGACTTTTTAGAAGAAGTTTATGCCACTTGTTTCTTAATGTCAACCATTTCGTTAGACATGGTTTTCAAAACGTTTTGCAATCCTTCTAAATCAAACGGATCTTTCGATTGTTTTTTCTTGGGGTCTTCCTTGAAAGTAACCTTCTTGGATTTTCATTCTCCTATCATGTTTTTCTTTTCTAGAGCTATGATACGTTTCTCTACCGCTATTGCTTCTTTCATATTGTCGGCTAAAGTTGTTTTGTTAGCCCTATCAACGAAGATTCCTATGTTTGACAGTAAAGCAGAGATGTACCACTCACTTCGCACTTCTTCGCTAGGCTTGGAAGAAATAGAAAGTTTATTTAATAATTTATTGAAACGCGAATTAAAATTTTTGATAGGTTCCTTTGACTCAGCCCTAAGGTTAGACAGGTCGTTGATCAATGTCATTGTAGACCTGTCATCACCGAACTTAGTTAGGAATTGTTCTTGGAAGATATCCCAACTAGTGATAGATCTTGACGGTAATGAGAAATACCATGATCAGGCTGCTCCTTGCAGAGTATAAGGGAAAAGTCGGACGACAGCATATTTGTTGGTAACTCCATTGAGATTTATGGATAACATAAAGTTATTTATATGTTCTTCCGCTAGCATGCCTGCTTCAGGATTAAACTTAGGCAGCCATTTTTCAGGATGGGCCGGTAACTGACTTAAGGGCGCAGGCATTAAGACTACCCCTGGGTTATTCCATGGAGATTGGGTCATCGTTGAACTAATAACAGAGGAAAGTGCAGAAGATGATCCCTATGATTGAGAAGATGAGGATATTACGACTCCAGATGATTGAGAAAAAGGTGTGGAACTTCCTGTGGACTGGTGGACAATAATCTGAAGTGGAAGAGTGGATGGTTGACTTCACGGTGGAGAGGTGGAGATGGATGATGATGATGAAAGAGTCTCACTATTGGACCCTTTAGGTGATTTCCTTGCTCTCTTTCTTGTAGGTAGAGGTAACTCGATTGGCTGAACACCAAAATTTTTGTTCTTTAATCTGATAAGAGGATGAGCAGGGTTATATTGCGAAGTCATGCTGCCTTGAGATTTATCAGATCTCTGAGGTGATATAGAAAATCACTGAAGTTTATGGATCAAAGATTTAACTTCAGGAGGTTCAATAGTAGATTGTTCTGAAATGTCAGGGTTTGTAGCAGTGGTTGTTGTTCTTTTGACTTCTGGCTCTAGATTTAAAGATTCTAAGTGCGATGGAGAAGTCGGGGGAGATGGTGAGGGCGATTTACTCTCAGAATGGTATTTAGATTTAGACTTACTTGCCATTCACAGTTCGGGGCCCTCCTTCTAGCGCAAAATATGTTGAAGCCCCAAAAATCAGGTCTACAACAAGGGGGATACCCACCCGGTCCAGACCTTGGTTAGAAGCTCCTTTTCCATTTGGTATAGTGGGTCCGACTGGGGATATGGGACCAGTTTCCCAATTTATGTGTGTGTGTGTTGAGATTTGATATTTCATTTCTAAAAGGTCCTCAGTGAAATGCTTTTACTTTAACTCTAATCTAATAACATGCAATTGTATTCTAATAAACAGAAATATCTAATTCTACACTAACCCGGGGTGTAATCTTTCCATTATGCAATCTAAAATGATTCCAAATAACAATTGGTAATAAAGATCATTCAATTGTTATAAGAAGAGAATTCAATAGAGATAAACCACTTCGTATAAAAACTTAGACGAAACGGTTGTGAAAAACATATCGCATAATAAGCTACTCATACATTAAGCATAAATAAGTAGCTATCACCGTACAGAAGTGCCAAATGATAACTCAAGCATTCACGCATCAATATATAAACAACTGAACATAAATATCACTTTAACACAAAAGGCAGAAATAGTTAAGAGATAGAAGTACCATTTATAACTAGTTCTACTCATGAGCTTCAAGCAATAATGATTTATCTCTCCTTAATCCAACATCCACTAAGAGTATAGAAGTGCAACATCAGTAGTAGATATTAAATGCAGATATCAATAAATCTTGTTCCATTCATTCATCAAAACCTCCTTGGAGGGTACAAAAGTGCATGTTCTGAGGACAAGTTTTTGACAAATTTCAGAACCCTCCTCTAAATGCATGAGAAGGGTTTAAATACTACTAACTAAATCTAAAAATAACTTATTACAAAAATGTAGGATACGTTTTAAATGACCGTCCTCATTTCAGGCAAAAATAAAGAAAAATTAATACTAACATTGAATCAAAAATTAAAACTAACAACTAACTATTTCTGTATATGTTCCTTGAAATCGCAAGCGTTCAACATTTGTTTGAGAAGAGTCAGTTGGCCGACTTCCGACTTTAACTGTCCTGCAAAAACAGCATCAGCAAGAGCTAGCACCATCTTCTCGACAGAATTGATGATACATTTGACAGTCATGCACTAGCTGTGTGGTTTTACCAAATGTGCCCAGTAAGAATCCCAATTCAACTCAGTCAATATTTTGATTTATTCTACCTTTTCTTGAGCCTTATGTCTCCAGCCTGTCTGTAGTTACTGAGCATATATACATACCATTTTGAAGATATTTCTGAAAAATACCACTGGTTTTAGTATTCAAGTTTTACTTTTTTACCTCTAGCGTTGCTTTCTTCCAAATTTTTGGGCTTACAGGTGACTGAGCCATTAGAGACTTTCCATTTCAAGAGGTTTTGCTCAGTGATGCACGATTAGCGCTAGGCACTAATCATGCATCAGAAACTGCCTTTGTTTCTTGATCCGGGCTTCCCTGATGCGACTTTTGCCTCTTGTGTGCTTTTTGTTAGCAGATATAAAGCTTAAATTTTGTGAAAATAATGAATTCATAAGTTGCTGACACTGAGTCTTAAATTATCTGTTTGTGATGTCAGCGCTATCCAGTACCCATTTAACCATGTCCGTGTATGGAAGAATTTTGGGCCTCGCTGCTATCCAGTGTAAGAATGAGCAAGCTAGCTCTGTAATAGATGCCTCAGAAGACCCGTGTGAGCCTGCAGTAGCTGTAACCTCCATTATTTTGGGATTCTCTTCCTCAAGTAGACTATACATGCCTTCCCAAGTAGTAATACCAGCATCTCTGTTACAGGTGGTGTCTGTATACAAGGGCATCATTTCTTGATCTTCAGAACTCAAAGCTTTGCCTTTCTTTCCCATAGTATCCTGAATACTACTTTGAATAATTCTCTGTTCTTTGCTCCTGCAGTTTACAAATAAGGTGAAAATCATGATAAGGAAAAGGTGACGGGAAAGCTTTAAATGCTGAAGACATATAAAATATACCACCTTACGTGAAATGACTCTTCGATAAGCATGAAACCCTGTTTCATTAATGATTGGCAACTAACTCATTAATTAGCATTAAAGCACATAACTAGGTCTCGGTTTATGGAAAATACTTTTTTGAACAACGAGCCTAAAAGATTTGCGATAAAGCGATTTTGTAATTTTCTTTGCAATATTGCAGATCGCAACATCGCAATATCGCACTATCGCTTTATCGCTTTATCACTTTATCGCATTATCGCAACATCGCAATATTGCAACATTGCAATATCGCAACATCACAATATCGCTGGAGCATAGTATATGAAAATCATTCATTTAATGTGTTTTCCGCGAAATGTGATTTGCGATATGCGTCATCGCATATCGACAGTTTGAAGTTTTTCAGTGTAAGTGATATTTGATGCATGCGATCTGTGTGGGATTTGGATCAACGATTCAAGGTGTTGATGGGTGAAGTAAGCTTTAATATACCCCCAGAATAACATAAGGAATGGTTCATAGCCACGCTACTGCAACATATTAGGTTACCTTTGACACAGCAAAATATCATGACTCAATTTGAAGCATTGGAGATTGCAATGAAGGTGGAAGCTTCACCAATTGGGGATACTCAAGCAAGAGTATAGCAAATTCAGAGTCAACTAGCCAATTTGACCTTTGAAATGCAAGATCTCAAGAAAGGTAAAGAGACTAGATCAAAAGTATGGTGTACAAAATTAAAAGTAGAGGGTCATTATAAGGATCAATGCCCTGTGTTCAAAGATTATTTGGAAAGTGGAGTGCCTAATCCAGTAAATCCAGGGTTGTGGTACAAGATTTGTAGAACAAGAGGCCAACATCACTTTGAATATTTCTACCTATTACACAAGTATGTGTAGACCCCGAAGAATCTATTTTTCTACTTTTGTAGATCAATAAGCTATGATGAGAAAATTTTTTAAAGTTATGACTTGATGATGGAGCGCACTGCTGATGCTTTTAGACTGCAAGTTGAAGGACATACACACCAAGAGCTAGGGTAGCATGCTATTCATGGAGGATTTGAAAGACGACGACAAGGATGAGGATGAGGATCTGGTCAAGGACGTGGCTAGATTATTTGTCATAACTCTGGATAGGCAAGACACTTCGCAAGAGATTGTCAGAACCCTACGACAACCTGTAGTTACTGTAAGTCTTTTGATCATGTGATAGAATAATTCCTTGTCCTTATTGTGAAGATGAAGGAAAAAATGAACCAGCAGGCTACAAAAAATATTCAAATGATGACCGCTGAGCCGAGGGAGGATGAGCCGCACATCAATATTTTAACAAGAAGCAGAGCTGCGACTGGAAATGATAAAGCCAATGGGAAAAAGGAAGTTGAAGATACATGGGTAAGAAAAACTACTGAAAAATCTCCTTCATTTGATATCCTAAAGGAAAAGAAAGTATTCATGGAGGAGAGGTGAAGCTTTATGGATGATGGGGCTTTGACCTCTACCACACAGCCAACACAAAACAATAACTTTGAGATAGTACCAGCTATGACATAAGATGTGGATCCGAATATTTTGAAGTCTTTTCTGTAGACTTGCATGAAGTTGTTGAGAAATCAAAAGGTTGTAGAGGGATTGTAGGAATTGATAGACTCTTGTTCTTCTAAAGAGGTACCAGAGAGTGAGATGCATGTAGTGAATAATCTACATAGACACAAGAAGAAGACTAGAAAGGAAATGAGGCTTACAACGCAGATTGGAGAATATGACATGGATCAGGTTATCTTGGATCTAGGTTATGATGCCAATATCTTGCCGAAGCAGACTTGGGAATTGATGGGTAAGTTGAAGCTGCAATGGTGAACTATCTAGTTGAAGATGGTGAATCAACAGAAGATTGTCCCTCTAGGAATATTGTTAGGTGTCACAATAGACATTGATGGAGTGCGCACTACCACTAAATTTGAAGTGATTGAGATTGTGGATGATAGTAATCCCTATCCTGCATTGCTTGGATTAGACTGGGAATTTGATAACATGGCTATAATTAACTTAAAGAAAAGGAAAATGATATTTGAAAGCAATAATATGAGATTTATTGTTCCATTAGATCTGTCGGAGGAAGCGAGGTATACTAAAACTGTCAAAGAAGAGTACATCATGGATGACATCAACAACATTTGTCAAATAACCAAAAAATAAGAAGAATGGATTAACCCTACTGCAAATGGAAAAATGACTTGGGAGTAAGATAATTCATGCACTTCAGATTCAGAAGAGAAATTGGAAAACTAGCAAAACAAGTTGCATGGAATGTCTATAAGGCGATGCGCAAGGATCACTAAAGCAGTGTGTTGTATGACATCTGAGGTATGTGATTTACCTTTGTATGATGGTTTGGGTAATATAAATACATTATTTAGAGGTTATGAAAGACAGGTACCTGAATATCAGAGATTTTTAGCTCTGGATGAAGCACTAAGGGTCACTCCTGCTAGAGGGTGGGGTACTCATAAGAAGAATATAGGAGATTGGGAAAAGTGTAGAAGGTCGATGTGGGTAAGGTTTGGTCAAGTAGAAACAAAGCTTGTATATAAGTATGATGTCCAGACTGATCGTAGAGACCACATACATCTCTGTATGGTAGCTTGGGGAGAAATTCCGCGAGAAGAATGGGTGCATGGCTTCATCCATAACCTGGATTGAATTCCTTAGAATTGGTATCTGGAAACAGAGCTTCGATGTGGTACTTCTAGCTAGGAAGAAATGATTGATGGATTTATAATGACATTCATATTTAAAGATGATTTTCCACATATAGATGCAGCTCATAATATAGTTAAGAAGAAGATTTTTTAGAATGAAGTTCTAGTTATCTGGAAACCCGATTGGGCTATGCAAATACGTAATGTCATGGAATGCTATAATCTCACTGTGGAAGAGGATGGAGATGCTCATAATATTGACATCAAAGAATCAGAAGGTCATCACAAAGTAAATCGACCTAAGATAGAGATGCCTGATATAACGAATCCATTGAAGATGATGAAGTTGAATATAGGGTTAGAGGCTAAATCGAAGTACACAATAATAGGAGATTACTGGGATGAAGACACGGTTAGAAAGACAACAAATATCTTGCACGAATATCAGGAGTTATTTCCCACTAAGTTTTCAAATATGAAGGCCATAGTAGTGGATTTGGGATTTAGGAGGATTCCTCTGAAGCCTGGTACAAAGCATGTCAAGCAGATACCTTATAGACTGAATCCAAAATACAAGGAGAAGGTGAAAGAAGAACTAGACAAAATGTTAGTAGCTGGGATAATCGAGCCTGTCAAAGAGTCTGAATGGGTAAGTCCCATGGTGGTTCAAGAAAATAAGGAAAAAAAGGAAATCAGAATTTGTGTTGACTTAAGGAAATTGAATTATTCATGCCTGCATGACCCCTTCCCTACACCATTTACATATGAAGTATTGGACAATGTAGGAGAACATGAGGCCTATTCTTTCACAGATGGATTTTCAGGATACCATTAGACCAGAATTGTGTCAAAAGATAGACAAAAAACAAATTTTGTTATAGAGTGGGGCTCTTATCAGTAAATGGTGACGCCTTTTGGATTAAAGAATCTGCCTACTATATTTTTCAATGTTGTAGTTGTTGCCTTTAAATAATATATACACATGTTTCTAGAAGTATACTTTGACGATTAGAAAATCTATGGGCTATTGAAGAAGCACGTGGCAAGCTTAATGTTGATGTTGGATAATGTAGGTAGTACCAGATCCCATTCAACTTGAAGAAGTGCATATTTTTGGCACCATTGGGTATATTGTTGGGATATGAAGTTTGTAAACATGGATTAATGGTGGATCCCATGAATATCATTGTTATTGTGAACCTTCCAGCACTAAAAATAGTGACACAACTACGCATGACACTAGGGCACACTAGCTATTACAAAAAGTTTATAAAGGGGTATGCACTGAAAACTGCACTGATGAAGAAATTGTTGAAGAAAGATGTGACTTTTCAATGGGACGAAGAGTGCCAGAAAAGATTGGATGTATTGAAAGAGAAGATGGTAACTGCACCTATTCTAGTTTTCCCCTACTATAAGGAGTTCCATGTACATGTAGATGAATCATGCATAGCATTGGGTGTAGTGCTAGTGCAGCTAGGAGTAGGAGAAATTGATCATCCCATAGAATTTGCAAGTAGAAAAATATCCAAGGTGGAAAATAATTATAGCACGACATAATACATTGTGTGAACATTGAGAATTGCAGCTGTCACAGATATGGCAAACCCTAATTGTTATAGACATATTTGGGCACTGCAACCCCAATCACATATGTCCATAAACCAAGGGATTATAAACCCCTAAAAGTGTTGTTTCATACCCTAAAGGAACAAGTTCAGCTGATTATATCATCTGCCAGAAGTTCTCCATGAAAAACTACTCATAACTGGTCAAAACTGGACCATACAGATTGCTCCATGCATAGGGTGTGATGCATCTCACCTATTACACATGAGGGGTGTGATGCATACTGGAAATCCCTTCTGTAGGGTGCGATGAGTGAGAGCAGACAAATGGCAGAAGCAGTTTGCTAGGTGGAAACCCAGAGAATCTTCTAGAAACTGCTCATATGACACTTGCCTCTCTAGATTCACCCAGGGATGAGTAAGAGATCTGAAATCTCCAAGTGGAACCAAGAACTATCAGTGAAATGACACTAATCAAAATCCCAGAAGCTAACTCACTCTCTTGTAAACATCTATATATGTATCCCTCATCCTAGAGATCCAAAGGTTGGAATTTTGTAATTTGCAAGGAAGTGTTGTTGGTTTCTCTTTGACGACATTGTTGGGTGATCTTGCTTTGTATGAGGTGAAGATGGCTTTCATGTTGAGAGGATGATGCTAGATTAGATAGCTTGGTTGTAATCCTCTCTTCTACTACTTCTATCAATCAAGCTATTTGAGTTTTCCTCCATATGCTTGTATATCTCTTAATCTTGTATTTGTATATGCATTTATATGGTTAATGTACATCTGATCCTACATTTTTTATCGTTATAGATCTCTATGCTTTGATGGTATTTTGCTTCTTTGACTCTACAGGTGTTCTTTGAAGTAGGACAAGTGAGAAAGGAGTGGCAAAAGCTCTATCAAGGGAGAGAGGAAACGAGCAAGGAGACTAGCGAAAGACTGAGGGTGGTACTCTTTGCTTCTCTCTCATCTATCTCTCATAAAGGAAAACACAAGTAACTTTATTTTGTTTGTTTCTAAGATAGCTACCTATCTTAGTGGGACTAGTAGCTCTGAATGGACACTAGTTTTCCCAATAACAAAATGACGACTCCATCGGGGAGTGAATATTTTATTTGTTTTGTTACTGTTATTTGCTTTATAAACCATAGATGGAGCTTGAAGTTAAGCCAGCTAGCCTTCTGTAGAGCTATAAAAAGGGTCTCTTTCACCTCTAATTACCTCACATTAATATTTCAATCCGGGAGCATTTTGTTATTTCAAAGAGTGTCTCAGTCTGAGGCTATCATTTGTCAGAGTAATGCTAGTAGTACAGTGTTCAAAAATACAAGAGTAAACGGATGCTTGTCTACACTAAGTTACTTCAAAAGAGTAAATCACACACTCAGAAAACTAGGAAACTTATCATTCAAGGGTTCGGCAGTGATCACCCATCCCTTTAGAAACTGATGGAAAGAAAATTAGAGAACAGACCATGGGTCTGGGAGCCAGACAGTAAATGCCGAGGCTCACTACAGCCTTAGATCGTCCCTCACACCAAAACAACAAATGCTAGTAAATGGAACGACAGATAAGAAAATGGAACGGCAAATAAGAAATCGAACAGCAAATCTGGAATGGAACAACAATTATGAAATGGAACAACAATTCTGAAATGGAACAACAATCTTAAAAGGAACAGTAGCTAAACAACTGAGTCTCACAAGCAGTAATCAAACTTAATCTACTAACTCAAATGCATTAATCGTAATCAAACAACAATCTTTCACTCTTAAGGCAGATCAAGCAACACACACTAATGGAACAGCACTGATTACGGATAAGTTATGAAACAGCGCTTGGAAACCATATACGCACACAACACGCTTGAATAGTAATCTGATCTAAGCATCAATCTCAATTAAAAGGAATACGACTGCATTTCAAAAATAGAACAGCGTTACTTCTTAATCCAACAATCATAAAGAACATAACTTTCAAGATGAATCCTGTAACATGAATGTACAACACAAAAGCTCTATAACAAAATAGTAACAATGTCTGGTTAAAACTAGTAATAATCAATCAACTCTGAAAGGAGAAGTAATATAATGCAGAGTCAATACAACAGTTCTGTCTGTAGAAACCTTAATGAATTAATCTTAACAGAGCATGTGATGTAAACTTATAAAGCATATCAGATTACCAAATAACGATGGTAAGCAAACCATGCAGAAATCAAATCTTAATAATACAGAAGCAAGTGTGCTCCGGGGCTGGGCCCTTAGCCTCCAAGGGTACACTTCTTTAGGTTAATCCAAATGCAGAGATGAAATAATCACCAAGTTTGTATTAATGCATGAAACAAAATTGCAATGAACCAATTCTTATCGAGACTCGATGATCAAAGTTTTGATCTTAACAGAAATTACATAAAAGCATAATCATGTTCCCCCTTTTAAAGCTAACAGTGTTGTCCCTTTATATAAGGGTGACGGCGGAGATGTCTAAGTAACAAGATAGATAAAGCAGAGATCCCTCAGGATCAAGGATCCTGAGGGATTCGCCGAACCGTTAATCCTTAATCATCTCTTTTCCCTCCTGCACCGAGCTGGTGCCTTCTCCTCCTTTTCAGGGCCGATTTGCTTTGATCTGCTCAGCCTTGTTTGCATTCGATCTCCCGTCAAAGGGACAGTGGTTACCTAGTCCTTGTCTTTTCCTTTGTAATAGAAAATCCTCGTTTTCACCCCTTCCTGCACAAGGGAATGATAATTGTTAGCGGTTAAGTCTTGCATATCAATCTCACATGTTTTGTTATAATTCTTTATCGTTTTCCAAGTTCATGATGCAAAAAGGTTTACAAGTTCTACTGAAAAGCCACTGAAATGATCATCAAAAACATACCTTTTTAGTACTCCACACACCCCCTGCTTACCCTGTTTCATGCCCTCATGAACACGTTGTAGTTGACATGCAAGGCAGTGAGAGAATAGGCTGGAGAAGGAATTTCATGCGGAGGCCTACAGCCATGATGAGTAACTAGGTAGTCAAAGAAATGACCTGTTTGACCCTCAGGCATCTCATACAGGGCTTGGTATCCAGGTGCAGGGTGCCAAATAATTGGACTGCGGAACCTATATCCTAACCAGGATGGCCCTGCTCTCAAAATTCTTTCGCCATAAAGGTGCAAACGATTGGCAGCTAATTTAAAATTCTCATACTTAAACGGTTCCCTGAGTTGGATATTCGGATTAGAGATTTGATACCGAAATTTAGCTGCGTCAATGGCAAGGTCTCTAATAGAAAGAAAATATTCTAATCCTTGTCGAATGAGTGCCTCATGCATGGGTCCTAATGTTTCAATGACACCGGGAGTCTTCATGAGGTTTCTATGTGCTTTCCACAATTGTACTGGGTTCCTAGGCTCAGCCCTTACCCACAAATCTAGGCCATTTTCTTTCCTCTGGAAAGTATTATAGGCTTTGAGCCATTTAATCTGATTAACCCCGAATGAGATGAATGCCTGCAATTGGATGTCTCCAACAAAAGGGCTAGGGTTCAGCTCAGTCTCCTAGTCTAGTACAAGGTTGCGCAAATAGAATTCGCACAGCAGTCTTTGGACCTTCACCCCGTAGTGTTTACAGCAGTCTATAAAGTCATTGACAATATTAATTTGTATGGGAGCACCTGCTTTAACAACTTTTATTTTAAATTACAAATACCGTTCCAGTAAAAACATGGCATAATTTTTGGCAGGGGCCCTACATGCTAAGACGACATTGTATAAATAACATAAGGTATCCATCTACTTGATAATAGTATCTAGTCTACGAGTTACCTTTGCAACTTTCTCTTGTTCCTTCCTCCAACCTTCAAAGGCCTGGCTTTCGGATTGATTGACGTTCCTAAGTTGTTGATGTAGTTCTTCATACCTTTCGCGAGGGACCGTTTTCTCTCTAAGTTTTTCTTCTTCTTGCTGAGCTTGTTTCAACCCCTTGCGCAAGGTTACTGTTTTTGGATCTCTTCTCCATGCAGCAGTGGAGGCCGGGAGTTTTACCTGAACTTTCTTATTCCGTTGCTTTGAGTTCAGAACCCTTATCACCCCTAAGGGTGGTGCCTCCGTCTGAATTTTCTTGTCACAAGTCATCATATCATCCATTTCTATTTTAACATGAATATCAGTTTTCTGTTGTTCCTTTTCAAATGGAACAACAGTCTATTCTTCAGCATCATTTGGAACAGTAGCTGGATTTTCAACAGGGTTTTGAACAACAGGACGAATTTTGGTCCTCCGCCTTTTTGCCTTGCGGAGTTTTACTGGAGTGGTCACCTTTTTCTTCCCTGCAGTCTTTCTTACCCTCTGCCTTGCTTTCAGGATCCTGATCTATTGGTGGACCTGGGCTATTATGCTCAATAATCTTTGTTGTTCCTTTTGCAATTCTCTAATTTCAAAAATTTCATTAGAAGGAACAGTAGGCTGTCTACTGCGGCCTGGGCCATGACTAGTCCCTGGATCTTCCTCCTGGGGTGTTTCTTTAGTGTTCTGCTCCGGCTGTTCTGGGGTAGGAACCCTAACTGGTTCTGTCAATTCTTTGGCAACTTCTTTTTTTGCCCCTACTTCCTCCGGAATTTCTTCCGGTGCCTTAGGAACGGATTATTCCTATTCAGTATCTCTTATTTCTTCTTCATCATGAACAGGCAGATTTACTTCTTCTTCCTCTTTTGCATGTGGTTTTTCAAGTGCATTTTCCTCTTGGGGTTTGTCATGTAGGTATGATGGACTAGAAGGTTGGCCATATTCACCCATATTGGCCAAGACTGCGGCCAATTCGTCTTCTCCCACTAGGTCCTGCAATGGGCTACCTTCCTGCTGTTCCATTTCCCCCTCCTGTTTGGATTGTTCAGCTTCTGCCTCAGAATGCTCAGCTTCTGTTTCAGAATGCTCAGCTTCTGTTTCAGAATGCTCAGCTTCTTCCTCATTTTCTTCTTCGGATTTCTCGGCCTCCTCTTCAGATTGCTCGACCTCTTCTTTCTCTTCTCCTTCAGAAAGATTGCTGAAATTCCCTTCCTGCAATAGTTCTGGAGTAGAATTTTCAATTTCTTGAAAGTCCTGCTCTTCAGTTTGACTATGCACCTCAGCAAAGGCTACAGATGGTGATCCTGTGGCCTGAAGGGAACTAGTAGGCTGCTTAGAAATGATTTTCTTGGGTCCTACTGATGGCTGAGATTCTGTTTTCTTATAGATTTCGTCTATGAAGCTCGTTCGGCCAAGGGTTACCGGCCCCTTATCTTTTTCAGGCTTGGGTGGAGGTTTGATGTTTTTTTCTGGTCTTTTCTGCTTAGTCATGCACTCAAATGAACTACTAAATTCTATTCAAACAAAGCAATAGCAAATCTGTTAGGAAAGCGGACAGGGGAGCAGGGCTTTTACATGCTCTGTACGCAGGTTCTTACCTTACGTTTTTAAAATCTAACTCTTCCCTAGCAGGCTCTTACACTACTCTGAAAAGAGGACAAATGGCTACACTCTTTCCCTGACAACGGCGCGAAAATGTAGAGCTATAAAAAGGGCCTCTTTCACCTCTAATTACCTCACATTAATATGTCAATCCAGCAGCGTTTTGTAATTTCAAAGAGTGTCTCAGTCTGAGGCTATCATTTGTTAGAGTAATGCTAGTAGTACAGTGTTCAAAAATACAAGAGTAAATGGATGCTTGTCTACAACTAAGTTACTTCAAAAGAGTAAATCACACACTCAAAAAACTAGGCAACTTATCAGTCAAGGGTTCGGCAGCGATAACCCATCCCTTTAGAAACTGATGGAAAGAAAATTAGATAACAGACCACGGGTCTGGGAGCTAGACAGTAAATGTCGAGGCTCACTACAGCCTTAGATCGTCCCTCACACCAAAACAACAAATGCTAGTAAATGGAACGACATATAAGAAAATGGAACGGCAAATAAGAAATCGAACAACAAATCTGGAATGGAACAGCAATTCTGAAATGGAACAACAATTCTGAAATGGAACAGCAATTCTTAAAAGGAACAGCAGCTAAACAACTAAGTCTCGCGAGCAGTAATCAAACTTAATCTACTAACTCAAATGCATTAATCGTAATCAAACAACAATCTTTCACTCTCAAGGCAGATCAAGCAGCACACACTAATTGAACATCACTGAATACGGATAAGTTATGAAACAGCGCTTGAAAACCATATACGCACACAACATGCTTGAATAGTAATCTGATCTAAGCATCAATCTCAATTAAAATGAATATGATTGCATTTCAAAAATAGAACAACGTTACTTCTGAATCCAACAATCGTAAAGAACATAACTTTCAAGATGAATCCTGTAACATGAATGTACAACACAAAAGCTCTGTAACAAAATAGTAACAATGTTCGGTTAAAACTAGTAATAATCAATCAACTCTGAAAGGAGCAGTAATATAATGCAGAGTCAATACAACAGTTCTGTCTATAGAAACCTTAATGAATTAATCTTAACAGAGCATGTGATGTAAACTTATAAAGCATATCAGATTACCAAATAATGATGGTAAGCAAACCATGCAGAAATCAAATCGTAATAATACAGAAGCAAGTGTCCTCCGGGGCCGGGCCCTTAGCCTCCAAGGGTACACCGATTTAGGTTAATCCAGACACAGAGATGAAATAATCACCAAGTTTGTATTAATGCATGAAACAAAATTATAATGAACCAGTTCTTATCGAGACTCGATGATCAAATTTTTGATCTTAACATAAATTACATAAAAGCATAATCATGTTCCCCCTTTTAAAGCTAACAGTGTTGTCCCTTTATATAAGGGTGACGGCGAAGATATCTAAGTAACAAGATAGATAAAGCAGCGATCCCTCAGGATCAAGGATCCTGAGGGATTTGCCGAACCGTTAATCCTTAATCATCTCTTTTCCCTCCTGCGCCGAGCTGGTGTCTTCTCCTCCTTTTCAGGGCCGATTTGCTTTGATTTGCTCAGCCTTGTTTGCATTCGGTCTCCCGTCAAAGGGACAGTGGTTACCTCGTCCTTGTCTTTTCCTTTGGAACAACAACTCCTCGTTTTCACCCCTTCCTACATGAGGGAATGACAATTGTTAGCGGTTAAGTCTTGCATATCAATCTTACATGTTTTTTTATAATTCTTTATCGTTTTCCAAGTTCATGATGCAAAAAGGTTTACAAGTTCTACTGAAAAACCACTGAAATGATCATCAAAAACATACCTTTTTAGTACTCCACACCTTCGAACTGCTTTTGCTATGCAATTGCAAAGTAGATCAACGTTGCTTCAGTCAATCTCTGGGTTGGTTTATGAACTAAACATTTAGCTTGAAAACATCCTAAGTGCCCTGGTGGTATCTCAAATAATCTCATTAGATCAGCCCCTATACTTTGTGTTTACTAACAATCATTAGCTCAACCTAAATCCCTGAACTTAGCTGCAAACTGTGAGTAAAAACCAAGATCAGTCTCGTCCCTGGACCATCGCACTGTCTCTTCTTGGAAATCTAGATGCATCGCACCTCCCGTGTGTTGTAGGTGAGATGCATCCCTGTTTCCCTGTGTTACAGGTGCGATGATTGAATAAGACTATTTCCGCCTACAGATTTTGGTTTTTTCTTCATTGTCTTCAGCTTTATTCAGTAATTTTGCTGTCTATGATCAGTATATCTCTGTTGAAACCATCTTCCTTTGCATTATTCAGCCTCCATCAGAAGGAATTGTGAATGTTTTTTATGTATTTTTCATCATTTATAGTTCTCCTTTGCAAATAGTAGCTTAATCGAACTGTCGTCTTTTGATTTGAAAGTGTCGCAAGTGTCGTTTTTAGTCAAGAAAAAGAGTGTCGCAAAGCATTCCTCTTTTAGATAGTCGATTACACTTTTGCCATTGTATTTGATTTGAATTAATAGTATTTCAAGTGTCGAAAGCAATTTTAAATTCGAAATCGCAAAGTGTCGTCTTGGCCTTACTTTCGTTTTTGAAAAGAAAATTGTTAGTACTGTCGCTTTGAAAGAAGATAGTTCAGATCTATACTTAGTTTTCTTTTTTTCATTCTCACATTAAGGAAACTAAAAAACAATACATGCATGTGCATTTGCATTAAGACTGCATGCTGAAGTTGATTTAGGAAAAGTGCATCTAGTGTGTGCTCTCTACTCTATGTTGAAAGAATTTCATTTCTCTTTCCTTAGTAGCTAAGATTTTCATTGCAAAAAAGAAAGTAAATGATTGTTTATCATCTTAGATTGCATATTTAGGAATTGTATATCTACATCACGCGGTGAACCTTAAAGGAAAACTTCTTAAGAAAGATCAACTGTAAAATAAACTTCAATGAACATAAAAACACTTTGGAACCTAACGCACAACATTTAGAAGTCTAGGCTAGAGACGTATTCCGGCATCGTAAAGCCTGGTAACTATCGCTTTCATCGTAGGTTGGGTGATTCCTCCTCCTTAAGATGACAAGTGCCAGTACAGACTTGTGCTCCCATGTACCATCGAGTATATATTGGGAGACCACAATAGGCTACATCCTTTATCCTTAGGAAGCCGTGTCTGTCGCCCTATCGATCGCAATGCACTGAACACAGCATTCGAAAAGATTGATTGCCATACCGTAAAAAGTATTCTGAAGTTTTACGATTGGTTTGGTAATCCCTCTGTCTAGATTTCCAGAGTAGTCAGTTTCATTCCTTTTCAGATTCCCTAAAAGAAAAGGTCCATCTGAGCAGTTGTCACTTCAGGCTCATTAAAAATCAAAGGCGACTAGAGTCATCTTTAGCTTTTTCTTGACTCTTAAAAATTGAAAAAGAAAGTTGTGTCAAAGCGTCATAAAATTTATTTTAATTGGAATAACGTCACTGTTCCCTCATTGCTTTTAGGTTGAGAAAATGGAGTCTTATAATCAAGGATTCCCCCTTGGGGGAAATCCTAGTCCTTTCTCCTCTTGGGGAGATGTTGGTGGTCCACGCATGGCTACATTGTCCCTTCCAGGACTCACAATTGGTCTGCCAATATGGCTTTTCTCGACCTCTGTCGTTCAAAACACCACAATTCCTGAGCAATCAAAACAGCAACCAGATGACCCTGAAGTCGCTTCCCCACCTTCTACTTCGTTTGTTTCTCCCTCTCCTTCTTCCTCTTTGTTTGGTGAAGCTAGTAATGCTAAAAACCAAGTAACCGAGAAGAAGAAGAAAGGGAAGGAGAAGAAGAAGAAGAATCCAATGACGAAAGGGCGCAACAATGCATCATCTGGTGAAAATCCACACACTACACCTTCCAAACCTAAATCTCCATGTGTCATTTGCAAGGGAGATCACTATCATCGAGATTTTCCCTGCATCCCATGGATCCTGAGGGACTGGTCTCCCCGCTTGCACAATCCGGTGTCTTCAACCTCTAACGATCACGTTGAGATCACACCATCAACTAGTGCAAACGAAGCCAACGGAAAGAAAGGAAGATCTAAATTTCCTTGTAGACTGTGTGAAGGCGATCATGTCCTCCACCGTTATCTTTTCCTAGACGAAGCTAAAAGAGTCTTGGATAACCATCCTGTGTCACTACAACGACTTCCTCCTGGATACAAGAAACTCTTGTCGAGTCCATCGCTAGTTGAAAATTCGGCTGACACATCGTTGTTGTCAGTAAAAGCACCTATCATTGAAGATAAACCCTCTTAGTCCACACCGAACCAAAGTCAACAGGTCGAGACGATAGTCGACCCAGTCTTGTCTTCAGAAGGTCCACCTTCAGATGATACTGTCACTAAAGAGAATGAGGACAACATCGTTCAAATTATTTTCATAAACATAGACTACGATGAACATGGGGGCAATCTACCCATTCCTTTACAGCAGGAAGGAAGTTCGTCAGAGATTTACCCAGCCATTTATTCGGTCCCACATCCAAGCAATCTAGTCATTTCCTTCAATTAGAATCTAATAGGCAGACCCCGCCTAGCATCTAATGTACCATTACGAATCATAGTACAATCTTATAGAATGATCATGGTTGGTACTATTATAGATGAAGGGGCTTCTATGAGTATCCTCTCCTCAGCTGCTTGGGAAGCAGTTGGTTCGCCATCGCTTCTACCTGAGATTCGAAATCTAACAGGCTTCAACAAAGGAACCAGTCGACTGTTAAGGATCCTTCCAAATTTGTCTATAACTTTGAGAAGGAAAATTGTTCATCTAAACGTGATGGTAGTCCAAGGACCTCTAGATTACAATCTACTCCTTGGGCATGACTACATTTATAGCATGGGAGCTATTGTTTCTTCACTCTTTCAAGTGATTTGTTTTCCACATGAAGGCAGAGTGGTCCAGCTCATAGACAAACGTTTCTTCCCTGGTTCAAACATAGCTATTAGTCAAATTACATCCCTAATTGGTATTTTTGCACAAGGAATGTCTCATCAATCTCCAGTCCATCCACCTGATGATCGCGAGTGATTCGGTGATTGTGACTGAAACCCAGGAGGCATGCACCCTGGTCTGCTTCGGTAGGAAAACCCCAAATATAAGGTAGGTTTCCGCATAGGAATATGACTAGTCTAATACCCCTGTCCATTTAGGAAAATAGATTTGGACTGGAAAAGGATTCCCCCTTCAAAGATTATGTGATTGGCATTGAAAACAGTCACCTTTGTCCATTTCTATGGACATCACCATGGAAGTGTTTTGTCTGCGACACGGATGGAACAATCTTGCTAATGCGAGAACTTCCATATGGTGACTTGGAAACTCTACTTTATACTTGGGGGCATGCAAACCTCTTGGCATGCAAGTGAAAAGCGACCATTTATTTTCTTAGTTTGTAGGTTCTTAACCCTTTAAACTCGTAGGTTGGTCGTTCCTAGCTTGCATAACGAAAGGCTCAGGAATAAAGTTGCGCATGGGGCAAGCTCCTTAAAAAATGAACCTACTGATGAGACATCCTTATTATACGACTGGCACAAGCAGTTTTACGTGAAGTTCAAGTTCGTTAAAAAATAAACCTAGCCATGAGCAGTTTTATGCGAAGTTCAAGCTCATTAAAAAATAAACCTAGCAATGAGCAAATGTTTCCCCAAAGTTTAAGCTCATTAAAAAATGAACCCACCTTCAATAAATAATCTTTCCAATCGCACAACTATCAGCTTTTGAACCTTGGTCGTGTTCTTACCATCACCTTCACTCTTTTTTAGCCGATCATACGCCTCCATTTGATTGTTTACCCTTTTGAGGAACAGCTAGGATGAGTGATTCTATTAGCCACCTTCTTTACACTACCATGATTGAAAAGTTCCAAACCCTACCTAGAACCAGTTGCTATCCAAAAACATCACTCATTCCTCAAAAAACATGTCTCCTTTAAGCTCTTTTCATCTGACTCGTAAAAAATGAAAATATTAATGAGCAATTGGCCTCTCCAGCTCGTTAAAGAAATCAGAAGTGCCATCCCTCCTCTAGATTTTAATCTTTTTGGACCCGAGGGATTATTACACAAAAATATTGAGCGCTTGTCTTGTTCAGCTCATTAAAACTATCGAAAAAGTCATCCCTTTCGTATTATTGTATACTTTTTCAGACTTAAGGGATTACATTATGAAAAAGGACTACTGGAGTTTCCTTTTCGTCCCTCTTTAGATTCTCTAAAATTGAAAAGGACCGAGTTATCTTTGTCGTTAAAATTTTTAAAACAATAGCAACAAACTTGTCCATGCAGACAAGAGCGAGTTTCACTATCGCTAGGCTCGTTAAAACATAGCGACAGGTTTGCCCGAAGGGAAAATTATAGAACAAGCATATGTTATCCTCCTCAAGCTTGACAAAAATAAAGAGGTACTGGTTAGCAATGACTGGGGAAAAAGGGAAGAAAACTTGAATAACTTCATTGGTAGCAGGTCGCTCTTGAACATGACACTTTCACTCCATCACAATGATTGAGTCAGGTTGGGTTATTCCATTCACTGGCCATATCACCATTGGTCCACCACACCATCCATTTTTGGGGTTAACGCTACCAATCCATTTCAGTATCGCTGATATGCTCAAGAGAAGTCACTCAGAGAATTCACCAACCTAGCTAACGCCTCATCTGCTGCAATACCTTCACTCTCCATTTTTCATGACCGCCACCCTGAACCTTATATCATCAGATTGTTTTCACCTCCACAAAATAATTTGCTTCGTTCCATTTCGTAGATGTGGGATTCATTATGGCCCTCCTACAATGGGTCACTTCTTGTTGACATCAACTCATTATCCAAGAAGTTTACTTAGGAACAACCCTTTCAGTACTTTGAAGCTT
This sequence comes from Pinus tabuliformis, assembly GCA_031772625.1. NCBI lineage: Eukaryota > Viridiplantae > Streptophyta > Pinopsida > Pinales > Pinaceae > Pinus > Pinus tabuliformis. Next base: position 158,885,348 of record CM062812.1, on the reverse strand, counting down.
GCATGCCTCAATGGCAAGTTTCTCACTTCTGGCGACAGGTTTACATCAATGGCCTTTGACCGAAAGATTTTACGTGGTGTTTGACATCAACTCATGTATTCACACCACGTGAATTGTACTGCAGTACCTTGAGGGTCATCATCATTATGTTGGAAATAATACTGAGAGGGGGGGTGAATCAATATTATCAAGTCAATAAAACTTTTTCATTTCCATACTTAGATACATATACGCTACTTCAATTAAGGGAACCCGTGTATATATGCAACTGTGTCTAATGCAACTAGCGTATATCCAGAATACTTATGATTCAGTTAATCCATTAAATGTTGATCTTTAGTTAGTGCATCAGAACTTCATTAAACATATGTACTGTAAGAAGGTGCAGTAAAACAGATCATCACAAACAAGAAGCACACATGAACACCATGATATAAGGTGGAAACCCAATGTGGGTGAAAACCACCTGCTGCAAGTCGTCTCTATCTTCTTTTAATTAGAAACTTCTTTTTCAATGATTTTGTACTGGTGCAGTCCTTTACCAGTACGCAGGCTGCAACCTGCAGAGAGCTACAACCCTCTCTCGTTTTCTAAACTCTCCTGGATGGGAGCTACAACCCCCTTAGCTCTTGTACTAGCTGATCCATTTACTAGTACGTAGGTGCCTGCCTACTGAATGCTCCAATATTCACTCGTTCTCTAGCTACTACTGGAAGGGAGCTACCACCCCCTTTGCTCTTGTACTAGCTGATGAACTAGTACATAGGCGCAGGCCTACAATCTCCTTTCATCCTCCAGGGACCACATTTCATACATTTTCAGACTGGATACTCCTGAAGCACAACACTATAATCTGAAGGCCACGTTTCTTCAAATTTTCATACTAGACCCATAAATATCATTGAAGCACAAAACAATCAATCCTAGCATCAACAATCTCTGAATCACTGAAACACTGAAACCCTGTCAACAACACAGTCACCAGAACACAGAGCAGAACATTGAACTCTGTAACAATATCAAGAACCAACTGTATCATCACAAACATGCATCAGAGTGAATACGCTACTTGGAAGTGTTGAACCAGCGTGTATACGCAACTTCACCAAAGCAAACCAGCGTATATGTCATTAATTATTTATTCATAACTTCTCTGCACTTCCTGACTTCATACATACCCAGATCATTACATATACAAGGATAATATGTGTGTTAGCACCCAGATCTAGTCCATCAGATCACATAAATATGAGTCATTATGATCCTGATCCAATATTAGTTCTCATCCATCAATACTGAAGCTAAACACAATCAACCAATCTGAATATGCAGAATACTGACACCATTAAACTGTCATCAACAATCAAAACCACCTATAACTTCAGACATCATAGCTCAAATGGTATACGCTACTACAATGAACCAAACCCGTGTACATACGCGCTTACATCAAAGCCAACCCGCGTACAGATCTATAAATATTCAATCATGACTTGCAGTGATTTCAAACTTAAGTTAAACCCAGTTCAGTTCATTACATGCGTCGGTATACAGACTATAATAAACATAATCAACCATATAGAGATAGTTCATTTCAAACCATTTGATCCCGATCTATCTTTAGATCTTGTTCTCCATCAACCGGTGAGATCCCTCCTTAGCTCAGATCAAGCAATGCATCATCAACCCATAACCTGCATACTGGATCTCCTCATTCATCAGATATTCAAGACTTTTTCGATGCACTTGCCTAATGATCTTCTTCTCCTTTTATAGTCTTGGGCCTTGCTCAATACCATGGTCCAAAACCATAACAAACCAATACCATGGACCCAATACTTGGGATCAACACTTCTGACGAGATACCATGGTCCAAAACCATATGTTCAAGTACCAAGGACTAACTACCACGGACCAAAGGTAAGTTTTCCAACATATATGTGCTTTTCCTTGCATGAAAGTGCGTGTATACGCATATGTGCCTTTGTAACGTCTAACCCACATGTATACGTGGCTCGGTCATGATGAACCTGCGTATATATATTTTCTCTTCATTATTGTAGTCTGATCATCAAATCCTTGCTGTTGACCTGCTGCACTATGATCTGTCATCTGTGTGATTTTCCATCAAGGACAACACTTGTCTCATAATGCCAACAATCTCCCCCTTTGGACTTGATGGCAAAGCTAACTTGTCACACGTAGAACTATCATCTGATTCCTTTGAGCTGTCCTACATCCCATGCATTCAGTCACATCTGATATCTCTTCTGAAGATTCTTCTAGTTATAACTAAGTGAGATGTTCTTCTATGAGTGGGTTGCCATCAAGTACAGCACATGCATCATAATGCCAACAATCTCCCCCTTTGGACTTGATGGCAACAACACCAAATCACTCTCGCCCTTTGACATCAAGGGCAAAGGGTGGGCCAAGATATTCTCTTTCTTTAGTAAACATTCCGCTGTCCATACTCCCCCTGAGTACCTACTCAAATCTCTGAGTGAGCTCCCCCTTTGAATATGCCAAGGTGTACCAATCTGACCATGCTCCCTCTGAGTACATGCTAAAGTTTCTACTCTGCTGAAGTGTGTCGTTCATGCTCCCCCTGACTGTAAGCAAGGTCTGCAAAAAGATGTTCTACAAGAAGAACATGACTCTATACATCATAAGTGACCTTCCTAGCACCAAAGACTCATACATCCATCTCCCAACCAAGTGGGGATATACCAGAATTGACTCATCTACCCAACCAAGTGGGGATACATCAAAACTTTACATATGATAACCAAGTACATTACATCATTCATCCCAGGCATAGTGGGGAAACCAAAATAGGTTGTTACATGACCTTGATAGAAAGAAGATATACATGACATAGAGACGAAATATCAAGACTATGCAAGTCACCAATAACTACTATCAGCAGCATCAGTCAATCACTGTACAGATCAACAACCATGTTCTCCTTCTGTTCTCCTTTCTGCAGCTGATCCACCTGAACCAAAAATAGCTTGAGTACTTGAACCAAGAGCTTCTAAAGATATGCGAACAATGCATTATTAGAAGATTATCTGCTCCCCCTGAATCCTGTACTGACAGACCCATGTCAGACTGTCTTTACCCAAGGTCTGTCCCTACTGATATCCTCCAAATTAACATATACGCAACTGTATCCACAGAAACAGGCGTATATACGCGGATACTACTCATAGAACTCGCGTACAACCACTTCCAGATCAGCAACCTGTAAATGTCCTGTAGAGTATAATTCATCAACCTATAACAAAGTATGTCTGCATCAATTCATCCCTTTGAACAGAATTCTGCATATGTAATACAGATTCATTCACATTATATCATGTGTGAAACCACCATAGCCATTTCATCAACATCAAGATCCAAGTATCATTACTTGGGAACATCTGCATCAATCAACATATGTAAGTATCAACCCATCATCATATAGATAAGAACTCATCATCATGTCTCCAACAAAGCAACTTTGAGTAGTCATCCATGTATCAGCACTATGTATCTTGAGCTCAAGCTCATTTGACAAAATTTCTTGATATCATCAACAGCAACAATCCTTATCCACAAGAGTGCCTGCATCATGACTGTATTATATGATCTTTATGCATATGACCACAGTAGCATATGAGTGGCCCATTATCAAGTACTTTGTACTTCTCCTTATCCTTATGAAGATCACCATGTAAGCATCATATATGCACCATCTAAGAATCAATCCACAAATATGATCTGAACATCTACTATGTAACCCCAAGAATCATATGAGATTTTATCATGGACAACTCATCATAGCAAGATATATCATAAACATCATCACCAAGGACTATTAACCATAATGCCAACAATACATTATTAAAGGCATATGCTCCCCCTCAACTTGTGCCATTTGTTAGATCTAATCATGCATATATCAAGACATCGTCATCATCAAGTTAGGATCAAAACATTCTAAACATCTTACAAGTATCAAAACATTTCCACACATTCTCAGCAGATTGTAACTATTAAGCAATAGAGCAAATAATGGACTGAATCATATCATATCCCTTTTCTGAGCCTGTCCCCACTGCTTTTCCTCAGACTGACATATACGCAACTTTGTAGTGTCTAACTCGTGTATATACGCGACTTCCCTTTATGAAACTTGCGTATGAGATTCAGGACACTGAAGTTTTATAATTTCAGCTCCCTCTGAGTCTGTTATTTCTGTGTTGTACTGTGTCTGAGTACATTGTGCTATGCCACATCTTTCTGGCTGTACTTCCTTCTTCTTCCATATCTTCAAGTGTGATGATGTTTTCTCCTTTTGGGTGATGTTCGTACTTTGTTCCTGCATTCCTTTGCTATATGTCCAAGCTTGTTACATGCATAACATCTTACATGTTTCATATTCCTCCTGTAGTAATCAGCAGCTTTGTGACCAAACATATTGCAAGCAAAGCAATATCCATTAAAGTACCTGGAATGTGATGATCTTTCTGTGTGATGATCTTGAAACATTCTTCTTCTGCATCTAGCTGCAACATGTCCAAGATTATGACATTCATAACATTCAATATTATTTATCTGAGTAAATGGCCGACTATTACTACCATAGTTAGGAGTAAAATATTTTCTTTGAAGAATCTCTTTCCTTGATTGTTGATGGGGTTGACCTTTCATCTCCTTGTTGATCATTTTAGATTTCTCTCTAGAGTTCTTTTCCTCACCTTGTGAACTAGATTCATCTTCAATAGATTCATGGAAACCAAGACCAATCTTGATAGCAGGAGACCTTTGACTACTAAGAATATCATCCAAGGCTTTAGTACTATCTTGAAATCGTAACAGTTTATCCTTTTCTTCTAATTTACCTTTTAAGATATTTACCTCAATCTGAAGTTGTTCTTCCTTTTCTAGACATTGCTTCTTCAAAATTTCTTCAAACCTTCTTCCTTCTTCCATTTGTTGCCTTAGTTTGAGAATCTCCTTTTCTTGTTCTTCATTCAGATCCTGCTACATTTGACGAATTCTAAAGGCACATTCCAGCTGAGATTTTAAGTTGATAACTTCGTTTTCCTATTTTTCAATAGCTTGGAGTAGATCTTTATTCTGCTTCTTTGATTCTTCAAGATCTTCCTTTAGCGAGAGGGTCGTAGCTTCAATACTTTCATAATAACTGGATCTATCTCTGAGTTTCTTGATTGTTATGTTCTTTTCATTGACTTCATTTCTTAATGATGTCACTTCATCCTGCAACTTTTAATATTTTTCCTTGAATAGCTTCCTTACCTTGTTATCTTCCTCACATTGAGTTTTTAGTCTGGTAGCTACTTCTTTGAAGGCACCATGCTTTATGTTCAATAGCTTTTCCTCATCTCTAATTTTGTCCGTCAGCCTTTTAAATTCTTCCTCTATTTGATATCTTTCTTGCTCACCCATAAAAGAAAATTCAGTTTTTCGCTATCACTTTCATCTTTTCCAAAAGGATAGATAGTTGGAACATCAGAGGATAACACAGTCATACCTGATAGTTCATCTTCATTCTGAAATGATTCTGAATCTGAAGTGCTTCTTCCACATAATCCCCAATCGATTCTCCCACTGTCATAATTCTTCTGAGATGTCTTCTTCTGCTTAGGCTCTTTCTTCTTAAGCTTCTTTCCCATTGTTCCACGGATCTCCTTCAAGCGATCAAGCTTCTACAAAAGGACCTGCTCTGATTCCAATTGTTGGAAATAATACTGAGAGGGGGGGTGAATCAGTATTATCAAGTCAATAAAACTTTTTCATTTCCATACTTAGATACATATACGCTACTTCAATTAAGGGAACCCTCGTATATACGCAACTATGTCTAATGCAACTAGCGTATATCCAGAATACTTATGATTCAGTTAATCCATTAAATGTTGATCTTTAGTTAGTGCATCATAACTTCATTAACCATATGTACTGTAAGAAGGTGTAGTAAAATAGATCATCACACACAAGAAGCACACATGAACACCATGATATAAGGTGGAAACCCAATGTGGGTGAAAACCACCTGCTGCAAGTCGTCTCTATCTTCTTTTAATTAGAAACTTCTTCTACAATGATTTTGTACTGGTGCAGTCCTTTACCAGTACGCAGGCTACAACCTGCAGAGATCTACAACCCTCTCTCATTTTCCAGACTCTCCTGGATGGGAGCTACAACCCCCTTAGCTCTTGTACTAGATGATCCATTTACTAGTACGTAGGTGCCTGCCTACTAAATGCTCCAATCTTCACTCGTTCTCTAGCTGTTGTTGGAAGGGAGCTACCACCCCCTTTGCTCTTGTACTAGCTGATGAACTATTACATAGGTGCCGGCCTACAATCTCCTTTCATCCTCCAGGGACCACATTTCATACATTTTCAGACTGGATACTCCTGAAGCACAACACTATAATCTAAAGGCCACGTTTCATCAAATTTTCATACTAGACCCATAAATATCATTGAAGCACAAAACAATCAATCCTAGCATCAACAATTTCTGAATCACTGAAACAATGAAACCCTGTCAACAACACAGTCACCAGAACACAGAGCAGAACACTGAACTGTGTAACAATATCAAGAACCAACTGTATCATCACAAACATGCATCAGAGTGAATATGCTACTTGGAAGTGCTGAACTAGCGTGTATACGCAACTTCACCAAAGCAAACCAGCATATCTGTCATTAATTATTTATTCATAACTTCTCTGCACTTCCTGACTTCAGACATACCCAGATCATTACATATACAAGGATAATATGTGTGTTAGCACCCAGATCTAGTCCATCAGATCACATAAATATGAGTCATTATGATCCTGATCCAATATTAGTTCTCATCCATCAATACTGAAGCTAAACACAATCAACCAATCTGAATATGCAGAATACTGACACCATTAAATTGTCATCAACAATCAAAACCACCTGTAACTTCAGACATCGTTGCTCAAATGGTATACACTACTATAATGAACCAAACCCATGTACATACGCGCTTACATCAAAGCCAACCCGCGTACAGATCTATAAATATTCAATCATGACTTGCAGCGATTTCAAACTTAAGTTAAACCCAGTTCAGTTCATTACATGCGTCAGTATACAGATCTAGAATAAACATAATCAACCATATAGAGATAGTTCATTTCAAACCATTTGATCCCGATCTATCTTTAGATCTTGTTCTCCATCAACCGGTGAGATCCCTCCTTAGCTCAGATCAAGCAATGCATCATTAACCCATAACTTGCATACTGGATCTCCTCATTCATACGATATTCAAGATGTTTTCGATGCACTTGCCTAATGATCTTCTTCTCCTTTTATAGTCTTAGACCTTGCTCAATACCATGGTCCAAAACCATAACAAACCAATACCATGGACCCAATACTTGGGATCAACACTTCTGACGAGATACCATGGTCCAAAACCATAGGTTCAAGTACCAAGGACTAACTACCACGGACCAAAGGTAAGTTTTCCAACATATACGCACTTTTCCTTGCGTGAAAGCGCGTGTATATGCATACGCGCCTTTGTAACGTCTAACCTGCGTGTATACACGGCTCGGTCACGATGAACCTGCGTATATATATTTTCTCTTCATTCTTGTAGTCTGATCATCAAATCCTTGCTGCTGACCTGCTGCACTATGATCTGTCATCTGTGTGATTTGCCATCAAGGACAACACTTGTCTCATAATGCCAACACATTATCAGTGATTCCTCTCGCACTTGTTAACAGCTTACATCATTGACTGGTAATCAGGTGATGTCTTTCCTTATTCGACATCAGAACATCTTTTCACATGGATCGACTTGTACTTCGAGCGAAGATTGAATGAGTTTGAAGACCTCGGATCTAGTTTCATCCATCTAGGCTATGATATATTCAGGAAAATAAAGACATCAAATGTACATCACAGCTGCACAGATAATCATCCGAACTAAAGGATGATGGCTCTACTGGAATCATCAGTGTGCCACACAGGCGATTATCTGTCTTATGTACATGAACATGAATTTATAAAGCTGAGCATGGGAATGCCTGCCTCAGCTAGATCATGAAAATATTATGAAGATAATGTATTGTATTGTATCTTATTACAGGTCACCTTCCAATTTGAAAAACCTCGGATCCTCATTATAAAGCATTTCACCCGACATCAAAAGATTTATGACCTCATGCTTTAGGGGGAAACTGTTATATACATATTTGGGCACTGCAACCCCAATCACATATGTCCATAAACCAAGGGTTTCTCAACCCATAAAAGTGTTGTTTCATACCCTAAAGGAACAAGGTCAGCTGATTACATCATCTCCCAGAAGTTCTCCATGAAAAACTACTCAGAACTGGTCAAAACTAGACCGTACAGACTGCTCCATGCATAGGGTGCGATGCATCTCACCTATTACACACAGGGGGTGCGATGCATACTGGAAATCCCTTCTGTAGGGAGCGATGAGTGAGAAAAAGTAGTTTGCTAGGTGGAAACCTAGAGAATCTTCTAGAAACCGCTCATATGACACTTGCCTCTCTGAATTCGCCCAGGGATGAGTAAGAGATCTGAAATCTCCAAGTGGAACCAAGAACTATCAGTGAAATGACACTAATCAAAACCCCAGAAGTTGACTCACTCTCCTGTAAACATCTATATATGGATCCCTCATCCTAGAGATCCAAAGGCTGGAATTTTGTAATTTGCAAGGAAGTGTTGTTGGTTTCTCTTTGACGACATTGTTGGGTGATCTTGCTTTGTATGAGGTGAAGAGGGCTTTCATGCTGAGAGGATGATGCTGGGTCAGACAGCTTGGTTGCAATCCTCTCTTCTACTACTTCTATCAATAAAGCTATTTGAGTTTTCCTTCATATGCTTATATATCTCTTATTCTTGTATTTGTATATGCATTTATATGGTTAATGTACATCTGATCCTACATTGTTTATGGTTATAGATATCTATGCTTTGATGGTATTTTGCTGCTTTGACTCTATAGGTGTTCTTTGAAGTAGGACATGTGAGAAAGGAGAGGCGAAATCTCTATCAAGGGAGAGAGGAAATGAGCAAGGAGAGTAGCGAAAGACTGAGGTTGGTATTCTTTGCTTCTCTCTCATCTATCTCTCATAAAGGGAAACACAAGTAACTTTAGTTTGTTTGTTTCTAAGACAGCTACCCATCTTAGTGGGACTAGCAGCTCTAAATGGACACTATTTTTCCTGATAACACTAATATTATGAAGGAAAGGATGTCATAGATACTAGCTCTAGAGGAAGATAGGTTCATAACAGGGTTCCATCAGCAAGTATAGAAAGCAAGCAAGAAAGCCTGGCATGACAGACATATAAGGAAGAAGACATTCCAGGAAGGAGATCTTGTATTATTATATGACAACAAATTCATGAAGTTCCCAGGAAAATTTAAAACACAATGGTTAAGACCATATATCATCAAGAAAATCTCTGATGGTGGTGAAGTTCGGCTCGTGAAGTTGAATGGTCAGTTTATTCCAAGACTAGTGAATGGTAACAGATTGAAGGTATACAGGGATGACACTGTCCCTGGAGCTTCACACTAAAAATTGAAGGGAGGAAAGTCTTAGTGGCACCTGTAGTTGAAATTGGGCATGGGACTTTAAACTACGCTCTAGAAAGGGACTTCGCTGAAGAAATATTACTGCGCGATACTCAGGAGTATGATGAAGTCTAAAGGAACTGCGACAAAGAAAAGGTGACTGTGCCATGAGGGAAGGCTTGTCAAAATTGGCCGAAAATATGACCATTGGAAGGAAAAGGCTACCGTTAAAAGGAAATTGTCATTAAGGGGTGTGGAGGAGCATTTATGAAGCATAACTAGTTGTATCTGGCCCCATACCTGCATTAAATGAGCAAATATTGAACCAATCATGGGACTAGAATTCAAATTCGTTATAAAAACCATATCTCATGCCACATTTTACACTTTTTTGTCTGTAGAATTTGAGAAGTTTCATCTAAGTGTGAAGAGAAGAGAGATATTGTATGTCTGAGAGCAGTTTTGAGGAACTTTTTAGAATATTTATGGAAAGAGGATTAGCAGATATTATGGAGGCATAAGAAGCACACATGTCTCAAAGGCACATGAGGTCACCCAGAAAGAAAGTACCCATAGAACCACAACGACAAAAGAAGCAGAAGATGAGACCAGTTGAGGTCTCAGGGGTGGAACTCAGAACATCCCCAAGGAAGAAAACACATAAGGAAGTGTGCATGAAGAAAAAATAATATTAGGGGAAGAAGCCTGTGCAGGTGATGTTAATGGATCTACACATGGTCGTGAATCAACATCCAAGGCTGTCACCTAGTTTATATAAGAAATATTTTCACATTGCGGACTTTAAAGCAGACTTCCATAAACCCTATACGAAGGTAATGAAGGACCCTGACTAGGACATGACACCCATTTCCATACTTAGTAACCGAAGATGATTTGCTCATAGTAGTACAACAATGGTTGGAGGAATGGATGACTCCACCCAGTGGAGTGGGTTGGACAGAGAAGGGTAGCCCCAGGATGTAGGTTCAAGTAGAAAGGATGTAGAGATAGAAATAGAGGAAACATAGCAGGAGCATGAGGAACCCCTTAATGATGTAGGAGTATAAGAGGAGTCACCTTTTATTATCGAAAAGAGAGTAGCAATAACTAGGGAAATTTTAAGGCTGGAAAATTATCTTGAAGTTTAAAAACATTGGCGAATCTCACTAATGCCTAATATACGAAATATAAAATGTTTATTTATGTATTTGTAAAATTTTTCAAATTTGTATGATTACTCTCTATATAATGTTGGCGATTTTTAAGGGAAAATAATTTTATGTTGTAAAATTTGGTTGAATCATTTTTATAAAAAATTGAAATTAGTGAATATTTTTTCGGAAAAATCATGGAAAATTAGCCCACCTACGAATATTAATGCCTGAAAGTTTCCATGCCAATAACTACGGTGGGCAAGATGAAAAAGCAGAAATAAGATAAGTCCAAGGGAGCAATACCGTTGGTCCTCACTGATGGGGCAATTGACGAGATCAACAAGAAGGTTCAGGAGATCACCGCGGACACTTCAGACAGAATTGACGATCACTATAGAGCGATCTTGGCTGAGGTACAACAGGGCATCGTGGAGCTGAAGGAATTTCTGTAAATAGAAAAATAACCAAAACAAATAACTCATCCACTGCAAGTATAGCAAAGAATAGAGACACAATTCAATGTTAGAATATTGTAGATGCTAGCTAGGGCACTACAGTTCTACACACTGGAGGACAAAGAATGAGCCAAAGCATGGAAGAAAATCAACTTGAATATTTTTGCGCTGCCTATGCAGGTGTTGCATGAATTCCATCAAATTTTAACAACCGATATGCAAGAGCGAGAACAACAAACCTTAGTGTAGACGATGTAGGTGGAAAAGGAGAAACTTGTGTTGAAGAAGGAGCTAAAGTAGGTGGCTAAGCAAAGATATGGTGTATGCCAACAACAATAGGAGTGGGAAAAATCCATCGACGATACCTGCAACACAATCCCAGACATAAAGGTCAGTGAGTGTGTGAAGTCCCAATCTGAAGCTAAGTGTGCAGACCACCTGCAACTAGGTGCACAGGTAAAAGAAGTGGATGTATCGAACATCCTTATTAATAAAGAAGAATTTTTGGAAAAGTATTGAGTAGCTTTTTGTTTCCATTATCTTTTGTTATATATATCTCCATGCATGCTTTTTATTGAATTATATGAAAGAATATATGTTATACTATTCTCCGTTATGTTTACGCGTTATGTACTAATCTGTAAATTTTATCATCAACGCGAATTTATTCATGTATGAAAAGTTGTAGATAGATATAAGACATAACTAAACACATAGGCATCAAAGCACAGATATCCCTCTCGCTACAAAAACCTGGTTCTGTAACCTCCCATGACCACTTCGGGTGACACTGCAATTTGCATGCATGTCATTTCCGAAAGGGCCAGTGGTTCAGGGTTTTATTGGTGCGCAACACACTCTGAACCTAGCTCAAGCCCCCTTAAACCAACACGTAGCTATTGCAGAAAATATTATTAGAAGTTCAGATTAAGGGGGGTGGGCTCACTTGAGAGCACAGGATGTTCCAAGGGGCCCAGAGTTGTGACACATTAGCTAGACGGTCAGATTCTGGGGGTGTCTTAAGTAAAGAGTTGAGACATAGTGAGGGTCTGATGAAGGATATGGATCCTAGAGGGAGAACTCCACTTTGAAAATTCAAGGTCTATTGGGGTGATGGAGCTACACTAAATTATTATATATATATATATATATATATATATATATATATATATATATATATATATATATATATATATATATATATATATATATATATATAATTGTTTCTAATACCCCATTCCTTGAATGTTAAATGAAGGGGTCGAGCACGTTAGAAAGTGGTATCAAAGAATCAAGGTTTAATACTTGGACTAGAGGGTTTCATCATGGGAGAGTGAGGAAATTTTATTAAGTAATTATAAGGTATTGTGTCAGGTTGGACTATACCTACGGTTTGTTGATGAAATTGTACCAAGGTAAGTTAGAAAATAGCTAACATCTTGATGGGAGTAGGATTATGGTTGTGAATACATTCTTATCATTAATTATGTATCAATTTCAAAATTGAATGACTGCTTCATAGGATTTGTAAATTCTTGTATGTTAAAATGATTGATTTGTTACCGTAGGCACCCTATGACAAATCCATGAATGCAAGCACATGATCATGGTTTTGTGTTTAATTATTGTTTTAAAATGTCTAACAATATGTGTGATTGATAAAAAATCAGCAGCAACATAACATAGAAAAGATACAGTGATGAGGACTGGAATGGTTGAATATATTTCCGATCAGTCCCAACATGGAAGTGATGGAATCAAAACCAATGAATAAGAGATATTGGGTTTGGTAAGGGGAAGGGAATCACTTCCTGGATGGATGGAAACCTTGAGAAGCCTTCACGATGAGGTGAGGAGCTTTAAGGCCAATAAGAGCCCAAGATAGGCAGGCCGAGATCAATGCAATCATCCTAAAAAGTCTCTTAGATTGGCAGAGGTAAAGGCAATCTGAAATGAAGACCAGTCATAGAGACAAAAAAAGTCTTCGTAAGTCAGAAGAAAACACCAAAGGAGAAGATGCTGGCAGACCCAGAAAGAGGCCTAGGTAGGGAAGTGAGGACATTATCCTAGGGAACAACCATTTATTACTCTAGGAGGAAGGGCTAGAATGTAGGCACCTTGCTCAAGTAAACTATCTAGCTCTATTACTCAGAGATATGACCACTCTTGCCATCACTATCACCTAGAGAGAAAAGAAAGGGAGCATTTGCTTAAAGAATTTAAAAAGGAAAATCCACCCACATCTGATGGGGATGTGAAGAAGGTATAGGAAATTCAAGCATGAATGATAGGGATGAAGAAGTTCTTTAGACTACATGATTATTCTAAGAATATGAAAGCCAAATTCGCTTCTTATAACTTAAAAGGAAAATCTGACATCTAGTGGGAGGAACTGAAGAATACTAGAGCCATTACTGAGAAGAATTCTACATGGGAGGAATATGAGAAGCTCTTAAGAGAGAAATAAATATCTAAATTCTACTATGACAATAAAGCAAAGGAGTTCTATGAACTCAAAATCAGTCAGATGACTAGTGATGAATATGTCACCAATTTGTTGGTATTATTGAGGTATGTACCATATCTCAAGGAAAATAAGGTTAAAATTGATAGGTGCATCAACAGACTGTTTATGGTATTCAAAGATAAAATTAAATTGCTGGAACCCCAGACCTTGAGGGACATGATCAAGAAGTTAGAACATTTTTATGCAAAAGCAAGGCGTAGGATTGAGATTAAAAGTAACTGGCCAACCAAAAGCACCATTGGATGGAATAGGAATTGGTCCAGGAAAAACGCATAAAGAAAAGAGGGGAACCACCGATCTCAAATGAGACAGTCTCAACATAAGGCCAATGTTTCCGTTAATAGAAATTTGCAGCAACTAGTGTTAACATATCCGAATACCGAAGGCCAAGAACAACTCAAGTACTAGACCTGTGGTGGGAACCACAGGGGAAGGAATTGTCCACATCAGCAGGAGGTCATACCTAAGATCTATAGTGCTCAGGAGGCAAGCACGGTGGGTGAAGTAGCCCAACGTATTCCAAGAGTTTACGCAACATTGGAAAACCACCAAGTAGATCACTAGGCATCCATAATTGAGATGGAAGGTAAGATACAAGAGCAAGTTGTTTCTATTTTGATTGATCTAGGTTCTAATTATAGCTATGTCAGCCCAAATCTTGTCAAAAAGTGCGGATTGCACAAGGAATTACACAGAGAACCTTGGATCATTCAATTGGCAATGAAAACAAGGAGAAGAATCAACCATTAGGTGAAATCAAGTGTGTTTCAACTCAATGGCATTCCCACAACAACCCACTTGAATGTGCTACCATTGGGCGGGTATGGAATATTGTTGGGTAGGGAATGGATGTACGAGCACCCGGACAAGGTATATTTATATGAGAAGGTAATAGAATGCATGGATGATAAGGGGACGAAAAGAGTGTTGCAAGGTAAGAAAAGTCCCATATCAATAAGGTTGATCACTTATATGCAAGCCAAATGCGATAGCAGGAAGGGATGTACATTGTTTGCAGTACAAGTTTCCAAGAACAAGGGAGCCAATAAAGAAAAAAATATGAGGAAGTTTAATTGCTTCAAAAATACCTTGTTTTTCAATAGTATGAAGATGTATTTCCTGTAGAGTTCAGTGCATTTCCTCCTCATAGAGAGAGATCTTTTCATATTGATCTAGTACCTGGAGAAGCACTAGAATCTAATGATCCATATAGAATGAGCACCCCATAGTTAGTTGAGCTAAAACTACAACTAGAGGAAATGCTTGATAAAGGATACATAAGGCCAAGTGTGTTTGCTTGGGGAGCACTGGTATTATTTGTAAAGAAGAAAGATGGAACACTGAGATTATGCATTGATTACTATTGCATCAAAATTTGCATGCAAGGAGCTATTGCTTCGTGATCTCGTGCTTGAATAAGATCACCAAACAAAAAAATGAAAATAGATAATATATTTACAATGGAATCCCAACCTTATGTTCGATCAAGAAACGATCAAATGTTCTTAGATGCCATAAGGGAAAATGTGTGCACCTAACCTCCTCACAGGTTGGGGAAGGATTTTGGGTCCGATGCAGACTCTTGTGCTCCACTCGAGCAATCTACCTCATCTGCAATTGATCTCAATACCTACACACAACCATGAACATACGTAGATAACAAGTGACCTTCCTTGGAAGATCGTTAGATCAAAGCATCATAAAACAACTATGAAGAATTGCTAAATACACATGAATACAGGGAAGGAACATGTATTTCTATTAATCAAAAATCAAAATCAGATTACAACATTATATCTTCACCTCAAATATTCCTCTCCATGATCCAATAGAATCTCCCCTCTATGACAAGGAAATGAGCATAAGAGAAATAACCCAAGCAACAATAACCTCACAAGCTCTCTCTCTAGTAGCAAAATGGCAACATAGACTCAAGATCTCTAGCTCTCCCAGAATCTAGCTCTCTAAAACTAGTCTCACCCTTTTAAATGGTCTAGTATAAATAGGTAGAAGAGATGTCTTAAGAGGATGAATGTAGATGCTTAGGATGATGAGAAGTTATGGAAACTTCTAAATGATAAGTCCTGGCTAGTTCGAATAAGTGATGAGTCGAACTGATCTCCTAGGGACCAAGAAACTCTAGAAAACATCCCTAGTTGCAAGCATAGAAAAGACTAAAAAAGGCCATAGTCTCTTGCACAAGGAAGGGCTGGGAACGATTGGTAGACTCCAGTCACTCTCAAAGGCCTCCATTCGTGAGATTGGGAAGTATGACTGGAAGAAGAAGGTCTAAGGCCCGGAAAAGGTCAAATAGCCATGAGGATTAAGACATACTGACCCTAGGGGTTAAAATAGGTTGATAACCAATTCCCCATAATGTATGAGGTCATAAGAGAAGCTTATGGCCAAAATAAATTATAAGAAATCTCAAAGGTCAAAAGAAGAGTGAGGAGACAAAGCCAAGGATTCGAATCATAAGACTTTGGAGTTGAAGTCTCATCTGTGATAATATATCCCTGAGAGGGTATACCCATGCTCAATCAGAAGAAGATGTTGAACATGTCCACAATAAAATACACTGTGGATCCATGACATAAAATTCCATAATGTGTCCATGACATATGTACATAGTGGATTCATGTGACTTGATAAATACAGTATATCCACCGAAAAATACAATGTGGACCTATGTCATAGTATACATCAATAGGAATATGGACACATGAAATACAAAGAAGTATCGTAGATATCCCTCAAAGTAATAAATGCTACACATCTCCAATGCAGCATGGGAAGGATGCAAGATGAGAGTGAGATGTCCCTAACCTAGGGTCTTTGACATAACCTCGATGGTATGAATCTACAACATGTGAATAGATGAGCTAATTTTGAACATGGTAGAAACTACCTAATTACCAGCCAATGAGGTAAACTAGTAACAGATGTGAGGGAATCCACCAATGAGGAAAATGGACCCCAAGGTACCTAGTATAGTCCACTAAGTGTGAATAAATGAGCTGACATCAAACACCAATGAACTTGACCAATCAGGAGCCAATGATATAAACCCATTTTCGATCACAAAGAATCCTACCGTTGAGTTCTGTAAGCTCCAAGGTACTATTGATTAATAGATCAAGCCCTTGGATAATGAACTGAAGTCAGTAGGATAAGATCCATTGAAGGAGGGCCTTGATGTATCCCCCATCAATTGACACAAAACATACCAGGATGATGTGGTATATGGATGAAGTCATGAAGTGATGAAGTACAAATGACACAAGGATGGCCGACTCAAAATGGTCAACAGGCTACTACAAATGGCCCATACAAGTTGAGACTTCCCTTAAACACATAGTGTCATGACACAAAAGTGAATTGGTAGCATGACTAATCAGCATCATGTGATATCATGCAACAGCACAGGAGGCGTCGAAGCATGATCCATATGATCTTAAGAGTAACCATCGGAGGAGTAAAGAGACTCATATCGATGGTATGAATCCTAGGCAATCTAAAACCCAACTATTCTATAATGAAGTAGACATGTGTTATGGTCAAGGGTGACACAAAGGATGCTACCATTTGTTGACTAACGGATTTTTTTTCCCTCCCATCTCTTTCTATAAGTTCTTTTTTCATAAATTTGTCCCGCAAGCCCGAAAAATAGATAAAAGAACATAAGGGATAACCTCCTAGCCACAATAAACTAGGGTATTCCTTTTTAGTAATTTTTCTATCCCAATTTGGAAAAGGGTTAAACTTATACTGGGTAGATGACCCTTCAAGTACTTTTACAAGCATGAAGGAGACAAATTCACAAGATAATATTTTCTAAATTAAAGAGTGTGAAAAGAGCTTAAAGAAAACTCATCCTAGAGGAGCAAGTGGTATAAAGGATAGCAACTGGTTCTGGTAATGATGGAACTACTCATGATAAAATGAGGACAAGACTACTCATTGTAACGGTTCCTCCAAGAAAGGGTAAAACGCCAAGTGAAAGTGAGTGATAGGCCAAGCAAGTGATCCCGATGGAAGAAAGAAACCAAGGCTTGTTCTATGGAATTAGTTGATAAAAGGTGGCAATCACAAGGGATAAAAGTGGTGGAATCCTTCTGGGGGATAGCCAGAAATATGACGATGAAGAGGACATGAGGCTCAGATTCTAAGTCATGACAGGTTAGGAGGAGGGATTCTGAAAACGAGTAAAAATGACTGCATGGACACCAATATGAGAAAGATTTTCTAACTAGGGTATCCATAAGTGGGTAAGATATACTACCAAGCTACAACATGCATAAAGGAGAATGGCTAAAGATGTAACTTGACAGGGTCGAACCTAAGGAATAAAAATGGCACTAACGATCAAATTGAAATGGTGATAGTGATATGTGACCTATCCCTATATGCGAGTAAAGAAAACATACCTCAAGTGCATTGATGGAAATGGTACCTTCAAGAAAGAACATAAAAATATCACTCACCAAGCCTCCTGCAAAAGTAAACTAGAAAAATATTTATGCAACCAAAAACCCTCTCAAGCCCAAAAATTAAAAATGGAATATTATCTAAGATACCAAAAAAGATTATAAAGAAACACATACCTCCTTATTTTGTCATTGTGTTTTGAGAAAAAGAGAAGGAGATAGCTTCCAATCTTTTGTGTGATAGGGCAAGCAGGAGCAAGAGGAGTGAAGAGAGAATCTTCATCTAGGTAAGTCAATTTTGAGCCTCTATCAAAGAATAAAACACATGTTTCTTTGGCAATAGGATTTTTCGAGAAATTATTATTATTATTATTATTATTTTGTGAAAAATGTGCTTGATCACACACATGGAACAAGTGAATTTCGACTAAAGGAGTCTAGTCTCTCACATGTCATGGTGTGTGAGCAACTGTGGCCAAGTTTTCTCTGTTCCAAGGTAGCGAATGTGGTGATTTTTTTTTAAGATTGTTATATTATTCCCCAAGTGTGAATTTTCATGTTTTTACAGGGTTTTTCTCATCAAATTGAATGGCCATGACTGATATGGTTTACTTGTGGTTGCAGGAGAAACCATGGTGGAATGGAGAGACACACACCATAGTGAAAGTGACATTCAATCCATGGGACGTCTACCAATAATCAATGCCCTAAGAGATTGTGGTTTACTGAAGTTTTTTATGGTCCCAACCTACATGACAAACCAGACCTTTCTTCATTGTGAAATCATTCATTGGTGGGATGTGGATACCCCACAATTCATTTTTGGTCCTAATTCATTCTCCATAGAAGTGGAGGAAATTTACTTCCTCATAGGATTATCAAGGTGGGTGGCTCTGGTGGTATTATCAAGGGCACGAAGTACGAGTGGAGAGACTGTTCAGAGTTTGAAGTGACAACATGGCAGGGAAGGTGTATGAAGAGAGTGGTGAGCTCCAGTATTGCAGCAATAATGCTGCAACTCCTGGGGCTTCCTTCTTTACTTTTATCAACCCGGTAGTTCATAACAAACTTGGAAGTGTTGGTGTTGTATGCACAAGTACTAGCTCTTACTGCAGCTGTCACTTGATCAGTTGGCGCAAGTTCGCTAGGAGCTTAAGCCAAATTCTATGAATTCCCAGAAGAAGCTTTTAACTGTGATGGAAGAAAGCTAACTCTACAGAGGCTATCCTATTTGCAGAAAGAGAATGAAATCTTAAATGGAACGCAAACCCTAGCAAACACTAGCAAACCCTAGTTTACCTACTAACCCTATTTTTGCAATAAAAGAGATGGAAACTAATGCAATGAGTGCCATTGAATATGGAAAAGGTAAATTGCATTTATTCAAGCTACTTCTGAAAAGAAATGAGAAGAAATCATCTTTTTGTACTTTTGAGTGTTTTTATGTGAAATTATTATGCTTGTGATTTATCTGGTTATGACTGTGCAAAGGTTTAGTGGCAAAGGAAGATGGAGTTGGCTTTTGCAGAGAGCGAAGAAGGTGTGGAGAGGTCCTAAGAAGCCCCTAGTACCCTTCTGAAGGCTTCCATAGTGATCGGACTTCGAAAAATTACTCACAGGAGGTTCTACATGAGGTTGCAGGGGATCTACAGGAGGAGGCCGAGAGCTATTTTTGGAGTTTTGAAAGTGGAAAAATGATGGGAAAAGGGAACTGAAGGCTGGATGAAGGTGTTGAGGTGTCTATAACTTGTCAAAGAAGATCAGGGATGAACGTGATGGTTGGATTTGTTCAAATGGCAAGAAAACAACTTTATGGAAAAACGTAGAAATTAGGGCAGATTGGCGAAATGTTGCAAATGAGCTGGGAAATCTATGAGGAGTGAGATGGTGCTAGCTGTTGCATGGATGGATGGTGAGCTGGAAGGTCCTGCAATAGATCTGCACAAAAACTGATCAAAGGAAGAACTATTATACCATGAAAACAGAGCTTTTTCGATCTTGACCTAATTTCTAATCTATAAACAGAAAATGCCAAACACTACCTTGTGAATAGAGAAGCATGCAAGATAACTCTGGTAAATGAACAAGAAATTATCTAAGCAAGTGAATCTGAACCAATATCAACTTTTCCAAATCAAGTTATCACACTAGCAGTTGCATGGAAGAGAAAAAACTGTGTTTTTGGTGGCAGCAGAAGTGCCTTGACCTCAAATCATAGTCCTGGGAAGGGAGAAAGGAGATCAGGGCTTGTTGTTGGCCTTTTTGAATCTTATTCTGTCACTGCAGTAACCTACTTGATCAACTAAAAAAAAAACTATACTAACCATCAAAAGCAACCTATTCTAACAAAGTAAAGTGAATTTATGCAACAGAAATTAACTGATGATATAAAGCAAACAAATATAAGTACACAAAGGAGGTGCTAGGAAGCTTGGGTTGGGCCCTAACCCAAGAGCTTCAGCCCTCTAGAAAAGATCAGTGCTAGCTCAAAAACTATTTCATCTTCATTTATAAAAAAATAGCAGTTACATCACATAAACTATCCTAAAAAAGAGCTCGAAAATGAGCTGAGTACAAGGCTGCACAAAAGTGCGAAAATATACTAAGAACTAGCTAAAATCTAACTAAAAAAACTAAGGCCCTAAGCCCCCCTATTTATACAAATGGAGTCCCCCAACAGTCCTCATAAAATCAAGGAACTCTGCTTCCTAGAACTGGGGATAAACAGCAGTCCTACTTTACTTGCTCGACTGCCCCTTGGAATCATCAATGTGGACCCTTGTGCTCCAAGTTTCTCATGGAGAATTCAAGGTAAGGTTTCATAAATGAAGGGGACACCCTCCTACAAATCCTCTCCCTTGTTCTTCCTTGAATTTGGTTGCCAAATGCTCATTAAACCTTTGATTTTGTCTCAAAATTGACCAAAAATATGCATAAAGCAAACATTAGACTTTTTGGCAAAATGACTAACCCAATTCACTCTATTAGCATAAATATAATCAAAACAATGCAATAAACTAATGATAATGGTGTCTTAAGTCGAATTAAGAGGCAAAATGAGCCCATATAATTACCCATTTCTGGGGCTTATCATCACCCCCCTACTGAAGGTGTTGCTCATCCTCTGAGCAACTAATCTATCTATGCATCCTTGATGGCTCTGACAGATTCCCTGACATCCCATGCCTCTGATGTCATATCCTCCTCTTTATCATGGAATCCTACCTTTCTATCCACCTCCTCCCACTATTGTCTTTCTTCTTCCTCTTTCTCCTCTTCTTTTGTCTTCTCTGCCTCTGTTAGTTTTGCTTCCTCAAGCTTTGTTTTGGTTTTCTTCTCATCTTGTTTAGTTTCCACCTTCTCTACTTTAGTCTTTTTCCTCTCTGGTTTGGCCTTTTTCTTTTCTGTTTTAGTCTTTTCCTTTCCTGTTCTGGGTTTCCTCCTCTCTGCTCTGGTCTTTTTCTTCTTTGTTTCAGGTTCTTCCTTCTCATCTTCTGTTTTGATTTCCTCTGTTTCAAGTTCTTCTTTCTCTATTTTGGTCATTTCCTCTTTTTCTGTTTCCTCCTCATCTTCCCCTGCCATATTTCTAAAAATATCCCAGGATATGGGGATTGTGTAAGTGTGGAGGGCATCCTCCACCAGCAATTTAATTAGCCCATGGTAGGCCAATTGGTCTGGAACCCCTACCTTCAATTTGGTGCTAGACTCTATCGAGGATTGAGAGAAAATATGGAAGACTGAGTTTTCTAGATGCAGGTAGGTTTATGCCATATCTTGGTTCATGTAACAGTCTGAAATGATATCCATAGATTATGTTGTATCTTCCTTCATAGGAGATATATTTCATGATCTGATAACTGACTTCACCCCATGGGTAAGGTATACTTGTCCTCCTGATGCCATTCTTATCCTCCACAAGATGTTCATTAGGCTAGAAAAATGTCTTCTTGGCCACCTACCCCAGTGGTTTTTCTTCTTTGCTCCAGGGGAGTCCAAGTTGAAGGCATGTAATTTCGCTGATGAA
The DNA here is from genome assembly GCA_031772625.1 of Pinus tabuliformis. NCBI lineage: Eukaryota > Viridiplantae > Streptophyta > Pinopsida > Pinales > Pinaceae > Pinus > Pinus tabuliformis. Next base: position 158,863,138 of record CM062812.1, on the reverse strand, counting down.
TTATGGTGACTATGGCATGGGTTTTTGAATGAGGTCTTAAAGATAATAATATTTCCTCTGTAACTTCCTCATCATACCCATGAAATTTCTCAAAGAAGGCATCCAATTTGTCCAGGTAAATAGGGCTGCCACTTCTGGGTGTTCATGCAATTTGGTGGAATTCATAGGCTCTTTTCTCATAAAACCCCCTGTCATGATGCTCAGTGACTGCTAGAAATTATCAAGTGAGGAGGAAGGCAGCAAATTCTCAAACCTGAAAACGGAGGAATAGTTGAGGTTTTTTTCTGGCACCAGAGAGATTTTTTCATGTTTCTTCTTTTTAACAAAAACAACTTGTAATTTTCCTACCCTTCAAAGCCTGTTCTCAAACTTAATTTATATCTCAGGCTTTTTGAGGGGAACAATATCTTGATAAAACAGAGAGTACATAAAACAAATTTTTTTTCTCACAAAATAAACAGACCACCCAATGCAAATTCACTGTTTTACAGGCTTAATTTCCTATGGTTGCATCACTTCTTCATACAGGAGAATACCACGAAGGAGAAAGAGACAGACTTTCAGTGCAAAGAGTAAAATGGAGAGACTGTATATATATATTTCAAAAAACACAGGCAGACTTCTGTTTTCACTTTTTCTTTTTCTTCAACTCAATTCTTCACTTCAAATCCCACCACATTTTGTAGATATATGAAATGCAGAGTGGGTTCTCTGAGCCTACATTTTTTGAGCTCGAATTTGGCATAAAAATCCTGAATTTTCCCTCTGCAAAGCTGCTCTCTGGGCTTCCTATAGAAAGGCTATTGTAGACTGTGTTTCCACTCCTATAGAATGCGATAATGCTCCTGTAGAGCCCGATAAGCAGGAGGGTTTTGAACACTGGTAGAGAGCGACTGTTTCAATGTTCTTAAGGTGGTAGGTGAGTTGTTGCAACCAAGAACTCATCGATGCCAATGAAAACAAAAGGTGGTGGAGGCTTCTACCATAGTGTACTTAAGCTGATGGCATGATCTGTGGTGAGGAGGTGAGGTGGCAGGATGGATATGTTATCCCCATCCGGACTGTTGGTCCCTACTCCAGTGCCATTATGAAACTTCATGTTTTCTACCTGTAATCACTCCCATCATTCGCATTGGATGTTGCCACTACCTGCTCTGAGATTTTTGCGAGTTGATTGAACACACGTGCCGAGTGCACCCACTCAGCGCTGTTTGAACTGGCCGAAGGTGGCCAGTTAGCCGGCCGCAAATTTCGCTTAATCATAACCATCTTATTTGCCCATGCAGTTTTTAAATCATACGATGCAATAGAGGAATGGGTTTAGAAACTTACCTAGAAGTCAAATGCGTTTGCCGTGAGCTGCTGTGGACTTTCCTTCTACTACATGCCTTTGTTTCTGTTGATGCATGCTTGTCTGGTTGCTGATATGTGGTTGTGCTTTGTGCAGGTTCCTTTCTGGCTGGATTCGATCTTCAAGACTTTGCTTCAACCTTCAGATTTTCACCCTCATGCTGTTGATGCTAGACTTTTGTAGGATAGTGACTTGTTTTGTCCATATCTCCCAAATGGTAGACTGGATTGACCTGAAATTTTTTGAGCATGTTTCCATCATCATTATGCACCTCCCATAGAAAAATTGTGGTCAATGGATGCACAGATTTCGAGAAAAATTGAAAATGGCTGAAGGTGATGGAGGCCAATTTCTTGGAAACCGTGCACTAGAATTGGCTGAAATTGCTTGGGCATGTTACTATCACCCATATGCATCTCCCCATGAAACAAGTTTTTAAATGGATGCACGGATATGGAGAAAATGCAAAAATGGTTGAAGGTGATGGAGGCTAATTTCTTGGAAACTGTGCACTAGAATTGGCTGAAATTGCTTGGGCATGTTGTCATCATCCCTATACAACTCCCCATGAAACAATTTTTTAAATGGATGCACGGTTTTCAAGTTAGGGAAAAAAACAAATTTCTGCTCTATGTATTTTTGTATCAGAGCATTCTGCAGTTTTTTGGACAGTAAGAAAAAATGAGCTTGGGTTGTAATGCAGACTTGGAAATGATGGAAGAGAGGTTTGAAGACTGCAAGGGGATTTATAAACCCTTTATGAAGCTTCCCTGTTCCCCAAACTGCTTTTAAAATCCATTTCTAGCTCTCTGTAATTTCTACAAGAGCCTCCTGTAGAAAACACAGTTTTCAGAAAAGAAGCACAATGAGGTGGAAAGAATGTCAAGAATGATGGAGAAGGGTGAGGGAAGGTAGGATAGGTGTTTTTATTGGTTTCAGAGCTTTCTTGGCACCTGCTGCTATTTCCTAAAGTCCTCCTGCAAACCTGCAATACAACTGGAAATTCATTTTTCTTTTTTCTTTTTCTCCTTTTTCTTTTTTTTTTGAAAACAACTAGGGTGCCTCAAGGAGGTTTTCAACTAGGGATCTTATTCTCTTTTTTCTTTTCTCCTCTTTCCAACCCATTGACCGCCTCATGGAGGTTTTTAATCAATGAGCCAATATAAGGCACCTCCTAGGAGGTTTTCACCTTACATTTTTATTTTTTTCTCTTATTTTTCATTTTTTTCTTTTTCCTTTTTTTCTCTACCCTACCCTACTTGAAAAAAAAATCATTTTCAAGTATAAGAATACTTCCAATGGAGCCATGTGCACATCAAGATGATAGACAAAATGATGTGGAGGCTTGAAATGCATGCTTTGACAGGTATTCGGATTTCAGAGACCAAATGATTTGACTTTCAAGGGATCAAGCATAGTTAAGGAAGAGAGTGATGCTGCAACTTAGTGACTGTCTGGAACCATATTTGAATATAGTTTTGATGTCCTTGGTCCTTTTGCTGATCTGTATTTTTCTTCATGTCTTCTTCTACGATGACCTTCATATCTTCCTCTTTTTGTTGATCCTTCTCTTGAATACATGGAGGATTTGATGGTAACCATGAAGGAGCTCTGATTTTGATTTCTCTCTTCATCAAGTGTAGCCAATGGTTCTTTAACCTTCTCTTTTGCATCTTCTTCTGTTGGATGTGGTCCTTCAATGATATCAATATAATCTATTTTTTGCAATACTCTTCCTGAGCTATGGTGAATATCATTGAGCTAAAGAGGAGTCGTTTAGAAATTTTGTGCTTCAGCATTGTAATTGGGTTGAGCTACTCCAATGTGCGGGTTTGGAAATGGTTGTTACCCACTATATACTTGTTGATCCTTTCTGTTATTGGGGTTTAGGTTCGGTTGGGCAGGCATTTGGGGCTACCTTGGTGGAGCAAGAGGTGATGGTTGCGGTTGAGCATGTGGTGGAGGAAAGAGAGTAGGAGGAGTGTTGTACTGGGGCCTCCACCCCTGATGAGATGTATTCCACTGAGGCTGTGGTTGAGCATGGGAGTAAAATGAATGAGTAGCTGGTTGAGCATGACATTGAGGAGGATATGACCAAGGAGGGGGTGTGTACCAGGAAGGATGAGTAGGGGGACCGTAAGAAGGTATGAATGTGACTTGGTTGGGGTTGTAGTATGCTTTAAATGTCCCTTGCATCCCCTGCTGGTATGGTCTGGTTCCATGTGGCCTCCTTTGGTTCATGAAATAGAGTGGTTCAGTGGCACCTTCGGCCCCCTGATATGCAGCTTTAATTCCGAGCAAGGAAGGGCACTCATTTGTAGGATGGTCTTCTTGACAGACTAAACACACTTTTATAGAGTGCAATGGACATTTGTTCCTAGGATGCTTTCCAGTGCACCTGGGACAAAAGATGGCCAAAGCCCTCTCTGCTTCCTCTTATTTTTTTTGTATATGCATGGCAAGCATCTACCTCATCTCGCTCTTGAAATCTTCAAGCATATTTTCAAATTCACCTCTAAGGGATGACTTCGAAGAAAAGGTATTGCTCCCAACATTTCTATTTTCAGCCATTGGCTCCAGAGGAATGTTTTCTTCTTCTTCTCCCCTATAGTTTCTTTAAATATGTCTTGTCGTTACCTAAGGGTGTTTCTTAATTGTAGCCACCGAAGAAGAGAGAATGTTGGCTATGTGAAGAAGTGAGGGTGTTAGGCAAACATTTTCCTAAGTTATTTCTACTCCTACGAGACATGAAAGGAAATATTTTTGGTGATTTTTGTTTTTTTCTGCTTATACCTGCAAAACTGAAATGGATTGAACAACAAATTGCAACTAACTGAAATGAACTTGCTGAAATGAAATTGCAAAATTGAAATGAAAGCAAGGAAATGACTAATCTACTTTGCTGGAATGGAAATTGCAGAATTGAAATGAAAGTAGGAAATGACTAATCTACGTTTGCTGAAATGGAAATTGTAGAATTGAAATGAAAGCAGGAAATGACTAATCTACGTTTGCTGAAATGGAAATTGTAGAATTGAAATGAAAGCATGAAATGCCTAATCTACACTTGCTGAAATGGAAATTGTAGAATTGAAATGAAAGCAGGAAATGTCTAATCTACGCTTGCTAAAATGAAAATTGCAGAATTGAAATGAAAGCAGGAAATGTCTAATCTACGCTTGCTGAAATGAAAATTGCAGAATTTGAAATGAAATAAACTACTTAGTAGAATGTTGCAGTAAAAAATAGAAGAAAGCAGTAATCACAAAGTACTCTGATGCTTCCCCGACAATGGCGCCAAAAAGATGGTGAGCTCCAGTATTGCAACAATAATGCTGCAACTCCTGGGGCTTCCTTCTTTACTTTTATCAACCCGGTAGTTTGTAACAAACTTGGAAGCGACGGTGTTGTATGCACAAGTACTAGCTCTTACTGCAGGCTATCACTTGATCAGCTGGCGCAAGTTCACTAGGAGCTTAAGCCAACTTCTATGAGTGTTATCGGGAAATCTAGTGTCTATACAGAACTGCTAGTCCCACTAAGGCTGGTAGCTACCTTAGAAACAAACAAACTAAAACTACTTTCGTCTTCCTTTATGAGAAATAGATAAGAGTGGAATAAAGGAGACCAACCTCTGTCCTGCACTTGGTTCCTTGCTTGATTCCCTTCCCTTCTGATAGATCTTTGCCACTCGCTTCCTCGTCTACCCAGCTTCAAAGAGTACCTGTAGAATCAAAGCAGCATAACACTATCCAAGAACATAGATCTATTATCATAAACAATATAGGACCGGATATATATTGACCACACAAATGCATATATCATCAATCATACGAGAATGTGGAGGAAAACTTGAATAGCTTTATTAATAATCAAGAATAGCAAAGAGGATTACAACCAATTGTTCTGACCCAGCATCATCCTCTCAGCAAGAAAGCCCTTCTTCACCTCATGAAAAGCTTAGATCACCCAACACTATGATATTGCACCAAGAAACCAGCAGCACTTCCTTACAAGATCCAAAATTCCAGCTTCTGGATCTCTGGGATGAGGGATCCATATATAGATGTTTGCAAGGGGGTGAGTCAGCTTTTGAGATTGGATTAGTTTCCTCTCTCTGATAGTTCTTGAATCCACTTGGAGATTCATGATCTCTTACTCATTCCTGGGCGAATGCAGAGCGGCAAGTGTCACAGGAGAAGTTTTTGGAAGATTCCATGATCCTCCACCTTGCAGATTGACCCTGCCATTTGTCCACTCTCGCCCATCGCACCCCATAGAAGGGATTTTCAAGATGCATCACACCTCCCATGTGTATTTAGGTGGGATGCAGCGCACTTTGACCATGGAGCAGGTGAGATGGTCCAATTTTGACCAGTTCTGAGCAGTTTTTCATGGAGAACTTCTGGGAGAAGATGTAATCAGTTGACCTTGTTCTTTTAGAGGTTGGAACAACACTTTTAGGTACTTAAGAGCCCTTGGTTTATGGACATTTATGATTGGGGTTGCAGTGCCCAAAAATGTCTATAACAGTGGCCCCCTAAAGCATGAGATCGTTAATCTGTTTTGATGTTGGGTGAAATGCTTTATCATGAGGATCTGAAGTTTTTTCAAGCTGGAAGGTGACCTATAATAAGATACAATACAATACATTATCTTCATAATATTTTCATGATCTAGTTGAGGCGGGCATTCCCACGCTCAGCTTTATAAATTCATTTTCATGTACATAAGACAGACAATCGTCTGAGTGTAGACTGATGATTCTGGTAGAGCCATCATCCCTTAGGTTGGATGATTATCTGTGCAGTAATGATGTACATTTGATGTATTTATTTTCCTGAGTATATATCATAGCTTGGATGGATGAAACTATATCCGGGGTCTTCAATCTCATTCGATCTTCACTCAAAGTACAAGTCGATCCATGTGAGAGATGTTCTGGAGTCAAACATGGAAAGACATCGCCTGATTACCAGCTAATGATGTAAGTTGTTAACAGGCGCGAGAGGAATCACCGATAATGATGATGACCCTCAAGGTACTGCAGTACAATTCATGTGGTGTGAATAAGGGACTTGGCGTCGAACACCACGCAAAATCTTTCGGTCGAAGGCCATTGATGTAAACCTGTCACCGAAAGTGAGAAACTTGCCATTGAGGCATGCAAGCTTCAAAGTACTAAAAGGGTTGTTCCTAGATCGACTTCTTGGATAATGAGATGGTGTCAACAAGAAGTGATCCATCATGGGAGGGCCTTAGTGAATCCCACATCAATGACACGAAACGGAGCAAATGATTTTAAAGGAGGTGAAAACGATCTGGTGATATAAGGTTCAGGGTGGCGGTCATGAAAGAATGGAGCGTAAATGTATTGCAGTGGGTGAGACACAGGTGAATTCTCTGAGCGACTTCTCTTGAACATATCAGTGACACTGACATGATGGATCGGTAGCATTAACCCCAAATATGGATGGTGTGATGGAACCATGGTGATGTGACCAGTGAATGGAACAACCCAACCCGACTCGGATGCGGAGTGAAAGTGTCATGTTCAAGAGCGACTTGCTACCAATAAAGTTTCTTCAAGTTTTCTTCCCAATTTTTCCCCAGTCATTGCTGACCAATACCTCTTTATTTTTGTCAAGCTTGAGGAGGATAACTTATGCTTGTTCTATAATTTTCCCTTCGAGAAAACCCATCGCAATGTTTTAACGAGCCTAGCGATAGTGAAACTCGTTCTTGTCTGTATGGACAAGTTTGTCGCTATTTGGTTTTAACGAGTTTAATGACAAGGATAACTCGGTCCTTTTCAATTTTAGAGAGTCTGAAAAAGGGACGTAAAGAAAACTCCAATAATCCTTTTTCGTCATATGATCCCTTGAGTTCGAAAAAGTATAAAACAATACAAAAGGGATGAATTTTCGGTACTTTTAACGAGCCGAACAAAACAAGCACTCGATCTTTTTGTGTAATGATCCCTCAAGTCCAAAAAGATTAAAATCTAAAGGAGGGATAGCACTTCTGGTCCCTTTAACGAGCTGGAGAGGCCAATGGCTCGGCAATCTTTTCATATTTTACGAGTCAGTTGAAAAGAGCTTAAAGAAGACTCGTTTTTTGAGGAATGCGTGATAAATTCGGGTAGCAGCTGATTCCAGGTAAGGTTTGGAATTTTCCAATCACGACAGTTTCACAAAGATGGCTAACAGGATCACTCTTCGCAGTTGTTCCTTAAAAAGGGTAAACAATCAAACGGGGGTGAATGATCGGCCAATACAGAGTGGAGGTGATGATGAGAACACGACCAAGGCTTCAAAGGCTGATGATAATACATTCACGATGGTTATTTACCGGAAATTGGTTCATTTTTTAATGAGCTTGAACTCTGGGGGAACATTTGCTCATTGCTTATGTTTATTTTTTAACGAGCTTGAATTCCGCGTTAAAATTGCTCGATATAATGGTCATTGATTATTTTGGTTTTACTATTGACAACTTCGTTCCTTCAAAGGTTGTACTACCTGCTCAATTGCTTCATCAAACTAGTCAGAAACAAACAATACATGTTTGAAAAATGAGTTAAAACACTAATATTTTACTTGAATTACGTGAAACGTAATTTAAAAGTGCTTTTTACCTCTCATTTTACCATTTCATTTGAACTTTGGTTTGTTGGAGCTTTGGAGGTGCTTTCCATTTTGATTTTCACTAGCTAATTCCGGGAGATTCTGTGGACGATTCTTGGCGCCGTCTGGACCAGGTAGGAGCTAAACCTGATCTCTTTATTTTCATCCTTTCCTTTTTGAATTCTGGGCATGTTTTCTGGTTTTTCTGAGCCTCTGGGGTTTGAGAAACTCGCCTTGGCTCCATCGCACCTCTTCTACATCAAAAGGTGTGATGCATGTTGGCTTGGCCATTGGCCAGTCAGCATGCATCCCACCTAGAACACTGTTGGGGGTGCGATGGGTGCAAAGAGGGCAATTTATGCACAGTTTTTCATGGAAATTTTTGCCTGTTTTTCACCAAATCAGGATCTTGACTCTTCTCTTGTTTGTTTCAGAGATTCATTGGAGAAAAATGCCTGTTACATGGCGAGAATGTGAGCATGAAGAAGAGGACATGCTTGCTTTACATGATCCGGTTACGCTAAATGCACTGCGGAACTGTGATCTGTTCAAGTTTTTCAGCATCTCTTGCACGAGGCAAAAAATCAACCTGTTGCAATATTTTCTCGATGCATGGGATCCTACCACCAAGGAGTTCCAGATTAGTGGCAAGTCCATCCCCTTGATTGTCGTGGACATCTATTTTTTGACCGGCTTATCGAGGAGGGGTGCCCCTACCTCATTATCATGTTCGGCCCGTGGGGGTGAATCTGTGAGAGATTACATTCACAGGTATTGCAGAGAGGGATCTCAGCCGAGTAAGGACGACAAGATAATTATCCGAGATGTCACTGATAGGTCCCTGAGGACCATTCTGTTCACTTTTGCTAGACTGGCTGGTAGTGCGGCACTTCACGTGGCCAACAAGTCTTATATGCAGTACGCCTTGGAATGCCTTGAACCAAAGGTGTTCAACTGGTGTGATGCAGTACTCTCTGTGATGAAAGAACAACTGACCAAGGTGAAAAATGGAAGATTGAAGAACTTTGGATATGGTTCTATCTTGACAGCTTTCGCCTTGGAAAAGATCCCGCTGATGCAGCCGCAGTATGTTTCACTTGGTTTACCTCCACCGACTGAGCCACGGATGTAGAGATGGGTCAACCTTATGGATAGATATGCCAGTCAGTCCCAGATTTCCTTTTATGATACCTTTTTCGAGTGGTTCAACCGTCAGGAGATGGTTTTTTCCGAGTATCCATATGCCGGTATGGATTTCCGGGGTGATCCAGATTTGGTACTGCCTGCTGGCGAGCAGTGGGGTGTCATCGGTAAATTCTCTGACCGTATCTCTGTTCATCGTTTATCTTTATAATGTTCTTGTGCTTTCTTCTATCAGGACTAATCAAAACTCATGTGCTCATGTAGATGTTGGACCAGTTCGGCCAGTAGTACGCCTGAGAGTGCCAGCTGCCGCCCCAATAGGAGAGGCTGTGGGAAGGGCTATCCTTCGCGACCTTGATGTGGCCGAGACTCTTTCAGCATTGCAGGATCAGGTCGAAGGCCTCACTCTTGGTATTTCGGATGTGAGGACTGACGAGCTGCCTCTGAGGTTGCAGCGACATACTACCAGCGTGCCGAGTCGATGGACTAGGCTTTTACGCATGATTGCACAGGCGATGACTTGTTATCACCAGCATCATTAGACTAGGGTGCCCCCTAGCGTTTTGAGTTTTGGGTCATTTGACCAATTTTGTCTTGGTTACAGAACATTATGTGTAAACCATAAACAGTTATATATATATATATATATCTCTCTCTCTCTATATATATATATATATTTTGATTTTCGGAATTTTATTTTGGTTAAGTTACATGATCCTGATGCAAATACAGATGAAATGCTTATTTTTATAAATGTTGCAAATGTCTATCTAACACATAATTTACCAATGAGTCTATTAATTTGTTTAAGTTTATGGAAATATGTTGATATCGAATAAAATCAAATTGTCTTTCCAAAATCTTGACCCTTAGGAACATACGATAGATAGCTGGATTTCGGACGGAGTAGATACCAGTGAGTTATAGTATTACGAGCTATGAGTCTAGCCTGACGACAAGTCGGCTTATGCCATGTGTGATGGCATCAGAGAGAAATTCTATCAATGTGCTATATTCAGCGACGTTATTTGTTGACCGACCAATACATACCCCTCTGAAACTTATTAACTCACCGCCTGGATCAAAAATGGCCCATGTTGCAGAAGATAGGTTCCGCGAACTATGACTTGCCCCATCGGCATATACAACAAAAGATTCCAATAGGTTCGACATCTGCGACAAATGTAAAAAGTGGATTATTTGACCAAAACAATTACTCTTAGCGAAAACAAAAATGTAACAAAAGCATATGGGTTACCACACTGAATTATGCGTAGTAACGCTTAAGGTACAACCCGTTACGGGGTTGCGCCAGTGGAATCCCGTCATAATACATTAACTCGTAGGCTCCTTTTGCTAACACTCGCTTAACAATATAGGGGCCCACCCATAAAGACTTGAACTTACCTGCTCCCAATTTATCGGATTCCTGGTCATAAAGTAAAACCAAGTCACCTTCTAAGAAGACACAAGGTTTGACATTCTTGTCGAACTACACCTTGACTCATTTCTTATGGGCTTCGTTAGCCAAAGCGGCATCACGATGGGTTTCATCTAATTGGATTAGTTCCAAGAAACGAGCCTCCTCTTCTGAAGTTCCTGGGAGAAGGTCGACTGCGAGTTTGAGGGACGAGATTTCACACTGAACTGGTAAGATTGCTTCTAGGCCATACACCAGTTGAAAAGGTGTGAACCCAGTTTCATTCCTTACCGATGTTCGGTATGCCCACAACGCTGAGTACAGGATTAGGTGCCAACTCCGTTAGTGGACTCCAATCATCCTTTGCAGCATCCGCTTCAGGACTTTGTTGATTGCTTCAACTTATCCGTTGGCTTGCAGGTAATATGGAGTAGAGCAGTCGTGGGACAACCCTAATTTGGCAGCCAATTCAAACATCATATGATTGTGAAAATGCGATCCATGATCTGTGACTATGGCCTGTGGAACGCTGAATCTAGCGACTACATGATTGAAAAAGAAAAGGGCAGTTGTTTCACCAGTGTTATCTAATGTATGCATCGCCTTGGCCCATTTGGTAAAATAGTCTACTGCGACTATGATATACCCATGCCCCCCAGTCGAGGTGGGGTTACATGTCACGAAATCGATGCCCCATTTGGCAAATGGCCCAACAGCAACTATCGGTTGCAGGGGTGCGGGTGGTTTTCTGGTTTTGCTATCGAAAATTTGACAAGCATGGCAACTTCTAACTACAGTTATGCAATATTTGAACATTATTGGCCAGAAGTATCCTACTCGTAAAATTTTCTGTGTTGTAGCGTAACCAGATTGATGCCCCCCACACGCGCCTGAATGGCAATCATTCAGGACTTTTTCGGCCTCCTCGTGGGTGAGTCACCTCCTCAGAACTGTATTGACACCACGACGGTAAAGTGTATCACCGATGATCATGTAGTCTTCTGATTGGTATCGAATACGTTTTTGTTCCGAGCGAGAGGTATTAGACCTATATTTTTGGGTTTGGAGATAGATTATTATATCTCCATACCACGGATTGCTTGAAGATATCAGAAACAAATATTCATCCACGACGGTTTCCTCGGATGTTTCATCGTTGGAAGACGATGGGAGATTGCATAGTAATTCGGCGAAAACCAGGGATTTCTTTAATTTGGATTTTACAAATTCCAGATCAAACTCTTGAAGAATTGCTATCCATTTTGAATATTTGCCCCCCAGCAACTGTCGCGACAATATATAAGTCATGGGGTTGCAATCTGACAGAATGGTAGTTTTTTGAAAGAGGACATAGTGTCGAAATCTTTGTATCGCTTGAACAGCTGCGAGAGCCAGGTTTTCAACACAGGAATACTTGCTTTCTCTATCATTTAAGTTCCAACTCAAATAATATATAGGATGTTCAATTTCGTTGTCTTCTTGAACTAAAACCATTGCGATGGTTGTATCCGTTGCAGCCAGATACAGGTTAAAGTCTTTTTGATAATCATGAGCATACATTAATGATGCTTTCATTAGGGATTCTTTTAAAGCATCAAAGGAAGCTTGTGCAACCTGATCCCAGACGAAGGGCACTTCCTTTTTCAATAGACGTGTATAACCTTTAGCAAGTTCGGCATAATTTGGAATGAACCTCCTCATAAAGTTTGCTTTCCCTTGGAGTTTCTGAATCTGAAGCAAATTTGAAGGTGGAGGCAAATTTATGATTGCCTGAACCTTACAGGGGTCGAGACGGATCCCGTCCTTCAAGACTACAAAGCCAAGTAAACAACCAGAACTGACACAGAACACACATTTGTGTGGATTGAGTCGTATCTTGTAGTGTCGGCAACGTAGAAATATCACTCTCAAATGCTACGGATGATCGGTCTTCTTTCACGAATGAGCCGGAAGGTCGTCGAGATATGGTTGAACGATGTTTTTGATGTCATGGAAGGCATAATTCATTGCCCTCTAAAATGTTGCCCCCGCGTTTTTTAAACCAAAGGGTAATTTGCAATATGCAAATGTGCCCCACGGACAAATAAATGCAGTCTTTGACTGGTCCTGTGGGCGGATAATTATTTGATTATACCCGGAGAATCCATCCATAAATGAAAAGATTTCACATTCGGCGCATTCATCAATTATCTGGTCAATAAAGGGTGTAGGGTAGTTGTCTTTTGGACAAGATTGATTTACATCCCTATAATCGACGCACACTCTAATTGTTCCTTGTTTTTTCATTACAGGAATGATGTTCGATACCCAATCGGTTAGAGGAACCAGGTAAATAAAACCAGCATGGAGAAGTTTCTCAACTTCTGCCTTGATGGCAACGGCTTTTTTAGGGTGCACCTGCCGTAGCCGTTGTCGTACTGGTTTGACCTCCGGATACATCTTGATTTCGTGTTCAACTATACTCGAGTCAATGCCTGGCATTTCATCGTATGACCAAGAAAAGACATCTCTGAATTCGCGAAAAAGAGCGTTATATATTTCCAGTTCTGAAGGAGAACAACATTTGCCAACATAAATATTCTCTACAACATCCGTTTTGGTCAAGATATTTATGGTAATAGTCTCTTCAATATTGGACAAGTTTCATTCGGAATCCACCGTGTTTACAGTATTTGATAGGAAATCAAAAACTGAAGGATGATGAAGGTCATCAGGAGTATCTTCTTGACAATCTGGAAGATGGGAACGATGGTGGTAATCTTCCCATGGCACCCCTTCAATTATCATTGACTGAACAATTCCTTCGTCGGTGTAATGCACTTGCGACCAAGGATCTAAAGGGGTGCCATATTCCTTAGACCTATCTATCCAAACGCTTGATGAGCATTGATTCGAGTCTGCCTCCCATGCTGAAAACATTGATTGCTACAATATTTCTATTGGGCTTGGAGGCAATACCTGCGGATGATCCATGTTAATATCGTTTTCTGAGATCTTTTGAATCGAAGATATCATATTGCAGGTTCCTACTGTTGCCACTTCTGCCAGATTGATTGGAGGTGGGAGGGCAAAAGTCCCTATTAATATAGGGTCTTTTAGTAGGCCTACTCCAATATTTTGAAGTGAATGGGGGCTTCCATGGATCATCGGAATGCTTCCCGTAACTTGGGAACTATTGGGAAGAAATGTTTGTTGGTCGATGATTGTAATTCCTCCTTGAAGAGGAAATGCAATCTTCCTAAAGTAGGTCGACACAACCGCAGTCATACCATATATCCATGGTCTTCCCAGTATGATGTTGTAATCGAGGTTTCCACCGATTACTTCGACATCTATTTCTACTGTTTTCCCCCCTAGTTCAACTTGCAAGTTACTTAGAATGCCATATGGGGTATATGTTCATCCGTCAAATGCTTTTAATGTCGTCGAAGATCGTGACAAGGTTGGAGATCCTAAATTTTTCCAGCAACTCATCGACATAATACATGTAGATGCCCCCTCATCAATAATTGTTCGATGAACAATTTTGTTGAGGGATTTGACCTAAATGAGGAAATCTAGTTGAGCTGGTAACTGAGGATCATATCCTTTGTGATTAAAGGACACAAGATTAGAATCCTTTGGGTTTATCCCACCTATAGCTGATAATAAAGCCTGCTTTTGGGATGGGCAATTTTGTAGTACCTCAAGTGTCGACATAGCAAATGGCGATTGGGCCAGATCTTCCACTATGTTATAATGTTGTGCTGCTCTGGCACGAGGATTAAATGTCGACTTGTGTACTACTCCGTTTGGCGATTTTATTGTTAGCTCTGGAACGATGGGCGGCGCAACTTCTGTCGAAGTTGTTGTCAAACTACTAGGTTGATCTTTATCCTTGTTGTTCGACAGCTGTGGATTCCCGTAATCTTTATTCCTTGTCGATATCAAAGCATCATTTTGCTGTTTCGAAACCGACAACATCAGCACTTGGGACGGGGAAGAATTTTCACTAGCAACCAGATTTGTCCCTGGATTTGGAAACGGATCAGTCAATACCGCCGAGGTTTTTGAATTCTTGAAGAATTTTCTAAGCTCAGCTTTATATGGACAATCTCTTGTCCAATGATCCTCATCACATATTAAGTATGGACTTTTTGGTTTCCTATCTCCAGGAGGGTTTGCAGAAGAATTTCAGGTGATGATTCCTCCTGTTTCTTCTTCTTCCCTTTGTTTTTTTTCTTGCCTCCTGGTTGCTTGGTTTCTTTGCCTTTATCAGTCGAGACGGCATTTACTTCTGAGGCGATAAGTTCTTATTTTGCATTTTGACTGGAAATCTTACGGGCCTTTTTAGATGTAGCCTTTGTCGATTTTGTGTCTGTCGTACCAATCACACCATCGCCAGCATGAGAGTCATTGTTCGATTTAGGAGGAGGAGGGACAGAAAATTCTGGTCTGGGAGCGTCATGGATTTTATCATAGAGCGTGCCAGACTGAGTATAAATCAAGTCTAAATATTGCGCACGAGAAATAACTTGCTCTTCAGTGGCGACTTCTCCTTTTGCCACATCTTCTGTAATGGAAGGTAATAATGAATTAACAAACCATTCAGCTAAAAGCTGATTAGGAACATATGTTTTTACCATTCTACGACGACGTCGCCACTCATGAATATGATCGGATATGTGAGTGGTCGTTGTTTGCTTGAAATTGGTAAGAATTTCTGTTCCCGTTTCATACCTTATCAGTAACTAAAAATGGGTTAAAAAGGTTGTGGCTAGGGCACTGAAGTTGTCAAACGAAGCTCTGGGTAACTTGATATACCACTTTTCTGCCAGACCAGTTAACGTCCTCTGAAAAAGGCGAAGCCTAATCGAATCATCGTTTAGGGTGTTTGATGAACACCACAGATGAAATGTCATCACATGATTCGATGGGTCTTCACCCGGATTTCCATTAAATTTAGGAATATATGACGAAAGTTTATGCGGAATTGCTGGCCACCAAGGGGCATAAGCAATTGGATCGTTCGTTAGCTGATTTAGATTTGGTAACTCTAAAGTTGCCACGAAGGGTAACTGTTGATTTAGGTTTGGCAAAGCATACCCAGGATAGGATGGAATGGCCTGAGCAGTTGGTCTTTGCATACCAGCATAATGCATTTGATGCTGGTAACTTTGGTAATGTTGATGAGCATAACCATTGTAGAATGGTTGATTTTGACCGTTTTGAATATACGGCTGCCCATTATTTACAAAGGTTTGTTGCTCAGATCCTTGGTATACTTGTTGGAATTACAATTGTTGGTATTGCACCAGCCATGGTTGTGAAGCCATGTGCTGTTGTCCAATACTGGCCGTTTGACCAAGATGAGGGGTAATTGTACCCGTCTGGGCCTGTGTCATTCCACTAGTTGGCGATTGTGGTTGAGTCGTAGGGACAAGAGGTTGGCATACAACAGGCAACTCTTGTACTTGTGACACCGTCACAATAGCCGGCGTAGTTGGTATATTTGACATAGGTAAACATTGTTGCATCGAATATACAACTCTTGGTTGTTGAGGCAATATTGGCACCCAACCGCTAGATGTAATTGTAGCATAACTTGAATTTTGTTGTGAACTCACGTATGGTTGTCCTCTCAGAGGAGACAATGAAAGGGTATATTTCCCCCCATACGGCGGTAATCCGGTACTCAAAGGAATTTTTTGTCCTTGAGAACCGGACTGCCCAAATTGACATCCTGAAGGATCAATTTTCTGAGACTCAACATAAGAGTTTCCGGATACTATTCCAGATGAACAAACAGGAACGGACCATACTGTTGAAATAGCCCCTGAGTGGGCCCCTTCTAGCGATTGAGAGCTAGTTGGGATAGATGGTATGCCAGCGAACATTGTTGAAGTGACAACAGGAAGTTTTGCCGTCGCTGTGTCGGATGACACAGTCCTAGATGTTGACGGTTGTTCAGACATTTCTAGTCTATCCAAAAGATTGCTTAGCGATTCTACAGGAGCTTCCGTTAACGGTAGACTAATTTCTGATGAAGAAGGATATAGGGTGATCTCGACTCCAAAGTGCAATGGAGTACTAGATGGAGGATCCTCCACAATCTCTTCTATATCAATCAGACCAGGTGGAAGAGGTAGACCATCAGGTCCGTAAAATATTTCTGGTGCCGAAGAAGGTATAGAATCTGCAGTGACAAATGTTTGGGGAATAACACCTTCCGAACTAGCTGTAGATGGAGCTAGTTCAGTAATACAAGTGTTTACCCTCACACTAGGATTAGTTCTACTGTCCTTTGGTGGCTGCTGAACTTCTTCTGTAAAGGCAGGGATACCAGAAATGTTTGGAGTAACCGGAGTCTCCGAAGGTGTTGGAACACTTGTTCTAACCTTACCAGGGGATTTGGAACCGGTTAAACGAGTTCGCTTTGTCCGTAACAGTTTCGATTCTGGAGACAAAGACGGTTGACTCGTAAGCCTCCGCGAACGATGGGGTTTCAATTGACTTTCTTCCACGATTGCGGATTACTTGATCAACTAAAATAAAGGGGAAATATGTTTCCAAATTAAATGAATTTTAGACACTTTGACACAGCTTGTTTTTTCAATTTTTAAGAGTCGATAAAGAACAAAAGATGACTCTAGTTGCCTTCGATTTTTAATGAGCTTGAAGTGACAAGTGCTCAGATGGACCTTTTCCTTTAAGGAGTCTGAAAAGGAATGAAAGAGACTGCTCTGGAAATCTAGATAGAGGGATTACCAAACCAATCGCAAAACTGCAGAATACTTTTTATGGTACAACAGTCAATCTTCCTGAATGTTGTGTTCAGTGCATTGCGATTGATAGGGTGGCAGACACGGCTTCCTATGGATAAAGGATAAAGCCTATTGTGGTCTCCCAATATATACTCGACGGTACATGGGAGCACAAGTCTGTACTGGCACTTATCGTCTCAAAGTGGAGGAATCACCCAACCAACAATGAAAACAACAGTTACCAGGCTTTACGACGCCGGAATACGTCTCTAGCCTAGACTTCTAAATGTTGTGCGTTAGGTTTTAAAGCGTTTTTAGATTCATTAAATTTATTTTACAGTTGATCTTGCTTAAGAAATTTGCCTTTCAGCTTCACCACGTGATGTAGATGTACAACTCCTAAAATGTAATCTAAGATGATAAACAATCGTTTAATCTTCTTTTTGCAATGAAAATCCTAGCTACTAAGGAAAGAGAGATGATATTCTTTCAACATAGAGCAGAGAGCACACACTATAGGCATTGTCCTAAATCAAACCAACAAACAGTCTAAATACAAATGCACATGCATGTATTTGTTTTCAGCCTTCTTAATGTGTGAATGATAAAAAGAAATCTAAGCACAAATTTGAATTATTTTTCAAAGCGACATTACTAACAAGTTTCTTTTTAAGACAAAATGAAGACAATGACAACACTTTGTGATTTGGAATTAAAAACTTGCTTTCGACACTTTAAAAACTACTAATTCAAATCAAATTCAAGATTAACAGTGTAATCGACTATCAAGAACAATCGGATTCTCTTCTATGACTGAAAATGACACTTGCGACACTTTCAAATCAAGAAACGACAGTTCAATTACGCTATTTCTTTGTAAAAGAGAATTGAAAATGGCTCAAAATACATAAAAAAAAAATTACAGTTCTTTGCACAATGGAGGTGGAATAATGGCAAGGAAGGGGGTTTCAACAGAGGTGTATTGACTACAGGTAGCAAAACTCCTGAATAGAACTGAAATGAGTGAAAACAGAAACCAAAATCTAAGAGCAGAAAAGGCCTTGTCTGATCAGCACACCTATAACACAGGGAAAAAGAGATGCAGCGCACCTACTACACTCGAGAAGTGCGATGCATCCAGAATCCAAAGAAGAGACAGTGCGATGGACCAGGGACGAGAATTTAACTGGGTTCCGGGTCACAGTTTGCAGCTCAGTTCAGGGATTTAGGGCGAGCAAGTGGTAATCAGTAAATCAATCACAGGGGTAGATCTAAGGAGGTTACCAGAGCCACCACAAGGGCAATTAGAGAGCTTGTAAATTGATTGTTCGATTCATAAAAAAAACCCAGAGATAGACTGAAGCAGCATTGATCTACTTTGCACTTGCATAGCAAATGCAGTTCAAAGGCTAGCTGGCTTGACTTCAAGCTCCGTCTGTAAGTTTATAAAGCAAACAAATGTAGACAAACAAACAATCTATGCAGAACTGCTAGTCCCACTAAGGCTGGTAGCTACCTTAGAAACAAACAAACTAAAACTACTTTCCTTTTCCTTTATGAGAAATAGATAAGAGGGGAATAAAGGAGACCAACCTCTGTCTTGCGCTTGGTTCCTTGCTTGATTCCCTTCCCTTCTGATAGATCTTTGCCACTAGCTTCCTCGTCTACCCAGCTTCAAAGAGTACATGTAGAATCAAAGCAGCATAACACTATCCAAGAACATATATCTATTATCATAAACAATATAGGACCAGATATATATTCACCACACAAATGCATATATCATCAATCATACGAGAATGTGGAGGAAAACTTGAATAGCTTTATTAATAATCAAGAATAGCAAAGAGGACTACAACCAATTTTTCTGACCCAGCATCATCCTCTCAGCAAGAAAGCCCTTCTTCACCTCATGAAAAGCTTAGATCACCCAACACTATGATATTGCACCAAGAAACCAGCAGCACTTCCTTACAAGATCCAAAATTCCAGCCTCTGGATCTCTGGGATGAGGGATCCATATATAGATGTTTGCAAGGCGGGTGAGTCAACTTTTGAGATTTGATTAGTGTCCTCTCTCTGATAGTTCTTGAATCCACTTGGAGATTCATGATCTCTTACTCATTCCTGGGCGACTGCAGAGAGGCAAGTGTCACAAGAGAAGTTTCTGGAAGATTCCATGATCCTCCACCTTGCATATTGACCCTGCCATTTGTCCACTCTCACCCATTGCACCCCATAGAAGGGCTTTTCAAGATGCATTGCACCTCCCGTGTGTATTTAGGTGGGATGCAGCGCACTTTAACCATGGAGCAAGTGAGATGGTCCAGTTTTGACCAGTTCTAAGCAGTTTTTCATGGAGAACTTCTGGGAGAAGATGTAATCAGTTGACCTTGTTCTTTTAGAGGTTGGAACAACACTTTTAGGGACCTAATAGCCCTTTGTTTATGGACATTTATGATTGGGGTTGCAGTGCCCAAAAATGTCTATAACAATGAGTTCTCAAAAGAAGCTTTTAATTGTGATGAAAGAAATCTAACTCTACAGAGGCTATCCTATTTGCAGAAAGAGAATGAAAATTGAAATGGAACGTAAAACCTAGCAAACCCTAGTTTACCTACTAACCCTAATTTTGCAATAAAAGAGATGGAAACTAATAAAATGAGTACCATTGACTATGGAAAAGGTAAATTGCATTTATTCATGCTACTTCTGAAAAGAAATGAGAAGAAATCATCTTTTTGTACTTTTGAGTGTTTTTTGTACAGAGGTTTGGTGGCAAAGGAAGATGGAGTTGGCTTTTGCAAAGACTGAGGAAGGTGTGGAGAGGTCCTAAGAAGCCCCTAGCACCCTTATGAAGGCTTCCATAGTGATCAAACTTTGAAAAATCACTCATAGGAGGTTTCTACAGGAGGCTGTAGGGGATCTACAGGAGGTTCTCCAGGAGGAGGCCGAGAGCTATTTTTGGAGTTTTGAAAGTGGAAAAATGATGGGAAAAGGGAACTGAAGGCTGGATGAAGGTGTTGAGGTGTCTATAACTTGTCAAAGAAGATCAGGGATGAACGTGATGGTTGGATTTGTTCAAATGGCAAGAAAACAACTTTATGGAAAAACGCAGAAATTAGGGCAGATTGGCAAAATGTTGCAAATGAGCTGGGAAATCTATGAGCAGTGAGCCGGTCTTGGCTATTGCATGGATGGATAGTGAGATGGGAGGTCCTGTAATAGATCTACACAAAAACTGATCAAAGGAAGAATTACTATACCATGAAAACAGAGCTTGTTCGATCTTGACCTAATTTCTGATCTATAAACAGAAAATGCCAAACAATACCTTGTGAACAGAAAAGCATGTGAGAGAACTATGGTAAATTAACAGGAAATTATCTAAGCAACTGAATCTCAACCAATATCAACTTTTCTTAATCAATTTATCACACTAGTGGTTGCATGGAAGAGAAAAAACTGTGTTTTTGGTGGCAGGAGAAGTGTCTTGACCTCAAATCATAGTCCCAGGAAGGGAGAAAGGAGATCAGGGCCTGCTGTTGGCCTTTTTGAATCTTATTTTGTCACTGCAATAACCTACTTGATCAACTGAAACAACAACAACTATACTAGCCATCAAAAGCAACCTATTCTGACAAAGTAAAGTGAATTTATGCAACAGAAATTAACTGATGAACTGAAGAAAAAACATATAAGTACACAAAGGAGGTGTTGGGTAGATTGGGTTGGGCCCTAAACCAAGAGATTTAGTCCTCTAGAAAAGATCAGTACTGTCTCAAAAAATGTTTCATCTTCATATATCAGAAAATAGCAGTTACATCGCATAAACTGTCTTCAAAAAGAACTCGAAAATAAGTTGAGCACAAGGCTGCACAAAAGTGCGAAAATATACTAATAACTGGCTAAAATATAACTAAAAAAACTGAGGCCCTAAGCCCCCCTATTTATACAAATGGATTCCCCCAATAGTCCTCCTAAAATCAACGAACTCATCTTCTTAGAACTGGAGATAAACAGCAGTCCTACTTTACTTGCTCGGCTGCCCCTTGGAATCATCAATGTGGACCCTTGTGCTTCGAGTTTATTATGGAGAATTTAAGGTAAGGGTTCATAAATGAAGGAGACACCCTCCTAAATATCCTCTCCCTTGTTCTTCCTTGAATTTGGCTGCCAAATTCTCATTAAACCTTTGACTCTGTCTCAAAATTGACCAAAAATCTGCATAAAGCACAGATTAGACTTTTTGGCATAATGACTAACCCAATTCACTCTATTAGCATAAATATAATAAAAAACATGCAATAAACTAATGAGAATGGTGGATTAAGTCGAATTAAGAGGCAAAATGAGCCCATATAGTTACCCATTTCTGGGGCTCATCAGAGACAAAGACAAGATCTACATCAAGGACATAGAGGACCTAACCTCACAAACTTTGGCATATATTGTAACTTTGGTAGTTGGCACTCAATATCTCCATATTGTGATAAAAAAACACTTGGAGTTATGCATAAGATGTTTCAAACCCACCCTTTTCAACTGGTGTGAAAGCATATTGGTGAATGTAAAGATCATTTGACAAAGATTAAGAGAGGTAGAAAATAGATCTATGGCTATGGGAGCTTGCTTGTAAGTTCCTTTTCTAAGAAGATCACGGTCATGAGACTAAAGGTTTTGGATTATTTTCTCTAACCACCGCCAGCTAAACCTCATATGGTGAAGTGGTGTTCTATCATGCCTATGGAAGATGGAGTACACACTGGTGGCTAGTTCCTAGACACATATTGGAACCACATTGGCAGTGGATGACTATCCTTATGAAAAATTGGATTTTTAGGGAGATCCAAACATGGTCCCGCCCCCTGGTGAGGATTTTTATAACTAAGGTAAAAGAATTTGGGTACTCTAACCAACTGACCTATGAAATCACCTCTTTTGTTGCATCAAAATTTGCATGCAAGGAGCTATTGCTCCATGATCTCATGCCCGAATAAGATCACCATAAAGAAAAATGAAAATCGAAAATAGATCTACAATGGAATCCCAACCCAATGCTCAATCAAGCAACAATCAAACATTCCTAGATGTTATAAGGGAAAATGTGTGCACCTAACCTCCTCGCAGGTTGGGGAAGGATTTTGGGTCTGATGCAGACTCCCACGCTCCACTCGAGCGATCTACCTTGTTCACAACTAATATCAATACCTACACACAACCACAAACATACAAAGACGACAAGTGACCTTCCTCGGAATATCGTTAGATCAAAGCATCATAAAACAACTATGAAGAATTGTTGAATACACATGAATACAGGGAAGGAACATGTATTTCTATTAATCATAAATCAAAGCTAGATTACAACATTATGTCTTCACCTTAAAGCTCCTTCTCCATGATCTGACATGGTCTCCCCTCTATGACAAGGAAATGAGCATGAAGATAAATAACCCAAGCAACAAGAACCTCACAAGTGCTCTCTCCAGTAGCAAAATCATAGCATAGACTCAAGATCTCTAGCTTTCCTAGAATCTGGCTCTCCAAAACTAACACAACCCCCTTAAATGGTCAAATATAAATAGGCAAGAGAGAGTTCCTAAGAGGATGAATGTATATGCTTAGGATGGCGAGAAGTCATGGAAACTTATAAATGATAAGTCTTGGCTAGTTTGAATAAGTGATGACTTGAATTGATCTCCTACGGACTAAGACAATCTAGAAAAGATCCCTTGTCGCAGGCATAGAAAAGACTAAAAAAGCCATAATCGGTTGCACAAGGAAGGGTTGGGAGTAACTGGGAGGATCCAGTCACTCTCATAGGCCTCCATCTGTGCGAATGAGAAGTATGATTTGAAAAAGAAGGACTAATGTCTGGGAAAGGTCAAATAGCCATGAGGATTAAGGAACATTGACGATAGGGGGTAAAATAGGATGACAAAAATTACATACAATTGAACAAGGTAACCATCAAGAACAGGTACCCATTACCAAGAATTGATGATCTATTTTACCAGTTAAGGGCAGCATCAATCTTCTCCAAAATTAACTTGAGGTCAGGATACCATCAAGTAAGAATTAATGAGGATGGCATTCATAAGACTTCTTTTAGAACAAGATATGGGCACTATGAATTTGTAATGGTACCCTTTGGGATTACTAATGCCCCTGCCACGTTCAAGTGCCTAATGAACGGGTTGTTACAATTGTACTTGGACAAGTTTGTCATTGTATTCATGGATGACATATTGGTTTATTCACAAATAAAAGAAGAACTTGAACAACACCTGGAGGTTGTTGAAATAGTTGAGAGAACATAAGCTCTATGCAAATCTTGGTAAGTGTGACTTCTTCTAGTCATAGGTACACTAATTAGGGCACATCGTCTCCAAGGAAGGTGTTTCAATTGATCTTGATAAGATCAAATCCATAAGGGAGTGGTAAAATCCAAACAACGTTGACGAGATCATATCATTCATGGGATTGGCAGGATATTATAGGAGATTTATTCGTAATTTCTACCAAATAGGACATCTCATTACAACCTTACATGGAGAATGGAAACGATTCAAATGGACTGCACAATGTGTAGAAATATTTGAGTAGTTAAAGCAATTGCTTACCACTGCACCGATGTTGAGAATTGTGGATCCTGATAAGGATTTCGTAGTATGCACTAATGCTTGCAAGAAGGGACATGGTGGAAACTGAATGCAGGAAGGGAAAGTTGTGTGCTATGTGTTAGGTTCCTATATCAATAGGAGTCATACTTTTTGAATGGATGAGATTAAACCTATAATATGTACATACCTTTGCTTTTTTACAAATGTTTTCCATATTCAAAAAGTTAAAAAATGTAAATAGGGTATGTCCTAAAAGAAAAATCAAAGGAAAAACAGAATAAAAAAGGTCAAAAAAGATGATAAATATGAACCCCAAGAAAAGAAAAGACCATTAAAGTGAGCAAGTCAAAATGCCACTCCTAGTTACTTTTATGTAGAATAAATGATTGTGTGCAACTTGTAATCTTTTCCACAATCCATGATAATAAAAATGTTTAAGCTTGGCTATTTCATGTTTTCAATTTCATGTCTATAAATAAAGAATAAATATCTGACCAAACAGTGTAATATTTGTAGATGATTAGATTAGGTAGAGTGAATAAAAGGAGGTAAATTGTTTAATCTGAGCCCTTGGATGTAATAAGGTTAAATTTAGTTAGGTTAATATTGTAAAAAGAAAATAAAATGTTTTGATAAGGGTTTTCCAGCTTAAGTGCACCCTAATAAAGAGAAGTAAAAATGGTAGGATGTGTTATGCTCTTAACCTGCAGAGTAATACCCAAACACAGAATATGCGAAGAAAATATACCCAGAACATAGAATATGCGAAGAAAGATACCCAGAACACAGAATAGCAATGATTTTATTATTCAGAGAGAAATGTTCACAGGCCTCTTCGAGGGGGCAACCTCCAATAGAGCAGAGCTCGATTACAAAAACAAGACATGATACTCCTTGCAGGGAGTCTCTATCCTTTATATATGACTCATACATGCAATACCACGGGCCAATACCGTGGGTTTTATTAATACCATCTATCTAATACTACCGCCCATTTGCAACTAACTGTGGTCCCGTCATTAATTGCGGGTTAACCACTTACAAATATTAATATGGGCTTTATTGACTCTTGACTATGACGTGATCCCATGACATAAATAAGGGGGTTAGGGTGGGACCCTAACATGCCCTCCCCCTTAAGACTAGCCTTGTCCTCAAGGCTGAAGCTGCGGAAACTGCTGAAGAATAGTGGTTGGTTCCCAAGTTGCATCTTCCGGAGAGGTGTCCTTCCATTTGACGAGGACCTCCTTAATCATGCGGCCGCGTAGGTGCTTGTCTCGTGTGCCAAGAACCTGTTCGGGTTGAAGCCAGATTGACCCTTCTTCGTCTAATTCAGGTAGACTGGTTTGAACTCGGCAATTTTTCCCAATCACTTTCTTGAGGCACGATACATGGAAAACTGGATGGATTTTTGCCGTAGGGGGCAAAGCCAACTTGTAAGCCACTTCTCCAATGCGCTGAAGTACTTGGAATGGTCCATAGAATTTTGGAGCGAGCTTTTGACAACCCTTATCTTTGAGTGATGTTTGCTTATATGGTTGCAGCCTCAAAAAGACCTGATCCCCTTCTTGAAATTGGCGCTCTGAGCGATGTTGGTCGGCCTGTTGCTTCATGCGGTTCTGAGCTTGATGAAGATTCTCGCGAAGATGGACGAGCATGGTTGCGCGGTGTTGTAGGAGTTGATCCACTGCTTGTACTTTGGAGCATCCCTTGAGATAAGAAGTAGGGGAAGGCAGAAGTTGACCATATACTACTTCATAGGGAGTCATTTTGGTGGTGGCATGATAGTTGGTGTTATACCACCATTTAGCCAGAGGTAACCACTGTGCCCAAAGGTGTTGCTTTTCTGAAGTGAAACACCTAAGGTAGGTTTCTAGACATTTGTTGACGGCTTCGGTTTGACCATCTGTTTGCGGATGATATGAAGTACTGAGTTTCAGTTGAGTGCCTTGTATTCTGAAGAGTTCCTGCCAAAAATTGCTGGTGAAGATCGGGTCGCGGTCGGACACTATAGAAGTGGGCATGCCATGTAATTTGAAGATCTGTTCCATGAAAGTTTGAGCAACCAAGGTTGGTGTAAACGGGTGGGGTAGGGCGCAAAAATGAGCATACTTCGACAGTCAGTCCACAACCACCATGATGACTAACTTGTTCCCTGACTTTGGAAGACCTGTAATGAAATCCATAGAAACCTCCGTCCAAATTGAGGCCGGAATGGGCAATTATTGTAAGGTGCCTGGTGTGTTGACAGTTTCCCCTTTGTGGCATTGACAGACATCACATTCGGCTACGAAAGTAAGGACATCCTTTTTCATGCCTGTCCAAAAGAATGATCTTCTGGTGCGAGCATACATCTTCTGAAAGCCCGAATGTCCTGCAATGGGAGATGAGTGCAATTCTGCCAAAAGGCGACTTTTGAGAGTAGATGTTGGTGATATTACGACTCTGTCCTTGTAGCGAAGAATATCATTCTGCCACGAGTAGCCCTTGCTGGAATTAGGATCTACCTGTAATTGAGAAATGAGTTGGTAGAGCCCTATGTGTGAAAACCATTCCCTGCGAGCCTCTTCAATCTAGTCTGGAATGGGAAGGGAAATTGCGAGCAGAGTACTTTCCTCCTCAAATTGGCGCGATAATGCATCTGCTACACTGTTGTCTTTCCCTTTCTTGTAAATGATCTCATAATCATATCCCAACATTTTGGCTAACCATTTATTTTGTTGTGGGGAGGATAGGCGTTGCTCCAAAAAATATTTAAGACTGTGATGATCTGTGCGGATTTGGAAACGTCACCCCAATAAGTAAGGTCGCCAGGTCTCGACTGCATGTAAGATGGCCATCATCTCCTTCTCGTAGGTAGATTGGCCCAGATTCCTCCCACTGAGTTGTTGGCTTATGAAGGCCAATGGTCGCCCTTCCTGCATTAAGACCGCCCCAATACCTGTACCCGAAGCATCACATTCAATGACAAAGGATTTGGTGAAGTCAAGTAGTGCTAAGACTGGAGTGGTACACATGGCGTTTTTGAGAGCGGTAAATGCCTATTGTGCTTCCTCGGTCCAGAAGAAGGAATTTTTCTTTAGGAGTTGAGTGAGGGGCTTCGCTATGCGGCCATAGTTGCGGAAAAATTTACGATAATAGCCTTTGAGACCCAAAAATCCTCTCAAGCTCTTCAAAGTCTTAGGTTTAGGCCATTCTTGCATTGCCTAGATCTTTTTTGGGTCCACCTTGACACCTTCACGCCCCAGAATGTGGCCCAAATACTCAACTTCTTCCATGCCAAACGAATACTTAGACATCTTGACAAATAATTTGTGCTTGCGGAGCAGTTGCAAGAGTAGATCTACATGCTGATGATGTGCCGCCCAAGTGCCTCTATAGATGAGAATGTCATCGAAGAAGACAAGGACAAATTTTTTGAGATATGGTTTGAGGATGTGATTCATAAGACTCTGAAAAGTAGAAGGGGCATTACAGAGACCAAATGGCATGACCAGGAACTCATAATGGCCTTCATGAGTTCTGAAAGCCGTCTTGGGAATGTCGACTTCCTTCATGCGAATTTGGTGGTAGCCGGAGCGAAGATCCAACTTAGTGAAGAATTGAGCCCCATTGAGTTCGTCCAGCAAATCGTCAACCACCGGAATGGGAAATTTATCTTTGATGGTAAACTTGTTGAGGGCCCTGAAGTCGGGACACATCCGCCACTCCCCATCTTTCTTGAGGACCATGACCATTGGGGATGAATAAGGACTAATGCTGGGACGAATGACACCTGCTTCCAACAATTCCTTGATGATTTTTTCTATTTCATTCTTTCGAGTGAACGGATATCTGTATGGCCGCACATTTGGGGGTTGGGCCCCTGGAACCAAGGTGATGCTATGATCATGTTCCCCTCGCGAGGGTGGAAGCTCATGAGGCTTGTCAAAGACCGTCCGATGGTTGTTTAAAATCTGCTGCATCTCAGGATGAATTGGCAGAGACCTGGTTTCGACTACCTGGATGGCATTAAATTGAGCTACCACTCCATGATGGCCCTTTTTTAACAATTTTTCCATCCGATGCGAGCTGATGACAGAGGGGGCTCCCGCCTGGAGGCCACGGAGTGTATGTGTGGAGTTGTTGTGCTTAAAACTCATATATAACTCCTGGAAATCCATTGTGATTGGCCCAAGGGTGCGGAGCCATTCAGCACCTAGGACAATGTCGCATCCCCCCATGTGTATGGCAAACATGTGGGTTTTCAACTAATAATCCCCCATTTGAAGTTTGACATTTTCACAGCGGCCTTCACATTTCATTGTGCCCCCATCTGCAATTTGGACTTGGAAGTTAGAAACTGCCCGTACAAAACAATGCGTTGCTTCGGCGATTTTTTGATGGATGAAATTATGGGTACTGCCACTATCAATCAAGACTATTACTGGGTGATGTTTAAGAAAACCCCTGATTTTGAGAGTTTGAGGGGAAGAGATTCTTGCCAACGCATTGAGCGAAATAACTGGTTCGTCAGATACAATCTCCTTTTGGTTGTCTTCTTTGATCGCCTCCGGTTCCTCAAGAGGTGGATCTTCCTCGGTGGAGCTGTAGTCAGTGGCATCTATTTGAAAAAACTTGGGCTCCTTGCATTTATGACCAGGGGAATATTTTTCAACACAGTAGTAACATAGTCCTTGCTTCCTTCTTTCGGACATTTCCCGAGGTGACACCTTTTGGACCTTAAGTGTCTGAGTCGTGTTGTGAGCTTGTGGGGGACGACCTTTAGTGGGGAAATTGGGGCGGCTGTATTGGGCTGTTATGGCACGTTCCACCTTACGGGCTACCTGGCAAGCCTCCGTCCATGTGGGAGGGTGGTGGAGTAGAACTTGAGCTTTGATGGCTTCTTTAGGACCACTGATAAAACATTCCGTGTAGAACTCATCTGAGAGATGTTGAGTGTGGAAGGCTAAGGCTTCAAAAGCGGTGATATATTCATCCACTGTACCCGTCTGTCGAAGCTTAGTGAGACGGCCCAAAAAGGAGTCTCCCTATTCAAAGCGATCTCGAAGAGCTTTGGCAAATTGGGCCCAACTCGGAAAAGGTCCATGGCGACGTTGATGCCATTCCGCCCATTGCCATCGTTCACTGTCCAAGAACATGGTCCCCACTCCAAGCTTAGTCCAATCATCTTGGAGACGATTCAATTTGAAATACTGGTCCATTTGTGCTAGCCATGCGGACGGGTGAGAACTGTCAAATTTCCACATATCCAACTTGGGAGGTCGCTGACTGGGTGGTGAATGGGTGTGCCAGTGGTGAGGAGAGTGGCTAGACTCACCCTCATGGTGGTCATGGTCATTATACGGTTCCTCGAGAGCTGGCTCCTTGCCCTTATCGAGTTCTTGCCGTACCAGGCTAGTTAGTTTGTTAATCGTAGTTTTGAGCTCGTTCATATCTGTTTCAAGTTTGTCTAGCCTTTCATTGGCCATTGCTTGAGCTCTAGTTTCTACCATACACCAACTTGATGAAAAATTGGGACCGCCAAAATTTATTTTTCTAATAAATTGAATGGTACCACCGTGCTCAGCTCGTCGTCCTGATGCTGATGGGCTAGATCACAAATAAGCACTTCAGAAGATCTCAGACTTTTTTTTTTTCTTTTTTTTTCTTTTTGGAAAACTCCTAACGGAGTTTTACTCCTTCCTGATCAATACTGCAGTCGCCAAATCCTCAAAATGTCAATGCCGCCAAAAGTCCTGCGAAAATTATATCCAGGTACAGGAACCCTTCCCAACTACTCCGATCTGGTGGATCTGAGAGATCTGAATGGTGGAACAACTGCTGCTGCTGATCTGATGGAGCTGCGGGACTGATGTCTGCTGCTGCTGCACTTGCTGATCTGGAATAGATGATGTGTGATCCCCCGATAGAAAGGGAACTATGTTCTTGAGGAGTGTCAGGTGCTACAGATCACAATATACATAAGGGTCTGACAGTAGTACTCGGCCCAATGTTTTAGGGCTCTAACTAAGGAGGATCGACCGTACCCTTAGCCGTACAACCCGACTACCCTATCGTACGGGCGAGTAATCTCTCCGAGTGCTGTTCTCGGTGTACTGTAGCCACAAGACGGCCGAAGGTTTATCTATGGCGAGGTTTCAAGGGAGCTAGGGGGCTTCCTATATACCCAGAGGGTACGTGGAAGACAGTCCATGCGTGGTTCTGTCTAATGCGCTACTACTCGAAGGGGTACTCGCAGGGGTTACAAGGGAGTCCAACAGACGTGACCACCTCTTGTATTTCCTGCTTGCATGCCTCCCCAAATCCGCAGGTTTATGTGCTTAACGACAGATCCCGTGGTTTAAAGACGCCGGAACACGTCTCTAGCCAAAAAAAAAATTTGCTAAAAATTGGAGATCCCACCGAGCCCTGGAAAGTGCTCTGATACCACTTGTTATGCTCTTAACCTGTAGAGTAATACCCAAACACAGAATATGCAAAGAAAATATACCCAGAACATAGAATATGTGAAGAAAAGATACCCAGAACACAGAATAGCAATGATTTTATTATTCAGAGAGAAATGTTCACAGGCCTCTTCGAGGGGGCAACCTCCAATAGAGCAGAGCTCGATTACAAAAACAAGACACGATACTCCTCGCAGGGAGTCTCTATCCTTTATATATGACTCATACATGCAATACCACGGGCCAATACCGTGGGTTTTATTAATACCATCTATCTAATACTACCGCCCATTTGCAACTAACTGTGGTCCCGTCATTAATTGCGGGTTAACCACTTACAAATATTAATATGGGCTTTATTGACTCTTGACTATGACGTGATCCCATGACATAAATAAGGGGGTTAGGGTGGGACCCTAACAGATGAGTAGGTGGGTAAGTAGAAGAAAGGTTGCAGAATTGTGATGATTGTTAGATAAAAGCATATTAATCACCTTCATCATCAAAGTTCTAAGTATAGATGAAAATTGGGCATGTATCAAGTTCACAAAATCAAATGATTAACTTCTCTCACTCATTACATTTTTGAACGTGATTTTGTCAACCCAACGTTTTCCTAACACTTTGTTTTATTTTACAGGTGATCAAAAGACCACAGCCTTGGATAAACAATCTTAATACTAGTCATAAGACCTATTTACTCAAATATTTTTATCAAATCTATTCAAACGGAGATGGAAAATAAAACATATAGTTAAAAGACAAGCAGAGGAAACATGAAATTAAATGAGTTACTGTTGAGATAGACAGTAAAAAACCTAAAATATATATTGAAGGTAAAAGGACATAGTAAAGAATAGTCAAAGTGTATTAGGGTTAAAGAGTATCAGATTGAATACCAAGTCAAGTAAAGTAGCTAGCATGAAGACAAACAGTAGGGAAGACAGCTACAAAGCATATAGATTCATGTCAAAGCGAAGACAGATGAAAAAACAGAGCAGTAAAAGTAAACATGGATGTAGTAAGGGTTAAATAGAGATGAAAACAATTTCACCAGCAACAATGAAGTTTATCCAAGGTAAAAGTGAAAAAAAGTTAAAATAAATTTAAGGTTAAAAAGATGAAATCAGAGCAGAAATGGTACATTCTTCAGAAATTTCCTGTTTAAGTCATAGTTTTGCAGAAACTATTGTGGCCGATCCAAGATGGATTTTGAGAAACTGGAGGAGGTTTATGTTCCTAAAAGGCTATTCTACAAAAACCTATCTCACCTTTTACACAGGTATTACCAAAAGGGAGATAAATGCATATATTCACAACCTATTTTTCGAACTGTGTAAAGTCCTATTTTAGACATCTTTTTGCAAAGAATATTGTGAACAGCTGGAACCGAATTTTGGGAAACGGAGAGAGGTTGATCTCAAAAAACTTATTATATGCAATAACCTCTTTCACTTTTTACATATCTAGCTCGGATTGAGATATACAAAGGTATCAATGGACCCTAATTTTGTAGAATTGTTGGGGCAGAATGCACAAAGAAAGGATGCAGTTAGTGACTTGGATGCCTCATCATCAATTAAGAGTTGCTATCAAATTTGACTTTATCTTCTTTGTCACCCTCAATCCATAAATATAGTTCCAAATAGATTCATTAGTTTTGAGTGTCCTTTATTTAAGTTCTATTAATGTAAAACAGTTTGAGATATTTGTAAAACCAATCTTGATATTTTTTCAAGATATTTCAGTTTAGAATTTGTATAAATACTTCTTCATTTGAAGTATTTTGGGTGGATTTTTAAAGACATTTCTATAGATATTTTCTTCTCAAGTTAAGAAGCTATTGTACTCAAGATTGGATTGGCTTGCTCGATCAAGGAATAAAGTAAATACATTTCACAGGATCCTTGTGTAAAGAATAAATCAAATAAGTATTCTCTCTCTCATGTGTATTATTGTTTCTATTTATGTTTATTAATAATCATATGTGTCTCTATGAAATCTGAATGGTAAACAAGGAATGATATTTCAAAATTAGTGTTAATGTTATCTGTCTTGATTGTTTACTTTCTCTATGTTTTCTGCTAAACTATCTTGGTTTGGGAATTCTTAATTGCTCCCTTACTTCTGTAGTTTTCCCCCCTAGGTCCATAGTAAAGGATTCTTAGTTGCCCTTTGCTACTTATCTCCTTCTGCTCTTCATCTTGATCCTAGTCTAAGTATTCTTCATTGCTCTTTCACCCTGGTGAGGACTACCTCATCCATTGGAACCTAAAGATTTGCCTTTTTCTTTGCTAGCCTGCCTTGTGAACTCTTACTTTAGTGATTGATCTGATCCAGTTAAGCCATCCTTTGATTGACTCCATAGCCCAATGGCTTGAAAGCCTTTCTCTGTCCATCTATTCCCAGAATTCCACCACCCAACCAAAAACAAAACCTTATGAGCACTAAGAGCTAGCCTAAAATCCCACCAAAACAAAGTTAAATTATAAAGAGAGAGCCCTCTCTAGAATTAGGTTGGCTAGAACTTGTTGAAGCCTCGAAAATCAGGTCTACAACAAGGGGGATACCCACCCGATCTGGACCTTGAAAGCAGCTCCTTTTCCATTTGGGATGGTGGGTCTAACTAGGGATAATGGGACCAGTTTCCCAATTTGTGTGTGTGTGATAAGAATTGATATTTCCTTTCTAATGATTTCTAAGTAAAATGATTTTAATCTAATTCTAATTTAAAACATGCAATTGTATTCTAACAAATAGAAATATCTATTCTAAAAATAACCCAGGATTTAACTTTTTAGTTATGCGATCTAAAATAATTTCTAACATCAATTGGTAATAAAGATCATTCAATCACTATGAGAAAAGAATTCGATAAAAGTAAATTGTTTCTTATAAAAAGTTAGGGCGAAACAACTGTGAGAAGCATATCATATAATAAGTCATTCATACATTAAGCATAAACAGAATAGTCATCACCGTACAAAAGTGCCAAGTGATAACTCAAACATTCAAGCCTTCATATATAAATAACTGAACATAAATATAACTTTAACACATAAGCAGAAATCATTAAGAGATAAAAGTACCATTGATAACAAGTTCTACTCATGAGCTTCAGTAATATAGATTTATCTCTTCCTAATTCAACATCTACTAAGAGTACAAAAGTGTATTTCAGTAGTAGATATTAAACACAGATATCAATAAATCTCGTTCCATTCATTTATCAAAACCTCCTCCGAGGGTGCAGAAGTGCATGTTCTGAGGAAACGTTTTTGACAAATTTTAGGACCTCTCTCTAAATGCATGAGAGGGGTTAAAATACTACTAACTAAATACTAAAAATAGTCTATTACAAAAATATAGGAGGAGGTTTAAATGACCATCCTCATCTAAGGAAAAAATAAACCAAAATTAAAACTAAAACTAAATCTGGAAATTAACTATCTATGTATCTGTTCTCTGAGATCGCAAACATTCAGCATCGGCTTGAGGAGCGTCAGTTTTCCAACCTCCAATTTTAGTTGCCCTGTGAAAAAATAATTGGCAAGTGCTAGCGCTATTTTCTCGGCAGAGTTCGTAAGGCATTTGAGAGTCATGCATTGACTGTGCGGTTTAACCAAATACTGCCAATAAGAATCCCATTTCAACTTGGTTAACTTCTTGATGGACTCTACTCTTTCTTCAACCCTTTGTCTCCAGCTTTTATTACGGTTTTCCAAGCTTACAGGCAACTGAGCGATCAGAGGCTTTCCTTCTCGAGGGGTTTTGCCTAATGATGCGCTAATCACGCATCGAAAACTGCCTCCTTTTCCTAATCTGGGCTTCCCTGATGCTAGTTTTGCCTCTTGCACAGTTTTGGTAGATGATACATAAACTGTTAATCTTGTGGAGTGAATGACTCAGTGAGGTCTTGGCCTCGAGACTTGTATTGTTTGTCTGTTATATCAACACTATCCAGTACCCACTTAATCATGTCTGTGTATGGAAGAATCTTGGGTCTTGCCGCTATCCAGTGCAAGAATGAACATGCAAGTTCTGTGATTGATGCCTCAGACGACCCGCATGAATCCATTGTTGCTTTAACCTCCATTACTATGTGAATTTCTTCTTCGAGCAGACTGTACATGCCTTCCCAAGTAGTTATGTCGGCATCTCTATTACAGGTAGTGTTTGTGTATAAGGGCGTCATTTCTTTGTCCTCAGCAACTGGAGCTTTTCCCTTCTTTCCCATTACGCTCTGAGCACTATTGCGTATATTTTTCTGCTTTCCACTCCTGCAAATTAACGAGTAAGGAAAGAATAATAATAAGAGATAAAGTGACGGGAAAGCTCTTAATGCTGAAATCATATAAAAGATATCACCCTACGTGAAATGACCTTTCGATCAGATCTAAATATTATCTCATTAATGACCATCAACTAACCCATTAAATCGACATTAATGCCCATAACTTGGTATTGGATTACGAGATAAACTTTATCGAACGATGAGCCCTGCAGATCTGCGATAAAGCAATTTTTCGATTTGCTTCGCAATATCGCAAATCACAATATCTCAGATCACAATATCGCTAATCCGTTATGTTAACAATCATTTATCACCACATGTTTCTGCGAGATGCAATTTGTGAGATGCCCTATCGCATATCGCTGGGTCGGGATACTTTACCTTGAGTGATACTTGCGGCATAGGAAGGTTGCGACGTGTGATGAGTCTTCAAGGCATGCGATCTCGCATCATGTTTTCACAATTTTGGTAGTTTTCTTATATGATGCGCTTCATTACCCTTTGTGATGCGATGTCTTATTGTTGAGAGAACGATTTTATTGGGAACTTATCATAAAACTTAAGTTCTTTGGGTTTTGCGGGTGGTTTCCTAAGTTTATGATAGTATGTTTTATTCAAAGGGGAATATAAGTGCTACATTTTATTTTTTTAGAAGGGTCCCCATTTATTTAGTATTAGTAATAAAACTAAATAAAAAGGGGGGTTGTTGTTGGCCACAACAGAACCCAACTCTAAAAGATTAGGTTTGTGGTTACCTCGGAAATTTCTTTCTTTAACCTTGAGAAAATTCTGAGTGATAACACTATGAGTCTAGGAAATAAAATAAACATGATGAAAATTACGTGATGCATGATTTAGAATTGGATGCTATCATTCATGCTTTAAAAATGTGGAGGCAATACCTCCTTTTCCATAATTTCACGCTCATGTTAGAACATAGTGGACTCAAATATTTGTTTGGATAGCCAAAGTTGAATGCGAGGAAATCCAGGTGGATAGCCATGCTCAGTGAATTTGACTTCGATATTAAGTATATAAAGGGTAAGGAAAACAAAGTTGTTGATGCTTTGAGCAGGAGAATCCAAGTGAATCACTTGGCAATTGTAAGCTCATATGCAACAAATCTAGAGGAAAGGATCAAAATCGCCAGACAACAGGATGAAACATACCAAAAAATAAAGGAAAGGTTGTGGCAAGGTGATGAGAATGGGGGATACCACCACTTTGAGGACATCTTAGTCAAATTCAAAGGTAGAACCTATGTGCCTAACAATGATGAAGTAAAAAGACTGATAATGAGAGAATTCCATGTTAAGCCCTGTTCAGGACATCCAGGGTATCAAAATAACCTTACGACCATTAAAAGATACTACTATTGGTTGAATTTGAAGAAGGAGGTATCAAAATTCATGGAAAAATTCATGGAATTCCAACAAGTAAAGGTCGAATGCAAGCACCTGACCAGATTGTTACAACCTACCGCTATTCCAGAATGGATGTGGGGGGTAATCTCTATGGATTTCATTATAGTATTGCCCAGAAAAACTAAGCAGCATGATGCAATCATGGTAGTGGTGGATAAGCTTAGCAAAGTAGCTCATTTAGTGGTGGTAAAATTAACCAATTCTGCTAGTGATATACCACAAATTTTCATAAAAGAGATTGTGAAGCTATATGGTATCCCCAAGAAGATTGTGTCAGACATAGATGCTAGATTTAATTCCATATTTTTGGAGGAGATGTTTGTAGGATTGGGAACATAATTAGTATTTAGTATAGCATGTCATCCACAAATAGATGAGAAAACAGAGAGGACCAACTAGATCCTTGAGGACATGTTATGCATCAGCCCCATAAATTAGAAGAATTTCTTGCACTTGTGTAATTTTCATAAAACAATGGCCATCGAGAATCGATAAAGATGAGCCCCTTTGAAGCATTATATGGCAAGAGATGTAATACTCATATCAACTAGAGTTATCTAGTTAACAAGGTCCATGTAGGACCTGATATGCTTAAAGACATGAAACAACAAGTTCAGATTATAAGGAAAAATTTTAATGTGGCATAGGATAGACATAAAAGCTATGCAGATAAGCATAGGGTTCACAAAGAATTCCAAGTTGGAGAACATTCTTATTTGAGAATCAAGCTCAAGAGGATTTCCCTAAGGATGGGGACATGTACCAAGTTGGCACCATGGTATTATGGTCGATTTGAAGTCCTTGAAAGGATAGGACCAATAGCATATAAACTAGTTTTACCTCCATCAGTTAGACTTCATGATATTTTCCATGTTCCTTTATTTTAAAAGTATGTACAAGATTCTAATCATGTGATTGATTGGTCTATGCTATAGGTGGAACTAGAAGGAGAGTTACAACTAGAGCCAATGTTCATAATCTAAATGAAATAAATCATTCGAAAGAAATCTCACACTTCATAATCAGGAAATTCATAATCAAAATTCAAAAATAAATCAAAGCCAAATCAATCTGCATGAAACTAATATCTCTACTTGCGCAATCGAATTCACACTCAGACTTGCTCCTATAAAGAAATGATTATGCTAAAAAAAACAAGAAGACTTCTAATTGAATGAATTCTAAAATTTTTAATGTCAAATCTACAAGACAGAGTTTTAAGTACAGAATGATGCTAGATTTAACACAACAAATTTCTCGATGAAATTCACACTTTGAATGTAAATCCTATGATCTAGATAAACTAAAGGACTTGTTTCCAGTTGTGGTGGGCCCTTGCCACTCCCATAGCAAGCCTAAACTAACTCAATAAAAAATGAAATTCAAAAGAAAGTCATAATACTTACAAATAATTTAGAGATGAAGCAAAATTTAATTAAGATGCAATTATTATTACAAAAGAGATTCAATCCATCCTTTATTCCTTCCCTGCTTCTCTTCCTTTCAAAAAACTCCCCAAAATCTTACAATACAAACCATGGCTGAGCCATTTATAAGATTTACAAGGAAAATTAGTCATTTTCCTCAATTATGGAAAATTGAACAATTTTAACAAACTGACCCCAAAGATATTGGCATATCTTCCTAACCATGGCGAATTTTGGAAAACTGTTTGGAGGGAACCTAACTTGTTATATTTTCAACAAAAAACTCTATTTTATTTGTCTCATTAAAATCCATTTCTTCGTAAATTGTGCCCAAATTTGGATGTCTGGCTCTTTTTTCAAGATTCTAGAACTTTGGAAAAACAGTCATTTTTTATAAAACTGCCTCCAAGACCCACTTATAACTTTTATAAAAATTTGAATATGGAGAAACAGTTTTGGATATAGATAATTGGTTATATGGTTAACAAACCCATTTTCTCATATTTTCCAGATTCACCTCCAGCTGCATGGAAATTGAGGTCAAACTTGGTAGTTTGGAAACTGTGCACATTTTGAGCAGATTTGTTAATTAGCTCCTAGGGACCCACCTGTGCGACCTGGTTGAAATCCTACACATGGAAACTTATTAAAACATTATTTTGGACAATAATATCCCTCAGTTTTGCCCGGAAGCATGTCGAAATGTTAAAACCCCAAATTGGATATTCTTGTACTCGTACCAACTAGTTCAACTGACTTGTGAAGAATTTCGGCGATGGAACCTTGTGACAAATGAGCTTATCAAAACCGTCATTAGTAAATCATGTAAAAATCATATTTAATCATAGAAAATATAATAAAACTAATGATAATCAACCATGAGGCGTAAGACGTGACTTGGCGAAAAGTGATGGAATTATGGTGTGAAATGAGTGTAATAGTACATGAATATAGGTTATGAAGGGCGGTATTGAATGATGGAAACATGGGCATATTTGAGGCCCAACACACCCCCATGCCTAAGGATTTGCATGTCCTCATGCAAACAAGGACTTGCTCATATATAGATTTTATGGCATCGTGGCTTTGGGCAGGGTTGGTTTTTGTGGAGCAACACCGCGTGAAGATTTGAGGGTGTTGGTACTTGTGGAGAAATACCTTTATTATTTGAATGCCATAGATTTGAATTTTGGGAGTGATACAAATTGAGGATAAAAAATAGATATGGTAGGAGGAAATGATGAAGGAGATGATAGGTGGCAATGGAAATGGTGGAGGAGATGATGTGGTGATGGAGATTGTAAAATAGGTGCTTGCATACTCTATTTTTGTGAGGATAATGCTTATGGATGGTTCCTTTATGAAAGGCAATGACTTCATCCTCTGTTGGATACATTCAACTGAAAATATGTGTGAATGTAGGAGGGGAAGGTAATATAGTCACTTTTTTGTTTACATGAACCAATATACTTTTCTTTTCACGATTATGACCTTATTAGAGTAGCATGCATTCTATTATGAATGAGGAGTTTGCAAATGGAGGGTATATGGAAATCAAAATATATGGAATATGTGGTGGTTAATAATCAAATATTTCTTAAATATCTAATGAATTAAAGAATTTTAAGCCAACTTTACCTCAAGTTTTACCTTTACCGTGATGATAGTTGCAGATTGAAGTAGAGGATGGAATGGATGGAGTTGATGTGACTGTTGATCTGACCTATTGAAGAAGGCAAAACGCTGAACTAAAGATCCAAAGGATGAACTGAAGATCCCTTCTCCCCCATGCCTGAGGATTTGTATGTCCCCAAACACTGACGAAAGGTGATTGCTGCTGCAAATGACAATGGAAATGTTCATACAAAGAACCAAACTGCTGCAAAACTATGTTGAGATCAAAAAATCGCATAGTCTTTAACCGCTACACACCTGTGTGCAATATTGCATATGTGAATAAATGGTGTAAATTTTGAACATAATCAAGAATCATTGGATTACTGACCATTGAGGAGATTGTTAACTAATGTGATATATACCACCTTTGATGTCAATGGGATTCAAGGCACTAGGTAAATTCTACTAGCCATGAATGGATTTGTCAAAGTCGAATGGACTAAAGAATTCATCCACCAAGAAACATTGATGTATTTCCTTAGTAGATGACAAGGATACCTACCATTAAGGCATGCAGGCTCCCAGGTACCTTATCTAACCCTAACCCTAATCCCAAATAATGTGTTGATGTCGATGGGATAAGGCTTGTCGGCAGGTGGGCCTTAAGGAATCCCACATCAACCAACTCGAGTACAAACATAATGACTTGAAAGATACATGATTTGAAGAACTCATACAAATTTAGAAACTTTATTAGGAACTCTTCCCACTAGTTACCTAGTTTTCAAGAAATATCCTTGTCCAGTTGCAACAGACAAGCTGGTTTTCACAAAAGGACTTATTTTTCTCTTTACTATTTTCATTTATTTATTACAGTACTAACTTTCCTACTATACTGAAGAAAATACGTCCTCCTTCAAGTGAAAGATAACTTCCAACGAAGCCATGTGCGGATTTGGTACAAGGATATATTCATGCTCAGATTTAACATATAAGAATTAGAATGTACAAAAGCATGATAAATTAGCAACTTTGAAAGATGTAATACAATGAATATTTGAAGATGAGAGTGGTAACTTAACTAGATTGTGATCTGGAACCAATGCTCAATGTAATCTTGGTGGTATTGACCCATTTCTTCATTTTGACCATTCTGAAAGTACTCCTCGATCATGTCAAACATGGATAATTGGTCTCCTGAATGCATACAAGGCTTGTTGCTGGGTATGGTGAAAGTTCTTCGATCTCAGGTTCAGCTGGATGCTCCCCATCATATTTGGTACATGATTTCTCAATCTCCTTGGTAGAT
Source organism: Pinus tabuliformis (assembly GCA_031772625.1). Classification (NCBI taxonomy): domain Eukaryota; kingdom Viridiplantae; phylum Streptophyta; class Pinopsida; order Pinales; family Pinaceae; genus Pinus; species Pinus tabuliformis. Next base: position 158,822,709 of record CM062812.1, on the reverse strand, counting down.
AGGCAAAAGGAATCAAGGAATATTTCCAAATTCTCTTTTGGTTGTGGAGAGATAGATAATTTCTTGAATGTGGTGAAGATGAACTCTTCCTGAGAGGCAGATATCCCAGCTACTGCTAGGATTTGAGAAAGTACTTTGAGGGACATTCTTCAAGCTCTCAATCGTTCTTTGAATTTCTCCTACTGTTTTATGATCCCTGTTAGTACAAAAGGGTTCTTACAGCACCCCAATTTGTTTTATCTTTAAAGAGCTTTGAAATTTTAACCTAAATGAATTAAAAACTACTAATTCCAATAAAACTCACCAAACTTACTTATTTGAACAACCGAAATTTGGAGAAACCCCACAATAGTGGATGCATGGTTCTTCACTCACGCCTTACCGTACACTCTCCACCCTCTGATTGCCCTGAAACTAAGATCACACAAAAAACTTGTGAAAGAAACTAAGCTCTAATCCCTTTAGCACCTCCCCGACAACGATGCCAAAAATGTTGGGGAAATTATGTGTGTTATAATTCCAACATTAAATTATCAATCTAGGACTCATAAGCTTTGAGGCACAAGCGCAAGTAATGCAGGATCAGAGCATCTAACCTAAATTAGAGTGCGAAATCAATTTATTGTTTTACTGTTATAAAAGAACACCAATTACTGTTATAAAAGAAATTCTTAAAAGAACACACCATACACTTGCTCAAAAAGAACACCTATGATAGCAATTCTAACTTGAAAGATCTATTAAAAGAAACTCATTGCAACTTAATCTATGAAAAATCTTCAATTCAAGGCTCCTAATATAAATGAAATAAATCATTCGAAAGAAAGCTCACTCTTCATAATCAAGAAATTCATAATCAAAATTCAAAAGTAAATGAAAGCTAAATCAATCTGCATGAAACTAATATCTCTACTTGCGCAATCGAATTCACACTCGAACTTGCTCTTACAAATAAATGATTATGCTAAAAAAACAGGAAGACTTCTAATTGAATGAATTCTAGAATTTTTAATTTCAAATCTACAAGATGGAGTTTTAAGTACATAATGATGCTAGATTTCACACAACAAATTGCTCGATGAAATTCACACTTTGAATGTAAATCCTATGATCTAGATAAGATAAAGGACTTGTTTCCAGTTTTTGTGGGCCCTTTCCACTCCTGGAGCAAGCCTAAACTAACTCAATAAAAATGAAATTCAAAACACAATCATAATATTTACAAAGAATTTAGAGATGAAGCAAAATTCAATTAAGATGCAATTATTATTACAAAAGAGCTTCAAGCCATCCTTTATTCCTTCCCTTCTTCTCTTCCTTTCAAAAACCTCCCCAAAATCTTACAATACAAACCATGGTTGAGCCATTTATAAGATTTACAAGGCGAATTAATCATTTTCCTCAATTATGGAAAACTGACAATTTTAACAAACTGACTCCAACGATATTGGCATATCTTCCTAACCATGGTTAATTTTGGAACACTGTTTGGAGGTAACCTAACGTGTTATATTTTCAACAAAAAAAATCTCTTGTATTTTCCTCATTCAAATCCATCTCCTAGTAAATCGTGCCCACATTTGGTTTTCTATCTCTTTTTGCAAGATTCTAGAACTTTGGAAAAGCAGTCATTGTTTATAAAACTGCCTCCACGACCCACTTATAACTTTTAGAAAACTTTGAATATGGATAAAGGCCTTTGGATATAACTAGTTGGCTATATGATTAAAAAGCCCATTTTCTCAGATTTTCCAGATTCTCCTCCCTATGCACAGAAATCGAGGTCAAACTTGGCAGTTTGGAAACTTTGCACATTTTGAGCAGATTTGTTAGTTAGCTCCTAAGGGCCCACATGTGTGACCTGGTTGCAATCCTACACATGGAAAGGTATTAAAACATTATTTTGGACAATAAAATCCCTTGGTTTTCCCCGAAAGCATGCCGAAATGTCAAAACTCCAAATTGGATATTCCCATACTCTATTTGTACCAACTAGTTCAACTAACTTGTGAAGAATTTCAGCGATGGAACCCTGTGACAAATGAACTTAGAAAAAAATCATTAGGAAATCATATAAAAATAATCTTTAATCATATAAAATATAATAAAACTAATTATAATCAACCCTGAGGTGTAAGACGTGAATTAGCGACAAGTGAAGGGATTATGGTGTGAAATTAGTGTAATAGTACATGAATATAGGTTATGAATGGTGGTATTGAATGATGAAAACATGGGCATATTTGAGGCCCAACACCCATGTTTTTTTTTAAGCAACCACAAGGAATAAAGGACAAGAATTTTATGGAGGCACTGCACACTGCAGGCCAGCAAGGCAAGGATGCAACAACAATGGTGGCCAAGGGAAAGGCCAAGAAAAAGTTAGAGACACCAGATTGAATAGGGACAATGGGAAGAAGGGACACATGGAGAGGATAGAAGAAGATACAGAGATAGACAAAAAGTGGTAATGAGAAGAGGATTCCTTAAGAGCTTCTAGCAGGCAACGCTGAAGAGAAGAGAAGAGAAGGGGATTGTCTCTCTATCCTTAGGGTCTAGGGGTCGAGTTGCTAGTTTGTGAATCACTATAGGCTATGGGTCAAGTTTCCTAGAGGCTATGGGTTGATATAGGATCCCTACAGCCCTATAACAGCTTGGGTCCCTGGAGTTTATGGGTTGAGATAGAGGCCTTTGGAGCCCTGTAACAACTTGGGTCCCTAGAGGCTATGGGTTGAGATGGAATCTTTGGAGCCCTATAACAGCTTAGGTCCCCTGGAGGCTAGGGGTTGAGATAGTAGACTCTAGATCCATGTAACAGCTTGGGAAGAGGCCATCCTAGTGTAGTAGTAAGGGAATATTAGAATGGAGACTTGTGGTTACCACCTAGATGGAACAGTTGATTTTGGACTCCCTAGAAGGGTGTGAATCATTGTGTGTGCACTTGGGGTTGAGGTTGGGCACCTTTAGAATCCCAGTGTCGACCAAGAATGTAGCTTTCAGATTGGTGGGATTAAGGAAGGAAGTACTCTATAGTCTCAGAATCAGTGGCAGTTGGTGTACTAGTCCTAATAGCAAGAAAGACCCCCACGCTCTGAAATCTGGCTCGAGCGTGACAACTACAAGTAAGTGTGGCTAAAACTATCTGCAGTTGAGTGGAGATTCTGTGTCCCTGATTTAGTTTCCATGCACGTCCAAATATAAGTATCTATGTATGTGTTTTTTTCTTCTAATGAATCATGTTGATATGATGTAGATAATGGTTTTGGATTTAGGAACTGCATTGTGTTGATTATGCTTGCATATGTGGTACATCCCTCTGGGGATATGGTAATGTGATACATGTGTGTGTGTGTGTGTGTGTACTGAATATATCTATGCATGTGTGTAAAAAATCAAATCTAAAATGTGTGTAATGATTACTAATGGTAGAAACCAAACATTTGATGTATAAGAGGCATACAAACCACATGGTAATGAAAGAGTAAGCCAAAGTTCTATGATGAGCATGGATCTACTTAAATTTTAACAGTATAGAACCCACACACAAATATGTTAGGCCCCTATACTACTAGTGTAACCCCTTATTGTTATTAGTATAACCCACTTATTATATTGATGTACCCATGTAGTGCCCATATTGTTACTATTATGCCACATAGAAGCCCACCATTGTTACTGTTGTGCCCTACAATATTATTGTTATGTAGGCTTTGATTGTATTGGGACCACTTAGACTCCTATATATAGAAAGGAGGTATTTCCATTTGTATCATCCAAGAATTGTTCATTTATGTAATGTAAAGGAGGTTGCCCCCTCGAAGAGGCTGAATTCTAAGGCGTTGATCTTTCTAACAAAATAACTTATTAAGAAAGAGACAAAACTCATTACATATCATAGCCCAGCTATAAGAGCTTGGATTAGCACTTGAAAAATAGTGGGTTCTGAGACCACTTTTTCTAATATGAGGATTATAGGGAAGACCCTTTGCATAGTAGGGTCTATATTCACTTGCATGCCATTTGCTACCAAGTTACAAGTTGCATTGTTGCATGGAAAGAAACGCATTAATCTCAAAGGGATTTTTCCCCTAGGACCAGTCGAACCTTCAACTTTGTTTGAATGTCCGTAGGCCTTTCATTCTCAGCAGGCTGGATACCTGTTGTTGGCATCTTAGGGTGGGTACCAAGACACCTAAAGTCTTTGTGTAGTGCCATGGAGTTATTTACAGGCTCGACACAAGGTCCGATACCGTCGGCGTGTGTTGGGAGAGGTAGGAACCTCTCAAGATTCTGCGCTAAGCTCGTGTCAGGAAAACCCTGCAGGAGAGCCTATGTCACCCTAGGTGGCATTCCCTCCACATGGGAAGGGAAGAATCACGGGCCAAGAACTCATTGGGAAATCTATCACTGAAGCTTAGGAGGTATAAGGTTGTAAAGTTATGAGACCATGAAGCACATCTTGGAGTCTACCAAATTCTTGCGAAAGAGCGATAGTTGGAAAGACTAACTCGAGGAATCTTGTGTGGCGGCAAAGCCTATAGGAGGGGAGGTTGCAGATCTTTCCATCAAAAACACTACACAACTTAGAGTCAAGATCCTTTGACCAAGTCATGGCAGAAATGAGGAGGTAGGATCTTGATGCAGCGCAAAGGAGTGAGGCACAAAATTTATAGGGGATGTTGGGCTAACCTAATCCTTTGGACATTCAAAACCCTAGTCAAGGGAGGCTTTCGATTGGTTGAACTTGATTCCCTTCACGTGATTGGTCAAAATGATTGGGTAGAAAGGTCATAGAGCCTTAAGCTCGGAAGATAATTTAAATTATATTCGAGGACTTAATGGCAAGGGCATCAAGGTTTTGTCGAGAGATGGTGACAAAGACTTCTTTCATCACCCATATCTGCCAAGAAAGAAAGTTGTTGCAGGTGGCCACCTCAGAAGCCTGAAAGTTTAGAACCCCAGAGCATTGTGTGAATGATTCTTAAATGGTTTCGAGTTAAATGGTTCTTGTTTACTAAGTTAAATTAGGTGTGAATATAGTTTCCAAGGAATCCCTCACTCTCCTTCAACCAGAAAAATGGTGACTTATCATCAAGTGGAGATGACGTCAGCATGACATCTTGGGGAACACATGGCAAGCAGTTTGGGATTTTTTGGGTGCCCAAAGTAGCCACATACGAGTGAAACGTGGGCCTTTTGTGGGGTGACACATGGGCCTTTTGTAAGCCAACACGTAGTGTGGATGACGTCGGCATAACATCACCCAGGCAATGGTTAGACCTTGGAAGTCGAAAACCCCCTAATCGCAAATGATTGAATGTCTCAGGGAATCCCAGGTACCATGGATTTTCAATTGATGGTACACTATTTGATGAAGGAATTCTTTATTACTTGGGTCATTAAATCGGATGTAGTGGGATATATGCGCAGTGTTCTGGGATTTCACAAGGACATCGATAGATGGTGCATGGAGGGTCACTTGGCATCCCAAAGTACCGAAAGTCATAGCTATTGTAGAAAACAATATCAAAAAGTCAGGTTCTGGGGGTAGCTCATTTGAGAGTGAGAGACATTCTAATGGCCAGGGAAGGATAACGGATAGGGATCACGGAGGGATAACTTCACCTTGAAAATTCAAGGTTTTTTTGGGTTCTGGAGCCACACTGAATTAGTTTAAAAAAAAAAGATAATATAATTATTTCTAATACCCCATTCCTCAAATGTGAAATGAAGGGGTCGGGCATGTTACACTGGGAGCCTGGTAGTATATGTCCACATCAATGATATTACAATTCCTAACACTCTCATTAACATGGGAGTCACAATAAATGTCATTAATAGGTAAACTATGCTCAAAATCAATGTCCAAGAATCTCTGAGGAAGACCACCACAATTCTACAACTTTTTGATAGATCTACATTAGCACCTGAAGGAATCATTGAAGATGTTGTGGGCTCTATTGATTCCTATGAGTACACGATGAATTTCCTTGTCCTTTATCCAAAGACCAAGTAAAATGGATACCCTCTCATCTTGAGAAGACCTTGGTTAGCCACTATTGATGCCTAAATTAGTTGTAAGGCTAGAAATATGACTATTACCAATGGAAAATAATAAAAGCAACTTGAATTGTATCCACTTTCTCAACCCCTCATTGAGCATGATTTTCCAATTTCGATAGAAGAAGAAGAATAATAATACTATTTTATATCATCATCTTGCCGTATATCTGCATTAGAAACCAACACTGGTAGTATAAAAAATGATGAAGATAATCTGATTGCTAAATTTATGCTAAATAAGTACCCTAATGCTATGAACATTGATTCTTTAAAAGATGAATCTATAGGAGAACCTAATTTTTCTCAATACAATTCATGGGAATATTTATTTTTTTGTCAACTGGTATGAGTTCATTGGATATTACATTAGGCTTGACTTGTGACTTGAGAAACCGCGACCCAGGGGCATCTAAGCTGTCAAATTCACCTAGGGATTGCACCCATCCTAGGCCACACTAGCCCTTAACATCACTAGATATTTTCCCATGGGGTTTTGAGCTAGTGACCTTCACATCACAGAGTGACTTAAAAATACACCCCATCACCATCTATTCTACACCCCATGGGCTAATTCATGGGAATATTTGATAATTTCTAGTTCTGGGAAAAATAATGTGGAAACCATAAAAATAAACCCCTCCTAAACCTTTAAAATCAGCCCTCTTCTCTAAGTTGATCAAGAAGATCAACTTCTCACTATCTTGAAATAACATGTTGATGCATTTGCATGGGACTATAAAGGGATGAAGGGAGTACATCCTTTTATGTGCACTCACCAAATAGATATATATATATATATATATATATATATCAATCAAAGATGAGCATGAATCTATTCACCAAGTACAAAGGAAAATGAACCCTGCATTAAAAGACATTGTGAAAGATGAATTGCAGAAATTGTTGGATGCATGATTCATCTATCCAATCTCAGATAGTGAATGGGTGTCTCCCTTAGTCATTGTCCCTAAAAATAATGGAAAATGGAGAATATTTTTTTATTACAAAGAATTCAACAAAGCCACTAGAAAGGATCATTTCCCTTACCATTTATTGACCAATTTCTTGATGTCCTTGTAGGGAAAAAATTATTCTCCTTCCTTGATGGATTCATTGGGTACAACCAAATCCATATCAACCCCGAAGATCATGATAAAACCACCTTCACATGTCCATGGGGAACCTTTTATTACAAACTTATCTCATTTGGCCTGTGCAATGCCCCTATGACCTTTCAGAGGGTTGTGTTGAGTATATTCTCTAACCTTGTTCATGATGTCATGCGGAAAGAGTCAATTTTGCGGACAAAACCGACCTCCCTAGAAGCTAAGGCTTTCTAGTGACAAACAAGACAATTAAACACTACCTTTCTCTAAATATGCATTTAGAATACAAGTAACCAGGTGTTTATAACATACCTTTAGTCGAACGCTTTGTAGTAGTCCAGCCTCGCCGATCCAGATGAGCTCCTCCTTCTCTTCGAAACCTGCATTCACTAACAAGCCAAAAGATTACATAGCACCTGAATAACTTATAAAATAAAACATATCCATCATACAGACCAAGGAGTATATGAAACAAATCATGTATAACAATCTATTGAGAAAAGTGAGCTTAATTGTATTAAGTGGAAACAAAAGAAACCATTACAACCTGAGCCTTGGTGTTGTGCAGGTCCCTCCTAGGATCCAGCAAGAGTTCTCCTTTACTTTGATCAGCTCACCCACTTCCAAATAAGGCTAGGAAAGGATGGGAATCTCTCCTCTCAAGCTCTATAAGGGCGTCCTAATTCCAGCAGCATCTACCCTTAGGAATGTTCAGCTTTCAACCTCTCCTCCCTTTGGCTCAATGCCTGTATTTATAGTGTTTTAGAGGAAGTTAATCAGGTCCACCATCAATGGGATAAGCCCCTCTTTGAATGGGATAGCTCCCCTCTTGATGGGATAAGTTCCTCTTTCATAGGGATACATGAACCATCTGGAGGCGCTCAATACACGTCAAACAAACTTCTAGAATGCTCTAGAAATGACCACAAGTAACTTTTTTGAAGTGAAACTTGCACCTTTTGACCTTTACAGGAGTACGCACCCACCCCTTTACAGACAGAGCGTACAAGTATGCAGGTATTTTGAACTTGGGGTGCGTACACGCAGGTAAGGCTAAGAGAAACTGCGTAACCAGAGTTATATAGATTTTTAAAGACTTTCTCTCTTTCTTGGAGTTTGACATGAAGAGCAGAGGTATGAGACTTGCCAAGGAGGATAGTATGACAGTTGATGGAGCCATACTAACAGCAAATAGTCATGGTGACAAATTTTAGTGTAACAGATTGCCCCCTAAAGTGCGAAACCTGTAGTAGATTAGGGTTTCATATCATCTAGGAAGGGTGAAGTACTTTATCATTTCAAGGATTATCTTGTGGAGGGCCCAGTCGGAACCTGCAAATATTCAACACAAAATACATATAAAAGATCATATCATCGCTGAGGTAGGCATTCCCATACTCAGATTGAAAACTTTAACTAACAAACTATCTACTGCTCTGATATAGGAATGATTTCGCAATACATCATAATCATAGACTCTTGTAGACACAGTATGGACGCAGCCATCTATTTATGATTAGTCTACTGTATAATGAATACAAAACTCCTCGCAACTTGGATGGTGGAAACTAGATCCAGGGTCTTCATTTCTACTTCCCGAAAAGGTATGATTCTATCCATGCGAATAAATGAGTTGATGTCGAGCATGGTAGAAACCACTTGATTACCAGTCGATGATGTAAACTGTTAACAAGTGTGAGAGAGACCACCAGTGATGTCAATGGTTCTCAAATTACCCAGTACAATCCATGAGATGTGAATGAATGAGTTGATGTCGAACATTTCACGGAATCCTTCGATCGAAAGTCAATGATGTAAACCGTCGTCAAAGGCGAGAAACCTGCCATTGATGCATGCAGATTTCAAGGTACTGACGATTTCTAGGTCATCTTTCTAGATAATGTGCTGATGTCGATAGAAATCGACCCGTTGCAGACAAGCCCACAACACGAAATCATAGATCAAGTTGAAGAAATGTAGCTGTAAGGACTGACTCAGGGATGGTCGAGATGGATGACAGGTATTTTGCAGATGAATGGTTTATTTGCAGTGACCTCTTGAACACATAACGACACGACAGATGGCTTGGTGACAATTGACCCAAAGTTAATACCCGGAACCGGTTGAATATTTTCAATGTGGTTTGATCAACTGTTAGGCAAAGGATTTCCCAACCCAGGTGAATGAAAAGTGTCGTGTTCAAGAGTGGTGATAAGACTTCTTCTGAGACAAAGGATAAAAAATAGGCTCATTTTCCTCTCTTTGCCCCCACCATTTCTGGCAAGTACCTCTTTATTTTTTACAAGCTTGAGGAGGATAACATATGCTTGATTATAAGCTCATCCTTCGGATGAGTCCAACTTAGTTTAGATTCGAACCCTAACAAGGAGTGGTCCGTTCCTGTTTGTAATTGAACAGGTCCTTTACTGTGAAATTTTAACGAGTCCAGTATAGGAGAAACTCGACGTTTTTCAATTTTAGAGAGTCTGAAAAACTTAAAAAGACTCCAGGGTTGAACTTTTTCGTAAATTTGTGTCCCTCAAGCTCGAAAAAGTATAAAATAATACTTGACAGAACCGCTTGGTTTTTTACGACAAAGGAGTACTTTCATGATTAGTGTCTTTGACCTGAAAAGTAAAAAGCGATCAAGGACACGTCGTTTTATTTCCAGTATCGAATTTGAAACGACAAAAATCCGACAATCTTTTCCTGTTTTTACGGTCAGAAAAGAGCTATAAGGGGACCGTCTTTTAATTCCGTTTTAACGAGTGTAAAAGAAACGCTCGGCAATCTTTTCATGTTTTAGGAGTCAAAAAAGGGCTTAAAAGATGACTCTGATGTTTTTGTTTGTGAAAAATGACAATTTTCCCTGAAAATCCTTTTATCCTGCACAAAAACCAACACATTACTCATACCTGTTTAAAGATAGATAAAAATACTTTGAAAAAAACCCTTTCACGGTGGAAAATAAACAAATTTAACATTTATTTACTCAAAAAACCTATAAAAAGGGCTTTTACCATTTCATTTTTACCATTTTACTGTTGAGGAGAGAAAAAGGGCTTTTGGCAAGAAACTTCCCGTGGACATTGCGGAGAATCCGACCGTTGAAACCGAACGCCGTCTCATCAGGTATTCTACAACATCCTCCCTTGCATTTCCATCCGTTTAGAATTTGTTTTTAAGCTTTAGTTTCATTTTTTGGAGGCCTTGGGGTTTCAAGGTCCGCTTTTCAGGGTACGCAGGTGCTCCACTGGTGACCTGCGTACCCCGACATTTTCTCAGTTGGAAAAATGCCGGGCGTACGCAGCTTGCCTTAAGAGAGCCTGCGTACACACGCTCTGTCTCTAAAGGCGGGTTGCGTACACCGCGGAGAGGATTTTCAAACCCTCATTTCTCCAAAATGACCCAAAAAATTTTAATTTTATGGACTCTAACAAATGTTTTATGGTGTGTAGATTGCCCACCATGCTTGATTGGCGCGAGACAGAACACGAAGATGTTGATTTGGCCGCCATTAATCACCAACCTTCCATTGATGCTTTGAAGGCATGCGGCCTTTACAAATACTGGGCCATACCTGGCATGAGGGCCCAAGTGCGCTTTCTAGAGTGGCTGGTTGAAAGGTGGAACATTCAGGATCAGTGCTTTTACATTGGAGGGCACCAGCTCGAGATAGAGCCCTCAGATATTTACTTTCTCACTGGTTTGCCCAAGAGGGGCGAACAATTGACTATGTCCGGGACTAGGCCGGGTGGCCAGTCCATTGCTAGTCTTTGACTAGAGTGGTGCAATAATCAGAACCAGGATAAGGGGATAGAGATTAAAAAGATATCCCGACATGAAATTATGGTAATTGCCTTTACAGTTACCAGACATTGAGGGGCTGCTGCTTTGCACATTGCCACTGGATCCCAGATGCGGATGGCGATTGATTGTTATCGGGGCACCATTTTCAACTAGTGCGATGCTGTGTTGGCCAACTTAAAGGGCCAACTGACTAGGACCAAAAACGGACAACTGAAGACTTTTGGTTATGGGCCTTTAGTTGTGAGTTTTTCCCTAGAGAGGGTTTCGATGCTGATCCCACAGCAGCTCACTGTTGAGGTTGGGCCTCCTCGAGAGCCTAAGTTGACGCGATGGGTTGCGGTGATGGCCCGTCATCCTGACGAGGGCACGGAGGTTTTCCGATTTAGACCGGAGTATTTTCACTGGTTGGAGAACCAGATCTTCTCGATACAGGATTTTCCTTATGCCGGAGTTGATTTTCATGGAGATCCGGACATGATTCTTCCACCGGGAGAACAGTGGGATGACACAGGTACTTCATTTTCCACAAGTTTTTAAATTATCTATTTTTTTTATTTTTATATCGTCTCAAAGCTGACAGTGACAATTTTCAAAATGCAGATGTAGGCCCACGGTGTCCAGCCAATCTCTGGCCTTTCGAGAGGAGACAACCAGTTGCACCAGCACCGGCCCCACAGGACGCGGCCGCAGAGACCTTAGCTGAGTTGGAACAAGACCTAGAGCGTCTTACGGCAGACATACCAGAGACTACTATAGATGATATTCCTATCAGGCTTCAGCGCTATGTCGTCGCAGTCCCAGGACCTTTTAGGAGGTTCTTGTGTAGGGTGGCGCATGCAGTGGTGTTGTATAGAGAGCATCACCAGTGATTGGATGGTCGCTTTTTGTAGACACATGTGACATTTTGGTTTTTTGTACTTATCATTTTTGTCGATCATAAGGTGCTTTTCAACCTATGATCGAAGACGATGTATTTTTTGACACACTCCTATCTATATATATCATTATTACCGGCTTATCTTGTTAAACATGTGTGATGAAATGTTTTTAAATTTACATGTATGATTATCGCAAATGTCTGTCTAACATTCGAGAAGCAATTGCATCTGCTAATGTATTTAAAGACCTTGGAATATGCTGATATTCAATGTAATCAAATTCACGTTCCAAGAGACACACTCTCAAAAATAACCTTAATAACACTGGATTTCTAATGGCATATACTCTATTAAGCTGTAATACAACGAGTTCAGAATCTAACCTCACTATCAAACTCCGAATCCCAAACGAAATAGATTCAGACAATAATTCAATCACTGCACTGTATTCTGCAATGTTGTTTGTTGTTTGACCGAGGCTCACCCCATGCATAGAAACTAACTCGTCAGAGGGCGAATAGATAACCCAAGCTGCGGAAGAGATATTCCATGTACTACGACAAGCACCATCAGCGAATCCAATGTACGTTTGGAGAGGCGTCGACATCTGCAATATCAAGAGTAAAACCAAGATAAGCCAGAATAACGACGAAAAACACACTTTCTGAGCTAAGCACACTGTCTAAACTAACTAACACACCAGCTAGAAAGAAAAACCTAACCTAACTAAAATCTCCATACCCATCATTTAAGCATAATACCTCTTTAGGTAAAGTCCATTTCTGGGTTTACCCAAAGAGTCCCCGTCAAAATCTACCAGCTCATAGGCCCCTTTTGCTAGCTTTCGCTTGACAATGTAGGGCCCATGCCACATAGGAACGAATTTTCCAGCACCTAATTTATCGTTAGCTTGATCATATAATAGCACTAGGTCTCCTTCCGAAAAATTTCGAGGGGTCACATTTCGATCATACTGAGCTTTCATACGTTTTGCGTGAGTCTCGATTGCCAATGCAGCGTCACGTCGAGTCTCATATAATTGAGCTAAGTATAATAAACGCTTCTCCTCTTCGGAAGTAGCTGGAAGTAATTCGACAGCCATTTGAAGTGACGGGATTTCGCATTCAATGGGCAGCACAGCTTCCAAACCATAAACTAGTTGGAAAGGAGTGAACCCTGTTGATGTTTTCACTGAGGTTCGGTATGCCCAAAGCGCGGAAAATAACATGTTGTGCCAATTCGACCGATGAATACCAATGATTCGTCGGATCATGATAACTAAAACTTTGTTGATGGACACAACCAGACCATTTGTTTGTGGATAATAAGGAGTTGAGCTATCGTGACGCAAACCAAGCTGACCTGTAAGTTCTGTCATCATAATGTTTCGAAAATGGTTCCCATGGTCAGTGATTATCGCTTGTGGGACACCAAACCTAGCAATAATGTGATTGAATACGAAAATTGCAGCTGTCTTGCCGTCTGCCTCGAATGTAGGCATCGCCTCGGCCCACTTAGTAAAATAGTCGACCGCAAGGATGATATACGCATGCCCCCCGGCCGAGTGAGGGTTACATGTAATAAAATCGATACCCCATTTGGCAAAAGGACCAACGGAAATTATAGGGTGGAGAGGAGCAGGTGGTGCGCGCATCTTGCGATCAAACACTTGACAGTTGTGGCATTTCCAGACCGCAATAATACAGTCTTTAAACAAGGACAGCCAGAAGTAGCCAGCGCGCAATATCTTTTGGGCTGTGGCATACTCAGACATGTGACCACCGCACGCATCAGAGTGACAGTCATTCAAAACCCTTTCAGCTTCCTCGTGAGTTAAGCAACGGCGAAAAACCAAGTCCGCCCCACGGCGATAAAGAGTATCTCCAATAATTTTGTACTGTTGGGACTGGAATCGAATTTTCCGACGTTCCGACTTTGAAACTTCGGGCCGAAAGGATTGGGTCTGGAGATAGACGATTATATCCCCATACCACGGATCTAAAGTGCTGATGAGAAACAAAGATTCGTCTGCAATGGGTTCCTCTGCCAAAGTTTCTGTGTCAGCACGCGGGAAGTCACACATTAACTCAGCAAAAACTAAAGATTTCTTAGACTTAGATTTTTCAAATTCCAAGTCGAACTCCTGCAAGATAACAATCCATTTGGAGTACTTGCCCCCCAGAAATTGTTTAGTCAAAATTTATATCATAGGGTTGCAATCCGAAATGACGGTAGTTTTACGGAGTAGAATGTAGTGACGAAAACGTTGGACAGCTTGAACGGCTGCCAATGCCAATTTCTCCACATGTGAATACTTGAGCTCAGTTGGATTTAAGGTCCGACTAAGGTAATATATCACATGTTCCGTTCCGAATTCGTCTTCCTGTACTAAGACCATTCCAATGGTGGAATGAGCGGCGGCGAGGTACAAAAAGTAATCCTGGTTGTAGTTGGGAGGATGCAGCAACGGTGCATGGGTTAAAGCGTGCTTGAGCGCATCGAAAGATTTCTGAGCTATCTCATCCCAAGAGAATTGAGTGTTCTGTTTCAATAACCGGGTAAAACCCTTGGTAATATCGGCGTAGTTAGGAATGAATCGGCGCAAAAAGTTTGCTTTCCCCTGCAAACTTTGGAGTTGGCGAAGACTCGAAGGAGGAGGCAATTTGATGATAGCTTCTACCTTCGAGGGATCGACGCGAATGCCAGCTTTTGAAACTACAAACCCCAGCAATCGTCCCACTTCTATACAAAAGACACATTTGTGTGGGTTCAACCGAATATGATAATGCCTACACCTCATGAAGATTGCGCGTAAATGGACAAGGTGATCAGCTCGATGTAAGGAGTGAGCGGGAAAATCATCGAGATACGGTTGCACAATGTGTTTGATGTCATGAAATGCATAAGACATCGCCCTTTGAAAAGTGGCTCCGGCATTCTTCAGCCCAAAAGGTAATTTTCAATAAGAAAATGTCCCCCATGGACAAATGAAAGCCATTTTTGGTTGATCGGCAGGTAGAATATTGATTTGGTTGTAACCGGAAAAACCGTCCATAAAGGAAAATATTTCACTGCCGGCACAATCATCAATTATTTGATCAATATAGGGTGTTGGGTAGTTGTCCTTGGGACAAGCACGATTGATATCCCTATAGTCGATGCATATTCTTATTGTTAACCGGAACAATATTCGATACCCAATCCGTTAACGGGATCTGATAAATGAAACCTGCTTTCAACAGCTTCTCAACTTCTGCTTTAATTGCAGCCACTTTTCGTGGGTGAATCTGACGCAAACGTTGTCGAACGGGTTTAGCATCCGGGTAAGTCTTGATCTCATGGAAAACAATTACGGGATCAATTCCTGGCATTTCCTCATAGGACCAGGCAAACACGTCATGGAATTCTTGAAATAGGGCCTTGTATGTCTGAATTTCGTCATCTGAACACGAGGCACCTATATGAATGTGCTCAAAAATTCCGGGCTTGACTGAAATGTCAATGGGAATAGTGCGAGAAATGTTTCCCAAATTCAGCTCTGAATCAGGATGTTTCATTGGACTCTGAGCTTCTTTGACATATTCAGCTGTAAAGATTGATGAGAAATCGTTTTCAATACGATCATCCTCAGGTAAAAACGAAGATCTATGATGGAGATCGTCCCATGGTAAATCGTCTACGCACAGAACTTCACAAAGTTGTTCGTCAGATGACACAACTTCGGGAAACGTTATTAACTCCGAGGTTGAGGTGAAAAGTGATTCCTCACGAACCACATTCATTTGGTCGATTTTGGTTGAACTCGGGTCGGTAAAAGACTGCACGGCTTCATAGGCAATTTCATATGGACTCAAAGGCATTGCATCACCAAATGAGTCTATCTCAGATTCAGAAGGAACGATCCAAGGATCGTCATAAACAATGGTGTCTGAAGTAATCATATGAATGGATGCAAATGAAGATACGGCGTTGATTGGAGGAAAAGGAAAATTTCCCAGTAAACCGGCATCTTTAACTAATCCTACGCCAACATCCTTATAAGGGATAGTCGTTTTACCAACATGCTGGATACTCTCTGAAGAGGCTGGGTCGGATGAAAAGTAAGCCAGCTGGTCTATGGTTACGATCTTGCCATTATGTGGAAACTTTATTACTCTGAAGACTGATGAAACGACCGCTGTCATAGTGTAAGACCAACTTCAACCCAAAAGAAGGTTGTAGTCTAGAGGGGAATCAACTAGCTCCACATCCAGACTAACGGTTTTTCCTTCAACCCCTATAGGTAAATCCTGTAGAATGCCAAATGGATGGAACCCACGGCCATCAAAGGCCTTAAGAATGGTCGGGGATTGATTTAGTGATGGAGAACCAAGCGATCTCCAGCACTGTATCGACATAATACACGTGGAAGCTCCCTCATCAATTACAGTCCGATGAATAGGCCTATTTTTGACTATCACTGGGATCTGGAAAGCCATCTGATGAGGTAAACGCGGTGTACTATTTTCTAGATCAAAGATTATTAGGTTCGGGTCCTGAACATCAACAGCTCCTATAGCCGACAAAAGTAATTTTCGCTGTGCTAGGCATGATTGCAGCACTTCTAAAGCCGACATTGCTGAGGATGAAACAGCTAAATCCTCAACAATGTTGTAATTCTGGGCTGCTCTCGCATGTGGATTGAAAGCAGACCTTCGAAGTACACCCTTGGTGGGAGGTTTGATTATTAAGTCAAGGTTAGGCTTCTCGATCTGTAGTGGATCGGAACCGGGAGCTGAGTTTGATGGATTTGAATGAGAAGATTCTGCTTCTTTCGATCCATCAACAGGACTTTTACTACCATAATCTTGTGATCGAGTCGCAATCCTTACATGAGACATCATCAATATGGGTTCTTCATTGGCACTCGAGGAAGAACCTATCATCTTACTCTCCTGCTTTGGAAATGGATCTTTCAAAACAGCCGAAGTTGGGGAACCCTTGACGATTTTCACAACCTCAGCCCAATGAGGGCAATCTCTTGTAAAATGATCCTCTTCACAAATAAGACAAGGATATCGAGGTTTGCGCTTTTCGTCATTGGTTTCCGACTTTTCTGTTTTCTCCTTTGGAGTCTTGTCTGCTTTATTCTTCTTCTTACCTTTCTTCTTCCCACCGTTTTTTAATTTAGCCGTAGATGACTCTACAGCGTGAATATCAGAGGAAACTTCAGCAGAAGATTCTCCTGTCGGGGAGTCTGGTAAGGCTATAATGGGCGAAGAATTCTTTGAAGACTTCTTCTTGCTTTTAGTATTCACCGTACCAATCATGCCATCAGCAGCATGAGATCCCGAAGCAACACCAGCGATTTGATTTGACTTTGGAAGATCTGGGATCTTTTCGTGTAACGTACCTGACTGAGTGTAAACTAAGTCGAGGTACTGCGCTTGAGCAATCACTTGCTCCTCAGTAACTACGTCGGCCTTAGCGACGTCTTCAGTAATCTTCGGTAATAATGATTTAACAAACCATTCAGCTAAGATTTGGTCCGGGATAAAAACTTTCACTAATCGCCTTCGACGTCTCCATTCATGAATATGATCATAAATATAGGTGGACGTCGATTGTTTTAATGAAGTTAGTAACTCCGTGCCATTATCATATCTAACCGGCAACTGAAAATGAGTTAAGAACGAGGTAGCTAACTGGCTAAAATTATAAAAAGAGGCCCGTGGTAACTCAATGTACCACTTGGCCGCGAGACCAATGAGCATACGCTGGAAAAGACGTAAGCGGATCGAATCATCCGAGATGGAATTTGAAGCACACTAGAGGTGGTAAGTCATCACATGATTTGACGTATCCTCTCCAGACTTACCCTCGAACTTGGGAATGTCACTGGGCAACTTATTCGGCATTGGCGGCCAAAACAGAAGATAATTCATCGGATCGTTCGTTAGGCGTGTCAAGTCTGGTAAATCCAAAGTTGCGATAAACGGTAACTGCCGATTAGGATCCCTAAAACTCTGGGTCACAAGACCAGTCCCAGGAGGAGGATATCCAGGATAAATTGGAATAGGAATCGCGTTCGGGATATTTTATCCTCCCGGAAAACCAGGATTAACCGGACCGTACTAGGGTTGTTGAGGTTGTTGATAAGTGTACCCAGGATACGGTTGATACTGGTAAACTGGTTGTTGGACAGCAGGCCCGTATTGGTACTGTCCCTGGTACGGTTGATAAGTGAATTGTGGTTGACTAGTGACAACCGTACTTAAACCAGGCTGTCCTACAGGAATCTGAACCGTAGTTTGAATCATGGATCCAGACAATGGTAAAGATGTCTGAGGAGTAGTGGCAGAGACAGTAGAAACCGGAGTTGTCGATACTCCAGACGTAAGTGTGGTGGATGGAACAGATGTTGCGGTAGTTGCAGCAGTCGTTTGATATGGAGTACTAGGTGCAATGGGCGACTGAGTAGCTACCGGAGGTACAGAAGTTTGAACATTAGACTGGACTGGTTGCTGGGTTGAACCAGAAACTAAAGGTTGTCCAGTTTGAGATGGCAACTGTACGCTTGGCTGCAACACCTGTTGAACTTGCGATGGATCCCACACTATGTTCATTCCGGGGTATTGACCCATGACAGGTTGAGGATATTGAGATCCATAACCAGATTGAGGGTAGGATTAGTAATTGAAAGGTACATTTCCCGTACCTTGAACATAAGATTGACCTTGGGGTGGTTGATAACCTTGACTTGAGTACTGACCTTGAGGTAGATACCCTTGAGGTAAGTATTGATACTGGGGTTGACCTTTAGGCATAAATTGATACTGAGGTTGACCTTGGGGTACATATTGAGGCTGGGGTTGACCTTGAGGAATGTATTGCACTATGGGTACATACTGTCCTTGAGGTTTCCCCCCAGACGCAATTTGCATACCTTGAGGTTGCCCCCCAGGCGTTAATTGAGGCTGCCCCCCAGGCGGTAACTGGCCACCTTGAGGTTGAGAACCGGGAATTGAACCTGACATCATATAAATGTCTCCTACACCCAATGGTTTATTACCATCGTTTCCAGTTAATAACCCATGTTCAATGGGTTGAGGAGATGCTCCCGCAAAAGTACCAGAAAGTGACTGATACCCAGAGGGAACAGAAGGACCGCCGTACAAGAAAGATTCAAGAGATTGAGTGAACACGGACGACTGACCAGACATATTTACAGGAGTATAAATACCTCCAGGTGGATAAGGAGTACGAGGTGGAGAAAAACTTGACCCTGAGTTGTCCAAATAATTGGTTAACGAAAGATACCAAGTAGTACTTCTAGGAGGACTGTAAAAAATGGATTCACGCTCCCTTAGATCAATAGTAGGATGATCTTCAAGGATAGAGACGCCTATTTCTTCTTCTGGAGCAAGTTTTTCAATAGCTATCAAACCAGAAGGAAGATTTTCGGTGATGACTCTTTCTACCCTAGGTGAATCAGGAGCACTAGAAGTTGGAGTAACAGGTTCAGAGATTTCAGGTTCTTCGCCTATATCACTAGTAGATGAAAAACTACCAGCAAGCTCGGAAACTGCAACAGCTTCGGGATTATAACCTGTTTCTAGACTTTGGTAATCTGGATGGACTACCAATGACGACTCTCCTTCTTCAGGTGAACCTACTTTACTGCCACTAGGAGTTACAAGGACTTTCAAACCTTCGTAATGACCCGAGACGTCTTCAGGAGGTTCGCCCCGAAGTCTATGGGACTTCCTCAACAAATCGGCCACGGTAACAATCTCAGGAGACTGGCCCCGAAGTCTACGGGACTGTCTCGGTAATTCAGCCACAGTTAAAAACTTTTAACTACTGCACACGCAAACAAAGTAAAATCTCAAAGCAAACCGCCTAAAGTCTCTAAAGAACCAAACAAATTCGAATCACACGCCTAAAGAATCTAGGGCGTCAAACCATACACAAAAAGTAGCCTTCCGGACCGAAAACACTAGTTGGAGATGAAACCCAACATCGCCGAATTCAGTACAGAAGTGGTGGGTGGAACAGTTACCCCGGCAACCTGCTTAATGAATAGACCGGCACAAGTTCCTCCACTTTAACCATCTCAAGTGAAGTGAACCCCCCAGAAAATCCAAGTGAGTCTAGCCGATGTCTGCTCCAGGTACAGTGGGATCTTCCCTCCACCGTCACCTCGGGTAGAATCCTAAAGATAATGGTCACTAAGGTTACCAACAACAACAAATATACCTGGGGGAACAGTCTACGACCCGATAGCATGCAAGGGCAGAGTAACAAGCTCAATCCCCTTGCCGGCTCCTTGACAATAATCCAAGGTTTACCGACAAGTGACCCCAGGCTCCTCGACAATAATCTGAGGTTTACCGTTTGTAGTACGTGCGTATCTGGCGTCTTTCCCAATGAAGGAGGATTGATCCCCTCACTGGTTCGGACACGGTCTCGTGCTTCTCCTTTAAGAGGAGCTTTCCCAGAGTACAAATGAAACGGTTGGATTTATCCTACCACAATATGAGCTACTTTTTTGGTTTTGCTGTCTTGGAGAGTTAATTACTCTCCTACTCCAAGACACTAGCCTGATCTATATTGGTGTTTCAGAGCCCTAGTAAATAAAAAGTTACTAAGTTGATTTTACTTTAAGCGTTAATTTTTATGGCTTTTCTTTAGGACAAAAGGTAGTGGAGATAAAACTGATGGTGTGTATACTCGACTCAAATCCACTAAAAAGATGCACTTAGGATGATTTATACTAGTTTTCTTTTTCAATGAATTCCCTAGCTAAGAGAGTTGGAGAATGCAAAATTGATATAAAGACAACTTTCTTGGCAATGAAAATCAAAGAAACAATCTCTTTATCTTTTCCAAAGCATACAACACATGACCACTAATTATTTCACGAAAATTCCTTTTCTTTTCAAAGACTCAAATGCTACTAAAGCAAACTTTTCTTCAAAAGAGATTTTTTGTATTTTTCCCTATATTAACAAAGCATGTAAAACTATTTTAACAGAAATCAAAGTTAAAAAATCTATGGAAATCAAAACAAGTTTTCCTAAAAGCAAATCTAAGTGAAATTCACCTAAAAGTAAATCTAATGAGGCAAAAGCCTACCAAGTATGATTCCAGGATGTTTTACTCAGTCATGATTTAACCAAGGACTAGTTAATGCAGAATCAAAAACCAGTCAAAAACAAAAATCAAAATCTTTTGTTCTTTTTCTTAAGAATAAAATTCAAAGTTTAATCAACAAACTTTTTCGAGATTTGGCAAAGAGACAACACAAAGGTAGGTTTCTCACAAGGGTGGATTTTATGAAAGGTCCGACTCCTAAGAAGACTGAAAAGACCAGGGATATCCAAGGTTTTACGACTTCTAAAGCCAAAGTCACTACAGGACCGATTCAACAATCAAACCCTAGGGCCAGAACCTCTATGAATTTCACTAAAACTCTTGACACTGATGAAACAAGTTTAGATGAAGATTTATGACAGGTAACCAGTGGATCTGGGCAGCAAAAACAAATTATAAACAAAATCTAAGAGGCAAAAAAGGAGAAAATGGAAATTTTCTCAATTTTGACAGGGTACACAGGCAACCTGTTTGCACAGGTGCGTGTACGCTCTGTGAACAAAGCTGCAGTGCGTACATGTACGCACTGTGCTCAACTCAGAGGGTGCGTACTGCTAGCAAAACCAAGAAAAACTAAAATCTAATTTAACCCTAAGCTATCCCACCCAAATACACAGTCAAACAGCCAAAAACCAGAAAACAAACGACTTTTCTCAAATCAAAGTTTCACACAAAGGAAAATCATTCACATCAATGGAGTTCCCCAGTGCAGTCGCCATTTTGTCATGCGGAAAGAGTCAATTTTGCGGACAAAACCGACCTCCCTAGAAGCTAAGGCTTTCTAGTGACAAACAAGACAATTAAACACTACCTTTCTCTAAATATGCATTTAGAATACAAGTAATCAGGTGTTTATAACATACCTTTAGTCCAACGCTTTGTAGTAGTCCAGCCTCGCCGATCCGGATGAGCTCCTCCTTCTCTTCGAAACCTGCATTCACTAACAAGCCAAAAGATTACATAGCACTTGAATAACTTATAAAATAAAACATATTCATCATACAGACCAAGGAGTATATGAAACAAATCATGTATAACAATCTGTTGAGAAAAGTGAGCTTAATTGTATTAAGTGGAAACAAAAGAAACCATTACAACCTGAGCCTTGGTGTTGTGCAGGTCCCTCCTAGGGTCCAGCAAGAGTTCTCCTTTACTTTGATCAGCTCACCCACTTCCAAATAAGGCTAGGAAAGGATGGGAATCTCTCATCTCAAGCTCTATAAGGGAGTCCTAATTCCAGCAGCATCTACCCTTAGGAATGTTCAGCTTTCAACCTCTCCTCCCTCTGGCTCAATGCCTGTATTTATAGTGTTTTAGAGGAAGTTAATCAGGTCCAGCATCAATGGGATAAGCCCCTCTTTGAATGGGATAGCTCCCCTCTTGATGGGATAAGTTCCTCTTTCATAGGGATACATGAACCATCTGGAGGCGCTCAATACACGTCAAACAAACTTCTAGAATGCTCTAGAAATGACCACAAGTAACTTTTTTGAAGTGAAACTTGCGCCTTTTGACCTTTATAGGAGTACGCACCCACCCCTTTACAGACAGAGCGTACAAGTACGCAGGTATTGTGAACTTGGGGTGCGTACACGCAGGTAAGGCTAAGAGAAACTGCGTAACCAGAGTTATATAGATTTTTAAAGACTTTCTCTATTTCTTGGAGTTTGACATGAAGAGCAGAGGTATGAGACTTGCCAAGGAGGATAGTATGACAATTGATGGAGACATACTAACTGCAAATAGTCATGGTGACAAATTTTAGTGTAACACATGATTAAGTGGAAATCTACATGGATGAGGTTACACCCTATGGGGATGATTTCTAGGAGGCTATCTCAAACCTGTGAAAAGTCTTGGAGAGGTGCAAAGAAATGAACCTCTCCCTGAGCCATGAGAAATGCATGTTTCCGATGAATGAAGGGATTATATTAGGGAACTTTCTCTCTTAAGAAGTGTTGGGTGCAACCCAACTTGGTCCAAGTTTTGGGTCAAAGACTCCACATTTTGAGGAGTAGAGCGCATGGAGCTAGTGAAGTTTTATTCATCGCGCGGTGTTTTAGGGGCTTTAGGGCAGGTCAAAGCCCCTTATTTTGTAATGGGTTTTGGGTATTAGTCATGGTTTTGTTGAATCCATGGTATATGGACCATGGTTTTTTTAATGATGTAATGTATATAAGGAGATGTAATACTTTGTAATAGAGGCATGTCATATCAATGCTAGAAGATCATAAGTGAATTATATTCTCTGTCTTGAGTCTATATTTTTGGAAGGCTTCGCAGCTGAGTGCACGGAGGCCTGGAAGAGTTTGTAGTTGAGTGCGTAGACCACTTGTAGCTGGGTGCGCAGGCCAAAGAAGAGCATGTAATGAAGATCATTGTTAATAAAGAAGATTTTATGGTGAAATATTGTGTATCTCTCTGTGTTCATTTTATGTTGTTTTTATTATCATTATGCATGCTTTTTACCAAATTGCACGAAAGAATACATGTTATACTGCTTTCTGTTATTTAATACAATAAGGGTAATTGTGTAAAGATAATCATTAGCGCAAAGTTATTCACATACATGAAGTTATATGAAGATAGAAAACATAAGTAAATATACGGATGCAATAACCCGCATAGCTCTCTGGTTGCAAAAACCTGGTTCTGTAGCCTCCCATAACCGCTTCAAGTGAGACTGTGATCTGCTTGCAGGTTGTTGCCGAAAGGGCCAGTGGTTGAGGGTTTTTTTTGGTGTGAAGCATGCTCTGAACCTAGGTCAAGCCCCCTTAAACCAACAAATGGTTCTATTGTTGGGACCAAGATTTGCTTAAGGGATATGTTTTGGCGTCCGTCGAAGAAAGAAATCCAGGAGTGGGTTGAACAGAAAGAAAGAGAATTTGTGGAAAAAGAGAACAAAAACCCTCGATTATCAACTAAAGACTGGTTGCAGAAGTATATCTTCGAAGAGCAATATGAAATATTCTTTGGTTCATTCCACATTGAATTGTATGAGTGGGTATCTAAGTTGACCGAGCATAAGACTTGTTTCAAGAACGATGAACCTAAGGAGTGGAATCCTGAATTGATACGGTGACTCAAGAACGTCAGTAATAGTATCTCTAGGGTTGTTGATTTCTGGATCAATAGCATTTTGGGAGGATTTATCACTGAGTTCACAATAGATGCAATCATGTCCTATAGTGAAGCTAAACGAAGATTTTTCAAAGGACCATGAGGTAAGTTCTTAAGATCTTTTAATCTATGGATTAAGATGTTATTGTGTGAAAAGAGGATTTTGTGAATGTAGTCAGATTAATGTTTGGGCGAAGAGGAAATAAGCCTGAACCAGGGTCTACACAAAGTGGAAAATGATATAGAACAGATCCAAATAATTTTATTGAAACTAACTACAACCCCTTGTTAAGAGGATGTGAGAGTGAAGAAGAAGTAACCCTACAACCCCACAACATTCCCACGCCCGTCTGAAGGCGCATTGAAGTTAGGAATTGAGAAGAATCAAGGCATCTTTGAGATTCCCCATCCATCCACCCCCCTTACACCCCATCCCCCTCCCCATAATTCCCATACACCCCTGCCCCGTCCCCCTCCACCTAGCCTCTTGAGAGGAAACATGGTCGATGACATTAAGCTACCTATTTCAAAGGGTTAGGATCAAAGGATCTTGATCAGTTCTAGTTTTTAGCTGATGCAGTATGGAAAATAAGACAGATCACTAATCAGGGTGTAAAGAAGGCACAACTTATCACGTCACTGTGAGAAAGAGAGCTAACTTGGTATATGAAATACTCTGTGACTAACCCAACTACTTCATTGGATGAAATTAAGAAAGCATTGGTACTAGAATTCAAGAATCTGAAATTAGAATCACAGTGCATCACAAGGCTAAAATAAATCAAATAGACAGTGGCTGAATCTATGTGGGAGTTGGATCAACGATTCAAGGTGTTGATGGTTCAAGTAAGATTTAAAATACCCCCAAAACAACATAAAGAATGGTTCATATTTGTGCTACTTCCACATATTAAGTTACCTTTGACACAGCTGAAGATCATGATTCAAGCTGAAGCATTGGACATTTCGATGAAATTGGAAGCTTCGCCGATTGGGGATACTCATGTAGGAGTACAACAGATTCAGAGTCAGCTAGCTAATCTGACCTTGGAATTGCAAGACCTCAAAAGGTAAGGAGACCAAATCATAAGTATGGTGTACAAAATGCAAGGTAGAGGGCCATTATAAGGATCAATGCCCAATGTTCAAAGATTATATTTCAAGTGGAGCACCTAATCCAGTAAATCTAGGTCTGTGGTGTGATATTTGTAGAATGAGAGGCCAACATCGCTTTGAAGACTGCTACCTATTACAGAAGTACGTAAAGACCTAAAGCAACTATTTTGTAATTTTGATAGATCAGTGGGGCATGATGACAAAATTTATCGAAGTTATGACTTAATGATGGAGCGCACTGCTGAGACTGCAAGTTGAAGTACATACACGTGAGGAGCAAGGCCATCACACTAGTCGAGGATGATTTCAAGGACGAGGATGAGGAGGAGGAGGAGGAGCTAGTCGAGGATGTGGCCAGATTATCTGTTACAACTGTGGATAGGATGAACACTTCGCAAGAGACTATCATAAACCGATGAAAACCTGCAGTTACTGTAAATATTTTGATCATGTGATAGAAGAATGCCCCATCCTTATTGCAAATATGCAAGATAAAATAAATCAGTAGCCTGTAGCAAATATTCAAACGATGAATTCTAAGCCAAGGGAAGATCAACTGCTCATCTGCATTGTAACAAGAAGTGGAGCTGTGACTTGAAATGATAAATCCAATGGGAAAAAGGAAGTTGAACCCACATGGCCCAATAAAAACTACTAAAAAAGCTCCAACATTTGATATCCTGAACGAAAAGAAAGTATTCATGGAGGCGAGGTGAAGCTTTATGGATGATGGAGCCTCGACCTCTACTGCATAGTTGACTTAGAAGGATAACTATGAGATAGTACCGATTGTGGCACAAGATGTGGATCTGAATATTTTGAAGTCTTTTCTACAGACTTGCATGAAGTTATTAAGAAATCAGAAGGTCGTAGAGGGATTGCAAGAATTGATAGATTCTTGTGCTCCTAAAGAGGTACCGTAGAGTGAGATGTGTGCAATGAATAATCTACATAGACACAAGAAGTAGACTGGGAAGGAAATGAGGCTTACAACATAGATTGGGGAATACGACATGGATCAAGTTATCTTGGATCTAGGATCTGATGCCAATGTCTTGCCGAAGAAAACTTGGGAATTGATGGGTAAGTTGAAGTTGTAATGGTCAACTATCCAACTAAAGATGGTGAATCAACAGAAGATCTCCCATCTAGGAATATTTTCACGAATCACATTACACATTGATGGAGTGTGCACTACCACTGACTTCAAAGTGATTGAGATTGTGGATGACAATAATCCCTACCTCGTGTTTCTTGGATTGGATTAGGCATTTGATAACATGGATATAATTAACTTAAAGAAAAGGCAAATGATATTTGAAAGAAATAATATGAGAGTTATTGTGCCATTAGATCCATTAGAGGGAGCGAGATATATTGAACTTGTCAGAGAATATTAAGGCATGGATGACATCGACAACATTTACCAGATAACAACAAAAGAAGAAGAATGGATCAACCCTACTGCGAATGGAAAACTGACTTGGGAGAAAGATAGTTCTTGCACTTCAGATTCAGAAGAGGAATTGGAAAACTAGCAAAACAGGTTGCATGAAGTGTATACAAGGCGATGTGTAAGGATCACTAAAGTAGTGCATTGTATGATAACTGAGGTACGTGACTTACCTTTATATGATGGTTTGGGTGATGTAAATACTTTATTTATAGATTATGAAAGATGGGTACCCAAATGTCAGAGACTGTTAGCTCTGGATCAAGCACTGAGGGCTACTCCTACTAGATGGTGGGGTACTCATAAGAAGAATATAGGAGATTGGAAAAAATGTAGAAGCTTGATGTGGGTAAGATTTGGTTAAGTAGAAACAGAGCTTGTAGACAAGTATGATGGCCATAATGATCCTATAGACCACATACAGATCTATATGGCAGCTTGGGGAGAAATTCCGCAAGAAGAATGGGTGCATGGCTTCAACCATACCTTCGAGACAATTTCTCAAAATTGCTATCTAGAAACCAAGCTTCGACATGGTACTACTAGATGGGAAGAGATGGTTGATGGTTTTATAATGACATTCAAATTTGAAGATGACTGTCCACATATAGATGTAGCCCTAGATATAGTTAAGAAGAAGATTTTTGAAATTGAAGTTCTAGTTATCTGGAAACCTAATTGGGTTGCGTAGATACGCAACATAATGGAATGCTATAATATCACTGCCAAAGAGGATGAAGATCCTCAGAACCTTGACATTAAAGGGTCATAAGGTCATCACGAAGTAAATGGACCTGAGATAGAGATGCCTGATACAGTGAAGCCATTGAAGACGAGGAAGGTGAATATAGGCTCATAGGCTAAACCAAAGTACGCAACAATAGGAGATCACTGGGATGACAACATGGTCAGAAAGATAACATATCTCTTGCATGAATATCAAGAGTTTTTCCCTACTAAGTTTTCATATATGAAGGGCATATTAGGAGATTTGGGAGTCATGAGGATTCCTCTGAAGCCGGATGTGAAGCCTGTCAAGCAGAGACCTTATAGACTGAATCCAAAATACAAGGAGAAGGTGAAAGAAGAATTAGACAAAATGTTAACAGCTGGGATAATTGAACTTGTCGAAGAGTCTGAATGGGTAAGCCCCATGGTGGCTCGAGAAAAGAAGGAAAAAGGGGAAATTAGAATTTGTGTCGACTTAAAGAAATTGAATGATGCATGCCTACATGACCTCTTCCCTACACCATTTACAGATGAAGTATTGGACAATGTAGGAGGATAGGAGGCCTATTCTTTCACAGATGGATTTTCAGGATACCATCAAATCAGAATTGCACTAGAGGATAGACATAAAATGACTTGCGACATAATCGGGCTCTTATCAGTACACAGTGATGCCATTTGGTTTAAATAATGCACCTGCTATATTTTCTGGAATTGTAATTGTGGCCTTCAAAGAATATATACATAATTTTATGGAAGTATACTTTGATGATTGGACAGTCTTTGGTCTCTTAAAGAAGCATGTGGCAAGCTTAAGTTTGATGTTGGATACGTGTAGGTAGCACAAGATCTCATTTAACTTGAAAAAGTGCATATTTTGTGCACCATTTGGTATATTGTTGGGACAAGTAGTTTGTAAGAAGGGATTAATGGTGGATCCCACAAATATCACAGTTATTGTGAACCTTCCAGCACCAAAAACAGTGAGACAACTGCGCACAACATTGGACACACTGGCTACTATAGGAATTTTGTAAAGGGCTATGTGTAAATAACTACACCAATGGAGAAATTGTTGAAGAAAGATGTGACGTTTCAATGGAGTGAAGAGTTCCAGAAGAGCTTGGATGTACTGAAAGAGAATATGGTAATTGTGAGTATTCTAGTTTTCCCAGACTAAAAGAAGGAGTTCCATGTACATGTTGATGCATCTTGCATAACATTGGGTGTAGTGCTAGTGTAGCTAGGAGCAAGATAAATCGATAATCCCATAGCATTTTCACGTAGGAAAATCTCCAACGCAGAAAAGAACTATAGCATGACAGAAAGAGCGGGATTAGCTATGGTATATTCATTACAAAAGTTTAGGAACCACCTATTGGGGGTGCATTTCAAAATGTTCATTGATCACTCCGTGCTGAAATATTTGGTGAATAAGCCTATTTTAGGAGGAAAGATCTGTCGATGGTTGTTATTATTCCAGGAATATGACTTTGAAGTTATAGTAAATCTAGGGAAATTGAATGTTGGACCTGATCATCTATCAAGAATAGAGACATGAGAAGAACCCACAAATATCAAAGATAACCTGCCTGATGCACAACTATTCACAATTAAAGTCGCAGATGATCACTTCACAGATATTATTTAGTTTCTGACCACAAGAATGGTGCCTATAGAGTACACTATGAAGCAAAAGAAGGAATTAGTTATTTGAGCAACTAATTTCTCATTGATTGCTAGACACTTTTAAAAAATATGACCAAATGAAGTACTGTGCAGATATGTCCCTGAACATGAATGACAAAGTATTCTGACAGAAGCTCATGGAGGAGTCGCAGGAGGGCACTATGCAGGAAAAGCCACTACGCAAAAAATATTGAGAGCTGGGCTATGGTGGCCCACAGTACATAAGGATGCAAAAGAATTATGTCAAGCATGCGATGTATGTCAAAGAACAGGAAAGCCATCTAGGAGAGACGAAATTCCACTAGTGCCACAGGTAACTTTGCAAGCTTTTGACAAATGGGTGATTGAATTTGTTGGACCTATTAGTCTATCAAGAAAGAATATTGGTGTGAGGTATATAATCACTGCAACTAATTATTTGACAAGATGGGCTGAGGCACAACCAGTGAAGGATTGCAACACAAAAATGATTTTGAAGTTCATATTTGAATATATATTGTCTAGTTTTGGCTATCTGAAGATCTTGGTGAGTGACTAAGGTAGACATTTCTTGAATAAGACTATTGAAGCACTAACTAAGGAATTCCATATTTATCACCAGAAGAGCACTCCTTATTATCCTTTGGAAAATGGAACAGTGGAAGCTTTCAATAAGATTCTAGAGAATACATTGACCAAGGCATGCAATTTAAATAGAGATGATTGTTGGATTGTGTTATATTCTTTCCATGACTAGCCTCCCTAGTCGACCAGGGGGTTAGAGAGGGGGCAAAGCCCCCCCTTTGTTGCGTGGTGGGGAGGTCACAAGGGGGTTTGAGGGGGGCGAGTAGCCCCCCTCTATGGGGTCCAGGGCAGGACCCCAGGGAAAAATTTTTGGGACCCTATATTAGGTGGGCAAACCTACTTATGGTTTTGTGCAAGGTTTTCGCACATGGTTTTAGACACGATTGTTTTTGGTCTATGGTATTTGATGCTTCGGCATGTATATATATGTATTGTAACATATGAAAGGAACATAATGAAAAATCAAGCTGGTAGTCCCAGTTTTGGGATCTAGGGGGAAATCTTTGTGTATATTTGTTTTATGTGTTATGCTCTCACCTTTTTTTATTTTCTGTTTTTTAGAATTCGTATGTAGGTAATTTATGTACAGGGCTAAAACCTACATTTGGTATCAGAGTTGTTTTGGCTTCAAGGGGATGCCTTTGTGGCTGAGGGGTTTCGCTCGGGTGAACCTACCTATGGTTTTGTGCTTGGTTTTTACACATGGTTTTGGGTGCGATGGTTTTCCGTCCATGGTATTCAATGCTTCAACAAATATATATATATATATATATATATATATATATATATATATATATATATATATATATATATATATATAGATATATTGTAACATATGAAAGGAACATAATGAAAAATCATGCTGGTAGTCTCGATTTTGGGATCCAGGGGAAAATCTCTGTGTATATTTGTTTTGTGTTATGCTTTCGCCTTTGTTTATTTTCTATTTCTTAGAATTCATATGCAGGTAATTTTTGTACAGGGTTAAAACCTACAATGACTGGGATTTGCAAATTCCAACGGTGTTATGAGCATATAGAACAACATTCAAGAAATTGAGAGGGCAGACACCATTTATATTGGTATATGGAAAAGAGGCAATTATGCCTATGGAATACATTGTGCCAAGTTTAAGAATTGCAGTTGTCACAGATATGGCAGGTCCTGACATTATGAAGGAAATAATGTCATAGATACTAGCACTAGAAGAAGATAGGTTCGTAGCAACACTCCATCAACAGGTACAAAAAGCAAGGGATAAAGTCTGGCATGATAGGCATATAAAAAATAAGACATTCAAAGAAGGAGATCTTGTATTATTATATGACAACAAATTCATGAAGTTCCCAGGAAAGTTTAAAACACATTTGCTAGGACCATATATCATCAAGCACATCACTAATGGTGGTGCAATTCAGCTCGTGAATTTGAATGGCCAGTTGATTCCAGAATGAGTGAATGGTAGTAGATTTAATATATACAGAGATGACGATGTCCCTGGAACTTCACACTGAAAATTGAAAGGAAGGAATTCTTAGTGCCACCCGCAATTGAAAGTGGGCACAAGACTATAAACTACTCTGCAAAAAGGGACTTCTCCGAAGGAAGATTATTGTGTGATTATCAGGAATATGATGAAGCTCAAAGGAACTGTGGCAAAGAAAAGGCGATTGTGCCACGAGGAAGGGTTTGTCGAAGTTGACCATAAATATGACCGTTCGAAGGATAAATCTACCGTCAAAATGAAATTGTCATTAAGGGATGTGGGAAAAGAGAATTTATGAAGCACAGTTGGCTTTATCTATCCCCATACATATATTAAATGAGTAAATATTGAAGAAATCATGATATTGGAATTCAAATTCATTATAAAAACCACATCCTGTGCCACATTTGACACTTTCTTGTCTCAAGAAATTGAGAAATTGCATAGAAGAGAGCTATTGTATGTCTGAGAGGAGTTTGAAGAACTTATTGGAATATTTGCAAAGAAAGGATTAGCAGGTATTATGGAGGCACAAGGAATGAAGGTACCCATGTCCCCAAGATGTCAGAGGTCGCCAAGAGAGAAGGTACCCACAGAACCACAGGCACAGAAGAAGCAGGAGAAGAGACCAGCTGAGGTCTCTACGATGAAACTCATAACATCCTCAAGGAAGAAAACACAAACAGAATTTTGCACAAATAACAAAGAAGATAGGGGGAAGAAGTAGATGCAGAAAGGAAAGAATTTGATACAACAGAAGGTGCCTCAACAAATCAGTGATAATGAAGAGGAGGCTGAGTTTTAATGCATGCAGATAGAGGACGAAGAGATTCATGTTGTGCTCCCACCTTTCATGCCATCAAGAAAACCAAAGGCCAAGCCAATTAAGGAGCCCAAGGATGGAAATGTGGATGTATTCACTCCATTGTTGCTAGAGGAAGTGCCATTTGAAGGCAAAGCATTGGGGAGGATCCCCTAGCTAAACATGGAAGACTAGGAATTCAAGGATCAAAGAAAATAACCTCAATTTTAACCAAGCTGGTATCTAAAGTAGGTTTGGTACCCTAATAGTGGAGTCCCAAGGCTAGAGTTGTTCAAGTGGGCCGCAGGATTGCAGAGAGTAGGCCTCTTGAACATGCTAAATGTGACACACTTCGATCGAAGCAAAGCCAATACAAGTTGTGTGAAACAACTCATCGCACTAGTACATGACAGATATATTTTGCTAGGGACAAGGATCCTGATTGATGAGATGTTAATCAGGAAAATAACAGTGCTCCATCATCAGGGAAAAGACCCTGCAGAAGAATTTGTGTGCAATAATAATGATAAGGATATGGCACAAACGATGAAGGAAAAGTTTGTCTTAGTAAAGAAGTCACAAGGATGTGACATCAACTCCATTGATGACCAAGGAGTGTGTTTCTCCGCACACATCTTGGCAGGAAAGGAAATGAGGAAGTGCAGGGCCAATGAAGTGCTTGTAGTGACAGTGTCTTTGGCTACGCAGTGCAGCATAGCAGTCTAGTTTAACTGGGCTCCCTATATGTGCAAGGAATTTATGATAGACTATAGGGAATAATAGGAAGAAGGGAATCCATTCCACTATGCTTGGTTGTTAATACTCATTATGTTGATCATGTGGAAAGAACCATAAGACTCACAATTTCCATCTATCGAGGTGGATGTTTGTGAGGCAGTGAGGTATGCCTCTTGTTATAGCTCCAAATCTCACTCTTATGCTTTGTGATGCTGCACTCATGGCCTAGGGAAACCCCTCCTTCCAGACCTGGTCCAAAATTTAAAAAACAGTGTTTTATCCCTTATACGCGACATTGCCCTGAGTTAAATGCGTGTATATGTGGGTAGGCATATACCCAACCTGCGTATATGTATTAAAACACTTAAAAAAATATAAAACTCCTTAATTTTGGGCAGAGATCACGGTTTTACTTGCTGATCACCTGTTAGTGCCCATGGCCCAACTGTTCCCAATCAACTCCCAACTCAAAAACTACTTTGGGAGAAGTATAAAAAGGCTTCAATGGGAAGGCCTAAGGGAGGAGAGAAGAGAGAGAAAGGTTATTATGCTGATATTTCCCTGACCAGGTCTGAAGATCCTTGTGCCTCCTGCACTTCCCCCATTTGTACAGGAAACCCTTGTTTCCTTGTGTGTTGATGTTCATCCACTACTTGTGACATCATGGAGTAAGTCATGGAAGGAGTTTGTTAAAGGCTTGAGGCTGGACGAATCCAGAAGAAGGCTTTGCTTGGAGCCTGCGAAAGGACGACTCAGGTGAAATTATTCCTTTTCTGTACTTTATTTGTCTATAATAAAAGAAACACATGTCTTGGTTCCTGATATAAATCTTCTTCATGTTTATGATATTCATGTTAGAATTCATATGTGAATGGTTGTTTAAATTTCATAACTAACTACCTTTCTTTATAACATGAAGATGGTTTCTTTATAAGGTTTTGTCCATATACTGTTGTGCTCTCCGGAATTGGTTGTTTTGCAGGTCAAAGGAGCAAAAGGAACTCGAAGAAGGGTTTGGACCCTAAAGGACCTTCTCAAACGTAGGACCTCAAGTACGCCCCTTATCATAGAATTTGCTTATATTAGCATAATGGCTGTGTGAATGTGTGTTTCTCTGTATAGACAACTTTCAGTCTGCTAGGGTTTCAACCCAAAAGCCCTAGCGGAACATTTCCCTTAACAGAATTGGCGACTCCACTGGGGAAAACGCTATTGTTGTTCCTAGTTTGGGTGTTTTCAAGCCAATCAGGGCTCAGCTGCCTATTTGCTTGCTGTTGTTGTGTGGTCTGTTCTTGAATTCTAAGTTTTGCCAGTTTCTTCAGACTGTTTTTTATTTTTCTTGAAATCTTTTATATACGCTGTTTTTCTTAGTTACAGAAGCGTATATACGCATGTTTCCTTAAGTGAACTAGCGTATATGCAGGTCTCCTTAGGCACAGTCGTGTATACACGCAATCTGTACATAAGTACAGTCGCGTATATCTTGCAATTTTCAAGATTTTTAAATCTTTTTGTCTCTGAAGGTCTGTCTGATGGTTTGATTCAGTCTTAAACAGTCACTTTCCAGTATCAGTTGTTAGTTTTACAGCAAGCATCTTGTTCCAAATTCTCTCTAATTGTAAGAAGTATTGGTCTTGTTTTTGTTGTTGCAAGTGTCATTGTTTTTTGCTTAAGCACGCAAGATTTCTTGCTGGGAATCTTGGCTGCTCTGGTTCATCAGGGCAGGAAGATTGATCTCAATCTTTGTGTTAAATCTTGCTTTTGGTGACTTTTTGTTTGCTTGACAAAACCACTTTTTGTGACCATCCACTTTTTTGTTTCATGAAAGTTGTTGATTGATACTTTCTTGAAATTTGTCTTTTTGATCTTTTTTGTCTTTGTTTCCAAAGCTTTCATTGTTGCTTTTGATTATTAAGAGCATCTTTAAACACATTTCTTTTTGTTGAGTTTTCATCCATTGTGTGGTGTCAACTTGCAAAAGTGTTTGTTGCCTATTCTTCAATCATAAAGTTTCAGTCTTGTTGAGAGAATTTTTGAAAAGACATCTTTGTTGTTGCTTTTGAAGAAAACTTTTTGAAAAACTTGGTTTTGCTTTCTTGAACTTTGTTTTGATTTGGTTTCCTTTTAGTGAATGAAAGTGCCTTTTGTTTGTCTTGAAACTTGTTTTTAGTGATTAGACAAAATGAATGGTAGCATCTCATATTCCATCTAAACATTCTAAGTGGCAAAATAAAAATTGATAAGCAAGCAACTTTCATTTCTTGATTTTAGAGTAGTTTTGAGTCTTGCATTAGCATATACTTGTTGCATTAGGATAGATTTGCATATCTTTTTAGGCATCAATAGCTTTGTTAACTTTTGTGAGTGTGAAGCATGAATTAACGAAAAGAAAAGGAAAATTTGTTTTATTAGAAGTTCCTCTGAACCCTCTAGAGATTTCTTTTCATCGAAAAATGAAAAAAAGTGCATTTGCATGTAGTTTGGTTTTTATTAATTTCTTTTGCGTCAAAACACCACTAGTTTCACTTCCATTTATCTCGCGACTTAAAGAACAGCCTATTTTAAAATCAAGCGCTAATTAAAATTCACTAAAACGTTTTTTATCAAGTTAGATACACCAACAAGTTTTAGGATTTTAGGGCCTTGGATTAGGCGAGTGGAGAGTTAACTCTCCAAGGCCATTTAAATTGTCAAACATAGGAGTCTGAATAGTGAGTTAAAATCCAATAGCATTAGGAAGACCAGGAAAGCTCCGGATCTGGGAGTTAAGCACGAGGGTCTGTGAAGACAGGGAAAAGAGATACCCCCTCTCCTACTTGTCCAAACTTACCTCATGACTGTTCCGCCTGGCTTCTGCAATGAGTTGATATCCATAGTTGCTACTCCTAGGTATCTACACAGGTGGCTGCAGAGGGGAATCCCGTGGCACCTGAGGTTGACGTTGCATCACTCTCAACGGTACTACTGGAGGACACCCTTGCGAAGCTTGGGGGCTTGCACCAACACAGGCTGTTGTTAGGAGGTCAGCGTAACTTCCTCTGTTACCTTCGCTGATAGGACTGGGCCCTCATCATCCCAGACCATCTTCGGAAGGCCCCTTAATTCACTTTCTTGTATTTTGGTGTCCGGTCCTAATCACCCAGAGCGGAAATACTTGGAAGTTGTTTGACTGGTTGATATCTTTAGGGACTTTATAGTGTGTGCTCTATGCTCTTAGTTGGCCTAGATTTCAATTTTTTGAGTCTTTAGTTAGATCTTAACAAAAAATTCAAAGTGGCTGACCGATCACCTAGACGGTCTCGAAGACTTCGTGGTCTTTCACCGCCAAGTTTAGAGCCTTCTCCTAGAAGGTGCAGAGGTAATACCACTGGTGGGTTTCGTCCCACGGAAGTTGACGCATCGAGGATTGATCCTCCTCTCGGGGGAATTAGTGTTCAAGCAAGGCCTGGCACTTCCGCAGAACAAGAGAGGAACACTCTAGTTCTTTCTCGAGTTCTCTTTCAAACAGAGAATAACATAGAGGTAGAAGAACTCTCAGAGTCGTTAGCGGCTCCGAATTCTCCCCTACCATCTAGCCATCCAGAAGTATTACAATACGTTGGGACTCCGATGCATAGACCGTCAAGTCCAGGTCACGTTACGCACTTACCGTCGATGACCACTACTGGAAGCATGGCTTCTACTACAACTGATACAATGATGCAGACTCCAACATCGGTACAAGGAGGAGGAACGATTTCCATCTCCTCTGCTTCTTTGTTTGGATCTTTTGCTAGCACATCTTTAGTTGGGTCTACCTCCATTCCGTCCACGAGTGGAAATTCAAAAACCAATGCTTTTAGTTCTGGATTCTTCCCATTTGGCACCCATTCACAGGGTATTCCATCAGTTCCGTTTAGTGCCGCCACGTCCATGATGGGTGGATCAGCTTCATTCTAGGGTTTTCCTTTAAGAATTGGTCATATAACACATTCCAACCCCACAATAGGATCCATGCCTTTTTCTTCTATAGGACAAAGCAGCAATCCTTTCCAAGGTTGGACTAACCCCAGGGTTAGCAGCGCAGGAACTTGGAATCCGTTTTTTGGCCAACAAGGGAATAGGCCGTACTCCATAGTTAGTTCGTTTCAAAGTATTCCTCCCTTAGCTTCAGCTTGGAATCCGTATCAGGGGTTATCAACTCCTTATAATCCTTTAGGAGGAAACTTTGCTAGTTATGGAGGCTTTGCGGCCGGAGTTGGTCAAACTCCGAATTTTGCTGGATCACAAGGCTTTCCTTTTGGTTCAGTCGGTTCTGTTGGTTACTTTGGGCAGCCTGGTGCCTTCCAAAATCTAGGCCAATCTTTTCAGAACTTTGGGAGCTCCACCCAGTCTGGGTGGAATCCCCAAGGTCCTCCTAGGCTTCCGTTTCTGGCAACTTTGAACTTACCAGATCTCACTAAGTTAACAAATGATCCAATCAAATACAATCCGACCTAGCCTCTGGTCCCAACCAAACTCCCTTCAGACATTCCAAAATTCGAAGGGAAGAGTGGTGAAGACCCAGGCGACCATGTAACCACATTCCATTTGTGGTGGTCATCTAACTCCCTTATCGATGACTCGATTAGGTTGAGACTTATTCAACGCACCTTGACTGGTAATGTGACCAAATGGTATATAGAGTTTCCAGGGGGCAGCTTTACATCTTTCGCTAACTTAGCTTATATTTTCTTAAATCATTTCCAGTTGCTTGTCCGTTATGATGCCAGAACTGAACTTCTGGCCACTTTTCGTTAGGATAAGGAAACCCACATTTCTGACCATATCCAGGAATGGAGAAGGAAAAAGAGGCTCATTAAAACCGAAATCCCTCTAGAGTACCGTCTCGAATGGTTTTTGAAATTGTTACAACCCGCGATCTCTAAGGATGTCTCCATGTCTAGAGTCTATTCTAAGGGGCAAGCCATTTTTAGGGCCCAGCAAATAGAATTGATCTAGTCTCAGTCTGGGATCCTACAAAAATACTTGCCAGATGCTCCTGGGTCTAAGGTTGACATAGCCAAGTCGAAGCCAAGTCCCCATGTGGATGGTATCGTTGGGTCGGTAGACACAAATGCGGTGAACTTGTTGAACCAATTGCAGCAGTTGTCTTTACAAACTGCTTCTAACAACCAAGTCACATTGTCTAACCCTCCGGCTTCCCAAACCTCTTTGATTAATGTCGACCAATCTGATAACCCCAAAGGAAATCAAAATTCCAATGGGAAAAAGAAAGGACGAGGTAAGATAAAGAACCAGGATGGGAAGGCTGACGCAAATAAATCCGACAATAATGCTGATGGTGGTAGAAGTGAGTCTAGAAAGAAAGTCAAGCTTCCATGCAAGTTGTGCAGTGGAGACCATTTAACTCACCTCTGCCCCAAGATTGAAGACGCTCAGCGCTTGTTAGGGCAGCAAGGGACTTCTAGTTCTTAGGTTGTGTTAACCAACCCTTTTCCCCAAGGGTAGCAACTTCTTGCTGGCATGAGTTCAAACCCTGGAACCTCCGCAGGGGGCAACCAAGAAGGGGAAAAATCATCAAATGTTTTCATGATGGGTTCTAACATCCATGTGGCTACTCGGTCACGTGATTATGGTGAAGGTGAAACTTCCAAGGGTAAATCAGTTCCCGAAACTAACAACCCACTTTATATTGAGCGACCTTCTGTCGAGACTATACCACGAGTACCGAAAGGTTCCGCTAAACACGCGACTATCAACCCTAATATTAGGGTAGCCTAGAATTACTCCATTGTTGAGGATCTAGCTCAGAGTCCATGTGCTATGTCCGCTTTAGAGGTTCTCTAGTCATGTCCTGATCAAAGAAGTGCCTTGCTATCGGCAATGGGGGCAGTGGATCCAAGTAATTCCTTAGCTCTCACTTTTGATATGAATAATGTCAAAAAGAGACTTCCTCATCACATGAATTTCCAGATAAAGTCTACCTACCAGAAAACGAATATTTTTTGGACGGTTATAGATGAGGGAGCTTCCATGTGTGTCATGTCTATGTCATGCTAGAAGGCCATTGGATCACCGTCGATTGTTCCTTCACCTACCCTCTTGACAACGTTTGATGGTCATTCTCATAGGCCATACGGGATTATCCTGGCCTTTCCTATATGTGTTGGAGGGAAGGTCGTTATTATTGAAGTAGAAGTCATTGATGCTAACCTAGACTACAATATCCTCTTAGGAAGGAACTGGGTATACGAAATGGAAGCTGTTGTTTCAACTCTGTTTCATGTCATTTGCTTTCCTCATGAAGGGAAAATCGTTAAGGTTGATCAATTGGATTATTCTCCAGTCGATCCTCGAGCAACTTCGGACTCTACTATTCCCTTAGTGGATAACCCTCGTCCGCCTACTGAGAATCTAGGAGTCGAGATGTACTCTTCATTAATGGGTACGTTTGATCTTCCCCCTCCTACGGCTAGAATAGATACAATTTCATCCTCCAGGGACCCTTTATGGAGAGAGCTTGTTCAAACTCCTTATTCTTTGGATCCTGGAACCTTAGCTTCATCTATGACCACATCAGATGACGACAAGTTGGGTGGAATAGAATCTCTTATGTCTGTAATAGAACCTAGATGTGAATCTATCGATAACTCTGCAGATTATCATTCTACTCATTCCTCTGAGAACGCGTTAGATGATAATGTGGCTCATATTCGGACCCTTGATTCCACTTCTGTGTCGGATTGCTTGGATATTGTTTTTCCATCTGATGAAGCAATATTCAAAGCAATGACGACTGTAGATCGACCTTTGGAAGACTTACATCGTCGGTCATGTTTTCATTCCCCTTCGCATAAAGTTGAATCCAGGTCCTCCAATCTGACTAGCGATGTTTGTACGGTCCCTTTGGCTCCAACATAGTCATTTGCCAATGGAAGTATATTGATTGGTTCGGTAATTGTATCCATAAACATCCCTAGGAGCAAGTTGGCAGAGCCCCCTGACGGGCTCCACCTTAGGAAGTACTTTGCTTAGTTTTGGCCAAGCAATGGCTTCTTTGTACATTTTGTATATTTGTACATATCTCATCGAGAGTTTTTGATATCAACACTTTTTGGTCTACTGTGGCAGGTGTTGATGGATGACTTGGTCTATTTTGGATTCGCCGATGGTGCTAGTCGGCACACTCGGAATCTTGCTTCCACAACTTGGGTACTCTATTATCCAACTGGTCAGTTGATGGTATCAAGGGGAGTATGCATTAGTCCTGCTTCAAACAATATGGCTGAGTATACTGCTGTTATTAATTTACTATCCGAGGCAATTTCTCACGAGATCGACTCGTTGGTAGTTTATCTTGATTCTCAATTGATAGTGTCACAATTAAACAACATTTATCGGGTGAGGGATCCATGTTTATATCGCCAGTAATTAAGGGTAAGGTTGTTGCAAATATCATTTACTTATATTAATTATTTGCACATTCCAAGATCTCATAATTGGTTAGCTAATTCTATCGCTAATCAAGCATTAGACTAGCACATCAATCATTCATCACAATAAAATCAAGCATCAAAAAGTCGAATTGTATATATATATATATATATATATATATATATATATATATATATATATATATATATATATATATATATATATCATAAAGCGTCCTGAGTGTACATATGTTTGTCCAAAAATATACAAAATTGGGACTCAAATGCCCATAATCATGTCGGGCATATCTAATGCCTCGGCTCAGGATGAGCGGCTAAGTAGGTAACTATCGCATTGGCCACACGCCGAAAAGTGCGAACCCAGTCACGTGGAATGCCAACCACATGACGCTGAAACCCTAGTGTTAACT
Organism: Pinus tabuliformis; assembly: GCA_031772625.1. Lineage (NCBI taxonomy): Eukaryota > Viridiplantae > Streptophyta > Pinopsida > Pinales > Pinaceae > Pinus > Pinus tabuliformis. The sequence continues at coordinate 158,782,174 of CM062812.1, read as the reverse complement.
AACCCTCAGTTTGACAGAGACTTCATCATTTTCTCCTTTGCCTCCCAACATACTATTGCTGCTGTTTTATTACAGAAAGATGACCAAGGGAATGAAAAGCCCATTGCTTTTTTCAGCAGAGCTCTTAGAGATGCTCCTCTAAAGTACCAAATAATGGAGAAACAAGCCTATGCCTTGATCAAAGCTATTAAAGACTTTAGGATTTACATCCTTTACTCCCATGTTGTGGCCTATGTACCAAGTCCTATTGTCAAAGACATTCTCACACAAGAAAACTTAGAGGGTAGAAGAGGAAAATGGATTGCAAACATACTTGAATTTGACATTGAAATAAAGCCTACAAAGCTGATAAAAGGGCAAGGTTTAGCCAAGTTAATGACAGAAGCAAATTTCCAAGCCTTAGACATTAACCAACTGGACAGTGAAACAGAGCTGGCGACTCCAAAGATCAATGTAGCCTTTGAACAATCTCCTTGGTATTCTGATATCTGTTATGTGTTACAAAACCTGTGTGCTCCCCCAGGACTGTCCAGAACTAAGTCTAGGTTCCTAAAAATGAAAACATCTAAATTTTGTGTGATAGATGAGAATCTACTCTGGAAAAACCATGAAGGTATTTTGCTGCACTGTCTTCTTGAGAGTGAAACTGACAATATCATGCAAGAATTCCATGCTGGAGACTGTGGTGGACATTTGTACTGGAAGTCCACTGTAGACAAAATATTAAGGGCTGGTTATTACTGGCCCACTATGTTCTCTGATGTGAAGAAATTCACAACATCATGCCACAAGTGCCAACTGTTTGAAGGCAAAAGACAGTTGCTGCCACTTCCTTTGAGGCCCATTGCAACAGAGAGACCTTTTCAACAATGGGGCTTGGATTTCATTGGAGAAATTCATCCCTCATCTTCAGGACAACACAGATGGATCTTGACAGCAACAGACTACTTCACCAAGTGGATTGAAGCTGTCCCATGCAGACAAGCAAATGATTCAGTAATCATTCAATTTTTGGAAAACAATATACTGGCTAGATTTGGCTGCCCAGACAAGATAATAACAGACAATGCTGCTGCCTTCAGATCCAAGAAGATGGTGAACTTCTGCCATAAATTTCACATTACTTTGGGCCATTCTACAGCTTACTATCCTCAAGGAAATGGCCTTGCTGAATCATCAAACAAAAGCCTGATAAACATCATAAAGAAAGTGCTGGAAGAGAACAAAAAGAACTGGCATAAGAAACTAGTAAATGCTTTATGGGCAGACAGATTAACCACTAAAAGATCAATTGGGACCAGCCCATATGAGTTAGTCTATGGATTAGAGGCCAGATTTCCTTCATCACTAGGAGTGCCGGTTATGAAACTCCTACAAGAAAGCCAAGCAGAGCCAAATGACATGCAAAGAAGGATTAACCAGATAATTTGTCTACAGCAGACCAGAGAACAAGTTTTCAGCAGAGTGCAGATACTACAAGAGAAACTGAAAAAGGCCTTTGATAGAAGAACTAAAGCAGAAGATTTCAATGTAGGGGACAAAGTTTTAAAGTGGGATGCAAGAAGAGAAGAGAAAGGAAAACATGGGAAGTTTGATTCTTTATGGAAAGGACCATTTGCTGTCCAAGCAGTACAAGGTAATAACACCTACTTCCTAAAAAGTTTGACTGTAACTGAACTGGATGAAGGCCCTGTCAATGGCAGGATGCTGAAGCACTATTTTGACTGTTCACTATGATAGAAATTCAGAGGTTCATTGTATATATGCAGTTGTACATATTCCTTTCTGATTTAAATTGTATAAAGAGGTTTTCCCAAATGCTGCACCTAGCAGCAACAGGCAGATAGAATCAGAGGTTCTCCAAGAAAGGCACACTATTTTGACACATTCATGCAGCAGATTTCAAAGACAAAGATGGGCAATCAAGGAATAAGGCAATCTGACCTGCTGTTCTTGGTCTTTCAAAAGAAAAACCATCCCCATGTGGAGCCACTGTTGGATACCTATAGTAATAGGTTTCATATTTCATGATTGGCAAGAGAAAAGCCAAATATGCTCTGCTCTGGTATCCCAAAGATCCCATATTTCCTAGAAAGCAAGAGATGGGTAAAGTGTTTCAAGTATTGAGGACCTTATTTCAAATTTTGTGGATGATTCAACAGTCTAATCTGGATCATGCCATGTTTCAATTTTGAGTTGTAGAATAGAGAAAGAGGTCTGTCCAAACAGCTTAATCTTGGCAGACAAGTAGTTCAGGTAGAGAAGCAAAGGTTCCCAAAAGTTTAATCTGGGACCTTGGAAGACATAAGGGTAGAAGTAGATAGAGAGAAAAGGAAAAAGCCAAAGAAAAGAAAAGGCAATTGAGGGTTGCAAGTCCAAGTGCCCCTCCAAGAAGAAACAAAAAATGCTAGGCAAATAGTTGGGTAGGCAGTTGTGGTTGCAGAAAGAATATGATCACCATTACACAGGCATCAATAGGTCTCTTGCCAAGGCAATAAATCTATCAGCAAACAAAGTGGTGAATTCCATGAACTCACAGCAAAGAGCATCACTAACTTCTTTTCTTTCCCTCTCTAGTCTATCACTAACACCCCCTTTTTAATTCCCCTCCTTCATTCATATTAACTCCTAATTCTACTATATAACCTCCCTTATCTTACCCCCACCCCTAATATTATTAACACTAAGGTGTATAAAACCCCAAATCTTATGTATATTCCCTCCCCTAGGCATAATAGCCGTGTATTGTTCAAAAGGGACCAAAATGGCATCTGGCCACTTTGGTGAACCTATTCCACCCTATTTCCCCTTTGCTGCAAGTCAATTTGCCCTCAAATCACCTCTGCACTGATAAAACCCCTCTCCAAACCCCTTTGGCATATAAAACCTTTGCAAAGGCTAATACCCGCCTCTGGCATGTTTCCCAATCCTACCGCATGGTTGGTTAATCAAAACATTTGAAAAAACCCATAAAACCCACAAAGTTTGATTTTTCCGCCCGCACTATCAAACGCGCCTTTTTCTCCTCCGCCAGCCGTCGGATCAAGCCCATCAGATCCGACGGCCCACATCAATATCGGAGCGCTTCCTGTGGCGGCACGTTAACCTCCGGGAAAGTGACGTTGCGCCTCGTCACGCCTCCTCCACGCGTCAACCGATGGACCATCTCGGAGCCCGCTCTGACAGCCTCTGCGCCGTACCTAAACCGCCCCGAGAAACCGCGGCGGTTAAGGCCTTAACCGTGACCGCTGCAGTTTGACCGCCACCTACCCGCCGCTGACTCGCCGCCACGTCATTGCCTACTCGTACCTGCCTCTCGTATGGGTCCACCTCACTGCTGACTGGACTGCCACCTCGCCGCCCCTTGACCAGTCACCCACTGCCACGTCGCCCGATGACGTCAACTGACGTCACCTCACCATGACCCACCAATGGCGTCATGCTGACGTCAGCAGGAAAAAGCGCCAAATTGGTAAAATAACCCATATTTACCAATTTTCCCGTGTTTTTTACCATTTTCACTGTGATTTCTGCTGATTGCTCTGCATGACCGTTTGAACTCAAATTTTCGCCAACCAGTCAATTAGCCCGGGCGACCTCCTCAAACAGCAACTGTGCACCTGTGTTTCAACCTCTGCTCGTCGAATTACAGGTATTTAGACCGTCTCGCCCTCCATACGACCTTCATTAAGCTTAAAATTGCTCAGAGGGATAATAGAACCATAAAAACGATATTTGCACCGTTCATTTCCATTTGTTCATCCACCATTGTCATTGTGAGGGCCAAGAAGTACCTGCAGAGCTTTAGAAACCTGCAATCCTCATAAAACCTCTGTAATTCTGCGTTTTCCCGGCAGAGCTCCTAATAGACATAATTCACCCGATTGGAGAGTTCAGTTAGGCCACAGAGAAGTTCTGTCACTAGACTCCAGTAGTATTTCAATTGCTATTGAGAGAATTCCCCTTGAATACTCAAAACCTCAACTGTTTCCACAGAAAACTGCCTCCAGACTGTGTTTTACCATTCCACCTGTCTACCTACAATTATTGCAACTTGAAGAGCTATGGAGACCCCTATTGCACTGAATATTAAGCCCATCAATGCCCCTCACCAGGAATTAGCATGGAAAGCCCTGGGGGACATGGACTACCAAATGCTGGATTGGTTCCCCATGGGAACCAAGTACAATGTGCTAATGTTGAATGAATTAAGAGCCCAGCACCTCAGTGGGGCAGATATCTTGGGGATTTGGGAGTCAAATTTGCCCATATACAACCTTCCCCAAGTCAATCCAATGCCAGAGCTTATTTATAGCTGCCAGGAATGCTATGACCCCAGCCAAAGAGCAGTCATGAGCCCCACAGGCCTAGTCCTGTTCCAGATCACCCCAGAGAGCATAAACCAGATGCTGTGCTTCAATACAGCCAGGAAATTGACCCCTCTGTCCATGCAGAATCTGATTAACACAGGGATCAAGCTGTCCAGTGACCAGATTGTCAAAATCAACCAACTGTTTGTCACACCAGGCTCTGAAACAGTCAGAACCCCTCCTATTGGGTACCATTGTCTGAATGAGTTGGGCAGAATGTTGGTGGATCTAATTGGCTATGTCCTAGGATTCAGGGGGCTGGAAGATGTAGATGAAAGCATAATGGCAATGTTGTCTATGTTTGCCCCTGGTAAGCCTCCAGCTGTGCAGTATGATTATGCAACTTACATAGCAGAGAAAATCCATGATCAGTTCATGAATTTGAAAAGGGAGAGACTGTTCAGGTACTCCTCCTATATATATCATTTATTCCTTTTCTATCAGCCAGCTACCTTCTCTGTTCCTTTGAGGCCACTCAATGCCCAAGGAAGCCCAAGATCAGTTGTTTTCTGGACCTCTGTTTTTCATTTTACCTTAGTATCACCCTATACATACTGTGAGTTTATTGATTTATTTGTTCATCCGGCCCTAACAGCTCTGCAAGGTACTCCTCCTCCTAGATTAACCGATGAAATGAAGAGGATTCTACATTTGAACAAATCTTACAATATTGGCAACTGGTACTTCTACCAGAACCACACAGTCATTAGGATATATGGCTGTGAATTGAACCCATTTAGATTGCCAAGGTATGTCCCCATGAGGCTTTTTGCCTTAGAGTATTTCAGGCAGTTTGGGAACTCAGATTACCTTCACTTTTAGAGTAGAAACAAGAAGTCACAATTGAAGGTAAGAAGTCAGCTAGGTTCCTTCCTGTATAACAAAAAAGAGGAAGGGTGGAAAGAGGCACACAGCATCCTGGAAGGCCTCAGATTGCAGACCAGTTTTGAGTGGATTCCTTATGACCCCAATCATACTATCTCCCTCAGGAGAATTAGATACAGACTGGGCAACTATGCGCATAAAAGACAACCTGAAATTGAAAAGTATGCCAATGCACTAGAGTGGGAAGAGGGTACACTAGTAGAACAACTCACTGAGGTAGAACTACTTGAGAAAGAAGCTAGGAATGTGCAAAAGGAAACTGACTTGGAAACTTGTGGACAGGTGCCCTCCTCCTACAGAAAGCAAATTGGAACAGCTGCTAGATCTTCAGCAGCACAGCAGCAAACCACTGAGAAGACATCCCAGGCAGCAGGCAAAGACAAAGGTAAACAGGTGGAACAGCCACCTGTATTGACAGAGGAACAAGTTGACACCTTGCTACAGCAGCAAGAAGAAATGGAACAGCAAGAACTGGGGCAGCAACAAGAAAAAGCACAGTCCAGTGAACAGCAGCCCTTGCAGCAGGAAAAGGGGACAGATTTACCTAGTAACACTGAGCAGCAGCCCCAAACAGAGGTGCCTCCCAGGACAGACACCAATGTAGACACCTCAGTCCTCCAAACACCACAGAAGGAGGATGTGACTAGGAAAAGGGAGAGAGAGACCCCCCACACCTCATCCTTCATCAGAGGAGAGAAGAGACAAAGACTGAATGACTCCCAAGAGGAGGACATAGCAGTAAGGCAAGCCATGGGCATGGGCCCACCCAGTGGAGAACTTTCGGCCAGCTCATCTCAGCGTGGACATGACATGACTATGGGTGGAGAGGTCAGCTCCTCTGGTCAACATAGAAAGGGGCAGTCAAGTATAAAGCAGCAATTCATTGACATCAAAAGGAGGAGTGATCCCATAAAAGTGCAGCTGTATGATCACTTGTTAAACCTAGCTCCTAGCAACCAGCAGAGACTCATGTCTGCTTTCGATGTGAGCGAAGGCAAAATGGTAATGAGCCACTTCATGCCCACAACTTTGCAACCTCAGTCCACCTCGGACTATCTAAGAACCAACATGGAGGTTCTTGCCAAAGACATACACCCTATGGACAAGATTGAATTACATAAACAAACTGGTGAAATGGTGTATGCCTCCCTGGCAGATGAGACATTGGAGAATTATAAACTAAAGAGCAGCCTGGATAACACAGCTTCTCAGCTGGAGTTAGAAAGAGCATCATCACAAGCCAAGGACAATAGGATCAAGTCCTTGGAAGAGGTAATTATAGAGATAGGGCATGATCCTAAAGATGTCAAAGGCATCCAAGAACTTCTGAAGATAAGGGATGCAGACATGGCAGCCCTAAGAAAGAAAATCAAACTCCCGGCCACCATCCATCCACAAACAGATGAAATTGCCCAGCAAAGGCAAGAAAAGGATGCTACAGATCTGCTGGTATCCCTATACAAAGAGCTGGTTAGGACTCAAGACCAGCTAGGACAAACTGAAGCTGCAAAGGCAGCACTACAAGAAGCACTGAAGCAAAGAGAAGAGGGCCAACCCTCCCAGCCTCCTCCTGTGATAATAAATCTTGAGGAAGTCCCTCCAAAGTCTACTCCTCCTCCTCAGCAAACAGAAGCTACAGCACCAACTACAGCGCCATCCACAGCAACAACATCTACAACATCAGAACAGGCTACTAGTTTAGACATGCAAAAGCTGCAAGCTGAGATCCAAGCTATGGAATCTCAAATGAAAGAGCTGGATGAACTTAAGAAAACCTTGACCAAGGTAAATGAAAAGTTTGACAAGAGCAAACAGAATGAAGCAGCCAAGGAGAGAGAGGTAAAAGCTCTTAAGAGGAGAATTGCTGAACTAGAGAAAGAGCTTGCACTAGAAAAAGTGACAGCTGAAATGAAAGCAGTGCTATGGAGCAACATTGGGCGGTCCATCGCCAACCAGTGGCAATATATTGAGACCATGGATGAGCAAATGGTGCTCATCACTAAAGCAAACAAAGAAATACAGAGAGCCAGGGCAAGCCTCGGACACATGCCAGAAGCTGCTACTAGGATAATCAATACTCTGAACTATAAGACTAGCTCTCAATTAGCTGTCATGGGAATCACCAACAGGACAGAAACAATTGCTGTAGCCAAGAGAGTCATAACATTGAGGAACCTGGTTGGAACACTGGAGAGGAGGACACAGGATATGCAAACTGAAATCAACAGATTCCTGGAAAAGTTCGTGGCACTACAAAACAGAGGCCTCCCCAGCATTTTAAGCAGTGTAGGAAGACTGCTCACCCTGGACAATTACAATAAGAGAATTGATGCCCAGGCAGTAGCAGAGATTGCACAACCGCCCAGCACTTCAGCAGAACCAGGGCCAGCCACCGGGCAGAGTATGTATGACAGAGTGGAGAACCTGTTTTTCCTCATGAATGAAGTTGACCATCTGTTTGATACACCACCTAACTTCTTCAAATTCACAGAAGCAGATGAAACTCTAGGGGCAATCTTAGCACACCAACTGCCCACACAGGATGCCTGGAGAAATTTGACACAGACAGTTTTGTCAGGCCAGAATCAGTAGCGCCAATTCTCCAGGCAAATGAGCATACATGCGCAGGCACAATTTTGAAGAAAGATATCTACAGAGAAGAGGCAGAGGCTGAGCCAACTCAGCAGGACCATTGACTCACCACAAGCAACAGTCACAATCACAGGTGACAAGTCCAGGATACAGCGTACAAAGCCTTAAAGACAGATCTTCCAGCATTTATTCAGAATATCTCGACCGACTTAGCTGTCTCCAAAGGCTAAAATATCTTCTGACAGAGCATTAAAATGCCTGTACTCTGTAATCAATGCTGCTTTAAATTTTGATCATAATATCTTAAGTAGTTGGTAAGAATGTAAAATCTGAGATAACTCAGAACTCAGATATTTTGTAAATCACCGCAAGTATATATTCACCCTTCACAGCAGTTGAAGGGGTGGTTGCAATTTTCTTTTGAAGAGCTCTCGCTCGTTGTAATATTTTCAGAGAAGTAATACAAAGGAATAATGGAATTTCCAAGGCTTGGTGTTCTTTGATGTATTGTGGTGAAAGATGAATGTTACAGGATTCCAGGGTGTTGCATAAAACAATAAGTATTCTCAAATCTCTTTGTTATATGTTTTCGAGTCTTTTGTTCTCTTTTGTTGTTCAAATGTTTTACACTTGATAGCAAGGTGAAAGGATAGTTCCAGGATTTAACCATGTTTACCCTGGACTCAAACTGAGCTATTATACATGTTTTCCTCAGATACAGTGACAGAATTGTAATTCTTAATTGCTGCATTTCAAAACTGTGTCTTTTACTGTGACAGGCATTCTCAGGGATTCAATTTTTGCCCCTGAGACCTCCGTCTTTCTCCTCTTAAAGTTGTCTGTTGGAAATATATAGACAATAAGTGAAAATTCTTAAATGCTTTCACTGTTTGTGTTACCTGTTTCCAGTCATTTAATCAAAAATCTGTTCTATTAAACACTCAAATGGCCCTGTAAGTTCCATCTTTCATCTCAAAATTTCAAACACATATAGCCACAGACTCCATTGCCCAATGGTACTCAACCTCTCTGAAAACTACATCACTAGAATCTAAAAGGAGTTTCATCAACCAAAACATAAACCAAACCAGTGCATAATAGCTAGCCTAAAACCCTATCATAAACAGTTACAAATCATAAAGAGAGAGCCCTCTCTGATCACAGTTTGGCTAGAAACAGTGATCCAAAGATTGGTTAGTGGTTACCCCGGCCGTATTCCCTTGGGAGTCATAGGGAACAACCTGGGTGTTAACAAATCCCATCAAAAATATTTCAAAATTCATCATTATATTTGAAAAATCCAAAAAAATCATAAAATCAAAAACATACTTACCAATGTCACCCCATGCTGCATTCGGTGGTAATGCTAGATCAGGATCTCCTCAGAAATCCAACCCAGCATAGGGGTAGTCATCTATGGCGATGATCTGCTGATCCCACCAGGTAAAGAAGTCATCATCAAACGCAGTCTGTGGGACCTCCCCACCCCCTAGACGTTTCAATAGGTCAGCCCACCGGCCCATGCGTGGATCTTGTGGGGTGCTGATGGAAACTGCTACGCTAGGGAGGAGTGCAAGGACCTTCTCAAAAAAGAAAGAGCACAGGATAGTCCCATATCCAAAGTTTTTGGTCTGTCCCCTCTTGATAGAAGTGAGCTGGCTCTTCATGTTGGCCAGAAGAGGAGTACACAAGTCAAGTATAGTGGTGAGACAGTCAACTGCCACGCTCATGGTTAACCGTGATGCCTGATGCAGAGAGGCTGATCCATTCACTCGAGCTATGGTGAACATGATTATCCTCAGTGATAAACTCGCCACATGTGTGATGGAAATCTGACTCCCAACCTTCTTGGGATGTCTCGGGCAATATATCTGTACATAGTCCTCGATCGTGAGATTGCTCCGTGTCTTGCCCCGAGAATGTACTACCTCTCCCCTTTGGGAAAGGCCCATGATGAAGTAGATATCCTCCACTTCTATCCTGAGTTCCATCTGGTCAATCATAAAGGCATCCTCCTCGATATCCCAATAATCAACAGGCATCTCAAGCAGACGTGTGTTTGCTTTCATATTCGGCAGTTTAAAGAATTTAAGCAAACCACATCCCCGTAGGGCTTCCAAAGCATTAGGATCTTTCATGACTTCATTATCCACCGCGGCATGCTCTCTTTCTCGCCAAGTGACCGACATCCTAAGGAAAAAATGATTTTCAACCGTTAGTTTTTATTTAAAAACGTTCGCGGCATATACGCGGGTCCCTGTGCACACAGTCGCGTATAGGGCCCGCGTGTACGCGGGTTTCATATTACCAACCCGCGTATACGCCGCGGTGAAATTTTTGGCAAAAAATTCAACGGTAAAACATTAATTAAAAATCCTAAAACTAGTCACAATCAATTGCAAGACAAGTATAAGAGTTACCTGGAGGTTTTTGAAGAATCTGAACGGTTGAATTTGGCGTATGGGAAGTTTGCTCCTTTTGCTCCAATTCTTTGCTCTCAAACTCAAATGGTGAAAATGGTGAGTCCAAAAGCTCTTTTATAGGTTTTGAAAATGCAAAAAAATTTCAAAATTTTATTTTGTTTGGCCTCATGTGACTTTTAACTTGGGAGCTTGGAATGTCGAGAATGGTTTGATTTTCAGGACATTTTGGATGTTTTTTCGACAGTTTCGAGACGGTTCCATGACTGCTGACCCGTCATGGCAGGTATCGTTTTCTCACTAGAATATAGGTTAGGGACACCATTTTTCCATTGCATTATGCATACTAGCCTCCATTTGTCGATACATCTGCCATAGGGTCGACCCCATCGTGTTATGGTTCGTAAGCCATCTTCACTCACCGATTCTTTAAATCATGACACGATGGTAGAGCCATCTTTTACATGGGCATCATAGTTAGCACCTCACTGACATTTGTTGCCCATGCTGCTCCGATTTGAGTAGGCTCGGGAGTCCTCTGTAGTCCCGCCATGACTTATGCAATGAAGACTCATTCCTCTTAGCTTCTTCGCTTCGTTCTGGCCTTATACCCTAGAGGCTCCTTTGTGTTGAGTTGTACTACTGCATTGCATGTTGACTACTTGCACCTTTTGGCCTAGAGCCGGCTCCACTTGGACTCGTGTTTAAGCCAACTTTTGACCATGACGACTACAAAATCAACCTTGCATACCTTTAACTTCTGCAGCTTGACACACCTTGACCCTTGGAAGAAACGCACCTTTGAGTGTCACTGACTAGTTTTCACTTCCCTGCATTGAGCATAGAATGTTCCATTCCCAGGAACTAGATCATCTATTTCACCAACACTCGTTCTTTCCACTATACCATAGCATTCTTTTATTCTTTTTCAAGCTTAACAGAAAAAGACAAAAAAATTAAATATTCCAAAAAAGAGCGGGAACGGGACAGTATTTCCATTTATTGTTGGCAGCTAGAGTCAGTTGTGTCGTGCTTGAACAAAGCACTTAAAGCAAAGTCTCCTCCATTTGGGTGGGATTTAGTTTGACTTAGGTATGTCGTAACCTTGTTATTGAGTCAGTTCTCCCCTGATTGGTTATCTCTTCCAATCATATGGAGGGCTCGTTCATGCCTCCTGCATGACGAACTTATACAGAGTCATCATATGCTGCCACATAGTCACATTGAGTCGTGCTTTTGTTCAAGGGAAGTTAGCTTGAGTCGGCCTCTTTGCGGTGTCTCTTGACTCATTTTTCAGTCGGCCATCCCTGGTTGTCAGTGTCATGTCTATCATCACACCAGCTATATTAGTCCTTTACTCGTGTCGGCTTGAGAAGGTCTCCATTGAATTCTTGCTGGCAGGTCTTGTCCTTATCAACGACGACATCTTGCTCTGAGGACAGGCCTAGAGATGCACCCTGGCCCTATTTTCATTATTGATAGGTCACCTTGTGCTCAACATCGATAAGTATCATGGGTCTTTAACTAAGTGGTTTCCCTTGTGTTCGACATCAGCTTACATTATCACACATTGGGATTCGTGCAGTACCTTGGTTTCCATTTGACCCTATTGGTGGATACCTCGCCTCTTTGCCAGCTTCCATTATTGGTTGGTTTAGAGGGTTTCTGTTGTGCGCTAGCCACAACTTGTGTACGTCGGAAACGTACTTCGGTTGGGTTACTACATCTCTTTTTTCTGATTCCTTCCACATTATTGGCCTACGGGTTACACTCGCGCTAGATTGATGAAGGATGCCTTAATGCCTTCCTTCTAGCTGATCTTTCCCTATTGACTTCGACTCATTGCTCTGGGGCAAAGATCTAGAGTCCATTTGGCCGTACCTTATGGTTTGCAGTCATTAGTGGCAGATCCTTCACTATCGACAGTGGGAAACCATCATTGTCTCCTGATCGATAGATTCTTACAGGTGTTCGACTCCAGCTCATTTATTCACACTTGTTAGATTGTACTGGGTACCTTGACGCTCATTATCATTATCGGTGAGTAGTCTCACGTTTGTTAACAGTATACATCAATGACCGATAATCAAACGATTTCTCACATGGTCGACTTCAGATCATTTATTCCCATGGTGTAGAAATGTACCACGGCGGTCAGTGAAGACCTCAGGTTGTATCAGCATTGATTGGTTCACTTGACAGTTGCTCCTGTTACTGCTATTTGATACCGTTCCACCTTATATGTTGCAGTTAGTCATGGCGACATTCTATATGCTGCCACCTGAGTTTGCAGTGTAGTACCATCCTATTCCATCATGTTTAGTTGGTACCTTTTGGGATAAATCTTTGATATCAGTGATCCGTTGCATCTTTCAGCATCATTGACAGTCTTATATGTGATATTCAGACATGTACTTATTCGATAATGATCAGATGATCCATTATGTATTTTCCAGTCATTTATACTTGTATACTTAGTGGATCCTCTTGTACTTGATATGCGGACATGCTTTACTTTTTCTGAGCATGGGTATGCTCGCCTCAAATAGTGTTTCTTTCTGATCTCCTTTTGTGGCTTGGCAGGCTGAATTCTGGTGAAGTCCTTCTCGGTTTTTGACAGATTTCCTTTCCATGTGCTTGCTTAATACATTTCAGCCATCATGTACCCCTTCTGACCTCATATATTAGGGGGCATCTGTTATTGCTCCAAATCTCACTCTTATGGTTTGTGATGCTGCACTCATGGCCTAGGGCAACCCCTCCTTCCAGACCTGGTCCAAAATTTAAAAAACAGTGTTTTATCCCTTATACGTGACATTGCCCTGAGTTAAACGCGTGTATACGCGGGTAGGCATATACCCAACCCGCGTATATGTATTAAAACACTTTAAAAAATATAAAACTCCTTAATTTCGGGCGGAGATCGTGGGTTTTACCTGTTAGTGCCCGTGGCCCAATTGTTCCCAACCAACTCCCAATTAAAAAAATACTTTGGGAGAAGTATAAAAAGGCTTCAATAGGAAGGCCTAAGGGAGGAGAGAAGAGAGAGAAAGGTTATTATGCTGAGATTTCCCTGACTAGGTCTGAAGATCCTTGTGCCTCCTGCACTTCCCCCATTTGTACAGGAAACCCTTGTTTCCTTGTGTGTTGATGTTCATCCACTACTTGTGACATCATGGAGTAAGTCATGAAAGGAGTTTGTTAAAGGCTTGAGGTTGGACGAATCCAGAAGAAGGCTTTGCTTGGAGCCTGCGAAAGGACGACTCAGGTGAAATTATTCCTTTTCTGTACTTTATTTGTCTATAATAAAAGAAACACATGTCTTGGTTCCTGATATAAGTCTTGTTCATGTTTATGATATTCATGTTAGAATTCATATGTGAATGGTTGTTTAAATTTCATAACTAACTACCTTTATTTATAACATGAAGATGGTTTCTTTATAAGGTTTTGTCCATATATTGTTGTGCTCTCCGGAATTGGTTGTTTTGCAGGTCAAAGGAGCAAAAGTAACTCGAAGAAGGGTTTGGACCCTAAAGGACCTTCTCAAACGTAGGACCTCAGGTACGCCCCTTATCATAGAATTTGCTTATATTAGCATAATGGCTGTGTGAATGTGTGTTTCTCTGTATAGACAACTTTCAGTCTGCTAGGGTTTCAACCCAAAAGCCCTAGTGGAACATTTCCCTTAACACCTCCCTCTAGTTTACTAGGGAGCCAAAGTGCACAATAGAAAATAGGATTTTCTTTGTGGTGATGGAAATGGATATACACATGGTGTTGAATCAACATCCAAGGTTGTCACCTAGTTTGTACAAGAAGTATTGTAACATTGCAGATTTCAAAGCAGACTTACACAAAGCTTATGTGAAGGCGACGAAGGACACAACTGAGACATGGCAACCATTTCCATATTTAGTGACTGAAGACAAATTGCTCACCTGTAGTACAACAATGGCCAGAAGAATGGATGAATCCATTGGGTGGATCAGTTAGAGTATAGAAGGGTACCCTGCAAGAAGCAAGTACAAGTGGAAAGGATGCAAAGGTGGAAATAGAGGAAACAAAGCACAAGCATGAGGAACCCCTCAATGATGCAGGAGTATTAGAGGAGTCACCTTTCATTGTCACAAGGAGAGACACAACTACGGTAGGAAAAAGGAAAAAGAAGAATTTGTTTAAGCCAAAGGGCTTAGAAACGTGTGTCCTCATTGATGTGGACATCGACGAGATCGGAGAGAAAGTCCAGGAGATCACGGCAGAGACCTAGGATAGAATTGATGATCAATATAGAAAAATCTTCACTAAAGTAAAAAAAGGCAACACGGAGCTAAAAGCGTTGCCACAAGTAGAAAAACAACTAGAACAAAGAGCTCAGTCAAGTGACAGGAGAGAAAAATATAGAAACGTAATTTGGCATTAGAATTGTACAGGTGCCAACTGGGGAGCTTCACTGGTACTCAGCAGAGGACAAAGAGAGCTAAATTATGGAAGAATGTTAGCATAAATATTTTCACGCTACCCATTCAAATGTGGCATGAATTCCATCAAATTTTAACAATTGAGTTGAAGGAGTGGGAGTAGTGAACCTCGGTGATGATAATGCAGACGGAGAAGGAGAAAGTTTCACTAAAGAAGTAGCTGGAAGAGGTGGCTAAGCACATAGATGATGCAATTCAGCGACAAGAGCAGTTGGAAAAAGTCATCCAAGAGAGTTGCAGCACAATCCCAGATGTAAAGATCAGTGATGAGGAACCACCAGTAGAAAAGGTTGGGAAGCTCATCCTCGTGATTAAGGAATCAAAGAACACATTAGCGAAGCTCAAATTTGACTATGAAGTGCAGATATCGGAGAGGCAAATAAGGTTGCAGCTAGCCACACCACCATAAGTACTGGAGCAGAGAGAGAAAGAGTTAAAGGTAGCATTGAAAGGAATCTCTAACACAATGGTGGATTGCGAGAAGCTATTGGATGACATAATGCAGATTTGGACCTCACTATAGGAGGATCCAAACATCCAGAAAATAGAGGAAGAACTATAGTTGAAGCAGAAGCAACATGACAAGATCCTAGTAGTTGTAAAGATCTTACCATTCTTGCAAAGACTCGCAAACATTACTCAAGGGAAGAACCTCCAAAAGAAGATAGATGAGATTTGAAGGAAGGCATGCAGATATTACAAGAAAAGACTCAACCATGGCAGGATGAGGTGCTCAAATTGTCTCTGGTAGTGGACAAAAGGCTCAAAGAATTAAAGAAAAGAGAGGTAGAGATAATGTAGAAGGCTGCTAGCCCAACCATAGAGGCATTGTTGGAGGAAACACGCAAGCGTGAGAAAGAAATAGCAGAAGAAGTCCAATAATATAATGCAGTATAAAATGGAATTGCAACAAAGATCAAGGGAACTAATGTTGAGTGACTTGGGATAAGTCATGTGTGAATGTTGGGGGCCTATTGGGCGCAACCCAACTTGGTCCAAGTTTTGGGTCAAAGACTCTGCATTTTTAGGACCAAAGTTGGCAAAGTTTTATTCATCGCATTGTGTTTTAGGGGCTTTAGGGCAAGTCAAAGCCATTTATTTTGTAATGGGTTTTAGGTATTATTCATGGTTTTGTTGAATTTGTGGTATATGGACCGTGGTTTTTGTAATGATGTAATGTATATAAGGAGATGTAATACTTTGTAATAGAGGCATTTCATATCAATGATAGAAGATCATAAGTGAATTATATTCTATGTCTTGAATCTGTATTTTGGGAAGGCTCTATAGCTGAGTGTGTGGAGGCCTAGAAGAGTCCACAACTGAGTGTGCAGATGACCTGCAGCTGGGTGTGCAAGTCGAAGAAGATCATGTATTAAATATCATTATTAATAAAGAAGAAGTTTTGGTGAAATATTGTGTTTCTTTCTATGTTCATTTTCTATTGTTGTTATTATCGTTATGCATGTTTTTTTACTGAATTGCACAAAAGAATACATGTTATATTTCTTTCTGTTATTTAATGCGATAAAGGTAATTTTGTAAATATAATCAGCATGAAGTTATTTATGTATGTGAAGTTATAGGAAGTTATAAAACATAAGTAAATACACAAACGCAACAACGTGCATATCCCTCTAGTTGTGGAAACCTGGTTCTGCAGCCTCCCATAACTGCTTCAGGTGATACTGTAATCTGCTTGCAGGTTGTTGACAAAAGGGCCAGTGGTTAAGGGTTTTGTTGGTGTGGAGAACACTCTAAACCTAGGTCAAGCCCCCTTAAACTAACATGAAGGAATCCAAGTAGATCCTAACAAAACAGCCATCATCAAAAAGGTTCATGTTCTTCAAAAATAGAAAGATGTTAGAAGTTTTTTAGGCCTTGTTGGATATTATCAAGATTCATTAAAGATTTTAGCAAGCTTGCTTCTCCTTTATTTTCATTAGTAACAAAAGATGCATATTTTTTATGGATAGGTATATGCATAAAAGCATTTTAAGAAAGTAACGAAAAACTAATGACAACAACTATCCTCAAGGGTCGAAATTGGAATTTTCCCTTCCATATGCATCAGATAAAGAAGTTAGGATAGCACTAAGACAACTCAAAGGTAAACTTCCCTATTCCATTTATTTTATTATCAAATATCTATCCAAGGCCAAACTTAACTATACAATTATTGAAAAAGGATTCCTTGTTGTTGTACATTCTTTAAACAAATTCAATCATTACATTACTAGCTATAAGGTCTTTGTACATACTAACCATGAAATAGTCAAGTATTTAATGAATAAACCAAATGTTAATTCTCACATAATTAGGTGGTTATTGTTGCTACAACAATATAATTTGATTATCATTGACAAACCTAGAAAAGAGAATGTTGTTACAGATTTTCTTTCAAGGATAACCTTTTCTAAAAATGATGAAGTAGTGGATGACCAACTCCCTAATGATAATATTTTGTCCATCTCACTTCTAACTCCATGGTTTATTGACATTACTAACTTCCTATATACTCGTCAATTTCTTTCTCAATTATCTTCTAAGAAAATTGTCATAAATAGTGCCTCTTCTAGTTGGATTGGAGGTAACCTCTTCAAGTTGGGGCCTAATCAAACCTTCAAAAGATGTGTGAGGGAAGATGAAGTTTATTACATCCTCTTAGCTTGTCATGATGGGAGATGTGAGGGATATTTTGTTACTAAGAGGACAACTTACATGATCATGAATGCATGATACATTAGGAAACTCTTCACAAAGATGCCTAGAGATACACTCACATTGTGATTAGTGCCAAAGGATGAGGAAACCCACTTAGAAGGAAGAAATGCCTTTACAACCTTAAGTATCTTTCGAGCCATTTTATAAGTGGTGCATGGACTTCATTGGTCCCATTAATCCTCCATTTGAACAAAATATATAATTATTTTATGCGCTCACTACTTGAATAAGTGGGATGAGGTGAAAGAAGTAAAATAACCAATCAAGCAAAAGGTGGAAAAATTATTGTGAGAAAACATATTCTACAAGTTTGGTTTCCCAAGATAACAGGTGACAGACCACAACTTCCATCTCCCCTCTAATCTAATCGATGGAATAATGAAGCAACACCACATTTAGCAATAGAAGTCTAATCCATATCACCCTTAAGAAAATGGACAAGTGGAGGTGACTAACTAAGTATTAGAGAACACTCTGACGAAGGGGATTAGCAGTACCAAAATAGATTTGGCAAAGAGCCTTGTTGAGACCAAATAGGCCTACAACACTACTTGGAAGACCATTATTGGGTTCACCCCCTATGATTTAATATATGGAAAGGAGGACATATTATATATTGTGTTCAACACAATGAGGATTGTATCTTTTCTTGGCATGGATCTCACCAAAGCACGAGATGAAAGGTTGCAACAATAAATGCACTTTATGAATATAAGATGTAAGCCTTATTTTGTACCAAAGTGGTCTAGCTGCAAAGAAATATTTTGCATGACTTGCATATTAAAGCTAGAGCCTTCTAGGAGGGAGATTGTGTTAAAATTGTAAACTAGGGCCAACTCCATGTGGGTCATCTTATTCATGGTGGATAATATTTTTATTAGACTCCTCTAATCGAGAGGTGTAGGATTGATCTAAAGATCATCTGATTCCAATAAGTATTTATGGAGATATGAATTTATTTTGATTATGGAATAATTATCAAGCTGAGCAACAACTCATGTAGGCTCAGAAGCCCAACAATCGCATCTATTCAATTATCATCATATGTGTATAAATACAGGAGTACTTTTCCTCATTTGGACTCACTCAACTCATCACATCTCTCTCTCTCCAGCGCAGAAAAGAGTCTCTTCTCTCTTATGCAGTAGGTGACTCTCTCTCTCACAGGTGGAAGGAAGGACGCAGAATTTAGTGTTGCAACTGCAAAACCAAATTTTGGTCAGCATTGACCAGAAGATTCCCTCCTCATAACTGCACTGTAGATCCATCTGGACCTCCTCTAAAGGCCACATTTTTTGGTGGTGGAATCAAGCTGATCTGACAGTCGATTTGCGAGATATCAACTACCATATTTTTGATGATGAAGCTTCTAATGCTGATGCTGCTGATCTAGGGTTTGCTACTGTTGATATATCAGATTTTTGTACTATTTCTCTCTACTGAATTATTGAAGATAAAAGAATATTTGATCAAAGGGTTTCCCCATATTGGGGTTTGTCCCTAGCTAGCCACTACATCTTGAGTCTCTTGTCTTGGCTTGTTTTCTGTTGATCGTTTAATGTTCTATCTACACTTTACTTATGCACATGTGATTGCTAATCTATGAATAATAATAAGAAAGAAGAAGTAAATTTCTCTAAGCATAGAACATATCATAAATTAACATGGTATCAGAGCTAAGGTGAAGACAAAGCCTGAGCAAGAGCAAGAGCAATCACCAAAGAGAATATTGGCAAGGCTATCCTAAAAGAACTATGGGGTCCTCAACACTCTTCCCTACCGAAGACAAGCTCCATGAGAAAGCTGACTATCACGGATGGAAG
Organism: Pinus tabuliformis; assembly: GCA_031772625.1. Taxonomy (NCBI): domain Eukaryota; kingdom Viridiplantae; phylum Streptophyta; class Pinopsida; order Pinales; family Pinaceae; genus Pinus; species Pinus tabuliformis. Next base: position 158,762,879 of record CM062812.1, on the reverse strand, counting down.
ATGTCTCTCGATCTAACCTTAGAAGATCAAGGAGTGTTGGACCATGTGAGAGGCAATATTGTTGAGCCTCCATCAAATGCACCCGCTGCTGCCAGGAACAAATGGAAAACCGGCGAATTCAAAACAAAGAAGATCATCTGGGACTCTATCGACAAGCGCTTGGTGGCCTACATCTCTGACCTGAACACCTCCAAGGAAATCTACAATAGACTGGTGAGTTTATTTAAAATTAATGATGCAAATCAAGTTTTGTTTCTAAGAAATAAGCTGAAGGAAACCAAGAAGGGCAAAGATGGGAGTATGCAACCATACTTCTTAAGAATCATTGAGATCAGGAACAATATCCTATCTATTAGGGAGACTATTACTGATAGGGAAATGGAACTCACAACTCTTGGAGGATTACCATCCTAATGGTATGTGTTCAAGACTACTCTTCTAAACAATAATGTAATTCCTGGTTTCAAGGAATTAATGGCTAGATGCATTCAAGAAGAAACAAGGATAGAAGAGCAAGAAATTCCCATGCCCAAAGGTCCTCCTACTACCTTTTCTTCTCATGCTAAGAAAAGAAATATTTCCGGGACTAAATCAAAAAGAAAGGCTGGACTAAGGGTGGAAGAAAAGGACGTTGTTACATTTGCGATAAAGCAGGTCACTATGCAAGGGAGTGCTCTGATAGAAAGGACTCGCACCGGGACAATGATCAAAATCCCTCTCATGGCAATCAAAGGAATGGAAAATCTAATAGCAGAGGTAAAAGGAGTGCTAGAATTCAAGGAAGAGGACAATCATTCAAGAAGGCTAGAAATTCCAGGTATGAATCCAAAATTGTTGAAAATAAGCAGGATGAATATTATCTACGAGCTACTTTATTTACCTCTGCTCCTTCAGACTCAATGGGAATTTGGCTCATTGATAGTGGTGCCTCAAGGCACTTCACTGGTTGCAAAGAAGTTCTCCATAATCTGATAGAGAAAGAAAATAACTTGGAAATTGTCCTTCGAGATAATATGAAATATCCTGTGAAAGGTGTAGGCAATGTCTCTCTTAAATTGAATCAAGATAATACGATCCACTTACAGGATGTATTATATGTACCTAACCTCAAAAAGAACCTGGTGTCCATTTTGGCAATGGAAGACAAAGGCTACAAGGTGGATTTCATCAATGGCAAGGTACGCACATGGAAAAACAATATTAAAGATGCCTTCACTCTTGGGTTTCAAGTTGATTCAATATATCAGTTCGGAGGAAGTCTGCTAGGTGTCATGTCTTGTGACACATCTCAAGCCTTGATCGAGAATCAAAGGACTGATAATGGAACTGAATATGAATCTAACGAGTTTCATGACTTTTGTAAAGAGGTTGGCATTAAGAGGGAGACTACTACACCATATACTATTGAACAGAATGGTGTGGCGGAAAGGAAGAACCGTACGATTGTGGAAGTTGTTCGTGCCATTTTCCATGATCAAAGACTTCCAAAGCTTCTATGGGTTGAAGCTGCAAACACCGTCGTATATGTACGAAACCGATGCCCTCAACAAGCATTGGGTTCCAAGACTCCTGAAGAAATGTTCACCGGTAAGAAACCTAACATATCTCATTTTAGAATTTTTTGGAAGCCATGTATATTTTCATGTGCCAAAAGAGAAAAAGAATAAATTGGGTGCATCTGGAAAGAAAGGAATCTTCGTGAGCTATGGTGAAAATACTAAGAGCTATAAAATCTATGTAGCCAGTCAAAGGGAATTCATGATTAGTCATGATGTCACCTTTGACGAAGAAATGGCTCTCAACAAGGTGAACAATCTTCCTACAATGAGGAGCTCTCAAGAAGCTGACACCAGGGAACCGAAAGAAAAAGAGTATGACAAGATATTTGCACTTGTTGCCATAAATACCACCATTCGCTCAATCATAGCCCTTGCGGCTTCAAAAGGATGGAAACTACATCAGATGGATGTTAAGACCGCGTTCTTGAATGGTTCGATCAAAGAAGAGGTCTACGTGGAGCAACCCAAACGATTTGAGATTTATGATCGAAAATCTCATGTATGCAGGTTGAAGAAAGCTCTCTATGGGTTGAAGCAAGCACCCCGAGCATGGTATGAGAGGATTGACAAATACTTGATGAATCTAGGATTCACTAGGAGTGAAATCAACCCTAACCTCTACTTCAAGGTTGAAGATGATAAACCTCTCATACTGGTGTTGTATGTTGACAATCTCTTTCTAACAGGTGCAAACCCTCTCATTGACAAATGTAAGATGGAGTTGGCTTCTGAATTTGAAATGAAGGACCTAGGACTGATGCACTATTTCCTAGGACTTGATGTTTGGCAGAAGCCAAGGGAAATTTTCATATCTAAAGGAAAACATGTGGTGAGGATATTGGAAAGATTTGGTATGGTAGACTACAAGCATGTAACTACCCCGATGGAGCTTGACTTCAAGAAGTTAAGTGGTAGTGCTGTTGGACCTGTTTTACGAAATGCTATCGAGTATCAGCAAGTTGTCGGAGCATTAATGTTCTTAGTGAACTCCCATCCAGATATATGCTTTGCAGTCAACACATTAATTCAAAATATTGTTTAACCTCACCACATACATTGGATTGGTGCCAAGAATCTGTTAAAGATATCTTCATGGCACAATTACATATGGGTTAAGACACACTGTTGGAGATGTGAGACTACTTGGATACACTGATCCTAATTGGGCAGGCAGTGTGGTGGATCATAAGAGCACTTCCAGGTGTTGTTTCTCCTTGGTATCTGCTTTGATATCTTGGATGAATAGGAAGCAGAAGTCGATGGCCTTGAGCACCACCGAGGCAGAGTATATTGCTGCTAGCATGGCATCCTGTGAGGTAGTCTGGTTGTGGAAGCTCTTCAGTGAGTTGTTTGGATTTACACTGAATAACATCATGATCCTATGTGACAACCATAGTGGGATTCATTTGTTAGAGAATCCCGCATTACATGATCACTCCAAGCATATTGATATCAAGTACGACTTTATTCGAGATATGATGTAGCGGGGAGCTATTAGGCTCCAACATATCGGTAGAGATGAACAGGTCACTAACATTCTAACAAAGCCCCTAGGAAAGGTCAAATTCTTGACTTTCCAAGAATGACTTGGTATCGTTCATAAACCCTCTGATGAGGGTCATGTATGATGTATTGAGCTCTGGGAGGGGGGGGGTGTGGGGTGCTTCTTGGAGCAACATTTGACCACAGGGTGACTCACCATCCCCTGGTGGTATACGTCTATAGGGAACAAGAATCAAACTTTCCCTGTGATACCCCGTGGCAACTATGTAGTAGGATGATTAGTTCTTCTGTGAGGTCTGGATGATGTGTTCTCCGTAGCGACTATGTAGCAAGATGATTAGTTCTCCTGTGAGGTCTGGATGATGTGTTCTCCTTGACGATTGTGTAGCAGGATGATTAGCTCTCCTGTGAGGCCTGGATGATGTGTTCTCCATGGCAATTGTGGATAGGATGATTCTCTCTCCTGTGGACAGGATGATTCACTCTCCTATGGACAATATGATTCGCTTTCTTGTGGGACAAGATGATTCACTCTCTTGTGGACAGGATGATTCGCTCTCCTGTGGACAGGATTGATTAGTTCTCCTATCGAGGCATCTTACCCATGTAGTCTGGGACTCATGGGAAGTACCTCTCATCTGATCAATGAGTAGGGAAATGAGGATAGGGACCGTAGAAGTACTGATGGACGCATTACTGTATCTATCATACTCCCTATGCTAGGATGACCTTCATTGATATAGGACCAATGATACTAGTCTGGGACTAGTGGTACATACTCTAAGACTGACTTCAAGTCAGTGAAGGACTGGTCTAGGACCAGTGGTAGGAGTGGTACCTACTATGACGCTGACTTTGGGCCAGTTGAGACTGGTTTGGGACTAGTGGTACACACTCTGAGACTGACTTTGAGTTAGTGGAGGATGATACTGGTCTGGGACCAGTGGTAGGAGTTGTACTCACTATGACGCTGATTTCGGGTTGGTTGAGACTAGTCTGGGACGAGTGGTACATACTTTGAGACTGACTTTGAGTTAGTATGATGCATCCTCGATCATTTCTTCTTCTTCATAATTTGGACAAAAGCAGAGCAGAACAGAACAAAGCAGAGCATAACAGAACAGAGCAGAACAGTACAGATCAGTATAGGGCAGGAGAAGACAAAGCAAAATAGGCAGAATAGAGCAAAGCAAGGCAAGGGTCAAGCTGTATAGGACAATGCATTTTTTGAATGAATAGTAGCAAGCGACAGACAGATTACAGATGGAGTTCTCCCTAGTTGAGAGGGAGTGTTAAAATTGGCAACTAGGGCCAAACTCTATGTGGGTCATCTTATTCATGGCTGATAATATTTTTATTAGACTCCTCTCATTGAGAGGTGTATGATTGATCTAAAGATCATCCGATTCCGATAAGTATTTATGGAGATATGAATTTATTTTGATTATGGAATAATTATCAAGCTAACCAACAACTCATGTAGCCTCAGAATCCCAACAGTCACATCTATTCAATTATCATCATATGTGTATAAATATAGGAGGACTTTTCCTCATTTGGACACACTCAACTCATCACATCTCTTTCTCTCTCCAACGCATAAAAGAGTCTCTTCTCTCTTGCGCAGTAGGTGACTCTCTCTCACACAGGTGGAAGGAAAAACATAGAATTTAGTGTTGCAGCTACAGAACTAAAGTTTGACCAGTGTTGACCAGAAGAATCCCTCCTCAGAACTGCACTGTAGGTCCATCTGGAACTCCTCTAAAGGCCACATTTTTTGGTGGTGGAATCAAGCCGATCTAACGGTCGGTTTGCAAGATATCGACTGCCCTAGTTTTGATGATGAAGCCACTAATGCTGATGCTACTAATCTAAGGTTTGCTACTACTGATATAAATCAAATTTTTGTACTATTTCTCTCTGCTGAATTATTGAAGATAAAAGAAGATTTGATAAAATGGTTTCCCCATATTGGGGTTTGTCCCTAGCTAGCCGCCACATCTTGTGTCTCTTGTCTTGGTTTGTTTTCTGTTGATCGCTTAATGTTCTATCTGCACTTTACTTATGCACATGTGATTGATAATCTATGAATAATAATAAGAAAGAAGAAGTAAATTTCTCTAAGCATAGAACATACCAAAAATTAACAGATTGGGGCCTCTTGTATGACTCATGATTAAGGATTTTAAAGGGAAGCTCACGAATATTTGGTTGGAGCCTTGTCTGGTTGAAAAATGCCATGATAATGGTTCAGTTAATAACATAACTATAGATGATGAATAGGTTCCACTTTTCGTAAATGGTTATCAGTTGAAATTTTATAAGAAACCCCTCTCTGGGTTAAATTTACTAATTTGATAAGAAGGACACAAATTCGATTAAGATTCTCAAAGCTCCCAATCCATTCAGCCTCTAACCAAAAAAAGAGCGAGAGAGAGAGAAAAATACCCTCAAGTGAAAACCTCCTTTAAGGCTCTTGAGGTAGACCCATTAGCTGAAAAACTCTATGAGGCAACCTATGAGTCTGAGAAAGAAAAACAAAAAATAATAAAGAACCCAGGGTGAAAACCTTCTCCAAGGCAGCTAAGGAATGCCTACTAGCTGAAAAACTTCATGAGGCACCTAATGGGCCCCGAGAAAAAAGAAAAAATGAAAAATATGATAAAATAATTTTCTTTATCATATGTTGATTTGTGTGCAAGTATCACAAGGGAGAGGACTAGCAAAGTGGGTGAAACATAACATCCCACACATTCAGACCAAGGCATTAAGTCATGCATTGTTATAGGGACCATATACTCTCCCTAAACCATTTTCCATCAACATCCATCATCCATAGCATCATATCCACATCTCCAAATCTTTTCCATACATTTCTTCCCACTTCCCTGAACTTCTACAAGAAAGTCCTATAATGCTACAAGATAGACCAGATTTGATAAAAACCTATAGGTTGAGGAAGTCTTGTACATCTAAGAAATGGAAAAGCATCAAAGGCATCCTAACACCAAGCTATTCTATATATATGCATTACATCTCAGTGTTTCCTCCATTGTTCATCATTTTTAATCATGCATCAACTCAAACTCCTTGATTTTCCATCATAGTCACCATTAAAAACATGCCCATCACCATCGTAAGCTCCCCATTGAATTATCAATACCCCTTGATATTTTAGAATAATAATTTTATGAGCATGAGGGATATTTGTTGTTGCCGCAAGAGACTACACAATCTTGCAACAACCTACAAAAATCTTGAAGGCCTAAGTCTCCATCATTCTAGAGGAATATCATGGCGTGCAACAAAGTCTTGTATCTCCATAGCAATATCAACAATCTAGAAACCCCTTCTAGCTAAAAAATGACCTTGAGAAACTACAATATTTCCTATAGACTATTACAATATATTTTATTTAGAAACAACAACATGTTAACATGTGAAAACGCATCAGAAAAATCTCCAACATCATCAAAAGGTAAAACATCATGTATGAGGATATGTTACACATACCCTTTGAACTCATTTGAAGCATTAGGAAACATTATGAGTGCAAAAAATGAATGGTTTTATAGCCAAACAAGAGTAGTAGAGTTCTCAATTAAATTTGGCAGGAAACTCCACTTTTTCATAAGAGTTTTCCACACGTGTGAGGGTGAATAAGAAAAAGTCATGGGACCATTTAAAAAGTAGGTCATTCTCACCTGCTAATGGAAAAATAAAGTAGATGAATGACAACGCTAAGACTCAGAAAGGTAAGTGGGATCCAACTCAACTACTACACGTTAAGTTTCCTCATTCACCACCTAAAAATATATCCACTTAACCACGTGACCAACATCAAGCTCACCACCTATTATCACTTCATGTTTTGCATGAAAATAATGTTAAAAATCCTCTACGAATTCTACCACTATAGGAGAAGATTACATGACATCGGGTTCAAAAACTCTAAGCTACAGGAACTAATTTGTTATGAGTTGTAGGATACAAAGGGTTCTACTATAGGACACATAATATCACCAAAAGCACTCAGATAGACCCTAAATAAGCTGAGAAAGGACGTTTTCCTCAAGAAATCGTAAGTATAACATATCTTGACTTCCATACTCACATTTGGCACAAGGATTCATGCTTGTTTACTTGAATTTATCTGTGAGCAAGTTTTCTATGTCAAAAAATGAATTAAACAAAGGAACAATCAATGTTTTTGCCTCTTCATTTTTCTTTCCTTTGCACATACTTGAGGAATCAAAATTGGAGATATAAGTTTATAATTTTGAATCCAATTGTAGGATTGTGCATTTTTATTAGCTGCATAATTTCTTGGTGCCATGGGAAAACCATGATCCATGTACCAACACAAAAGCAAAATTTCCTCTAACGTTTTGTTGAAAATGTTTTTATCCAAACTTGTGCAAATTTTTATCACACAATTGGAGGGGGATTCAACAGGGGAGAACCCATTGATACCACTCAGATTCATTACAATCCTGAGCTCAGGGCCATATTAGAAAATTGTTTCTAGCTAGGGAACTTTGAGAAACTTACAGGATATGATGATGAAATTGATACAGAGTTTCCTTAAACTTACAACACCCTGAATGCTAGGAATTAGTCATTATAGTCAAAGGATTGATAATATACTTTGATGAATACTTAATCAACATGGTCACTACCCTTCCAAAGGGTATTAAATGGAGTAAAGTGTTGGATGTGGAGCATGATTATCTTCCTTATTTAGTGGTCTTGTTTTAGCCACGTTTGGATCCCAATTCCCGATGGGAGGATGTGGGGGGGCTTACTCCCCCACTATTGCTTCCTAGGGGGTAGAGGGGGGGCGAATGCACATTTGGAGCCCCCCCTTGGCGATGGTTTGAGGGTATCACCCCCGAACCTAAAAATAGACGAAAAATTTTCATGTAAAATATTGTAATTTCGTAGTCAATCTGAGTTGTTCCAATAAGCGGATGATATGACAGATTTTAATTTAGGGTTTTTCTCCCTAGAAGGCAACCATTGGTTTATATGAGGGAATTATATTGTGGTTTTTTATTATTATTCTCAGCGAGAAAGAGAGAGAAGATTTTGTGAGATTGAAGAGGAAATTACAGTGGATCCGCTACAAGTTGTATCTCTTGATTTTGTTGGATAATATAAAAGGAAGGATTGGCTATTTCTCCATGGATGTAACCCAAATTGGGTGAACCGAGTATATCTATGTCTCTCTTGTTTTATGGATTTTTGTATTTGTGTTTCTGCAATATTTAATGTGTTTCATTGCTTCGTTAATTAATTGCTAACAACTAGTACTAGAGCCAAAGGTGTATTTGGCTAATAAACTCGCATGAGAGAAGGGTTCCTTGTTCGAGTGTGGCCAATGGTTGAAGTTGGTAGGTTTAGGGTCGAGAAATTTAACAACCAAAACTACTATTTGTGGAAGATGCATATAGAATATCATCTGTATCAGAAATATTTGTACCTACCATTGAGCGAGAAACAAATAAGCCGACGAGTATGATGGACGCAAAATGGGAGATTCTTGACAGAAAGGCACTAGGAACAATATGGTTATGTCTGGAAATGTCGGTGGAATTCAACATTTCAAAGGAAACAACAATAGAAGGTTTAATGATGGAATTGGTGAAACTATATGAAATACCCTCAGCCTCAAATAAGGATTTTTTATGAAGCATTTGTTTAATATGAAGATGTTAGAAGATGGATATGTTGCGATGGTTACCAATCATTTAAGTTATGTAGGGGTAAATTTTGCTGATGAAGTTAGGGATCTATTGTTTCTGTGTTCATTTCCAAAAAGTTGGAATGGCCTAGTTATGGCTCTGTCTCTAGTTCTAGTACTTGACAGTTTGATGATGTTGTTGGTGCCATCCTTAGTGAGGAAATGTGACAGAAAAGCTCCAGTGAGACATCAGGTAATGCTTTGACTACAGAGACTATGGGAAGAAAAATGGAAAGAGGAAGGAGCCCAGGAAATCGCAATAAGTCAAGAAAAGGTAGACCTAAATCTAGATCAGGGACAATGTGTTGGAAATGTGGGAAGAAAGGACACCCGAAGAAAGATTACAAATCTTGGAAGGGAAAGGAAGGAGATGGAAAAAAAGAGTACAATCATGAAGTTAATGTGACAGGTTATGTGTTGCAATATGCTTTAATTCTTTCATTAAAGAATATTATTGATGCATGGGTGGTAGATTCAGGGGATTAATTCCATGCCACACCTGATAGGAAACATTTTCATGACTATGTTTAAGGAGATTTTGGATAAGTTCGTATGAGTGATGATAAACTCTGTAAAATCATTGGGAAGGGTAAGGTTTTTATAAAGAAACAAAATGGAAACCAAGGACTATTGAAGGAGGTAAGGCATGCTCAAAATCTGAAGAAAAATATAATTTCAACATAGTAGTTAGGTGATGAAGGATATGTAACTACATTCATAGACAAAACTTGGAAAGTCACTAAAGGAGCCATCGTAATAGCAAAAGGAGAAAAGGTCGGTATGTTGTATTTATGCAATGGTATTTATAATTGTATTAATGATTTAACCTCCATAGGAACAGATACAACATTGTGGCACCATAGGCTCGGGCACATGAGTGAGAAAAGGATGCAAATTCTTCAGTCAAGAAATTTGTTTCCAGGTTTGAAAAATGTTGATTTGGATTTCTGTGAAAATCGTGTTTATGGAAAATAGAAGAGAGACAGATTTATGAGTTGGGAAGGAAAAGAAGAGAAACAAATTAGAGTGTGTGCATACAAATGTATGGGGACCTGCTCAGTTATCATCTCTCAACGGCTCTTGCTATTATGTTAATTTTATTGATGATGTAACTAGGAAAACCTAGATTTATTGTATACAAAATAAATATGATGTATTTGATATTTTCAAGAAATGGAAAGATTTGGTTGAGAATGAACAAGAAATAAGTAGAAGTGTACCAGATTAGACAATGGAGGTGAATATTGTAGCAAAGCATTTAATAACTATTGTTTAGAGAAATAAATTCACATAGAATAGATAGTTCTAGGAACACCACAAAAAATGGTGTGTCATAATGGATGAACAGGACAATCATGGAGCATGCAAGGTGCATGAGATTGCATGCAAGATTTCCCTTACAATTTTGGGCAGATGTTGTAGATAATGTTGTTTATCTAATAAACAGGGGGTCTTCAAGTTCCTTAGATGGCGGTATTATAGAGGAGGCATGGACAGGAAAAAGAGTAAACTATTCATTTTTAAATTCTTTTGGTTGTCAAGCTTTTGTCCACATTAATAAAAAAATTGAACAAATCTTGAGGCAAAATCAAATAAATGTACCTTTATTGGATATGGTGTAAACGATTCTGGTTATCACTTAAATGATTATGAAAATCACAAAATCATTAGGAGCAGAGATCTCATATTCAACGAAAAGCTTTTGTATAAGGATCAGATGCAAGGAAAGAAATAGAAAAAGGAAAAAAAAGAATATGTTGTGCTTGATGAGATCACATAAAAAGTAAAGGTTCCTAAAAATCAGAATGGTCAACAACCACAACAACAACAGGCACATCAAACACCTAAAAGCAGTGTTAGAAGATCTACCAGGATAAGTAGACCCCTTGAATGATACTCTCCTTTATTATATTATGTATTGTTGATTGATTCTGGTGAACTAGAAAGATATGAAGAAGAAATGCAAGTAGAAACTAGGAAGAAGTGGGAGCAAGCCATGGAAGAAGAGATGGACTCCTTGATGCATAACCAGACTTGGGACTTAGTCAAGTTGCTTACAGGTAAAACAACATTGCAGAATAAATGAGTTTACATGTTGAAGGAAGAAGATGGAGGTAAACATAGGTATAAGGATAGACTTGTGGTGAATGTATTTTCACAAAAGAAAGGTATAGACTTTGATGAAATTTTTTCTCCTATTGTTAAAATGAATTCAATCAGAACTATTTTAAGTCTAGTGGCAACATAAGATTTTCATCTTGAGCAGTTAGATGTAAAGACAACCTTTCTCCATGGGGATTTGGAGGAAGAAATATATATGCAACAACCACAAGGGTATGAGGTCAAAGGGAAGGAAAAGTTAGTATGAAAATTGAAGAAGAGCTTGTATGGCTTAAAATGGGCTCCAAGGCAGTGGTATCTAAAATTTGACAGGTTTATGTTTGAACAAGGTTATACTAGATGTCACTCTAACCATTATGTTTATCATAAAGAGAAAAATGATGGTAGCTTGTTATTGTATGTAGATGACATGCTTGTTCCAAGGTCTAACATGTAGGAAATAAATGTGCTCAAAGTAAATTTGGAAAATTCATTTGCAATGAAGGATTTGGGTGCTGCAAAACAAATCCTTGGTATGAGAATAACTAGAGACGGGAAAAATCGTAAATTAACATTGTCTCAGAGTGAGTACATAGAAAAGTTGTTGGAAATATTTAATATGCATAATGCAAAACTCGTTAGTACACCTTTGGCTAGCCATTTCAAACGAAGTAAGGAGATGTGTCCCAAGACTCAGAAAGAGATGGATTAAATGTGTAAAGTTCCATATGCTTCAGTAGTTGGAAGCTTAATGTATGCAATGGTATGCACAAGGAATGATATTGGACATGCAGTGGGATTTGTAAGCAGGTATATGAAAAATCAAGGAAAAGAGCATTAGATGGCAATGAAGTGGATTCTTAGGTATTTGAGAGGTACTACATATAAATAATTATGATTTGGTGGTTCAAACATTTCTATGCAAGGCTATGTTGATGCATATATGGCAAGTGATAGAGATAACATGAGGAAAATCAGAGGGTATGTGTTTACTGTAGGTGTAACAACTCTTAGTTGGGTTTAAAAAATTTGTTGCTGCTATAGAGGCAAGTAAAGAAATGATTTGGTTACAAATGTTTATGGATGAATTGGGCAAGAAGCAAGAGATGGGCAGGTTATATAGTGACAAATAGAGTACCATTCATTTTGCAAAGAACTCAAAATTTCATTACAAGGCTAAACATATACAACTAAAGTACCATTTCATATAGTCAGTGTTGGAAGATGGACAGTTGAAGCTAGAAAAGATACACACTAGCCAGAATCCTGCTGATACGTTAACAAAGATTGTAACCAGGGAGAAATGAGTTTCTTCTCAGTTTCAATTGGTCTTCAAGAATGATGATGAAAATGAGAAATAACTAGGTCAAAGTGGAGTCATTTTCCATCAAGTGAAGCAGCGACGCAGTTGATATAATCAGTCTCCAAGTGGGAGATTGTTGGATGTAGAGCCGGATTATCTTCCTAATTTAAAGGTCGTGTTTCAACCACATTTCGGTTCCAGTCCCAAACTGGGGGCGTGGGGGGCTTTCCCCCCACTATTGCTGCCTGGGGGATCCAGGGGGGGCATCTGCATGTTTAGAGCCCCCCCCCCCTCGGCAGGGGTTCGGGGGCAATGCCCCCGAAGCTAAAAATAGATGAAAATTTCCTTGTAAAATATTCTAATTTTGTAGTCAATCTGAGACATTCATTAGGCAAATGATCTAACAATAGAATTTATGTTAATTTTGGGTGTTTTTCCCTAAAAGGAAACCCTCAATTTATATGAGGGAATTGTATTGTGACTATGTATTATTATTCTCAACAAGAAAGAGAGATGAGACTATGTGAGAGCGAAGAGGAAATTACAGCAGATCTACTATAGGTCATATCTCTTCATTCTCCTTGATAATATAAAAGGAAGGACTAGTTTTTTCTTTGTGGGCGTAGTCCAAATTGGGTGAACCACATATATTTGTGTCTCTCTTATTCTATGCAATTTTGTATTTGTGTTTCCACAATATTTTATGTGTTTCATTGCTCCGTTAGTTAATTTCTAACAGAAAGAGGAGATACACGAAGCCATTAGTGCCAAGACGGATTTTTTCCTCCCTATTGAGCAACCAAATTAAGACAAAAATGGGATTAGGAGGGAAATCCTACCAATCACCTAAGAGACTACAAGTTGCACTTGCAATGAATCCTTTGTATAATAGAATCATTCATAGGCTTAGAGCCCAATGGGTTGGAATTTGATTCAATCTGCCCATGCTATTGGGACTTTAGGAGCATCATAGTTGGAAATAAGAGTCAAGGGAGTGGTAGCACATTGAAGAGAATGCAAGCTTCCATTCAACAGACACAACTACCTCGAACACATCATGGAATGTTAAACAGGTAATCAAAGAAATGAATGAGGAAATATAGAGCAAGGAGGAGTAATTTGCTCAAATGGTGAGAGACAATTTTAGTAGAGTGGTATGATGGACCTCCAAATTAGGTAAAACATAAGGCCCATCTAACCTTTCCTAGGAACATAAAGTTTGTATTAGACCTTTCTATCAGGCTAGACATTAGTAACTCCACAAATAATATTTTTTTATTAGGAAGAGTTATTAATATATACATTAGAGAGGGAGACGCTTAGAATTCATATTCCAAAGTCTCTTCACCTTCTCATTTTCATATTTACAATATCAACAATATTTACAATGTCTTCCCAAGCCCTAAGGATTAAGTGTCAAAATTCACCCCCCCAATCTGAAGGGATGTTGGTAAGTCCAAGCATCATTCTGAATCTTTAAAATTTTCTCTTCTAATCATTTTGGTGAAGATGTCTGCAATCTACTCATTTGTGGAACAATGGAATAGGTGAATAGTCTTGGCCTCAACGTGATGTCAAATCAAATGATACTATGTATTAATATGCTTGGTTCGATCATGGAACTTTGGTTTCTTGGCCAATTTTATTGCAGAAGTATTGTCAATCAAAAGAGGAGTAGAATACACTTATTTCTCTTGTAAATATTCAAGAATTTTACTCAGCCACACAATTTCTTTTGTTGCTTCTACAATTTCCACATATTCTGCCTCTATTGTGGAATTTGTTGGAATTAATTATTTGCATGACCTCTAGGAGATAGCTCTTGATCCAAGACTCATAATCTAACTTGAAGTAGGTACTCCATTTTTTTATCTCAATCAAAATTGAATCAGAATATCCAATCAAGTTGAAGTCATCTACTTGTGTATACTTGATTCCAAAGTCTTGAGTTCCCATGAAGTACCTTAGAATTTTTTTTGTAGTAAAGTAATGACACTCACAAGGTTTTTGCATAAACTTGGAAAGGATTCCAACAAAAACGGAAATGTATGGTCTAGTAGTAGTTAGGTAGTTGAGACTTCCTATGACCTCTATTTACTTAGTTGCATCTTCAAATTCATTTCATTCTTTCGATGTGAGCTTTAAATTTTGTTCCATTGGAGTGGTCAAAGGATTGCACTCAGCCATGTCAAATTCGTTCAACAAATATCCAATGTAATTATTTTGAGACAAGAATATAAACTCCTAATGTTGGGTTACTTCAATAGCCAAATAGTAGTGAACATATCCCAAATTTGTCATCTGAAAACCTTTACCCAATTCTTTCTTTATGGATGCAATGTAATTTTCATTGTTCCTTGTCATCGGTAGATCATCTACATACACCACAAGATATACAAAAAAATTTCAAACTTTCTTCACAAATATAGTTGAATCATCAAGATCATATTGTTTGCAGTTTAGTTTTAGAAGATTCCCAATCAATTTCTCATACCAGGCTCACGGTGCTTTTTTGAGGCCATATAAGGATTTGATAAGATTGCATATTTGTGCTCCTATCCCTTCACAAAAAATAATTATGGTTGAGATATAAAAACATTCTATTTCATATATCCATTTAAGAAATCAGGTTTTACAACCATTTGATGGACTTTCCAACAATTCTGTGCTACCAAGGCAAAGAGAGTCTGGATGGTAGCCCATTTTGATGTGGGGGGAAAATTTTCCTCATAATCGACCCCTTCCTTATGTGAAAAAACTTTTTCCATGATATTTTATTTATGCTTTTCAAGTGAGCCATCTGCTTTATACTTTTTCTCAAAGACCAACTTGAAGATAATTGGTTTTGTTCCCAATGGAAGGTCCACCAACTTCCAAGTTCCATTCTTTATCAGAGCATTATACTCTTTCTACATTGCTTCTTTCCATTAATAATGAGAATAAAGTTATTTAAAGGAAGTTGGTTCGAAATATGTAGACAATTTTAATTCACAGTCATAAGAAACGTCCATATCAACAGCTAAATCAAAATCATCTACATCACCTCCATTTTGTCTAGTATAACTTCTTGTTCCTATCTTTCCAACCTCATGAGGATGAACACTTTCAAGTGTCTTAGTGAGCCAATTTGGAAGACATTTTTTAGATGGCCCAAGCTATTTAGTTGAATGATATGGGGATGAATCAAGATTTAGCCTTCTATTTATCTCAATCACATCACTCAAAGTGTCTTCTTCATCAATGGATGGAGCTTCATGAGGGGGAGAGAGCGCTTCAAAAGGAGATTCCATAGAAATATCTAGGGTAGGGATCCCCCCTTCAAGATATGGAATATCATTATCAAATTCTTGAAAATATTTTGCATGCTCTAATTTTTCCAAGTGATCAAGCTGTCGTTGAAGAACATTGTCTCTCTTAGAAGATTCAAGAAAAATCAAATCTCTAGACAATATAAAATTTGTATTTGCTTCATCATAGAGATGATATGTTTTGGAGGTATTTGAGTACCCCAAGAAGATACATTTTCAACTCCTTGCACCAATTTTGTTTCTTTGTTCCTTAGGTATCAAGGCATAACATGTGGAACTAAAACCCTGAGATGCCTCACTGAAGGAATGTGGTCGTACCACATTTCATAGGGAGTATTGTTTTTGAGATCATGAGATGGATATATGTTTTTAATATATACTGCACATAGAAATACATCAACCCAGAACATCAACTTTACATTTTTGAAAAACATCATTGAAAATACCATATTTAAGATTGTCATGTTCATTCTTTCAGCTACATCGTTCTGTTGAGGATTATAAGGCACAATTGTTTGATGTTGGATCCCATGCTGGCGAAGATAGTTTTCAAATTCATTTGAAGTATATTCTTTTCCATTATCAATACAAATAGAGCCAATATGAGATTGTGTATTGTTTTCAATCCATGCATGAAATTTTTTGAAAGTTTCAAAAGCTTCAAATTTGTTCTTCAAAAAGTATACACAACACATTCTGGTGCAGTCATCAATAAAAATCATCATGTATTTATTTCCACTTTTATAAGGAACAAGCATAGGGCCACACAAATTTGAATGAATCGGTTCAAGCTTTCTATGTGCTCTGGAATGAGAATCATGAAATGACTATTTGTCATTTTTTCCTAAGATACAAGCATCACATTACTTAAGTTTCCTAGGAATGGTGGGAAAACGAATAACTCCATTTCTCTTCAATAAACAAAGACTATCATAGTTCACATGTCCAAATCTAGCACGCCATAAGAGACTCGATGATAGTTTAACTTCATACTAAGAATTGTATGTAAAGTTTTGTGCATTACCGGAGGTCCTTACAAGTTCAAGAGTAGTTCTTTTTTAGTCCCAGTCTTGACAATTGAGTTGTCTGATGCTTTTCTCACCTCAACCTTACCATTAAACATGTGAATGCAGTGCCCTTGTTGGAAGATATGGACCAAGGACAACAAGTTTCCCTACAAATATTTGAGGTATAGAACATCATTCAGAAGAACGTTAGGGAGACCAGGCAGTTTGAGCTTGATAGTGCCAAGTCTGGATGGCTTGAGTTTTGATTTGTCTACAAAGTAGACTTCTCCGTCAACATTGTGATTGAATTATCCAAAGAAATATCTTAAAAATTTCATGTGGAAGGTTTCTCCCGAATCAATAAACCATGCATATTTCCATGAAGCAAGTGACGCATTAAACAAGTCTTCAATTACTCCAATGTTGCAATTTGCCACAATATAATGAGCAGATTTTGGTGCTTTACCCTTCCTTGGATCTAGTGATTTTCCTTTCTATTAATTCCTTTCTTGTCTAATTCTATCCCAAGAGAGGTTTCATGTGGAAGCATCATGTCCATTTCTGTTGCACCATATACAATGAACATCAGGTCATCCTCCTTGGTAATGTCTTCCCCCCTGCCTTTGTTATTCTGCTTTATACATCCTCTTTTTCTCCTCTAGAAGAATCATGTGTATGAATCTTCTCTTTTTGTACAAGGCACACAAATTATTTAGAAGAATAAATTTCTTCTTCTTCCCAAAAAAATTCTCTCTTTCTTCAAACTTCTCACAAGGGAGTCAAAGGAATCTCTTTAAGTTTGCCACTAGCTTGTAATGATTTAAAATAATTAGAATATGTGGGATATAGTTCCTTGACGAAAGTTGTGAGAGGAAAATCTATTTTAACTCTGGTAGCTTCTATATCATGCATAATAGCTCTAATTTCAGATGTTATGGAAAGGGGATCATCATCTTTCAATTTTATATTGAAGAATTTGATCATTAATTGGACTACTTCAAGCTCAAAGTGTGAGTCATATAAGTCTTTAAACTTCTTTAAAACATCAAAGGCATTTGTAAATGGTGCAATATGATGAATCACCTCTTCATTTATTGATGCTGTAATCAAGGCATAGGCCTTGTTGTCCTTGTTATCCCATATGGTGATCTCATTGTCAAATTTTGGTTTTTCTGGTGGATTCCCATTTTCTCCGTCACATACTCCTTTCCATATTTCATTGAAAATGAGGGTATGATTTATCTTTCTGGACCATTTATGGTGGTTACTTTTTCCAGTGAAAACTACTCCCACTATGGAGATGAGTGAATGTTGTAGAAATTCCTCTTAAATTCAAACTACTAATTGTAATTTACTAAAACAATTGACTTGAATCTACTCTTCTCATCAGCATAAATAATTTAAATGATCGAGAAATCACAAAGCATACAAGAGAAAGAATTCAATTAACACATTACAAAATGATTTCCTGGGGAAAGCCACAACAAAAAACCCGTGCTATCTGTATATTGCATTAGTCAGAAAACATGAAAAGATTATAATGCTTTGCTCAAGCCCGAGCAACCTCTGCACTATCTCTATCTATCTCACAACTTCCTAGACAATCCTAGGCCAATACCTAACCAATTTCTCGCTTGTCCAAGTCCCTATTTCCTTGCCATTTTTCCTTGGGAATTAGTCCCCTATTAATTAGGGAAATTCCTTAATTGGAATTAAGAAATCCTCATAGGCCTTCCTCTGACTACGTGCACAACCTGTACAGTTCAAATGATTATACAACTTATAGTACATTGTCCCTGAACTCCAGTCTCAAATGGGTAAATCTCAGATCTGACATGAATGAGTTATTTATGAGTGAATCATCAGTTTACTAGTTGATCACTACAGAAACCACCACACTACACTGCACACAACATCACACTACTGGACCTCCCACTAATTCCTCCAATAATTGGAACTAGTTTAACTGACTTTAAGTCAGTTAAACTGAATTAATTAATTACAATTCAAAATAAACTCAACCAGGCCTCCTATAAAGTAGGATACACTCTACATGACTCAAGTTATGCCCTCATCTCGAATTAACTGAGCCAATTAAGTCAAATTAACTTATTTAACTAATAAAATTTGTCATGAGATGTGGAATTACAATTTTATTCCTAATTTAATTCAAGGACAAGATTAAATTATGATTGTATTGTTGCATTTTCAACACTCCCTCTCAACAAGAAAGGGATCATCTGCTATCCTGATCCTACCTCTATGAAACTTGAATTTGCATCTTGACAATTCCTTTGTCAAAATATCTGCATCTTGTTCTTCTGTAGGAATTTACTCAACCAACATGATTCTCCTCTACACATAATCTCGTAGATGGTGATAGCGAATGTCGATATGCTTGGATCGATCATGAAAAACTAGATTCTCAAAGAGTTTGATACAACTCAGATTTTCATAGTAAATCACAATAGGATCCATCTACTAACCAAATAAGCCAACAGCGATCTTCCTCATCGTGATAGCTTTACAACTTGCTTGACTAGCATCCATGTACTCCGCTTCTACCAAATTGAGTGCAATTGATCTCTGCTTCCTGTTATACCAATAAATTGTTGTTGACTCAATACTAAAGATTCCCCCTGATATTCTCTTCCTCTCGGATGGACTCCCTTCTCAATATACATCTATGAAGCCTTGAAGCTTCACTCCCTATGTTTGTATGTACCAAATACCAAACTAAGTTGTGCCTCTGAGGTATCTCAACACATGTTTAACTGCCTTCCAATAGAGTTTGGTTGGCTTAACCATTTATTGACTAATTTGGTTAACTGCAAAATATATGTTCGGTCATGTGTTCACCAAATACATAAGTGAACCCACAAGCTACCTGTAAATAGTAGCCTCCACTACTTAATCTAAAGTAACGTCTTCCTTCCTCCAATTTCCTGCTAGAGGAGTCTCCATGGGTTTGCTTCTCTCCATGTGGAACTTCTTCAGTATCTCATTAGAATACTTGCCCTGAGAGACAAATAGTTCCTCATCTCCTTGTCATACTTCCATACCAAGGAAATAATGCATAAGCCTTAGGTCCTTCATCTTGAATTCTCTTGCAAGATCCTCTTTTCAATATTTTACCAGCTTCTCATCACCTGCTAGAATTAAATCGTCGACATATAATACTATAATAAAAAATTTACCTTCAACCACAATATGGTAAAGGTTCACATCTGCTTCACTTTTGGTGAAGCCCAACCTAGTGAAATAGTTGTCAATCCTGGTGTACCAAGCATGGGGCTCTTGTTTCAATCCATACAACACTTGGATGAGTCTGCATACATGCAACTCTTTGTTGAAGGTCTCAAATCCTTTTGGCTTCTCAATGTACACCTCTTCCTCAATCACACCGTTAAGGAATGTTGTCTTCACATCCATATGATGTATCTTCCATCCCATCTACACTGAAAGTGCTAGAATAGATATTATTGAAGAGTACCTTTCTACTGGAGAAAAGGTCTCCTCGTAATCAATTCCATCCACCTGAGAGAATTGTCTGGACACAAATCTGGCCTTGTGTTTCTCCACACTCCCATTTATTGCTTACTTTACCTTTTAAAGCCATCTAGAACTCACCACTGACATATCTAGTGGTCTTGGGACCACTTCCCAAAAATTGTTTCTAATAATGGATTCATAATCCTCAACCATGGCTTCAACCCATACTAGTTTCTGCATTGCTTCCTCGAATGAGGATGACTCAATCGCAACACTCTTGCTCATCAGAGCCATGTACCCAGTGTACTGATCTAGTGACCTCCTCTACCTGTGCTATGATGTAGGTTCTCCCACATTCTCTCTAACATCATGCATCAATTTGTTAGCCTCTCTGGTGCACTTCCTCCCATCTCTGGAAGTCTCTGCATGAGTGGGTGCTTCAACTCTCTTCTCCTCCACATGTGGTTGCTCCAGATCATCCTGAGGTTCTTCCTTTGGAGCTAAAATCTCCTCATCTCCATGCAACTGAAGCTCCCTCTCATGAAAACATCTCATGGCCTTCTCTTCATCTAACTTCACATCTCTATGAACCATTGTCAACCTGTGAGATGGCAGGTACACCGAATAGTTGTGAGGTGTATCAGTGTACCCCACATATATGACCAACTCAAATGTTGGATCTATCTTTTACCATGCATTCTTGGTAGCATGACAATAAATGGATGAACCAAAGATCCCGAAGTGTGCCACATCTAGTTTCTTACCTAAAAAATATTCTTATGGTGTACTCATCCCAAGAATTCGATGACAACTTTTGTTCTGCACATATACAACTATGTTGCATGCTTCAGCCCACAAGTGTAACAGTAGGCCCTAATCATGTAACATCGCCTGTACAACTCCCACAATAATTTTGTTCTTCCTTTCAACCACCCGATTCTGTTGTGGGTTATGGGGTTCTATTAACTCCTACCGAATTCCTTCTAATGCACACAGATTCTTGAATTCATTTGACACATATTATCCACCTTTATTGCTCCTAAGATCTTTAACTTTCTTGTGCTTGGCCATGGAGTTTGTTGAGAATGGTCCACACACATTTGAGTGAACTCTTTCAAGGATCACTTGCACTTGACTTTCCTTATCATGAAAGGTATATTTGGTGTGCTTCCCCAATGTAAACCCTTTTCATGTGTCTCTCTGCTCTAGTGTACCCTTGGGAAGTCCTGTAGAAATTTGTTGCATGATCTTCAAAGCTTCGTGGTGCAAGTGACCCAATCTTCTATGTCACAACTCACCGATGTCTCAGCTTTGCACCTTCTCTATATTTTTTCTCAAGTAGCACAATCTTCTACATCTAAATTTTAGAGGTTCTTCACCTGAACCTCATCCCACTTCACTTGTCTTGAGGCTACATGATGAAGGAAAGCCTTTCCCTTGCTAAATATCACATCATAGACATGGTCCTCCAACATGGAAACTGAACCCAAATTTTTCTTCAGACCTGGAACATACATGAAATATTTTAATGTGAGAGGAGAACTAAACTCCCTTTGAAAGGTAACAGTATCGATGTTGGTCACGCTATACCTCTCATCATCTCCCATTTTGATGTGCATCTGGAGGTCCTTCTCCTCCAAGTCACTAAATAATTCTTTGTTGTCAGTCATATGGAATGAGGCTCCATTATCCAAATACCACACACTACCCATCGTTGATGTCACCATGCAAGCGATGAGGGTGAAATCCAACTCGAATTGTGAATCAAGAGCTTCACCTGCCACTCCTCCTGAGGGCTTCTTATCGACCTTCTTGTGCAGACACTTTGTGTCATAGTGTTCCATCTCATGACAATGAAAAAAATTTAATCTTTGACAAGTCCTTCTTCTTTTCGCCCTGACTGGAATCTAATATGGAATGGGATGAATTCCCTTTCCCTTTCTTTTCCTTTCTAGCTAAGGCACAATTTTCCTCATCATTATGCTTGGATGAGGATCTATCTTTGGTGTTCCACCAAATCTCTTCTTGCACCAAGTCGAACCAAAAACTCTCCCACTCTGGCAGCTTATCCCTCCCATTTACTAAGTCCTAGTAGTTGTGCCAGATCTTGGGAAGTCATAGAAGTACTAGGATGACCAGATCATCTTTAGCAATAGTAACACCAACACTTCAAATCTCATCCTAACATTGGGTGAACTTGGTCAAGTACTTTGGTATTGTGTCACCCTTCTCCATCTTGATTTTTCTGAGCTTGTCCTCTAGTGCCAACTTCTTGTTGTCACTGCTATTTTCAAACAGGTTTTTCAAGGCCTTCCACATTGCATATGGATTCTCCTTACTATGGAGGTTCCAAGAAAATATGAACTCGAACTCCTTCTAGGATAATCCTTCTCTCCTTTGCAACACATTTTCTCCACTCTACTAGATCTTGAGCATCAGCTTTTGGAGGCTTAGGAATATATTTTTCTATGAATTCCTTAAGCCTATTGTCTTCCAACACTACCTCCATCTTGTCCTTCCAAGCAATTTAGTTCAAACTACCCTCAAGGGCATATTCAAGCCTCAATTCGTAGAACGACATCCTGCTAGCTCTGAAGTATGCTACTGCAAATTCGATTTCACCTACAAAAGACAAACTCATATTCTCCTCTTCTATAGTGATTTATGCTTTGATGCCATGTGGAAATTCCTTGTAGATTCAAACTGCTAATTGTAATTTACTAAAACAATATACTGGAATCTACTCTACTCATCAGCAAAAATAATTTAAACGACCACGAAACCACGAAACATACAAGAGAAAGAATTCAATCAATGCATTACACAATGATTTCTTGGGCAAATCCACAACTAAAAAGCCCTCATATCTATATATTACATTATTCAGAAAATATAAGAAGACTACAATACTTTTCTCAAGCACGAGCAACCTCTGCACTAACTCTATCAGTCTCACAACTTCTTAGACAAGCCCAGGCCAATACTTAACCAATTTATCACCTTCCCAAGTGCCTATTTCCTTGTGCTATTTCCTTTGTAATTATCCCCCTATTCATTAGGGAAATTCCTCAATTGGAATTATGCAATCCTCGTAGGCCTTCCTCTGACTGCATGCACCACCTGTACAATTCCGATGATTATACAACTAATAGTACACTATCCTTGAACTCCAATCTCAACTGGGTAACTCTCAGATCTGTTATGCATGAGTTATTTATGAGTGAATGATCAGTTTATAGGTTGATCACTGCAAGCACCACCACACTACAATGCAGACAACACCACACTGCTAGACCTCCCACTAGTTCCTCCAACGGTTGGAACTAGTTTAACTTACTTTAACTCAATTAAACTAAATTAATTAATTACAACTCAAAATAAACTCAACGAGGGCTCCTATAAAGTAGGAGACACTCTAGAAGGCTCAAGTTAGACCCTCAACTTGAATTAACTCGGCCAACTAAGTCAAATTAACTTAGTTAACTAATACAAGTTGTCATCAGATGTGGAATTACAATTTTATTCCTAATTTAATTCAAGGACAAGATTAAATTAGGATTTTCTTGTTGCATTTTCAAAAAATGAATTATTAAATGGAATTATGAATTGGGCTTTGAATAGTCAAAATATAATATATGTCTCTATAAATAATAAATACCCATCACACAATAGTTTGCATTTGTCTCAAAATAACTCAAAAAGAAATGCTCAAATATGAACCAACACATGTTGGTGTAGCCATATAATTCAACACATCAATGAACATATAATTCAAAATAATGAATTAATGCACATATAATCCAACAGACATAATGAATCAACGCAAGAGCACATGCAATCAACCAATGCACAAAATTCAAGAGGAAGTAAAACATTCAATCATGTGCCAAAAATTTAACATATCCCAACATTTAATGTAAAGAATGGAGTAGCCCTCAAAATAACACAACATGCACAAAGAATGAACCATGGATCACTGGAGAAGCGTACACAAAGAATGTGCAGCAAAGGATGAATGCATCAACGTTGGAGCTTTTGAAAGAATTCAATGCATATATAAACTTCATTGTTCCAAAAATATATACTAGAGTTCAATTTAATATATATCGACATTCAATTTAACATACCATTCAAAATTCATTTGACCATCGTATAAACCAATATACACCAATGCAATACTCAAATATGAATGAACTTCATCATTCAACGCAAGCAGGATTTTTAAACAATAGAATGACCCCAATTCACTGCTCAAGCATTCAATAATATACACAAACATTTAATTTAAGCATCAACATATAGAGAAATACATTCAACGCTCATTGCAGTAGGAAAGGAACTAACACAGAGATAATAACACTAGTACAAAATGACTAATTAATTACTAAAAAAATGACTAAAATTTGCATATAAACGACCATTTTGAGTCAGCGACCAATAGTGGTTAATTTACAGTACCTTATAACGTGACCAACTTTTAGTCATAGTTAGCTTAGCCATTAATTGGTTGTCTCAAATTTATCATATAATAGTATATTTAGTCATAAATTTGGTCATTAATTTAGTCATTAATTGCCACAATTAATGACCAAATACATAACAAAATATACTACTATTCGATCACCCGATAAAACCAATTAATGACCAAAGAAATGTGACCAAAATGTTGGTCATGTTATAAGATGTTAACACCCAGGTTGTTCCCTTTGACTCCTGAGGGAATACGGCCGGGGTAACAACTAACCAAGCTTTGGATTACAGGTTCTAGCCTACCTGTAATCAGAGAGGGCTCTCTCTTTTAGTTTTAACTTTGTTTTTTGAAGATTTTAGGCTAGTTATGAGATGGGAGTTTTGTTTGAATTTTGGTTGCAGGCTATTGTTCAAGGAAGGGCATGCAAATATCAAAGAGAGTTCAATCCATTGGGCATGTGGAGTCCAGAAAGGAAAGTGTTTGATATATGTGATAAAGAGAGGTTCACTGCAGGGCCAGATGGGTATTCATGATACAAACTTTGATTTGTAGAAAGAGAAACAGTATAAATTACACCAGGAAAGGCAATCAAGACTTCTTTCACAGTGCGACACGAAATGAAGAACAAATCCTACTTAGCAGCAAAAGAGAATTACTGAATAAAGACTTATCATGTGATTAGAGCAAATAGGAGCATTTAAGAATTCCATAGTTGCAGCTAACCCTGAAGAAAACATATTTAGTAGTAAGGATTGAGTTTAGGGTGTCTTTGATGGACAAATCTTGAACTAGTCTTTTACCTTTCTACTAAGATTAATCACCATACATCACAGATAGATTATACAAGAAATGAAACACAAATACAGTTAGAGAACACTTATTGTATCACGCCATAACACGAGAATCCTGCAGCAGTCAATAGTTTCATCACAGCACTTCCAAGCCAAACATATCTTCTGGAAACCAACAGCTCCTTTGTATTATATCTTTCAGAGGATATACAGCCGAGTTCTCTTGAACAAATGAGTAACAACAACCCCCAATAAGCTATGCGGGGGTGCATATATACAAAATATCATAGAAATATCTCAACAGTGAGTTATTGCACAATAACTGCTCTTACCAACTTTCAAAGATATTTCTTACAAAATTAAAAGCTACTTAAATGAATATACAACAGCTGCTTGCTGTTTGTCAGAAATTCTTGACTTTTGGGGGCAACTGGGTCTGCCGGGTGCTTCGTATTGATTCTGAGTAATAAGCCCTTTATTGCTTTGTCGTGCTGCAGCTATCTCAGCCCCGTCATCTGCATCTGTCGGTGTTGCTTTAGTGGCCAAATTTGTTCGCTGAGTTGGCTCTGTCCACTCCTCTCCAGTCATAATGAATATATCAATTTTCTGAACATGATGACTTATAATTGATGTACAAAAATTTGATGAAAAATCTGTTTGTTCACAGCAATGTCTGTATCATGCTTGTCCACCATTCCTGAGTAGGCAACTGATGTCTCAAAATTATGCCTAAGGTTTCATCTGCCTCAGTATATTTGTAGTAATTTGGAGGCACTTCAAACAGATGTCTAATCTCATGCATGATGAAAAACAAATTCTCTATTTTGTCATAGAGACTCTGCCCAGATGCAGGCCCTGTTTCCTCTGGGGCACTTGATGCTGCAGTGATCTGATTTGTAGCATATGTATTTACTCTCTTGGCATAGTTTTCATGAGATAGTAATCTTCCCGCACTGTTTAGTAAGCTGGGAAGGCCTCTGTTATGCAATGCTGTAAATTTCTCCATGAACTTGTTCACCTCTGTCTGCATTTCCTGGCACCTTCTATCCAATGTTTGCACATGATTTCTCAAAGTGAGCACCCTTTTTACTAGTAAGATGGTATCAGTTCTGTTAGAGATACCCATTGCTGCCAGCTGGGGGCCTGTGCGATTGTTAAGGACATTGATCATCCTATTGGCTATCTCAGGCATATTGCCTAGAGATGCCCTTGCTCTTTGACTTTCTTTTTGGGCCCTGCCTATGAGATCTATATGCTCATGGATGGTTTCAATATATTGCCATTGATCTGTTATAGACTGACCAATATTGGCCCACAGGACTTTCTTGACCTCAGCTACAACTTTATCAAGAGAGAGCTCTTTCTCCAGTTCTTTTATTTTCTTCTCAAGAGCCCTTACCTCTCTTGTTTTTTCAGCTACACTTTGCTTTGATTTATCATATTTTTCATTAAGTGTAGCCAATTTTTCCTTGGCCTCATTTAGTTCTGCCATCTGGGCCTCCAGAGCTTGAAGTTCTTTCATCATATTTTGCATATCAAGGCTGGGTGTCTGTCCTGATGTTGTTGCTGGTGCTGCTGCTGAAGGGCCTGCCTCTGGTGTTTGTCCTGTGGGAGGACTTATAATTTGAGGAGGCTCCTCAAGGTTAATTACTGGCTGAGAGGGCTGAGGTATCTGCTCTCCTCCTTTTTGTTTCAGGGCTGCCTGTAATGCACCCTCTGTTGCTATCAATCGTCCTTCTGTTTCTACCAATTGTTTATGTAGTGTCAACAGCATGGCTGCTACATCTTGATCCTTTCTCTGCTGAGCAACATCTTCTGTTTGGGGGTGAAGGGTTGCTGGAATTTTGACCATCTTCCTCAAAGCTGCTATATCTTCATCCTTTTTCTTCATTAGTGCCTGCACAGCTTTGGGATCACTTGGGTCATGCCCAAGCTCTATAATGATATCTTCCAAAGACCTAATCCTGTTGTCTTTGGCTTGAGAAGAAGCTTTCTCCAATTCCAGTTGGGCAGTAGTATTATGGAGAGAATTCTGCAGTTTGTGGGCTAGAAATGTTTTATCTGCAAGAGTAGAGTAGACCATCTCACCCGTTTGCTTATGTAGCTCTATTTGGTCCATTGGGTGGATGTCCTTTGCAAACACTTCTAGGTTGGTTCTGATATAATCTGCAGCTGACTGTGGTTGTAGCATGGTAGGCATGAAATGGCTCATAGTCATCTTCCCTTCTGCAATGTCATATGCTGACATGAGCCTCTATTGGTTGGTGGGAGCCATCTTGAGTAAATGATTGTAAAGCTGGAGTCTGACTGGCTCATTCCTAGCTTTTATATCCATGAATTGCTTCTTGATTCCAGACTCTGCTCTTCTTTGCTGGCTTGAGGAGCTGACCTCTCCTCCAAGCAGTCTCTCTTGTTCCTGTTGGAAGGAACTGGCTGATGCTTCCATGCTAGGGGGGGCCATACCCATGGATGGTCCAATAGGCATCTCTTCTTCAGAAAAAGGGTTTAATCTTTGCCTTTTCTCCCCTTGTTGAATTGCTGATGTAGTGAGGGGAGTCTCTTGCTGTCTGTCCCTCTTCCTAGTTCTCTCTTCATTTATTGGGGTTTGAAGTACTGAGGTATCCATTGTTGTTTCCTGCCTTGGAGGCACACTCTCTTGAGCCTGTTGCTCTGTGGATACAGGGGTCTCAGCCATTTCCTCTTACTGTTTTGTCTGTTCTTTCTGTTGTTCTGTTGTTGGGAGTGTCTGCTCCTGCTCCATTTCTTTTCCCTTATCTGTGCTAGCTGCTTGAGGAGTAGTTTGAGCTACTTGCTTGGGAGCTGTAGAAGATGAGGCAACTGCTCCAAGTTGAGTATGACAAGAAGAAGAAACTTGTCCACAATATTCCAAGTCAGCTTCCTTCTCAAGTTTCTTTGCTTCTTTTTGTGCTATTTCTTCTTTAGAACTTGCCTCTTCTAGGGTGCCCTCTTTCCATCTTAATAGATTTGCATATTTTTCAATATGAGGCAACCTGACATGATCATAGCTAGCCAACTTATATTTGACCCTTCTAAGACTAATGAAATGATTGGGATCATAGGGTATCCAGAGGAAACGGGTTTGCAACCCGAGGCGTTGCAGGATCTTATCTGCTTCTTGCCATGCCTCTTCTCTTTTATTATAAATAAATGGGCCTAGCTGGTTTCTGACTTTGAGTTGTACCTTCTTATTTTTGCTGTGGAAATGGACCATGTCTGCATTTCCAAATTGTCTGAAATATTCTAAAGCAAAAAGTCTCATAGGGACATATCTTGGTAGCCTATATGGGGCTAACTCACAATCATATATTCTGATCACTGTATGGTGTTGGTAAAAGTACCAATCCCCAATGTTGTAGGCCTTTGAGAGCTGGAGGATTCTTTGCATCTCATCTGTCAATCTTGGAGGAGGAGAGCTCAACAGCAAGGACATGGCTGGATGGATGAAAAGGTCTATGAATTCACAGTAGCTGTATGGTGAAAAAGATATGTGATGAAAGATTGAAGACCAAAATACCACAGACCTTTGGTTTCCCTGAGCATCAAACTTCTTGAGAGTAATAGGGAAGCTATCAGGCTGATAAAATAGGAACAAGTGATAGATGTAAGAAGTGTATCTAAATATCCTTTCCCTCTCTAAATTCATCAATTGCTCATGAATTTTATTGGCAATGTATGTAGCATAATCATAGTGAACAGAAGGAGGCTTTCCAGGGGAGAAGATAGACATCATGGCCAGAATAGTTTCATCAACATCCTCAGATGATCTGTATCCCAGGACATAACTGATCATATCCACAAGCATTTTGCCCAAGTCATTGAGATATACATTTCCAATAGGAGGAGTCCTCACAGTTTGAGAGCCTGATTGAATGAATAGTTGATTAATCTCTATGATTTGGGCACTGGACAGCTTGCCTCCTTGCTTTATCAAGTCCATCATAGATAGAGGAGTCAATGGCTTTGTAGTGTGAAAGTGCAGCATTTGACTTATAGCCTCAGGGGTGATATGGAACAAAACTGAGCCTGAGGGACTGAGGACAGCTCTCTGACATGGGTCATAGTTGGCACTGCATCTATGGATTAAATCTGGGAGGACATTGACTTGAGGAAGATTGAAAATGGGCAAATTGGAGTCCCAAATCCCTAGAATATCATTTCCACTGAGATGTTCGGCTTTCAGCTCATTGAGTACATGAATATGGTATCTGCTGTACTCTGGGATTACTTCTGCCATCTGGTAGTCTCTGTCGGCCAGGGGCTGCCATTCTAGCTCTCTTTGTGGGGCATTTAGAGGTGGAATGTTTAGAGCTACTGGTGTCTCCATGGTCAATTGATACTTTGAATTGTATTTGAACTTGTTTTTCTGGGCACAGCAACACAGAGCAATGAATTTTGCAGGAGCAGGGCAATTTGCAGAGGGGAAGAGGTAAACTAGGGTAAAACTGAGTCAAAATGCACTTAGGATAGACTCAGAGAGCAAATGCCAGGATTTGGGACTTGCTTTCCCAGTGAATTCATCTAGCAGAGGTTCGGATTTGTGAATGCGCAAACAAAACGGTGAATTTGTGGAAATCGGACACAATGGGAACTTCTGTAAGTGAAATTGGGCTTACAGTCTGGAAGAGGAGCACTGGTTCATGAGGATTTCTTGAACTTACTATGTTTTTCTTCTCTTAGCTTGTTCAGTGAATTATGTGAAAAACCAGGCGCGGAGGGGAAATTTTGATAAATACCTGGTATACTCGGGCAATGGTGGAAGAGCAGGTGAATTCGGGGCGCTAGCAGCACGGGAGCAGTCTTCGAAGTTGGCAGGTAAACGATGTTCTAACTCATGCAAAAGAACAGTGCATGAATATTGCAAATAACGCGAAAAAATGGGTTTTTTGGGCAAAATAGTGAAAATTTGGCTCTTGGCGCGTTTTTGTTAGATGACGTCAGCATGACTTCATGGGTGGGGTCAGGTACGGAGTGATGACGTGGCGGCCAGTGAGTGGCTCCACGTGGGTAGGTGACATGGCGGACAGCTCAGAGCGATAGTGGATAGAGCGGGGATGCGACGCTGAGGTGGCAGTGACGTACGCGTGACATGGAAGTGACGTATGGCGGAGAAACAAAGGCGGTAAGTGGTAATTTCGGACCGCTTATTGTACAGGAGCGGTTTTGGCAGGCGGCCTCCCGATACAATCTGGGAACGACACGCGTCCGAGCCATGACGTCATGGTCTGACAGATTTCGGGCGCTATCGTCCGGGCATCGGAGGTGGTCCGATATTGATGTGAGTCGTCGGATGGGAGGGCCCAGATCTGACGGACGACGGGAGAGCAAACTGCCAACATGATACGGCGGGACCCGGCGGCATTTAAATAATATTTTTCCTTTGTTTTTTGTGGTAAGTGCGCCGAGAGGTAAAAACTTAGGATAAGCGGAGGAAATGGGTTTTAACCGGGTTTTATGCAAATAGCGCGGGTTAGACATCATAGTGGGTTTGTGAAGGGGATAGGGTTGGGAATAGGTTATTAAACTAACCAAGTGTTAGTTTAATCCCTAACTTCAAGCAAACCAAACAAAACCTTTGATTCTGCCTAATTTTCCAAATATTTGAACATATGGCTATAATGCCAAAAAAGGGGGGAATTTACATATTTAGTGGGCCTTTTCACAATAGTGATATAGTAGTAGGGAAAAAGGGAAGTATAGGGAGTTAAGTAATAATGGAGTTAGTAGTTACTATTGGGTGGGAGATATAGAAGAGAGGAAGCAAAGACTAAGTTTTTTAGGAAACAAACTTAGTTTGGAGAGTAGATCAAAACGAAAAAAAAATTACACAAGAAATGTGGCTCTTTATGTAACAAGAATCAACAAAAGAGTTTGACTTCTCTTATGAACAAAGGTGATAGTGGGATGTTAGAAAGGGGTTTGATAGGGAATGATTGGGAAGTTAGACATGCTTCACTTTGTTGCTACAAAACTGCTGAATAGGAAGATCTGCACTGGCCACCATGTGTTTCCTTTGCTTAGGCCAGTGATATGAAAGAAATCATGCTTCTGCAACCCCATCTACCTACCCATTCTATTGCCTAGCATTTTTTGTTACTTCAAGGAGGGTGCACTTAGACTGGCAAACCCTCAATTGCTCTTTTTCTTTTCTTTTTCCATTTTCTTTTGATTTTTATCTAGGGCTAGCCTTATTACTTCCAAGGCCCCAGATTAAGCAGTTGGGAACCTTCATTTTCTACCTAACTACTTATCTGCCAAGATTAAGCAGTTTGGACAGATTTCTTTCTCTAGTCTGCAACAAAAATTGAAATATGGCATGACCCATCTTAGACTGTTGGATCACCCATTCAGAAGTAGGACAGCATCAAACAACTGTAGATAGGTGTTTTCCACAAAATATGAGATCTTTGCATCACCAAAGTAGAACATATTTGGCACTTCCCCTGCCAATCATGAAAAATGAAACCTATTGGTATAGGTAGCTAACAGTGGCTCCACTTGGGGATGGTTTTTCTACTCTGAAAGACCAAGAACAGCAGGTCAGACTGCCTTGGCTTTTGACTTCTTATCAAAACTTAAAAGCTTTCTCTTTGGATTTCAAAACTGGAATCTCTCACCGTTGTGGAACTTCTGAAATTAAAAGCCTTTTCCTGCTTATTTACAAAACTTCTGAAGCTGAACTATCTATATGCTGAAAGAAAATACTATATACAACTGATAATGTACAGGGCAAGGCCATGCTATATACATGGAAAGTAGTCAAAATAATGCTTTAACATCCGGCCATTTACAGGGCCCTCTTCAGCTTCAGTGCCATCCAAATTCTTCAAGAAATAAGTGTTATTTCCTTGTACTGCTTGAATTACAAAGGGTCCCCTCCAAAGGGAGTCAAATTTGCCATGCTTTCCCTTGTCTTCTCTTCTTGAATCCCATTTAAGCACTTTATCACCAATAAAGAAATCTTCAGCCTTAGTTCTTCTGTCAAAGGCTTTCTTCAGCTTCTCTTGTAGGATTTGAACTCTGCTATACACTTGATCTCTGGTTTGCTGTAAACAAATAATCTGATTGATTCTTCTTTGCATGTCATTTGGTTCAGCTTGACTTTCTTGAAGTAGCTTCATGACAGGGACCCCTAATGATGAAGGGAATTTGGCTTCCATTCCATAAACCAACTCATATGGACTGACCCCAATAGATCTTTTAGTTGTTAGCCTATCTGCCCATAAGGCATTTACCAGCTTCTTATGCCAATTTTTCTTATTCTCTTCCAATATCTTTTTAATGATGTTGATAAGACTTTTGTTAGATGATTCAGCTAAACCATTGCCCTGAGGGTAGTATGCAGTAGAATGGCCCAAAGTAATATGGAATTTATGGCAAAAGTTCACCATCTTCTTGGATCTGAAAGCAGCAGCATTGTCTGTTATAATCTTGTCAGGACAACCAAATCTGGAAAGAATATTAGTTTCAAGGAACTGAGTGATAGTAGAATCATTTGCTTGTCTACATGGAACAGCCTCAATCCATTTAGTAAAGTAATCTGTGGCTGTTAGGATCCATTTATGTTGGCCTGAGGATGAAGGATGAATTTCCCCAATGAAGTCCAAGCCCCATTGCTGAAAGGGTCTTTCTGTTGCAATAGGCTTTAAGGGAAGTGGTAGTAACTTTCTTTTTCCCTCAAACACTTGACACTTGTGACATGAAGTGGTAAAATTGTTAACATCAGAGAACAGAGTGGCCCAATAGTAACCTGCCCTTAATATCTTATCCACAGTGGACTTCCAGTACAAATGTCCACCACAATCACCTGCATGAAATTCATTCATAACATTGTTTGTCTCATCCATATTCAAACAATTCAGCAATATGCCTTCATGATTTTTCCATAGTAAATTACCATCTATAACACAAAATCTTGCAGCTTTCATTTTTAGAAATCTAGATTTGGTTCTGGACAATCCTGGGGGAGCACACAGGTTTTGCAATATATAACAGACATCAGAATACCACAGGGATTGTTCAAAGGCTACATTGATCTTTGGAGTCGCCAGCTCCGGTTCATTGTCTAGTTGGTTAATATCCAAGGCTTGGAAGTTTGCTTCAGACATCAATTTAGCCAAACCTTGCCCTTTTATCAGTTTTGTAGGCCTTATTTCAATGTCAAATTCTAAAATGTTAGCAATCCATTTTCCTCTTCTGCCCTCTAAGCTTTCTTGAGTCAATATGTCTTTCACAATGGGATTTGGTACATAAGCAATAACATGGGAGTATAGGATGTAAATCCTAAAGTCTTTGATGGCTTTGACCAAAGCATAAGCTTGCTTTTCCATGATCTGATATTTCAGAGGTGCATCTCTAAGGGCTCTACTAAAGAAAGCAATAGGTTTTTCATTCCCTTGATCATCTTTCTGCAATAAGACAGCAGCAATGGTATGCTAGGAGGCAAAAGAGAAAATGATAAATTCTCTGTCAAATTGAGGGTTTGTTAAGACTGGGGTTTGGGTAAGGGCCAATTTAATACCTTCAAAAGCTTGATTTGCTTCTACTGACCACTTTACTTTTGAATCCTTTTTTAGCATGTTGTTTAGTAATCTGATCAATTCTGCTAAGTTTGGGATAAATCTTCTTAAAAAGTTGATCTTTCCCAAGAAAGCTTGTAATTCTTTAATATTTCTTGGATGGGGCATTTGCAAAATGGCCTGTATTCTGTCTGGATAAATTCTAATGCCATCCTTTGAAATGATATGACCCAATAGCTTACCTTCTTCCAAACCAAATAGAGACTTCTTAGGATTTAAGGAAATTCCATATTTCCTACATGTTATGAATATTTGTCTCAAGTGTTTTAGATGTTCTTGGTCAGACTTTGAAAAAGGTGTGAGGTCATCTACGTAAATAACAAGGAAATCACGAATCTCTTTAGCAAAAGCAATATCCATTGCTCTCTGAAATGTAGCTCCTGCATTTTTCAACCCAAAAGGCATTTTGACATATTTGAAAGTTCCCCATGGGGTTGTAAATGTTGTTTTATCTTGATCATCAGGGTGGACTAGGATCTGATTGAAACCTGAAAATCCATCAAGCAATGAGATTCTTGAAGCCCCCAGCACTCTTTGGAGAATGTGATCCATTTTAGGTAAGGGATAATTGTCTTTGAGGGACACTTGATTCAAATTCCTTAGATCCACACAAAGCCTAATCTCACCAGTCTTCTTTCTTGTGGGGACCAAATTTGAAATCCAGTCTGAAAACCTGATTGGTGCTATGATACCGGCTTTAAACATTTTTTGTACCTATTTCTCAATTGAAGGGAGAAGCATGGGATTGATTCTTCTTAATTTTTGCTTGAATGGCTTTTGATTAATCTTGAGAGGGATGGTGTGTTGAATAACAGAGGTGTCATAGGATTTCAAATCCTCATAACTCCATGCAAACACATCTTGGAACTCTTTAAAGAGGTCAATGTATTTGGGCTTTTGGTCAGGAGGTAAAGATGCAGACAATTTTATTATCTTGGGTTTTTCAGTAGTTCCAATGTTGCACTCTTCAATGGCAGCATTAAGGGGTTGCATTTTTGGTTTTCTAGGAACATCATTTGAGTCAAAATTGTCCTCCAACGGAGTCAGGCCTGTTGGTAGAAAATTGTCTTTTAGCTGTATGATTTCAGCCTCTACACTAGCTATTTCATCAAAATGTAACTGTTTGAGTTCTTGTATATTTTCCTTGTCAAAGGTTGTTGGACAAAGTATTTGATTTTTTGTTTTGGGTGATATAGCTGTTTGGTCCTGTTCACTTAGTGGTTGTGTGTCTTTTATAGAATCAACATCAATGTTCAAACCTGAAAATTCATGCTGCAAGGTCAAGAAACTATCTATCTGTGTGTCATCCTCAAATACTTGCCAATTCATTGTTTGGGATAGAAGGTCTGTGTTTTATCTCAGCTGTAAAACAATGGTTTGGTTCAAAAGGCAATTTTCATGTACTGGAAAATGTAGCTAAACTATGTTCATGAAGGTTGTGGGTCCTAGATATTTTGGTCATTTGAAATTCAGTGAAAGCCTTGAGTATTTCAATAGCAGCAGACCTGTATGATCTTAGTCTTTTGTCATTGGTGACAAAATTGCCTTTCACTTGTTGAATAATGAGGTCTGAGTCTCCCAGGATTGAAACTTTTGTGGCCTGTAAGGATCTTACCAATTTGAGGCCTAGCAGAAGAGCCTCATACTCTGCCATATTATTAGTACATCTGAAATTAAGCCTATAGGCTCGACCTTCTGCATGATTGCTTTGTTTGTTATGAATCCACACTCTAGCTCCTGCCCCTAATTTGTTGACTGATCCATCAAACTCAAGAAACCAAAGGATTTCTTGATTTAGGGGAGGCTTAACAGCCTCTTTATGACTTGGAATTATAAGCTGGAGATCTTGTTTTTCATCTGGTTTGTCTTCTAGAATGGTCTCATCAATTGGTTGCCCAACCTTGATTTCTTGGGAACTTGATTGCTCATTCATATGCCGATCTTGTTCAAGTATGACAGATTTGTCATTAGATATTGGACTTATATCATCATTGAACAGAATGAAGGAATCCATGTCAGAATGGACTGCATAAATAGGGAAATTTTGAGGTTTTTCTTCACTGCTCACCATGTATTTCATGAGTGATTCTCTGTATAGCCTCTTTGGCTGCCCAAAGACAGAGATGGTGGCATATGACATGTCCAATTGCAGGGAACCTTGGAGTTTGTCTCCCCATGATCTTGATAACAACATTCCATATTTAGGTGGGATATCAGCAACTACCACATCCATTAAGATTGTTTTATTTGGGTACTGGACAAGGGAAACACATAGATATTTTATCAAGCCTAAACACTTAACTTGGCTGGAGTCAAATGAAAATAGGTCCTTATATGGTCTTGTGATGTCTAGATTCAATCTCTCCATTACTGACTTAGGCATAAGGTTATGAGAGGCGCCTGAATCAAACATTGCATTGTGTAATATCTTATCATGAATATGCAAGCTGACATAAAAAGGTAAGATTCCAGTACTTCCTGTCTTTCCATCAACTTCTGGACCGAAAAGTAATTCTGGGGTATCATCCAACACATTGACATCATCCTTATTATGGGTCAGTTGAAGGGACTTCTTGATTTGTTGCTTGTAAATGTTATGTTTGGCTAGCTCTGAAAGAGGAATGGCTATCTTTAATTTACCAATTTCAGCTTCTAAGTCAAAAGGTTTTTCAGATTGGATCTTGGTGTTCTGGTTAACAACTTTTTCTTTCTCAATTGAGTTTTTAGAGGCTTCTTCTTGACTTTCAATCTGATCTTGAGGTTTGTCCTTTTTGCTCATCTTTTGAAAAGTGTTGCTTGGATTGTGTTGTAAAGGCGGTGTAGCCAATGGTTGTTGATTTGAGGGAAATGCTTCAGTTACCTCTTCAACTGTTACTTCATTTGTAATTGTATCAGTTTTGTTAATTGGCTCTGTGATAATAACCTTCTTAGGCAGTGGGGTATCCTTTGTTTTCTCAGGCTGTGTCACATTTATAGTTCTGCTTCTCAATTTGTATTTCTTATGCACTTCAAAAACAGTTGTGCCATAGCCTTGTTTGAAATCAAATGATTCTCCTGATTTGGTTTGGAAATGATTAATGTCATCATCCTTGTGATCCTCTTGACTCAGAAAAACTTGTTGATCATCATTCAGGCCCATCAAGTTAATGTGGGTATCATCTATCTGCTCACTAGAAGTGGATGCTTCAGCATAGTTTTCTTGGAACGGAGGCCTAATCTCTGGTTCAGGGCTGGCCTTGCCAACATTAGGATTTTGATTTCTTCTAAAATTGGGATTCCTGATAGGATTATTCTGTGGTGCTTCCCATGATGACTTCCTCTCAACTGATTCTACTCTGTCACCTAATCTATGCATACCAGTGATT
Source organism: Pinus tabuliformis (assembly GCA_031772625.1). Taxonomy (NCBI): domain Eukaryota; kingdom Viridiplantae; phylum Streptophyta; class Pinopsida; order Pinales; family Pinaceae; genus Pinus; species Pinus tabuliformis. The sequence continues at coordinate 158,725,640 of CM062812.1, read as the reverse complement.
ATTGCATCTAATTTTTGATCCCAGCCTGAAGGCTCTTCTTTGAAGGTAGTCTTTCTTTCAGTTCTAGTCCTATTTCTCTTAGCTATCAGGTTGGCTTCCACACTAACTGCTATATCTTGCATCTCAGCTAAAGTTCGGGGAGCTCTTTCTCTCAATTGGTATGCCATATCTGAATCAAACCCATCAGGAAAGGTGTATAGAGCCAGATCAGGTGGGGGTCTGAGATTTTGGGGAATAGCATTGTAGACATTGTTGAATCGAGCACAATAGTCCAAGACAGTTTCTTGGGGACCTCTTTTGATAGCATTGTATTTAGATAAAATATGGAGTGGATCCTTTTTCTTCTCCCATCTGTTGATAAAGGTTTGATACAGGGCTTTGGGGTCAGCTATGGAGTTTGCTGGGAGTGACCTAAACCATGATCTTACATCTCCTGTTAGGCTTTGCACAAAAATTTTCATTCTAACCCCATCATCATCTATCTCATAATTTTCAAAATAATCCTACATTTTCTTAGTATGTTGAAGGGCTGAATGAGATCCAGTACCATCAAAATATGATATTTTGGTTTGATAATCTTGGGGCATAGGCCCTGGATTGGCAGGTAACTGCAGTGGAGCATATCTATTAGCCATGTTTGGTGGGACAATAGGGATAACAGGAACGAATGGGATAAGTGGAGGAAAGGGGATGAGAAGGGTATGTGCAGTTGATGGAGGGGTTGAAAGGACACCTTGTGAAGTGGACAACGAACTAGGAGAGTGTGGAACGGTGGTATGAGGATGTAGAGAAACCTTAGTAGGGGTTGGAATATTAGTTTGAAATCCTGCTTCGGAACTTGAATCTGATAAAGTCCCTTCTGATTTGTGTTTCTTAAGGATTCTTGGGATCAAGTTTGGGTTTTGGAACTCAGGTGATGGATCTGGATCTGGGTTAGATCTTGTATAACAAGTTTTCTTCTTAGGAGCCAGCTTCTATGATTTCCTTTGGGAGAATTTCTAAGAGATAGTGATGTTTGACAAGGACTAATCAAGTATAGCACAACTGTATGGGACTTAAGACTAAATAAAGATTGACTGAGGCAGCTTTTATATAATCCTGCAAATGCAAAGCAGAGGCAGTTTCTAAGGCTGTCTGGCTGTCACTCAGGCTTTATCTATAGTATTAAGAATCAAACAGGGGTTTATGAACTTTATTCAGGTCCCCAGCGGAGTCACCATTTATGTTAACACCCAGGTTGTTCCCTTTGACTCCTGAGGGAATACGGCCGGGGTAACCACTAACCAAGCTTTGGATTACAGGTTCTAGCCTACCTGTAATCAGAGAGGGCTCTCTCTTTTAGTTTTAACTTTGTTTTTTGAAGATTTTAGGCTAGTTATGAGATGGGAGTTTTGTTTGAATTTTGGTTGCAGGCTATTGTTCAAGGAAGGGCATGCAAATATCAAAGAGAGTTCTATCCATTGGGCATGTGGAGTCCAGAAAGGAAAGTGTTTGATATATGTGATAAAGAGAGGTTCACTGCAGGGCCAGATGGGTATTCATGATACAAACTTTGATTTGTAGAAAGAGAAACAGTATAAATTACACCAGGAAAGGCAATCAAGACTTCTTTCACAGTGCGACACAAAATGAAGAACAAATCCTACTCAGCAGCAAAAGAGAATTACTGAATAAAGACTTATCATGTGATTAGAGAAAATAGGAGCATTTAAGAATTCCATAGTTGCAGCTAACCCTGAAGAAAACATATTTAGTAGTAAGGATTGAGTTTAGGGTGTCTTTAATGGACAAATCCTGAACTAGTCTTTTACCTTTCTACTAAGATTAATCACCATACATCACAGACAGATTATACAAGAAATGAAACACAAATACAGTTAGAGAACACTTATTGTATCACGCCATAACACGAGAATCCTGCAACAGTCAATAGTTTCATCACAGCACTTCCAAGCCAAACATATCTTCTGGAAACCAACAGCTCCTTTGTATTATATCTTTCAGAGGATATACAGTCGAGTTCTCTTGAACAAATGAGTAACAACAACCCCCAATAAGCTATGCGGGGGTGCATATATACAAAATATCATAGAAATATCTCAACAGTGAGTTATTGCACAATAACTGCTCTTACCAACTTTCAAAGATATTTCTTACAAAATTAAAAGCTACTTAAATGAATATACAACAGCTGCTTGCTGTTTGTCAGAAATTCTTGACTTTTGGGGGCAATTGGGTCTGTCGGGTGCTTCGTATTGATTCTGAGTAATAAGCCCTTTATTGCTTTGTCGTGCTGCAGCTATCTCAGCCCCGTCATCTGCATCTGTCGGTGTTGCTTTAGTGGCCAAATTTGTTCGCTGAGTTGGCTCTGTCCACTCCTCTCCAGTCATAATGAATATATCAATTTTCTGAACATGATGACTTATAATTGATGTACAAAAATTTGATGAAAAATCTCTTTGTTCACAGCAATGTCTGTATCATGCTTGTCCACCATTCCTGAGTAGGCAACTGATGTCTCAAAATTATGCCTAAGGTTTCATCTACCTCAGTATATTTATAGTAATTTGGAGGCACTTCAAACAGATGTCTAATCTCATGCATGATGAAAAACAAATTCTCTATTTTGTCATAGAGACTCTGCCCAGATGCAGGCCCTGTTTCCTCTCGGGCACTTGATGCTGCAGTGATCTGATTTGTAGCATATGTATTTACTCTCTTGGCATAGTTTTCATGAGATAGTAATCTTCCCGCACTGTTTAGTAAGCTGGGAAGGCCTCTGTTATGCAATGCTGTAAATTTCTCCATGAACTTGTTCACCTCTGTCTGCATTTCCTGGCACCTTCTATCCAATGTTTGCACATGATTTCTCAAAGTGAGCACCCTTTTTACTAGTAAGATGGTATCAGTTCTGTTAGAGATACCCATTGCTGCCAGCTGGGGGCCTGTGCAATTGTTAAGGACATTGATCATCCTATTGGCTATCTCAGGCATATTGCCTAGAGATGCCCTTGCTCTTTGACTTTCTTTTTTGGCCCTGCCTGTTGTTGGGAAAAGTATCTATTCAGAACGCCCCTATTCCACTCTAAGGTGTGATAGTGCCTTAGCAACAAACAAGGAAAACTACTTGAGTATTCTTCTTTATGAAATGTAAATGAGGAGAAAGGATGTAACTAACCTGTGTCTTTCGTTAGTTTGTTGATCCAATCGCTCCTCTCTTCAATGGCGCCTAGCTCCCTGCTCCCTTACCGGCCCGACTTCACCGAATTCCTGCAAGATCACAAGAGAGAGAAACTACACGAAGATATAGATATACATTCATAAAAAGTTTAGGATCAGATTAAGCTAAACATGCAAATATAACAAAACATCATTGATACACAGCATGTAGGAGAAACTCAAATAGTTTATTGATAGAATAATAAAGTCCAAGAGGAGATACAACCAAGTGAGTACCTCCCAGCAAAGGAATCCCTTCCTCTCCTCCAACAAAGCATAAATCACCCAATGTACTAATCTCAATCTCAAACCAACAGCAATTCTCTGCAAAGTACAAAATTCCAGCCTCCCTGGATCTCTGGGATGAGGGATCCATATATAGATGTAAGCAGAGAGGATGAGTCAGCTTATTTTTTGACTTGTAGCTTCTCTCTGTCAGTTCTTGCTTCCACTTGGAGACTGAGAGCCTCTTACTCATCACTTGGTCGAATTCAGTGAGGCAAGTGTCATTGGAGAAGATTCTGGAAGCTTCCATGGTCTTTCCACCTCGTTGAATGACTCTGCCACTTGTCATTTCCCGCTCAACGCACCTGGGTAGTGCATTCAAGTGCGTTGTAACGCACCTAGCCAGTGTATTTGGGTGCTTTGCAACGCAGGCAGCTAGTGGAGCTTCTGAATTGATCCTGAATTGACTAGTTTTGAGTGGTTTTTGGTGGAGAACTTCTGGGAGAAGCTGTCATTGGTTGACCTTGTTCCTTTAGGAGCTATAACAACATCTTTAGGGACTTAGGATCCCTTGGATTATGGACATTTCATGCTCAAAGCTGTAAGGCACAAAAATGTCTATAACAGTTGCCCCCTAAAGTATGAGGCCGTTTATCGGGTGAAATGCTTTATTAGGAGGATCCGAAGTTCATTCAATGCTGGGAGGAGACCTGTAATAAGATACAATACAATACATTATTTTTCATACTGTTTTCATGATCTAGCTGAGGCGGGCATTCCCATGCTCAGCTTTATAAATTCATTTTTATGTACATAGGACAGACAATCGTCTGATGGTAGACTGATGATTCTGATGAAATCATCATCCTTTTGGTAGGATGATTATCTATTCTGCAATGCTGTGCATGTCAATGTCTTTATTTTTCCTGAATATATATCGCAGCCCGGATGGATGAAACTAGATCTGGGGTCTTCAATCTCGTCCGATCTTCACTCTAAGTACAAGTCGATCCATGTGAGAAATGTTTTGAAGTCGAACATGGAAAGACATCGCTTGATTACCAGTCAATGATGTAAACTGTTAACAAGCGCGAGAGGAATCACCGATAATGATAATGACCCTCAAGGTACTGCAGTACAATTCACGTGGTGTGAATAAAGGACTTGGCGTCGAACACCACGCAAAATCTTTCGGTCGAAGGTCATTGATGTATACCTGTCGCCGGAAGTGAGAAACTTGCCATTGAGGCATGCAAGCTTCAAAGTACTGAAGGGGGTGTTCCTAGATCAACTTCTTGGATAATGAGCTGATGTCGACAAGAAGCGATCCGTCAAAGGAGGGCCTTGATGTATCCCATATCAGTGACACGGAACGGAGCAAATGATTTTGATGGAGGTGAAAACGATCTGATGATATACGGTTCAGGGTGGCGGTCATGAAAGAATGAAGGATAATGTATGGTAGTGGATGGGACACGGTTGACTTCTATGGATGACTTCTCTTGAACATATCGGCGACACTTATATGATGGATTGGTAGCATCTACCCCAAAGGTGGATGGTATGGCGAGACCATGGTGATGTGACCGGTGAATGAAACAACCCAACCCGACTCAGGCATGGAGTGGAAGTGTCATGTTCAAGAGCGACTTGCTACCAATAAAGGTTCTTTGAGTTTCTTCCCTATTTTTCCCCAGTCATTGCTGACCAGTACCTCTTTATTTTTGTCAAGCTTGAGGAGGATAACATATGCTTGTTCTATAATTTTCCCTTCGGGCAAACCCATCGCTATGTTTTAACGAGCCTAGCGATAGTGAAACTCGTTCTCGTCTAAAGACAAGTTTGTCGCTATTTAATGTTTTTAACGAGTCTAACGACAAAGATAACTCGGCCCTTTTCATTTTTAGAGAGTCTGAAAAGGTACATAAAGTTAACTCCGAAAGTCCTTTTTCGTCATCTAATCCCTTAAGTCCGAAAAAGTATAAAACAATACAGAAGGGATGAATTTTCGATAGTTTTAACGAGCCGAACAAAACAAGCACTCGATCTTTTTGTGCAATAATCCCTCAGGTCCAAAAAGATTAAAATCTAGAGGAGGGACAGCTATTCCGGTCGCTTTAACGAGCTGGAAGGCCAAAACTCGGCAATCTTTTCATATTTTACGAGTCAAATGAAAAGAGCTTAAAGAAGACTCGTCTTTTGAGGAACGAGTGATAAAATGGGTAGCAGTTGATTCCAGGTAAGGGTTGGAATTTTCCAAGCACGGCAGTGTCACAAGGATGGCTAGTGAAATCACTCTTCGCAACTGTTCCTCAAAATGGGTAAACAATCAAATGGAGGTGAATGATCGGCCAATGGAAAAGTGGAGGTGACGGTGCAAACACGACCAAGGCTTTAATGGCTGATAATGTTACATTCACGGTTGTTATTTACCAGAGGGTAGTTCATTTTTTAACGAGCTTAAACGCGGGTTGAAACTCTTGCTCGATCTTATGTTTATTTTTTAACGAGCATGAACTATGTGCTAAAACTGCTCGATCTTATGTTTATTTTTTAACGAGCATGAACTATGTGCTAAAACTGCTCGATGATAAGTTTGCATGCCCCCAGCATAATAACACAAATCGAGGTGCATGCCCCCCAAGCTTCATTGCATTCAACTCGGTGGTTGGAATGAAGGTTTACCTTTGAGATTTGGAAAGGGGATTGTTTCATTTTTTAAAAGAGGTTGACACAGTAAAAGAACTGTCCTCATGACTCCTTGTTTCATTTTTTAACGAGGTTGACATGAGATAAGAACCGTCCTCGGAGTCCAAATCCATTAGATATAGAAGGTTTCATATTCCACTGTGGCCACTTCCGCCAGATTACTCGGAGGCGGTAGGGAAAAAGTACCCATTAAGGCAGGGTCTTTTAGGAGACCTACTCCGATATTTTGGAGCGAATGATTGCTTCCATGGATCATTGGAATGCTTCTCGTAACTTGTGAACTGTTGGGGAGAAATGTTTGTTGGTCAACGATTGTAATTCCTCCTTGGAAGGGAAATGCAATCTTCCTGAAGTAGGTCGACACAACTGCGGCCATGGCATATATCCAGGGTCTTCCCAATAGGATGTTGTAATCAAGGTTTCCGTCGATTACTTCAACATCAATTTCTATTGTTTTCCCTCCTAGTTCAACTTTCAAGTTATTTAGAATACCATATGGGGTATATGTCCGTCCATCAAATGCTTTTAATGTCGTCGAAGATTGCGACAAGGTTGGAGATCCTAAAGTTTTCCAGCAACTCATCGACATAATGCATGTAGATGCCCCCTCATCAATAATTGTTCGATGAACAGTTTTGTTGAGGGCTTTCACTTGAATAAGGAAAGCTAGTTGAGCTGGTAACTGAGGGTCATATCCTTTATGATTAAAGGCCACAAGATTGGAATCCATTGGGTCAATCCCACCTATTGCTGATAATAAAGCTTGCTCTTGGGAGAGGCAATTTTGCGGTACCTCAAGCGTCGACATAGCGGACGGCGATTGGGCCAGGTCCTCTATTATATTATAATTCTGTGCTATTTTTGCACGAGGATTAAATGTCGACTTGTGTACTACTCCCTTTGGCGACTTTATCATTTGTTCAGGAATGATGGGTGGCACAACTTTGGTCAAAGTTGTTGTCGAACTACTAGGTTGTTCATTAGCCTTGTTATTCGACACCTGTGGATTCCCGTAATCTTTATTCCTTGCCAAAGCATCATTTTGCTGCTTTGAGATAGACAACATAAGCACTTGGGATCGGGAAGTATTTTGATTAGCAACCAGTTTGGTTCCCGGGCTTGGAAACGGATCAGTCAATACTACTGAGGTTTTTGAACTCTTAAAGAGTTTCTTAACTTCAGCTATATGTGGACAATCTCTCGTCCAATGATCCTCATCGCATATATGACACCTCGCAGGGGGTTTCGTTTTTCTCCCTTTCTTTTTCTTCTTGATCCCTGGTTGCTTCAGTTGTTTGCCCTTGTCGGCCGACACGGCATTTACTTATGAGGCAAGAAGTTCCTCATTTGCATTTTGACTGGAAATCTTACGGGCCTTTTTAGATGTAGCCTTTGTCGACTTTGTGTCTGTTGCACCAATCACGCCATCGATGGCATGAGAGTCACTGTTTGATTTAGGAGGAGGAGGAACTGAGAATTACGGTCTAGGGGCGTCAGGTATTTTATCGTAGAGCGTGCCAGACTGAGTATAGATCAAGTCTAGATATTGTGCACGAGCAATAACTTGCTCTTCAGTGACGACTCCCCCTTTTGCCACATCTTCCGTGATGGAAGGAAGTAATGACTTAATAAACCATTCAGCTAATAGCTGATCAGGAACATACGTTTTCACCATTCTAGGACGACGTCGCCACTCATGTATATGATCAGATATGTGAGTGGTTGTTGTCTGTTTGAAGTTGGTAAGGAGTTCCGTTCCCGTTTCGTACCTTATCGGTAATTGAAAATGGGTTAAAAAGGTTGTGGCTAGGGTACTGAAGTTGTCGAATGAAGCTCTAGGCAATTCGATATACCATTTTGCTGCCGGACCAGTTAACGTCCTCTGAAAAAGGCGAAGCCTAATCGAATCATCGTTTAGGGTGTTTGATGAACACCACAGATGAAATGTCATCACATGATTCGACGAATCTTCACCCGGATTTCCATTAAATTTAGGAATATCTGACAGAAGTTTATGCGGAATCGCTGGCCACCAAGGGGCATAAGCAATTGGATCATTCGTCAGCCGGTTTAGATCTGGTAATTCTAGAGTTTCTACAAAGGTCAACTGTTGATTCAGGTTAGGCGAAGCATACCCAGGATAAGATGGAATCGCCTGAGCAATGGGTCTTTGCATACCAGCATAATGTATTTGATGTTGGCAACTTTGACAAGGTTGATGGGCATAACCACTATAATATGGTTGTTAATAACTGCTTTGGAAATGTGGTTGCCCATTACTTACAAAGACTTGTTGCTCAGGTCCTTGATATGATTACTGGAATGGCGGTTGTTGAGATTGAACCAGCCCTGGTTGTTGGACCATTTGTTGTTGTCCAATACTGGATGATTGACCAAGATGAGGAGTCATAGTACTTGTTTGAGCCTGAGTCGCTCCAGATAAGGAGTCACTAACCCGAGGTTGTGATTGAGTCGTTGAGACAAGAGGCTGTTGTATTGCAACCTGAGAAACTTGGGGTTGACTTACAACAGGTAGCGCTTGTACTTGCGATGCAGTCACCATAGCAGGTATAGTGGGAATATCCGACACAGGGTGGATTGGTTGCATTGAATATACAACCCTTGGTTGCTGAGGCAGTATTGGTACTGAACCGCTGGATGTAATTCCAATTTGACCTGAACTTTGTTGTAAACTCTCATATGGTTGTTCTCTGGGAGGGAACAATGAAAAGGCATACTGCCCTCCATATGGTGGCAATCCAGTACTTAAAGGGTAGATTGGCCTTTGAAGACACATTGGATCAATTTGTTGAGTTTCAACATAAGAAATACCAGATGATAATTCGGATGAAGAAACAGGAACTAACCATGTCGTCGAAGCAGTCCCTGATGGGACTCCGGCTTGCTGTTGATAACTTGCCGGGACAGATGGTATACCATTGAACATCGTTGGAGTAGCAATAGGAGGTTGTGCCACTGCTGTGTCAGACAACACAGTCCTGGATGTCGACGGTTGTTCAGACATATCTAGTCTATCCAAAAGATTTTCTAGCGATTTCGATTGACTTTCTTCCACGATCGCGGATTACTCGATCAACTAAACCAAAGGGGAAGTATGTGTCCGAATTAAATGAATTTTAGACGCTTTGACACAACTTGTTTTTTCAGTTTTTAAGAGTCGAGAAAAAACAAAAGATGACTCTCGTCTCCTTCGATTTTTAATGAGCCTGAAGTGACAAGTGCTGAGATGGACCTTTTCCGTTAATGAGTCTGAAAAGGAACGAAAGGGACTGCTATGGAGTTCTAGGTAGAGGGTGTGCCAAACCAATCGCAAAACCGCAGAATACTTTTTAGGGTACGGACGGTCAATCTTCCCGAATGCTGTGTTCAGTGCATTGCGATCAGTAGGGCGGCCGACACGGCTTCCTATGGATAAAGGTTTTATGCCTATAGGGGTCTCCCAATATATACTCGACGGTACGTGGGAGCACAATCCGTACTGGCACTTATCGTCTCTCAGGAGGAATCACCCAACCATCAGTGAGGCCGACAGTAACCAGGTTTTACGACGCCGGAACACGTCTCTAGCCTAGACCTCTATGTTGTGCGTTAAGTTACAAAGCATTGTTAAGTTCATTCAATTTATTTTAGGTTGATCTTTCTTAGAAGTTTGCCTTTTTGGATCACCACGAGATGTAGATACAATTCCTAAATGCAGTCTAAAGATGATAAGCAAGCATTTATCTCTTTTCAACAATGAAAATCCTAGCTACAAGGGGAAAAGAAAGACACAATATTTTCTCAAAGAGCATAGAGCACACTGTAAATGCACTTTTCCTAAATCAAACCATACAAACTATCATTATGCAAATGCACAAATTCATGTATTTGTTTTCACTTTCTTAATATTGATGCCTAAAAAGAAAGTTGTTGTACAAATTTGAATTCGATTTCAAGTGAAAACACAAAAAGTTTCTTTTTGAAATCAAAAAGACGATTACGACAATTTGTGATTTTGAAGTAAACACTTGTTTCGACACTAGAAATTCATAAATTCAAACCAAAAGACAAAAGTAAAAGCGCAATCAACTGTCAACAGCAAACAAACTTACTCCTAAGATCAAAACAACACTTATGACAGGTCTAGATCTAAGGGCGACAGTATGACTAGTTTACTTTTGTAATGGGAAACTGCAAATGATGTAACAAATACACAAAAACAAATACAGTTTCTTTATACAACTGAGGCGGAATTAAGGCAGAGAAAAGAGGTTTTCAGATAGGTACACACATTGATAACAGGCTGCAAAAAAAAACAGAGATAAAACTGAACACAAGGATGCAAAGAACCACAGCTGCACAGGGCAAAGGCTGATCAGCGCACCTGTTGCACAGAGAAACTGAATTGCAGCGCAGGTAGCCCTCTCGGGACCTGCGTTGAAATGCAGAGTCTCTTCACAGAGCCTGCGCTGAAGCAGAAACGAGAATTGTCTCTAGGTTTTGGGTCACGGTTTGCAGTCTGATCTGAGGTTTTTGGCCGGATAAAAGCTATCAATAAGGTACAATTAGGAGAATGATTTAAAGGAGGACTAAGAGCTATCACAAAGGGCAGTTAGAGAATTTGTGGATCAGCTGTTCAGATCATAAACAGGCCCAGTGAATGGACTAGAGTAGCAGATCTCTACTTTGCATTTGTAAATAGCAAATGCAGTTCGATTGAGCACTCCTGAGTTTATGAGAAGAACAACAATAGAAACACAAATAAACTAACTAGATACGCTCCCCAGTGGAGTCGCCAATTTGTTGTTGGGAAAAGTATCTATTCAGTACACCCCTATCCCACTCTAAGGTGTGATAGTGCCTTAGCAACAAACAAGGAAAACTACTTGAGTATTCTTCTTTATGAAATGTAAATGAGGAGAAAGGATGTAACTAACCTGTGTCTTTCGTTAGTTTGTTGATCCAATCGCTCCTCTCTTCAATGGCTCCCAGCTCCCTGCTCCCTTACCGGCCCGACTTCACCAGATTCCTGCAAGATCACAAGAGAGAGAAACTACACGAAGATATAGATATACATTCATAAAAAGCTCAGGATCAGATTAAGCTAAACATGCAAATATAACAAAACATCATTGATACACAGCATGTAGGAGAAACTCAAATAGTTTATTGATAGAATAATAAAGTCCAAGAGGAGATACAACCAAGTGAGTCCCGATCCAGCATCTACCTCCCAGCAAAGGAATCCCTTCCTCTCCTCCAACAAAGCATAAATCATCCAATGTGCTAATCTCAATCTCAAACCAACAGCAATTCTCTGCAAAGTACAAAATTCCAGCCTCGCTGGATCTCTGGGATGAGGGATCCATATATAGATGTAAGCAAAGAGGATGATTCAGCTTATATTTTGACTTGTGGCTTCTCTCTGTCAGTTCTTGCTTCCACTTGGAGACTGAGAGCCTCTTACTCATCACTTGGTCGAATTCAGTGAAGCAAGTGTCATTGGAGAAGATTCTGGAAGCTTCCATGGTCTTTCCACCTCGTTGAATGACTCTGCCACTTGTCATTTCCCGCCCAACGCACCTGGGTAGTGCATTCAAGTGTGTTGAAACGCACCTAGCTAGTGTATTTGGGTGCTTTGCAACGCAGGCAGCTAGTGGAGCTTCTGAATTGATCCTGAATTAACTAGTTTTGAGTGGTTTTTGGTGGAGAACTTCTGGGAGAAGCTGTCATTGGTTGACCTTGTTCCTTTAGGAACTGTAACAACATCTTTAGGGACCTAGGATCCCTTGGATTATGGACATTTCATGCTCAAAGTTGAAAGGCACAAAAATGTCTATAACACTGCCTATGAGATCTATATGCTCATGGATGGTTTCAATATATTGCCATTGATCTATTATAGACTGACCAATATTGGCCCACAGGACTTTCTTGACCTCAGCTACAACTTTATCAAGAGAGATCTCTTTCTCCAGTTCTTTTATTTTCTTCTCAAGAGCCCTTACCTCTCTTGTTTTTCAGCTACACTTTGCTTTGATTTATCATATTTTTCATTAAGTGTAGCCAATTTTTCCTTGGCCTCATTTAGTTTTGCCATCTGGGCCTCCAGAGCTTGAAGTTCTTTCATCATATTTTGCATATCAAGATTGGGTGTCTGTCCTGATGTTGTTGCTGGTGCTGCTGCTGAAGGGCCTGCCTCTGGTGTTTGTCCTGTGGGAGGACTTATAATTTGAGGAGGCTCCTCAAGGTTAATTACTGGCTGAGAGGGCTGAGGTATCTGCTCTCCTCCTTTTTGTTTCAGGGCTGCCTGTAATGCACCCTCTGTTGCTATCAATCGTCCTTCTGTTTCTACCAATTGTTTGTGTAGTGTCAACAGCATGGCTGCTACATCTTGATCCTTTCTCTGCTGAGCAACATCTTCTGTTTGGGGGTGAAGGGTTGCTGGAATTTTGACCATCTTCCTCAAAGCTGCTATATCTTCATCCTTTTTCTTCATTAGTGCCTGCACAGCTTTGGGATCACTTGGGTCATGCCCAAGCTCTATAATGATATCTTCCAAAGACCTAATCCTGTTGTCTTTGGCTTGAGAAGAAGCTTTCTCCAATTCCAGTTGGGCAGTAGTATTATGGAGAGAATTCTGCAGTTTGTGGGCTAGAAATGTTTTATCTGCAAGAGTAGAGTAGACCATCTCACTCATTTGCTTATGTAGCTCTATTTGGTCCATTGGGTGGATGTCCTTTGCAAACACTTCTAGGTTGGTTCTGATATAATCTGCAGCTGACTGTGGCTGCAGCATGGTAGGCATGAAATGGCTCATAGTCATCTTCCCTTCTGCAATGTCATATGCTGACATGAGCCTCTGTTGGTTGGTGGGAGCCATCTTGAGTAAATGATTGTAAAGCTGGAGTCTGACTGGCTCATTCCTAGCTTTTATATCCATGAATTGCTTCTTGATTCCAGACTCTGCCCTTCTTTGCTGGCTTGAGGAGCTGACCTCTCCTCCAAGCGGTCTCTCTTGTTCCTGCTGGAAGGAACTGGCTGATGCTTCCATGCTAGGGGGGCCCATACCCATGGATGGTCCAATAGGCATCTCTTCTTCAGAAAAAGGGTTTAATCTTTGCCTTTTCTCCCCTTGTTGACTTGCTGATGTAGTGAGGGGAGTTTCTTGCTGTCTGTCCCTCTTCCTAGTTCTCTCTTCATTTATTGGGGTTTGAAGTACTGAGGTATCCATTGTTGTTTCCTGCCTTGGAGGCACACTCTCTTGAGCCTGTTGCTCTGTGGATACAGGGGCCTCAGCCATTTCCTCTTGCTGTTCTGTCTGTTCTTTCTGTTGTTCTGTTGTTGGGAGTGTCTGCTCCTGCTCCATTTCTTTTCCCTTATCTGTGCTAGCTGCTTGAGGAGTAGTTTGAGCTGCTTGCTGGGGAGTTGTAGAAGATGAGGCAGCTGCTCCAAGTTGAGTATGATAAGAAGAAGAAACCTGTCCACAATATTCCAAGTCAGCTTCCTTCTCAAGTTTCTTTGCTTCTTTTTGTGTTATTTCTTCTTTAGAACTTGCCTCTTCTAGGGTGCCCTCTTTCCATCTTAATAGATTTGCATATTTTTCAATATGAGGCAACCTGACATGATCATAGCTAGCCAACTTATATTTGACCCTTCTAAGACTAATGAAATGATTGGGATCATAGGGTATCCAGAGGAAACTGGTTTGCAACCCGAGGCATTGCAGGATCTTATCTGCTTCTTGCCATGCCTCTTCTCTTTTATTATAAATAAATGGGCCTAGCTGGTTTCTGACTTTGAGTTGTACCTTCTTATTTTTGCTGTGGAAATGGACCATGTCTGCATTTCCAAATTGTCTGAAATATTCTAAAGCAAAAAGTCTCATAGGGACATATCTTGGTAGCCTATATGGGGCTAACTCACAACCATATATTCTGATCACTGTATGGTGTTGGTAAAAGTACCAATCCCCAATGCTGTAGGCCTTTGAGAGCTGGAGGATTCTTTGCATCTCATCTGTCAATCTTGGAGGAGGAGAGCTCAACAGCAAGGACATGGCTGGATGGATGAAAAGGTCTATGAATTCACAGTAGATGTATGGTGAAAAAGATATGTGATGAAAGATTGAAGACCAAAATACCACAGACCTTTGGTTTCCCTGAGCATCAAACTTCTTGAGAGTAATAGGGAAGCTATCAGGCTGATAAAATAGGAACAAGTGATAGATGTAAGAAGTGTATCTAAATATCCTTTCCCTCTCTAAATTCATCAATTTCTCTTGAATTTTATTGGCAATGTATGTAGCATAATCATAGTGAACAGAAGGAGGCTTTCCAGGGGAGAAGATAGACATCATGGCCAAAATAGTTTCATCAACATCCTCAGATGATCTGTATCCCAGGACATAACTAATCATATCCACAAGCATTTTGCCCAAGTCATTGAGATATAAATTTCCAATAGGAGGAGTCCTCACAGTTTGAGAGCCTGATTGAATGAATAGTTGATTAATCTCTATGATTTGGGCACTGGAAAGCTTGCCTCCTTGCTTTATCAAGTCCATCATAGATAGAGGAGTCAATGGCTTTGTAGTGTGAAAGTGCAGCATTTGACTTATAGCCTCAGGGGTGATATGGAACAAAACTGAGCCTGAGGGACTGAGGACAGCTCTCTGACATGGGTCACAGTTGGCACTGCATCTATGGATTAAATCTGGGAGGACATTGACTTGAGGAAGATTGAAAATGGGCAAATTGGAGTCCCAAATCCCTAGAATATCATTTCCACTAAGATGTTCGGCTTTCAGCTCATTGAATACATGAATATGGTATCTGCTGTACTCTGGGATTACTTCTGCCATCTGGTAGTCTTTGTCGGCCAGGGGCTACCATTCTAGCTCTCTTTGTGGGGCATTTAGAGGTGGAATGTTTAGAGCTACTGGTGTCTCTATGGTAAATCGATACTTTGAATTGTATTTGAACTTGTTTTTCTGGGCACAGCAACACAGAGCAATGAATTTTGCAGGAGCAGGGCAATTTGCAGAGGGGAAGAGGTAAACTGGGGTAAAACTGAGTCAAAATGGACTTAGGATAGATTCAGAGAGCAAATGCCAGGATTTGGGACTTGCTTTCCCAGTGAATTCATCTAGCAGAGGTTCAGATTTGCGAATGCGCAAACAAAACGGTGAATTTGTGGAAATCGGACACAATGGGAACTTCTGTGAGTGAAATTGGGCTTACAGTGTGGAAGAGGAGCACTGGTTCATGAGGATTTCTTGAACTTACTGTGTTTTTCTTCTCTTAGCTTGTTCAGTGAATTATGTGAAAAACCAGGCACGGAGGGGAAATTTTGATAAATACCTGGTATACTCGGGCAATGGTGGAAGAGCAGGTGAATTCGGGGCGCTGGCAGCATGGGAGCAGTCTTCGAAGTTGGCAGGTAAACGACGTTCTAACTCATGCAAAATCACAGTGCATGAATATTGCAAATAACGCGAAAAAACGGGTTTTTTGGGCAAAATAGTGAAAATTTGGCTTTTGGCGCGTTTTTTTCGGATGACGTCAGCATGACGTCATGGGTGGGGTCAGGTACGGAGTGATGACATGGCGGCCAGTGAGTGGCTCCACGTGGGTAGGTGACATGGCGGACAGCTCAGAGCGATAGTGGATAGAGCGGGGATGCGACGTTGAGGTGGCAGTGACGTACGCGTGACATGGAAGTGATGTATGGCAGAGTAACAAAGGCGGTAAGTGGTAATTTCGGACCGCTTATTGTACAGGAGCGGTTTTGGCAGGCGGCCTCCCGATACAATCTGGGAACGACACACGTCCGAGCCCTGACGTCATGGTCTGACAGATTTCGGGCGCTATCGTCCGGGCATCGGAGGCGGTCCGATATTGATGTGAGCCGTCGGATGGGAGGGCCCAGATCCGACGGACGACGGGAGAGAAAACTGCCAACATGATACGGCGGGACCCGACGGCATTTAAATAATATTTTTCCTTTGTTTTTTGTGGTAAGTGCGCCGAGAGGTAAAAACTTAGGATAAGCGGAGGAAATGGGTTTTAACCGGGTTTTATGCAAATAGCGCGGGTTAGACATCATAGTGGGTTTGTGAAGGGGATAGGGTTGGGAATAGGTTATTAAACTAACCAAGTGTTAGTTTAATCCCTAACTTCAAGCAAACCAAACAAAACCTTTGATTCTGCCTAATTTTCCAAATATTTGAACATATGGCTATAATGCCAAAAAAAAGGGGGAATTTACATATTTAGTGGGCCTTTTCACAATAGTGATATAGTAGTAGGGAAAAAGGGAAGTATAGGGAGTTAAGTAATAATGGAGTTAGTAGTTACTATTGGGTGGGAGATATAGAAGAGAGGAAGCAAAGACTAAGTTTTTTAGGAAACAAACTTAGTTTGGAGAGTAGATCAAAATGAAAAGATTTTTACACAAGAAATGTGGCTCTTTATGTAACAAGAATCAACAAAAGAGTTTGACTTCTCTTATGAACAAAGGTGATAGTGGGATGTTAGAAAGGGGTTTGATAGGGAATGATTGGGAAGTTAGACATGCTTCACTTTGTTGCTACAAAACTGCTGAATAGGAAGATCTGCACTGGCCACCATGTGTTTCCTTTGCTTAGGCCAGTGATATGAAAGAAATCATGCTTCTGCAACCCCATCTACCTACCCATTCTATTGCCTAGCATTTTTTGTTACTTCAAGGAGGGTGCACTTAGACTGGCAAACCCTCAATTGCTCTTTTTCTTTTCTTTTTCCATTTTCTTTTGATTTCTATCTAAGGCTAGCCTTATTACTTCCAAGGCCCCAAATTAAGCAGTTGGGAACCTTCATTTTCTACCTAACTAGTTATCTACCAAGATTAAGCAGTTTGGACAGATTTCTTTCTCTAGTCTGCAACAAAAATTGAAATATGGCATGACCCAGCTTAAACTGTTGGATCACCCATTCAGAAGTAGGACAGCATCAAACAACTGTAGATAGGTGTTTTCCACAAAATATGAGATCTTTGCATCACCAAAGTAGAACATATTTGGCACTTCCCCTGCCAATCATGAAAAATGAAACCTATTGGTATAGGTAGCTAACATAAGACACTGTAAATTAGCTACTAATAGTCATATATATGCAAATTTGAAACCAATTAATGATCAAAGAAATATGACTAAATTTTAGTCTTTTTATAAGAAACTGTAAATTAGCTACTAATAGCTATATATATACAAAATTCAACTATTACTTGTAATCAAAAATTTATCATTTATGGTAGTCATTTATAGTTTTTGGTAGTTTCATATTCATTATATAAATAACTAATTTAGTAGTTGATATTCATTTCATTTAATCTTATTAAGAATCATTATAATGAATAATTAAGCCATCGTATATTAATTTTATTTGTGTTCATCATTAATCAATTTAAAATAAGAATTTAGTAGTTTTAGAATGATTTTATGTGTTTGTTATTAATCAACATAAATTAATTAGTATGATTTTGTGACTAAATTAAAAAAATGTCATACAATTTCCATGTTCATCTCATATGGAAACATGAAGTTACATATGAATTACAATACTAAATAATGTCAAGTACAACTATAAATAATTTCAACCACAAATTATATTATATGATGTCAAATATTACAACATGAGTTTCCAACTTAATATTGGTTGGACTACAATTTCCACATGAAATTGTGTTTCACCACTTTAAAACATTATTCTTGTGTTTCCAAGGCATTGCAGTTCAATTTACCAACTCTAAAGACTTGGCCATCACTCTGCATGTGTATGTCTCATGTAGGATATTGGATTTAAAGGTATCACTAGTTTGGTTCTATTCTCCCTCTCTTTCTACATTTGTTGCTACAGTGTTATGTTCTCCTCTTTTTTCAATTCCTACTTCTTATCATCAATAATGAGTGCTCGTTTTGAAAATAAAAGAAGGTACAATGTCGAATATAAAACATGAAAGATTATGAACACTGAAATATAAAACTAAAATACGCTATACAGGGTTTATACGACATATACCTCAATATCAACCTGTCAATGTCATTTCCCCCCAAAAGAGTAAGAAACTCGAACAAGTTTTCTTCAATTGGGTGATAGTGGCCACTATGTGGCCAAATGACTTGTATAAAAAAAGGAAATAAAAGATCACCATAAAAAATACCACCTTAGCAATAATCCTACACAAGCTTCAAGAAAATATTAGGTACATTCATGCCAACTAATTTATATGCTAAAAAACTCAAATTGTAGATAACTTGTGAAAACAAATGGAAAGAAAAAGACAACATATAATAAATAATGTATGACAATTCACTGGCAAATTGCATCATAGAATAAAAGAATTCTTCTATGGTTACCCATACATTTGGGTGGGTAACATGCCCCAATATGCCATGATCTTTAGGGTCCAAAGGAAGTAACCCTCCTACTAACATAATGATTGATTGGTTGCATCTTGGCCTTGCCTCTCCTTTGTGAGTCCAAAAAATAAGAATAAGTACATCCTTACCTAGTTATATTTCATAATATCATTTTTTCATGCTATATCCACATACCTACCAAAAATGTCAGATATGCCAAACTAATGACATCTTGGAATTGTTTCTAAAACTGTCATTTACACCCCCTTCCAAGGTATCTGACCAAATGTACCCACTTGATTTTCTTCTTTGTAACATGTCTTATAAAAATATTCTTTTGGAAAATCAATAAATAAATTCTCTTTTATCACAAGCATGAAGAACATGCTAAATGTAATTTTTATCTTTCATCACAAATATACTTTATATTTTATCTTTACAAGTACAAATTGTACATTATGCAAACATATTTCTGCTATAAAATTCAACAAAGAGTGTGGCTATTAGTATGAAAATTTCCTAAATCAATTTCCTTCAGAACATATATGCTTGGAAAGTTAAGTACAAGTCAAAATAATTTAACTATTCCAAAGAGTTAGTATCAATATGTGATTGATAGCCCCATAGTCACCTATGTCTCCTTGGGTTGGAAAGAGGTTCTTTCCAATAACCATTACAGGTTGCAAAGAGTAATATTCCAAATAAATCTCAAAGTTGTCCATAGAGGCCTTATACCTTCAGTTAGAAGAATAAAGCTCCAAGATGTAAATCTGAAAAAACTAACAAACCTTTTTTAGATGGGAAAACTAGTATAAACTTCCTACTTGAAACAATCCAACAAGAGTTGTGCCAACCAAGATTGACAAAAGCCACATTTTCCACTCAATTGGAAAATCCGAAAGCACTTGTATTAATAGTATACAACCCATATACCAACATGAATTTTTTAGGATGTCTTTGTAGTAGGTTGAGTCATATATTTTCAAGTTTTTTGGTAATTCTTATGCGCAACACTTCATATCTAGTATTTTTAAGATGACAAATTTTCTATGCCTTGCAAAATTGGAGGAAGAGAACATTTATATGAAAGTAAGGAAATTCTTTCACAATGCCACTTGTGAGAAATGGGTTGAGCTCAACATTGTTGAAGATGTGGCTATTAATATGACAATTACCTCAATAGGTATATATAACATTAAGGTAGAACTTACTGATGTAGCAAGAAATTGACACCTGTTGAAAAGGGAATAGGACCCTAACACACAAGTATAAATTGTGATAGAAGATAAAAATTGACACTGAGATGCTATTGATTTAGCTAGTTGTAAGAAAAATAGGAAATTAGTCTTAGTGTTAAGAATTTCATGGATATTGTGCACCATGTAATGTTTTTGAAAGAGGACATAAAAGAGTTAGTGGAAGAATTTTCCAATAATGCATTCGGGGATCACCTAGAGGAGGCACAATTTAAATAGGAAAAGACATAATAATTTCAGGCATGATGACTTATGGTGGGTAAGGTTGCACTGAAAAAAATTAATGTAAAATGTATAGGTAAGACCCAACACACCATTAAAAATTCAAGAAGTTTCCATAAAAATGTTAAAAAATGAGAACCTTCCAAGTGTCCACTGTGAATCAAGTACCCACAAGAAACTGACCAAGCATCCACCAAACATTAACAAGAACCACCAGGTGCCTATGAAATACTGACTTGAAGCTAAAATTAGAGGTCAATACACAACAAGAAATTGCGACAAAGGATATGTAAAGGTAGACACTACCACGTTCTTGACTAATTGATTGCAGGAAGTATATGAGGCCCCTCTAAGTGTCAATAATAGTTCTTGACTAATCAATTGCAGGAAGTATATGAGGCCCCTTTAAGTGTCAATAATAGTTCTTGAGTAATCTATTGCAGGAAGTATATGAGGCCCCTCTAAGTGTCAATAATATTAGATAACATAATTCTTGACATCATGTTATGGTAAGAAGACACTAAAGATTTGGTGGAAGATTTTTTGTTACTAGAAGAAGACACTTGACACTTGGACGAAGACTTTTTGGTTACACTAGTTGAGTAGGAAAAGGAGAAATGGCATAAATAGCTAGAGACATAAGAACTTTTCCTCATGAGTTATAGGTGGGAAATATGTATCAAAGACATATGATGTGAAAAGTATAGGTAGGACTCGAGACAATACTAAAAACTCAAGGGTTTCCATTAGTAGTTTTTTGAGGACTGACAAATGATCGAGTGTCAGCCAAGTGCCCACTTAGTCTAACAACATGGCAAGGTATCCACCAACGCTAATGGTAATGCCAAAGTGCACATCAAATGTTGACTTAAAGCCACTAGGTTGATAAATAATACTCAATATTGGATGCATTTTAGCAATAGTGAAATTACTTTTTCATCTTTAGGAAATGGATGTAGAAAATTAGTTGTAGAGAATATGAACAATTATGTCATGATGTGGTAACAAGAACATTATTTGGATCATGAGGAATGGAATTTGGATGGTTGCATTTAATTTGATATTGTGAGGTTAGGAATTTGATGGTTCATAGGCTATATTCATGAGTTTCAAATTGGAAATTTGTAAATAACACCTTTTGATAAGGTTTGGTGGGATAAACCTTTCTTGGATTGAATATGCTTCATATTAGAGATGTTTGTCATCTACAGGTAGAAGAATTTAAAATGAAATTGGGAATAAAATAGGATAAAAATAGGTAGGTGGAAACATCATTGACACACATTATGAGGAAGTCCATAAGGTTTTGATAAAGATGATGGAAAACATAATAAACTACTAGTAATGCAATGTTGGTATTTTAAAGATTCTACTTGAAGGTTGAGATACATTAGAAGATAGATAACGTTCAAACAATTACTTGTGGAAGATTATGAAGAGATGTGAATCACTTTCTGCCTAAATACTCCCAAGTTCTATATAAAATAAGTACAATAAATATCAAATATCACCCCAACGCAAGCCTTAGCAGAAGGTGGAAAACATATGGTAATAACAAAGTTGAAGACTAAGAAAATAAATATAGGAAAGAGTGTAGATCCAAAGTCTATAATAGACATTATGCCCACTAATGTCCATAGAAAAAGAAGGTTAAGGCTAAGCAACAGAAACAAGCTGGAGGGAGCCCAAGCATTATAAAAATGAGAGGATGAGATTTCACCACAACTTGAGACTCCATTTTTAATGGTCTCTTGTTTACCGTAAAAAATTATGTCAAGTGTTAGGTTGTATATGAATCTTGTCACAACGCTTTGTGTTTCTACTTGAATTGTATTTTAGATAGTTTTCATTGCTATAACATATTTGAATTGAGTTGGCATGCATTTTGTTTTTAGAAAAAAGAAGATTGAAAAGATTGCAATGTCACACCTTAGCTTCTTTAGATGGAACTAGAACATATCATTAGGTTGTATTTTATGAATTGGTTTTATTTTGAGCTTGAACTTTCCATATTAAATTCAAACTAATATGTCAAACATTCAACCTATTTGATTTACCATTATGTACATAAGTCTATTCAATTCCTTTTAAAATGTTTTTCTAGACTCTAAACATCCTTTTTCTTCATTTCTTTTAGCTATGTGTGAGATTTTCTATTAAAATCTTGAAAATAACATTTAACACGATAAGAAGTCACATTAAGTGAACTAGGATTTAGCCTCAATATAAAATAATAACAATTATTTCTATGCAGAAAAGGATTATTTTACAATAAACTAAAAGAGAACAACAAATTACAATTATGAGAAATGACCTTTCTTAATTAGGTTTCCATCTTGCCACAAAAGTAAGGTTGGCTTATGTACAAACTAAAATAAGCCAATAACCATTTTAGATTATTTTGACTTGTTTCTACCCTTAGTGATCATCCTCTTTTCTAATCCTTACACAGATTCTTCCTCTCAATTATTGTGCGCTTCATTTTGAGGGACATGCAAAAATTGGGATGAATTTAAAACTGTAACTTTGAATGGAAATAACTTCTCCATACAACATGAGAAGTATGCTAGATGGTCCATGGATTTGGGTTCCCACAAAAGGATGTAGTCAACATTAGAGACAAAGTTCGAGTTGGGTTCACCTACTACAAGATGCAACCCTTTGCATCTTATTGAGGTGCTTTTCATATGTGCAGTTTTGTTTTTAAAATAAAATAATTTAACTCTTATTCCAAAGCACTACAATAGACTTAGTAGGCTTTGTGTTGATATATATTTTAATCTTTTACTCATTTCTCTCTCTTTATTATATTAAGTTAGTCATCTTTGCAGTGCGCCTTCTTTAGCTATATTTCTCAAAACACTTGAAAAAAGACACAGTAGCCTACATGTCCTCAATGTATAGAAAGTCACATATTTCTTCAAAATTAAACTAGAGGCCCAGTTCTCTTCTGACAAATAGTTGGGAGAAAGAAGTTTCACACCATGGATGAAGTTTCTATTCACACAAGCATTACCAGGCACCTAAGGTTTCATGGGGAGTACTTGGACTTGGTGTCAAACTTGTGGAAATGCATAGTAACAATTGGAAAGTGGCAATATATGTTGTTGGGAAGCTCAGGCCTATAACCATTACGAACCCAATGTCACACCATGCTCTCCTTAAGATGTTTAACTCTTAACAAATGATTTTCGGTAAAGTGATCAACGCTCAAACCCAAGATTAATCGTCGCTGGTAAAGACATGTTTCCACAATAATTGCGATCAGATGGAAGTCCTCGCTACCTCAACAACCGAAGTAAAATCATGGTGACCTTAATAGCCCATAGATGTGGCATATTTCAATGGCCCCTTAAAAATCCTGGTGACCTTAATAACCCATGGATGTGGCATATTTCAGTGGCCCCTTACCAAACAGACAAGAGAACATTTGACTACAGGAAATTGAAGACTTATTGCTACAATAAATTTATGGCTTCTTCCTACAACTAATTGAGCATTTTACAAAGTTTCTTTTATTGAATATTTATGTTTTCATATACATGTCTCACAAAACCCTAAACCCTTGTAACGCTAAAATTTCCAAAACCTTAATTAATCTAAAAATTTAAACAAAAAATCATGTTGGTGATAACTAACCATAGTTTAGCTTGCTTGGCGTTGACATGTTGTGGCTCTTTGATCTTCTTCCTCTTGCCATTCTATTGAAGCTTAAGGGCCACCTGCAGTCCATCCTTCAATGTGGACTCGACCGCCTCAATAGCCCTAGAAGCTTTGGTGCCTTCACAATAAAAATAGAGATCACTCATCCCTTCACGATAAATTCATATATCTGAGCATTTCAGGAATAGCTATTGCAGAAATCTTTTCTATTTGATGACAAAGTAACAAGATTTTAAATATATAGACATATAAGCATTTAAAATCAAAATTTCAGAGTCCACTCCTCTTATAGGTCTTCCTGGGATAGATTATGTATAACATCATAATTTTGGGATCGCATGTCTTTTTGATCATTCGTTCTAAATAATATGCGTTAGAAATCTACTGGAGCCATCGTTTCAAATAACGCCATTCTCCTCAAAATAATGAGCCCATATACACTAACTCATAACAATTAATGATAACAATATTAAAAATAAATTGTAATGGATTGTATAAGTCAAAATAAAATATATCTGTATACATAGGTTAATGTTTAATGTTAATGGAATTAAATTTTGGTTTAAATAAATATTAAACTAACATTAAAAATTTGAAAAAGTAAATATAAATTATTTATTTTTTATAAATTAATTAATGTTGGTATATTAGATTTTTAACATTCAATTTGAATTACCACACATCTCTATGGGATATTTGGTTGGAGATAGCCCTTCTAAAATATGATCTATGTTTCCACGAAATGTTTAATGTTAACCCACTTAAATTTTGGTTTAAATAATATTAAAAAAATTTAAAAGTAAATATAAATTATCTAATTAAATTTTGGATTAAATAAATATTAAACTAATATTAAAAAAATTGTAAAAGTAAATATAAATTATTTAATTTTTATAAATTTATTAATGTTCTTATTTTATATTTTTAACATTCAATTTGAATTACCACACATTTATATGGGATATTTCGTTTTTATGGGATCTTTGTCACCCACAGGGGCTTTACTAACAAAGCAATACCATACCATGTAGGTTTATATTGGGGATAAAAAATGAGGAAAAAAATAATAATATATTGAGCATATAATGGGGTAAAGAGTTTTTATATGTTTTACTTGGGTTCATATTGGGGGATAACAATGAGGAAAAAATAAAATAATATATTGAACATATAATAGGGGTAAAGAGTTTTTATATGTTGTATAACAATATATGTATGATAAGATATTGTTTATACAATAAATTGGCCACTTGGAGTCAAAAAACAAATTGTCTTAAGAAATAGAGGTTGAAGAGTATTGTGGGAACATCGAGAGTAGGAGGGAGAAAGAAAACACCATGGTAATAGTAGGTCCAAATTAGCCTAATATTCAAGCATGTGGCCCTAGTATTGATATGCAATTCATGGTAATGTTACATTCTTAAAGTAAAAGTGACATTCTCCTTTATCTTTCATTTTCATCATTTTACTTAAATTTTTTAACATTACCATGAAATGACTCAGGATGTTTGAGAGTGGTTCTAACCTCATTAGATTTCATATGGAGAAAGTAGAATTTTAGATCTCATTCAAAATCCAACAGAATTATCATTTTTTCCGGATTTCAAAACTTGGGGGATTGTAGTGTTTCCATTGGATTTTGTCATGTACTAAGGTATGTAACTCATATTTAATCAAGAATACCAAGCCCTCTATGTACCTTGATCTTAGTGACATTGGTTTTCAAACTCCTCTATCATAACCCTACTAAAAATGTACCCATCGCTCAAACAAAATCTTGACTTGACATGCTATGTTTTTTCTATCTTATGTTAATGCTTAGAGGGTGATATTAATGACAAAGATCCTAAGATAGACAATGATTTTGATGATAAGTAGGTATTTGTTGTAGCATTATTTTTTTGGATGCTAGAGACCATCCATATCATATTTGTTTGTTGATGTATTTTCAATTCAAAGATGGATTGCACTCTATGCTATTTTCGTTATGTGCACCCTTACATGCTATATTAATGAGAACTTGTAATTTGTGGACCTTTGGTTGATGAAGATTATAACTACTAGATGAATGATGTTATATGGCTTAATCCATGTTTTTATGGTTTTTAATCACAAATTCATCATTCTACATGATTTTGTTGACATAAATGCATCAAAATATATACAAATATATATTATATAAAATTCGCTCCCAAAATTACTCCCGACCGAGGAGCTTTTGAACATGTCACTCCCTGCTCTCGTTTCCACTCTCTCTTCTGCTCCCACTCAAAAGCAACCTTGCTCCAAAATATACACGCATCACATTACTAATACATCTATGATCTATGTCTAATGCATGTGTTAATATTTTTACCTATTTCTCAACTAGTGATCCTCCCAATGATGGGGTCGTAGAGAAGACAAAAAATATGGCACCTCCACCATATCCTTACACCAGTGGTGAATAAGTTAAATGAAAGTGAAGGAGACAATGATAAAGACTATTTCCTGGTAGAGGGCACATGCATGCCACATGAGACAATGAATTAGACTATTGTCTGCAAGAGGGTGCATTCATATTAAGGGCACACATGTCACACCTTTAGTTAATTACCGTTAGAATGTTGGGGCCTTCGTTTAATTTTGAAAGGTTTTGACCAGTTTTGACTGACCGAAGGAATGGAAAGAATGTTAGGTACCTATACTACTAGTGTAACCCCTTATTGTTATTAGTGCAAGCCCCTTATTATATTGTTGTGCCCATGTAGTCCCCATATTGTTATTATTGTGCCCCATAGAAGCTCATTATTGTTATTATTTTTCCCTTACATTATTATTGTTATGTTAGCTCTAATTATATTATGACCCCTTAGACTCCTATATATAGAAAGGAGGCTTGTCATTTGTATCATCCAAGAATAGTTCATTTGTGTAATGTAAAGGAGGTTTCCCCCTCGAAGAGGTTGAATTCTAAGGCATTTATCTCTCTTTTCTATCTTTTTGTGAGCTGGTTTCATAACATTTGGTATCAGAGCTTTAGATTCTAAGGGTTCACTATTCCAAACAGGTCATCGTGGCATTTTCACTATAAATTTTTCGCTACGAAGTTTCAGAAGCTTAAAAAAAGACCATTTGAGAAGAAATCAGTCTGAACCTCACGTCTGAATTTGAGATCTTATCTCGCTATACTTTCGGAAATATGATCTGAGGAAGTTAGCCTTTTTTCACGCTCCAAAATTTCATCTCAAACAGCTCATCATGGAAGTTTCGCTATAATATTTGTTCTACGAAGGTTCAGACTCTGAAATTAAAACCCATTTGAAATTAAAGCTTGGATAAGATCGGGCCCGAATTTTAGGTCTTGTCTCATTATATTTTCAGAGATATAAGTTGAGACATTTAGGGTTTCTGCAGGCTCCCGAATTACATCCTAAACATTTGACCTTGGGAAAATCATCATAACTTTCTCTCTGAGCATCAAATTGAAATTTTGTAAGTTGCAAAAAGAGGATGGAATATAGTGTTCTGTGTATTGGTTTCAGGTCCTAAGGTTGAAACAGTGACACGTGGAACTTCGTACAAGTTCGATCTACTAAACCAGTCTATAATCAAGTCATCGTGGGAGATTTGACATAACGCTTCCTTACAGAATCTAATCTTGATCAGACTTTTGGGGTTAAAAATAGGACTCAGAGGGCTACTACAGGACGAAATTTCAGAACATGGAGATCTAAAATTACAGAGTTACAATTGTTTCAAGATTGAGCTCCTAAAATCAAGAAAAAGAGAGATGAGGAAGGTTGATGGCAAGGATCCGGTAAATTGGATACTATAGATGGAGAAATATTTTGAACTACATGGCGTACCACTGTTACAAAAGGTACGTATTGCATATAATTATTTAGAACCAGATCAATTTTTATGGTATAAAGGGCTTTGTTCTCGTAAACCACTTGTTACATGGTCAATTTTCACGAAGGAAATGATAGCACATTATGAGGATACAAAAAGAAACACCTTCTTTAGCCAATTGATAAATCTCAAACAAAAGTGTTCAATGGCAGAGCACATTGAGGACTTTCAAAAATTTAATATAAGGAAAAATGATATTCTAGAGAAGTAGAGGATTGATGTCTCCATAGGGACTTTAAAAGGTAACATTCAACATGAGGTTCATCTTTGGGAACCTGATTCATTGGAGAAGGCATTCAGGTTGGAAAGAAAAGTGGAAAGCAAAATTATGGCAACAAAGAAGTCTACCCCTCACAACTATAAATATGGAAGTGTTGTTTCTCTTAGCTTTCCACAACCTACAAGGTTGATACCACAACAATTGGAAGAAAAAAGAGCAAAAGGGCTTTGTTACAATTGGGATAACAAATACATTAAAGGTCATAAGTGTGCTGAGAAGAAATTACTTTACATAGATTGTGAAGAGGAGGAATAAAATGATCAAGAAACATCAAAAGAAGAGGATATACACCAGGAACCAACCCTAGAGCAAGAAGAAATGAATCCAACCATATCTTATAAAGCATTGGAAAGAATTACCACTCCTCAAACTCTCAAGATAGAAGGACATATCAAGAAGAAAAAGGTTCAAGAAGTGAAAGATTGCATCGAGAAAGAAGAAATGAATCCAACCATATCTTGTAATGCATTGGCAAGAATTACCACTCCTCAAAGTATCAAGATAGATGGACATATCAAGAATAAAAATGTTCAAGAAGTGAAACGTCACATCATGCAACAAGAAATGAATCTGACCATATCTTGTAATGCATTGGAACAAATTACCACTCCTCAAACTCTCAATATAGAAGGACATATCAAGAAGAAAAAGATTCAAGCAGTGAAAGATCACATCGAGAATCAACAACAAGTTCTCCAACTTTTAAAGGATAACGCCACTTTGGTGCAAAATCAAATGAAACAACAGGTAGATCAACATCACAGTGAAAAACGTTTTGACGTAGGCGATTGGGTATTTTTATGGATACATCTCAAGCAAGCTATTTATGAGAAGGAAATGTTGGAAATACTACATGTACTTAAGAAATGGCGACCTTACCTAATGGGAATACACTTCAAGGTAAAAATGGATCATGATAGTCTTAAATACTTTTTAGAACAAAGATTATCTTTAGAAGAAGAGAAAAAATGGGTCACAAATATGTTGGGTTATGACTTTGACATCATATACAAAAAATGGAAGCAAAATGTTGTTGCAGATGGACTCTCAAGAAATGATGAGGACGTGGAAGCATTGTTTTATGCTATTTCTATTGTCCAACTAGGTTGGATAAATGAAGCAAGGGATGAATGGAAGAATGACGAAGAAGTGTGGTCATTCATTTAAAAGTGGCAAAAGATCCTAGTTCAAACAATATTGCCAAAACATGACAAGGAAGGAAAAATCATATTGGAACCTGGAGCAGTCACGGAAACAAGAACTTGAAAGCTACAAAATCGATCAATTTTAGAGTATCTCATCAAGTAGAAGAACTTACCCACTCAAGATTCCACATGGGAGGACAATAATTTTATGCAGAAGAATCAAGAACTACTCAAGCGTTGAGGACAACACTTTTTGAAGGAGAGGGGCATGTTAGGTCCCTATACTACTAGTGTATCCCCTTATTGTTATTAGTACAAGCCCCTTATTATATTGTTGTGCCCATGTAGTCCCCATGTTGTTATTATTGTGCCCCATAGAAGCCCACTATTGTTATTATTTTTCCCTTACATTATTATTGTTATGTCGGCTCAGACTCCTATATATAGAAAGGAGGTCTTGTCATTTGTATCATCGAAGAATAGTTCATTTGTGTAATTTAAAGGAGGTTTCCCCCTCGAAGAGGCTGAATTATAAGGTGTTTATCTCTCTTTTCTATCTTTTTGTGAGCTGGTTTCATAACAAAGAAATAGATGGCAGCAATGGTTGGGTGGCTAAATGAACAGTTGCGAAGGAGTGGTGGCAAGGTGGCAACAGAAAGCAAAGGTAGCCAAGGAGGCAGGAAGGCATAGAAGCAGCCGAGGGGGAGAACAACCGAGCAAGATTTGGTAGTCCAGGCAGCAGAGAAAGATATAAAAGGGGAAGACCAGAGAGAAAAAAGGTTGTTTTTGGACTAGCTAGTGGAAGAAGGAGTCAGTTGAAGTCGAGAGCAGATGAAGGGATACATAGTTGTAGAGGCTGAAGGACAGAGTGCTAGGATTCGAGGGACTTAGTCGTGGAACCAATCCGAACCCACGGGACTGAGCCGGGTACTTTATGTAATGTTTATGGCGAATGCTGGATCATGTTGTAATCTTTCATGTTAAGTTTAATATAAGATATAGTCGATGTTGGTTATGACTTCTGATGTATTTGGGCCTCGTGCTTAGTGTGTCTATTAAAATTTTGAATGGCCTATCAATTGCATGTAGACGTTAATTCATAGATTGTCTCAAGGATGCTGCTATCTCTGTTTTACGTATAATGGATATATATGTATGTGATCAAATGCACCCGATTGATACTCCCTTGACCCCATGCTGAACCCTTCTCCCTTTTGGTCACGGCATGCCTCGGGTGAGACTCCTTGCCCTTTAAGGTAGGGTGAAAATGTCAGCATTGTCCTAGACTACAGTGGACCACTGTTGGCCTCTTATGCCTAAACCCAGGGTCTTCCCCCTAATGACTCTTTCGAGCCAACAAATGGTTTTGTTGTCGAGACGTGAAGTTGTGAGAATTGGTTCAGACTATGGTGTCAAGGATATCTAAAAGAGAAATCATAGATTGGTGGAATCATAAAGTAGATCAATTTGTGGCAGAGCAAGCTGCCTGCAGGAATAAACCAATTGGCAAGGTAAGTGAAGGGATTTTATACGCTGATGGCATCAATGACTAGTATGAAATTTTCTAGTGCAAGTTCCCCGAGGACCTATACAATTGGTTGAGGGAGCTGAAGAGACAGAGTCAGTCAAGTGGATCGGCGAGAGTTCGCTACAGTTGGACTTCGTCTGATATCGCACTGCTATAACAACTAGATAACAATCAGACTAGAGCAGTCGATTTCTTGGTGAAGACTACGATGGAGGGGTACGTAGTCGAGTTTGTTGTGGAGAGCTACCAGTCTTTCTCAAAGGTAGAAGTTGTGTTCCGCTCTGGACTAAGAGGGGAGTTAATAAGGGAAGTCCTTATGTGAATTAAGATGTTTATGGTAGAGGAAGGACTGATGCCTTTACCCACTACCGAGATGGAAGCGTAAAACCCCAGTACTGGGGGAAGGAATTAGAGAGGAAGATGCTACCTACTGAGAGATAGAGATGTTGCTGAGGGGATGGATGTGGAAGGATTGAGAAGAGCTACGGATATTAGATCACAGAGGAGGGTGATGCTAGTAGACAAGTGGAAGACAAGAGCATCTTAGGCTCTAGGGAAGAGAAGTAGTGGGCCCCACCAAGTAAGAGTGGTGATGAGAAAACTCCAAGCTGAAGAGGAAGGAGAAGGCAGTGCTAGGAAACCCAAGTGTGGGAAAGAGGGATGTCAGAGCTGGCAAAATGAAGAAGGATATTCCCTACATGTTGCAGTAGGAGGATCGTAACAGGGAACTGAAGGAGGACCTTCCCTGCAGGTTACGGAAGTAGAATCGCAACAGGGAACTGACGGAGGACCTTCCCTGCAGGTTGCAGAAGGAGAATCACAAGATCAGAAACCATATTAGCATGAGGAAAGAGATGAAGACAATGTGGGCAATGTGATGACGAGATTGTTCGATGAGGAAGAAGCATCCGTCAAAATTCAGCAGCACCAACCTAGAAACATAAGTGGCATTTTCCCTAACCTTGCCCTAGTACCTTATCACAAACCGGAGGAATTTGTTATTAGCTTAGCCAAGGCAGCGCGAGTATATAGTGCGCAGGAGAGATACAGGGCCAGTTTCAATATTGGAAGTAACACAAGAACTAGCTATAGCAGTAACTTAGGACTACAAGGATCCCAACAGCCAAGAAGTAAAGGTTTTGTATTGTTAGCCCATACTCAGAGTAGTATGGCAGAGTCGTTTACTAGATACCCGGAATTTGCAGGAAGGGGAAACAAGGATGTGGAGCAGCACTGGTACCTCTGCGAAGCCATTTGGTGGGTCCATTAGACTCCGGATAACGTCTAGGTGGTGGAATTACAGACCACACTAAGATAAAGGGCTCTACGTTGGTTCATAAAGTGGGTAGAGCAGAACCAGAATCCCATAATAGATGATATTAAGAGGGGATTCGTGCAGGAATTGAAGGTACCACAGACAAACCAGCATGGGTTATTATAGCTGTGGGAAATTAAGCAGAGGGAGGGTGAGATGGCTTGGGAGCTCATGCAAAGGTTTAAGGATGCCATCGCCAAGTTGAGTTACACCCTAGATCCAAATCACCAGTGGGACTAGTTTATCAAGACACTCTTTCCTTTGACCAGAACATCGCTGACACAATAGAAGATAGGAACCCTACAGGATGCATTGGAGCAAGCATCTCAGATAGAAGCTATGGTGGGATACCCCCATGAATACCAAGGAGGCACAAGTCTGAAAGATCCAATGATCACAGGCCTGTAGAGCCAGATTATGAACTTAACTGAGAAGCTGAGGGATCTCCAACCCGTATGACCAGCCAAACCCAATGTTTGGTGCACCCACTGCCTGGTGGAGGGGTATGTTGCTACGGAATGCCCATAGTTGTGGGGATTTAATCACCCAGGGGGGTGGCGAGGTCATTAGGGGCCCCTCCCACCACAAGGGTTGTGGTTGTTGGAGCACAAGGACCCTTCATAGGAAGGAATAACCAAGACTTCTGCAAGATCTATAGGACATATGGACACCTGCCGCGGATGTGCCCAATTCTGCAAAAATACTCTAATGTCCCTAATAACAGCTACTGTGAGTTCTGTGTATTGACAACTCATCACACTGATCAGTGCCGAGTGGTGGACTCTCTAGGGGAAAGACTGGATAGATCCACATTCAAGGTCAATGATGCAAGTCGATGAGGGTGAGGAGGAAATGGACATGGAGGAAGAACGGTAGGAAGAGGGACCTTAAGGTGTTACAACTGCGTCCAGGAAGGACATGTTGCCAGATAATGCCCACTCTCGAGGAGACCTTGGTGTTCACAGTGCAGAGTTAACACCCATGTGACAGAGGACTGCCCAGAGCTCATTGTGAAGTGGGAAGAGAGAACCAGGTAGTGGGGGGCCAACTTGGTGAATGTTGAGCCTCAGACCGATGATGGCCTCCCTGCGACCAATATCAATATAGTCACCCAAGGAGGGAAGAAGATAGGGGAGGACTGCTACGCAAAGGACCCCCCCTTGATCGTCAAAGTGGCATCACCACAAAAGGCATATCAGCCCGAGCGCCAAAGACAGTACTATCAAGAAGCAACCAAATTGTTTGAGAGAATGACCAAAGATAGAGACAATCAAAGACCACAAGTCCACGTGCCTGATCACACCCAGCTGATTGGGGAGTGGTTTAAATTGTTCTTGAAAATTGTTGAGGATGAGGCCATGCTGAAGGAATTGTGGAAAAGCTTAAAGGCCACGGTATCCATGGAGGGAGAGGGAGTGAGACAACCGTGTTCAACCTTGCCAGAGAAAGCTTCCAGGAGAGTGAAGCAGAATAAGAAAAGGAGTGGAAAGGAGTTCCAAATCAATGTGCAAGTGGTAGTGTTATCGGGAAAAGTGTTTATTCAGAACGACCCTATCCCACTAGGTTGTGACAGAGACCTCAGAAACAAACAGGGAAAACTACTCTTGTATTCTCCTTTATGAACTATAAACGAAGAGGAATAGGATGAACCAACCTGTGTCTTGCGCTAGTCCTTTGATCCAATCTCTCTTCTCTTTGACAGCTTCCAGCTACCTGCTCCCTTACTTGCCCAGCGTCACCAAGTTCCTGCAAGATCACAGAAGAAGGAAACTACACAAAGACATGGATTTATGTTCATAAAAAGCTTAGGATCAGATTTAAGCTAAACATACAAATATAACAAACATCATTGATATACAAGCATGTAGGAGAAACTCAAATAGTTTTATTGATAAAACAAGAAGATCCAGGAGGAGTTACAACCGATGATTCCTGATCCAGCATCAACCTCCCAGCATAGAACCCCTTCTTTACCTCTAACAAAGCATAAATCACCCAATACTCTGATATCTATCTTAAAACCAACAACAATTCTCTGCAATGTACAAAATTCCAGCCTCTGGATCTCTTGGTGAAGGACCCATATATAGATGTATGCAAAGAGGATGAGTCAGCTCATGAATTGATTACTGGCTTCTCTCTATCAGTTCTTGCTTCCACTTGGAGACTGAGAGCCTCTTACTCATCACTGGTCGAATTCAGTGAGGCAAGTGTCATTGGAGAAGATTCTGGAAGCTTCCATTGTCTCTCCACCTCGTGGAATGACTCTGCCACTTGTCATTTCCCGCTCAACGCACCCTGGTAGTGCATTCAAGTGCATTGCAACGCACCTAGCCAGTGTATTTGGGTGCTTTGCAACGCAGCCAGCTTGTGGAGCATCTGAAATGATCCTGATTTGACTAGTTCTGAGCAGTTTCTGGTGGAGAACTTCTGGGAGAAGCTGTAATTTGTTGACCTTGTTTCTTTAAGAGCTGGAACAACACTTTTAGGGACTTAGGATCCCTTGGTTTATGGACATTTCATGCTTATAGCTGTAAGGCACAAAAATGTCTATAACAGTTGCCCCCTAAAGTATGAGGCCGTTTATCGGGTGAAATGCTTTATTAGGAGGATCCGAAGTTCTTCTAATGCTGGGGAGGAGACCTATAATAAGATACAATACAATACATTATCTTCATACTGTTTTCATGATCTAGCTGAGGTGGGCATTCCCATGCTCAGCTTTATAAATTCATTTTCATGTACATAGGACAGACAATCGTCTGATGGTAGACTGATGATTCTGATGAAGTCATCATCCTTTTGGTAGGATGATTATCTGTGCTGCAATGTTGTACATTTCAATGTCTTCATTTTTCCTGAATATATATCGCAGCCCGGATGGATGAAACTAGATCCGGGGTCTTCAATCTCGTCTGATCTTCACTCGAAGTACAAGTCGATCCATGTGAGAAATGTTTTGAAGTCGAACATGGAAAGACATCGCTTGATTACCAGTCAATGATGTAAACTGTTAACAAGCACGAGAGGAATCACCGATAATGATAATGACCCTCAAGGTACTGCAGTACAATTCACATGGTGTGAATAAAGGACTTGGCGTTGAACACCACGCAAAATCTTTCGGTCGAAGGTCATTGATGTATACATGTCGCCGGAAGTGAGAAACTTGCCATTGAGGCATGCAAGCTTCAAAGTACTGAAGGGGTTGTTCCTAGATCAACTTCTTGGATAATGAGATGATGTCGACAAGAAGCGATCCGTCAAAGGAGGGCCTTGATGAATCCCACATCAATGACACAGAACGGAGCAAATGATTTTGATGGAGGTGAAAACGATCTGATGATATATGGTTGAGGGTGGCGGTCATGAAAGAATGAAGTATAATGTATGGTAGTGGATGGGACACGGGTGACTTCTCTGGATGACTTCTCTTGAACATGTCGGCGACACTTATGTGATGGATTGGTAGCATTTACCCCAAATGTGGATGGTATGGCGTGACCATGGTGATGTGACCGGTGAATGAAACAACCCAACCCGACTCAGGCACAGAGTGGAAGTGTCACGTTCAAGAGCGACTTGCTACCAATAAAGTTTCTTTGAGTTTTCTTCCCAATTTTTCCCCAGTCATTGCTGACCAGTACCTCTTTATTTTTGTCAAGCTTGAGGAGGATAACATATGCTGGTTCTATAATTTTCCCTTCGGGCAAACCCATCACTATGTTTTAACGAGCCTAGCGATAGTGAAACTCGTTCTCGCCTAAAGACAAGTTTGTCGCTATTAATCTTTTTAACGAGTCTAACGACAAAGATAACTCGGTCCTTTTCATTTTTAGAGAGTCTGAAAAGGTACGTAAAGGTAACTCCAAAGTTCCTTTTTCGTCATCTAATCCCTTAAGTCCGAAAAAGTATAAAACAATACAGAAGGGATGAATTTTCGATAGTTTTAACGAGCCGAACAAAACAAGCGCTCGATCTTTTTGTGCAATAATCCCTCAGGTCCAAAAAGATTAAAATCTAGAGGAGGGATAGCACTTCCTGTCGCTTTAACGAGCTGGAAGGCCAAAACTCGGCAATCTTTTCATATTTTACGAGTCAGATGAAAAGAGCTTAAAGAAGACTCGTCTTTTGAGGAACGAGTGATAAAATGGGTAGCAGCTGATTCCAGGTAAGGTTTGGAATTTTCCAATCACGACAGTGTCACAAGGATGGCTAGTGAAATCACTCTTCGCAGCTGTTCCTCAAAATGGGTAAACAATTAAATGGAGGTGAATGATCGGCCAATGGAAAAGTGGAGGTGGCGATGCAAACACGACCAAGGCTTTAATGGCTGAAAATGCTTCATTCACGGTGGTTATTTACCGGGGGATAGTTCATTTTTTAACGAGCTTAAACGCGGGTGGAAACATTTGCTCGGATCTTATGTTTATTTTTTAACGAGCTTGAACTATGTGCTAAAACTGCTCGATTAATCCAGTCATATGATAAGAATGTCTCATATAAAAATGGCAACCTTTAGATTTTTGCCCCACATCCTTTCTTTATGCAAGTTAGGTGACGACTAATCCTACGAGTTTAAAGGGTTAGCCTACGGGTTTAAAGGGAGGACCTAAAAATTTAAAAAATAAATAGTCGCCCTTCGCTTGCATTCCAAAAGGTTTGCATGCCCCCAGGTATAAAATATGGTTTCAAGGTTCCCCCTCAATTTGCAGACAAAACATTTGTTCTATCATGAGAGGCCTACCTCTTACAGGTTACTCAAAGATTGTTCTATTTACGGCGTAAACAAAACACTTCTTCGGCGATGTCTACCGAGATAAACAAAGGTGAGTGACGACGTCCGCCAACTCACATAACTTTGACAAGAGAATCTTATTCTAGAATAACCCCTCTTCCACCGACGGACGGGGTACAGACTAGTCATATTCTCCCGCGGAAACCTACCCTATACCCGAAGTTTTCCTGCCAAAGCAGACCAGGACGCATGCCCCCTGGGTTTCAGTCATATCCCTCCGAATTACTCGCGCTCATCGGGAGGACGGACTGGGAATTGAGACATTTCTTGCGTGAAGAGACCATTTAGGGACGGTATATGACTATTTGCTATGCGTGATCCGGGAAATGAAAGTTGGCCCATGAGCTTGACCACTCTTCCTTCGTGCGGAAAACACATTACTCTAAAGAGTGAGGAGACAATGGCTTCCATGCAATAAATATAGTCTCGTCCAAGGAGTAGGTTA
The DNA here is from genome assembly GCA_031772625.1 of Pinus tabuliformis. Taxonomy (NCBI): domain Eukaryota; kingdom Viridiplantae; phylum Streptophyta; class Pinopsida; order Pinales; family Pinaceae; genus Pinus; species Pinus tabuliformis. Next base: position 158,688,541 of record CM062812.1, on the reverse strand, counting down.
TAATCCAAGGGTCCTTGAACGACCATGACATTCATGCGAACTGTCTTCCTTCGCAATGTTATGGGCACATCGGGAAGGATCCCTAAAGGTCAACTGGTTCCTTTATCAAAGCCTGTCAGATTTCTCATTTCAGGCAACAGTGATGGCGAACCAAGCGCTTTCCAAGCAATAGAGGAAAGGATACTCATAGAAGCCCCCTCATCTCTGATGGTACCAGCCATGACCATTCTATATATTTGAACGATAATTCGGAATGGTATGCTTGCTGGCAAACGGGGTCTGCCCAGTTGATTCCAGTCGAAGGATACAACTAGGTTGCTTGGAGGTGGGACCGAGTAGACGACCGGGTATGGCTCTGATGAACTTCCTTCCTGCGGTAAAGGAATGGGTGGATTGCCCCCATGTTCGTCGGAGTCTGTGTTGATGAAAAGAATTTGGACGGTGTCATCCTTATTCTCTTCAGTGAGTGTATCATTCGAAAATAAAACCTCTGAAGGCAAGACCGGGTCAACTGCCGCCTCGACCTTTTGACTTTCGTCTGGTATGGATTCAGTTGGTTTATCTTCAATGATAGGTGCTTCAGCCGACCACCTGAGCGGGCCAGCTGGGTTCTCAACTAGTGACGGACTCGGCAAGAGTTTTTTATATCCAGGAGGAAGTCATAACGGTGAAACCGGACGATCATCCAAAACTCTTTTAGCTTCATCTAAGAAGGGACAATGGTGGAGGGCATGGTCGCCTTCGCACAGTTTACAGGGAAATCTAGCTTTCCCTTTTTGTCCTGGGGCTTCACTTTCACTAGTTGACGGTGTGCTTTCAACATGATCTCCAGAGGTTGATGACACCGGATTGTGCAAACAAGGAGACCAGTCCCTTAGTATCCGGGGGATGCAAGGACAATCTCTGTGAAAGTGGTCTCCTCTACAAATGACACATGGCGATTTAGGCCTGGTCGGTGCTGTGTGTGGATTTTCATTAGACGACACTCGTTTTCCCCCATTCGCCTTTGGCTCCTTCTTCTTTTTCTCTTTCTTCTTCTTTTCCTTCTTCTCCTTAGGAACTTGGCTTTTAGCTTTACCAGTCCCGTTAAGCGAAGAGGAAGGAGGAGAGGAAGAATTAGAGGAAGTAGAAGGTTGGTGGGTAACTCTGGACTCGTCTAATTGCTGATTCGATTGTTCAGGAATAGTGGTGTTCTGAATGACATTGGTTGAGAAGAGCCATACTGGCAAGCCAATTGTCAGTCCTGGAAGCGACAATGTGGCCATATGGGGCGCACCAACATCTCCCCAAGAGGAGAAGGGACTAGGATTTCCACCAAGGGGAATTCCTTGGTTGGTAGGCTCCATTTTCTCAACCCAAAGATCAACGTAGGAAAAGGGGGTGAATATTCCGTTTAAAATAAATTTTAACACGCTTTGACACAACTTTTTTTTTTCAGTTTTAAAGAGTCGAGAAAAAACAAAAGATGACTCTAGTCTCCTTCGATTTTTAATGAGCCTGAAGTGACAAGTGCTCAGATGGACCTTTTCCGTTAAGGAGTCTGAAAAGGAATGAAAGGGACTGCTCTGGAGGTCTAGGTAGAGGGAGTACCAAACCAATCGTAAAACTGCAGAATACTTTTTAGGGTACGGCAGTCAATCTTCCTGAATGTTGTGTTCGGTGCATTGCGATCAGTAGGGCGGCCGACACGGCTTCCTATGGATAAAGGTTTTATGCCTATAGGGGTCTCCCAATATATACTCGACGGTACATGGGAGCACAAGTCCGTACTGGCACTTATCGTCTCAAAGTGGAGGAATCACCCAACCATCAGTGAGGACAACAGTTACCAGGCTTTACGACGCCGGAATACATCTCTAGCCTAGACCTCTAAATGTTGTGCGTTAAGTTACAAAGCGTTGTTAAGTTCATTGAATTTATTTTAGGTTGATCTTTCTTGTGAAGTTTTCATTTTGGGTTCACCATGAGATGTAGATGTAATTCCTAATATGCAATCTAAAGATGATAAGCAATCTTTTATCTCTTTTCAGCAATGAAAATCCTAGCTACAAGGGGAAAATAAAGACACAATCTTTTCTCAAAGAGCAAAGAGCACACTGTAAATGCACTTTTCCTAAATCAAGCCAAACAGACTGTCAATATGCAAATGCACATGTGCATGTATTTGTTTTTCACTTTCTTAATATTGATGCCTAAAAAGAAAGTTGTTGTACAAATTTGAATTCGCTTTCAAGTGAAAAACACAAACAAGCTTCTTTTCGAAATCAAAAGGTAGAGACGATTACGACACTTTATGATTTTGAAGTAAACACTTGTTTCGACACTAGAAATTCACAAATTCAAGCCAAAGGAAAAAGTAAAAGCATAATCGACTGTCAACAGCAAATAAACTTTCTCCTAAGATCAAAATCGACACTTACGACATATCTAAATCCAAGGACGACAATATGACTAGTCTACTTTTGCAATGGGAAACTGTAAATGAAGTAACAAACACACAAAAACAAATACAGTTTCTTTTATACAACTGAGGCGGAATTAACGCAAAGAAAAGGGGCTTTTAAACAGACACACACACTGATCACAGGCTGCAAAAATCAAAGGCAAAACTGGAAAAAATGAGCAAAGAACCTCAGCTGCACAGGGCTAAGCTGATCAACGCACCTGCTACACAGAGAAACTGGATTGCAACGCAGGTAGCCCTCTCGGGAACTGCGCTAAAATGCAGAATCTCTTCACAGAGCCTGCGCTGAGGCAGAAACGAGAATTCTATCTGGGTTCTGGGTCACGGTTTGCAGTTTAATCTATGGTTTTTGGCCGGGTAAAAGAAATCAGTAATGCACAATCAGAGGGTTGATTTAAAAGAGGTTTAAGAGCTATCACAAAGGGTAATCAGATCATTTGTGAATCAACTGTTCAAATCATAAACAGATCCAGTGAGTGGATTGAAGTAGCAGATGTCTACTTTTCATTTGTAAATGGCAAATGCAGTTCGATTCGCCACTTCTAAGTTTATGAAACAAACAATCAGAGAAACACAAACAAACTAACTAGACATGATCCCCAGCGGAGTCGCCATTTTGTTATTGGGAAAAGTGTCTATTCAGAACGACCCTATCCCACTAGGTTTTGACAGAGACCTCAGAAACAAACAGGGAAAACTACTCTTGTATTCTCCTTTATGAACTATAAACGAAGAGGAATAGGATGAACCAACCTGTGTCTTGCGCTAGTCCTTTGATCCAATCTCTCTTCTCTTTGACAGCTTCCAGCTACCTGCTCCCTTACTTGCCCAGCGTCACCAAGTTCCTGCAAGATCACAAAAGAAGGAAACTACACAAAGACATGGATTTATGTTCATAAAAAGCTTAGGATCAGATTTAAGCTAAACATACAAATATAACAAACATCAGTGATATACAAGCATGTAGGAGAAACTCAAATAGTTTTATTGATAAAACAAGAAGATCCAGGAGGAGTTACAACCGATGATTCCTGATCCAGCATCAACCTCCCAGCATAGAACCCCTTCTTTACCTCTAACAAAGCATAAATCACCCAATACTCTGATATCTATCTTAAAACCAACAGCAATTCTCTGCAATGTACAAAATTCCAGCCTCTGGATCTCTTGGTGAGGGATCCATATATAGATGTATGCAAAGAGGATGAGTCAGCTCAGGAATTGATTACTGGCTTCTCTCTGTCAGTTCTTGCTTCCACTTGGAGACTGGGAGCCTCTTACTCATCACTGGTCGAATTCAGTGAGGCAAGTGTCATTGGAGAAGATTCTGGAAGCTTCCATTGTCTCTCCACCTCGTGGAATGACTCTGCCACTTGTCATTTCCCGCTCAACGCACCCTGGTAGTGCATTCAAGTGCGTTGCAACGCACCTAGCCAGTGTATTTGGGTGCTTTGCAATGCATCCAGCTTGTGGAGCATCTGAAATGATCCTGATTTGACTAGTTCTGAGCAGTTTCTGGTGGAGAACTTCTCGGAGAAGCTGTAATTTGTTGACCTTGTTTCTTTAGGAGCTGGAACAACACTTTTAGGGACTTAGGATCCCTTGGTTTATGGACATTTCATGCTTATAGCTGTAAGGCACAAAAATGTCTATAACAGGTAGGGTTCCCAATAAGGGGCACCATGCTAGACTTAGGGTCGTATGTAAACATCCTACCCAAGAATACTTGGGAAGCAATGGGGAAGCCACAGCTGAAGTACTCGCCAATTCAATTAAGAATGGTGAATCAGTACTGCATACTGCCCATCGGGAGATTGGAAAATGTAGAGGTTGATGTGGCATGGGTGAAAACACACACCGAGTTCGAAGTAATTGACATTATGGGGGATAAAGACCCTTATCCGACACTCTTGGGGATTGACTGGGCATATGAAAACTACGCGGTCATAGATTTGAAGAAGGCACTGATGATTTTTGAAGCAGATGGGCTAAGGGTGATCCCACCATTAGACCCCTACAAAGGGCCTAGGTTTACAGAGCCAGAAGATAAAAGGGATGAACCAGGGGTGCCAGACTAGCTATATACGCTCATAGCAGGGAAAAGGGAGGACTACATAAATCCTATGACCAGAGGATCAGTTAGCTGGAGAAGCATTCAAAGCTCAGAGACTGGTTTAGAAGCTGCATGGGATGCATGGTAGCAGTGTGGATATGAACTAAACACTCGACGATGTGAAATGATAAGTCGAGTAAACTAGGGAAATGTGGAAGTGGAAAACTACCCGAAGTACTATGGCCTTGAGTCGGTGGACTGTTTTTTACATAGGATGGACCAGGAAATATTAGAAGATCAAAGGATACCCTTTCTCGACATCGGGCTTATGGCAACGCCAGCAAGATGGTGGAAGGCGCACTGCAAAGTATTAAAAGACTAGAGGAGTGCTAAGCAAGCAATGAAGGAGAGGTTTGGCCAAGAGGCAGATCGACCACAGGATGAAGGGAAATACACGGGGGATTTGAGTCCCGAGAAGCACATCAAAGACTACACGACCAGCTGGGAGAGCCAGGGACTACCAAGGAATTGATGGGTACATGCATTTATACATAACCTCAGCACTGTCTTCTGGGCTTGGTATATCCAGGAGGAGTTATGACAACAAACAACTAGTTGGGGTACCTTGGAGGAATAGTTCGTTAACAATTTTTCATTCATGAGTAATGAGGCACAAATGAAAGGGGTACTCCAGGAAATAAAAGTGGTTTTATTCACCCCAGGGATGTTAGTTGAAGGAGGGCATGATGGAAATTTTCTACAATGGTCGTACGATATAGAATCATCAAGATTTGTGACCTGCGACAAAATAGGTGCAGAACCAGAAGAGGATGAATTGGAGGGGCTTAGACACCTAGCCTTTGGAGAAACGGAAGGAGAAAGAGGTATTCAAGAGATCCCTTCAACATAAGATGCCCATCTCCTACCAATGAAGCTGAGAAGACAGAATGTGGGAATAGAGGATAAGCCCAAAATAGTATTGGTGGGAGATTACTGGGATAAAAAAACCACCAAAGAAATCTTTGATTTATTGCAGGAATACCAGGGCCTATTCCCAACTTCAGTGGTGGAACTCAAGGGAATAAAAGGTAACCTAGGGGAAATGAAAATTGTTCGGAAACCAGATGCCAGGCCAGTAAAGCATAGACCATACCGACTGAACCCAAGGGTAAAAGAAAAAGTTAAAAGGGAAATTGACAAAATGTTGAATGCAGGAATCATATTTCTGGTAGATGAAGCTGACTAGATAAGCCCCATACTCATTCAAAACAAGAAGGATGAAACTAAAATTAGAGTATGCGTTGATTACTGAAGCCTGAATAATGCATGTGTGCATGACCCGTTCCCCATGCCATTCAGCGATGAAGTCTAAGAGGGAGCAGAGAAAATGGAAGTAGATAGGAGTTACAGGGCAGAGAAATTCTAAAATGGGGCCTATGCTCTGATACCATGTGAGTTTAGGCATTGGTAACTCCACGAATAATGATTTTCTATTAGGAAGAGTTATTAATATGCACAATGGAGAGGGAGACTCTTAGAATTCATATTCCAATGTCTCTGAACCTTCTCATTTTCGTATTTTCAATATCTACAATATTTACAATGTTTTCCCAATCCCTAAGGATTAGGTGTATATACTTTCATTTTTCACTTAATAACATTTTCTTAGCTTAAATGATTTCCTATGATGGTTAAAGAGATTTTTCATGTGTTATGTGCATAATATGATTATTATGCAGAATATTAAGAGAAGTTTGCACAAATTACGAGCATATTCAACCAGAGAGATTCATGGGACACGTCTGCTGCTGCAGAAGGTTCAAACTCAGTTGGCTTGAAATGATAAATACTCCTTCCTGTAGTTGTGAGGTCACTCAAGAAACATGATCCAATTTTCTAGGATTTTGGAGGGAAAGCAGTCGTCCTTTCAAACAGGGTGCCCCTCATTCATTTTGTATAAATAGAGGGCTCTAGTATCTCATTAGAAAGATGGAGTAGACACATGAGGATAGAAATAGAGAGCATTAACAAGTTTAGTTTTCAAGTTCCGCAACTTTTTACTATGTATAAGAAATCCTTCAATTAATGAAATTCATATTTGGTTCCAGTTTTTAGTATACTTCTCCTTTAGGGATTTGATCTTCCTTGGGTTAGGGACCACCCTAGGTGCCCAATATCCCTTCTATACCATTACTTTTTATGATTTTTTTCATTTTTACAATTTATTTCTTAATATTACTATTATGCAGGATCAATTAACTTGTTTCTGAACAATCTTTTCTTGCACAATATTTGAGATATGATAACATTGGTAGTGGTTATATTTTTTAAGTATCATACTTTGTTATGCATTTCAATTCACTTCAAGTATTGTTGTTTATTTTTTGTTTATCATTTTTGTTTCACTGTGTCTATAGGAAACCCTACAACCATGTGCTTTTATAAATAAATTCTTCTACCACTATTGTAATGATGTGGACATGAGTACTATATCATTTATTATCCTTCATTATCTTAATTTGCTTCTAAACCTCTCCTTTAGTATATTTTACTTCTCGTTGGACTATCTCCTATAGAAAAATAGAAGACTCATGTAGCAGTTTGCATTTTGCTTTTGAAATTTGTCCAAAATTGCATTCTAGTCATTGTTAACCTTCTTTGATTTGTTACAATGTCCCTAGAACCTTAAAGATGGAGTTTAGAAGCATAAAGACCAATTAGATTCTTTGAATTAGTTTTCTATAGAAGTTTCCTTTTTCCTACAAAATTAGGGTTTGTTATTTACAAGCTTTTACTTTAGTTGTGTGTTTTCTTTATTTGCACACTAGAATATATATGCTTTCATTTCATTATAGTTAATATGGTTTTCTTTCCTTCATTACAATTGGCATATATTTTCCTATTGTCTTTCATTCCCTAAAATTTGAAGTCTTTCCTGTAGCATAGGACGATTAGAATGTTCTTTATGTAATCAGATCTCATCCCATCACTTCCACTCATATAAAATTCAACAAGAGAAATAGACAGTGCTACACACATAGTTTCAAATCCTCTTAACTTTGTACAAACCATAGGTTGACAATTAAAATTGTGACCCTTGGGAGTTGCAACATTGTTGCTACAATACTGAGGGCCATCAGATTTCAACAATGGTCTATTCAGACACCACCATTTCTTGCGGTGTTCCATGAGCCAAAGGAGGATGGGTTTATTTGTCCTGGTAGAAGTGAGAGACTAAAAAATTGTTCTACAGGAGTCTATGTGGCATGCATGAGAAGAATTCGCTATAATGTGAGCTGAAGTCTTGTGCGGCCAAGTGAAGGCGCAAGGAGGAAGAAATAGTGTGCAACCAACTTCCTAATAAGAATACATAGGATATTGATAGATAAATTTCTCACAAGTGTCAAGAAATTCCTGTGGACAAATATGGATAGCCAAAGCTATCGTCAAGAGCAGAAATAGATATGGAAAACTTGATGGACCTAGAACACAACTATGTGAAACTACCTACAAATCCTTGTTTGATAGTGGAAAAAGGCATGTATCGCCTCGATGTTATTGAGATGGAGGTTCGATAGGGTGAGATGGTGATGAAGAGAATGGATATTATTACTAAGATGCAGCTATAAGCTAGAATTTTGTATGGGAAAAATGAACAAGGAGTTGATAAACTATAGAAGGATTCACAATGCCTTTGGGAGGAGACAAAGGTTGCACATCAGGGTTGTGATTTTTTTCCATTATGACGGAATGTATATTATTTGTTGAGTGGCAGAGTAAGATGGAACACTTGTTGCAAAGTCATAACAGGTGCAAAGAAGATCCAATGCACCAATTGGGATGTGGTGGAGAAACTTCGAGTCATATAGGATATCGTGGAGGACGAGAAGTCATATAAGTTGTGGTTTAACACTCCTAGGTTGAACAGAGAAGAGGTTAAGGTGGGAATATGGAATGCTCGGCCTCAAAGGTGAACACAATGAGGAGATCATGATGAAGAGATACATAACCCATTGGTGGACCACGGTGTAGAGAAAGCTATTGAGGAAGTAGTGGAAAGGTGGCGCTTCTATAAAAAGAGGGATTGCTTAATATCAAGGCCAATGATCTGAATAAAAAGAAGCATATACCCGTAGTATTCATTCACCCATGGTATTTATCCACCCATGGTTTTCATCCACCCATGGAATCTACCCATGGTATTATAAATGAGATCCACCCATGGTATTTATATACTCATGGTATTGTAAGTGGCATATATCCATTGTATTCATTCACCCATGGTATTTACCCACCCATGGAATTTACCTATCGTATTGTAACTAAAAAAGACTATAAGTAACAAGTCACATTTTTTAAAAGGATAGGTTGTCCACCATAATGTAGCTATTATAGTTATTCTCTATTTAAATAAAAAAAATCTTGGTGGTTTTGTTTACTATGTTCTCCCCTTTACTTTTGGAATTTCATTTTTTTGTTTAGATCTTGGGGGCCTCCGCCCAAGATCTGAATCAGTGGTATCAGATTCAGGTTACGAATCCATGGGAATGAGGGTTTGAAGCATATTTCAGTTTCAAAGTTTTGTAAAAATCTTTAGCAAACTTCATGCAAGTTCTACGACCGCCACAGACAATTTTAGAAGGTGAAAATAACTCATTTGATTTTTATTTTTTTGTCTCAAATGGGGTTTTTACAGAATTTTGTTTTCGTTTCCCAGTTTGAGATATATGAGTAATTGAAGTTACACATGTCTAGAACGTTGCGTGGCCGCATGTACCATGAGTTTCTGGAATCTGTTATAGCTTCGATACCACTTGTTATAGCTCTAATACCACTTGTTATAGATCTGATATGAAAATATAAGACAATGCAAATAAACCCAAAAATAATATGAAATGATTCTTTATTGATCAAAACCCTTAAGGTAGGGCAACACCATATATTGACTCCTTAAGGAAGGAGAACACTCCACAAGCCATATGTATGTTCATACAATATTCCTTGACATCTCTCCATGTGGAGTCTCTAGCCTCTATATAGGCCTCATGCATACAATACCATGGGCCATTACCATGGTTCCCTCATACCATCGAACTAATACCATGGGCCCATTACATTATTACTAACTACTTGTGGTCTCTTACATGATATGGGTTAACCACCTTATTTATTACTATGGATCATCCCATTATTACATTATTACCTTAGGGACCTCCCTTTGTAGCCCATATTATCCCCCTTAGGTATATAACATTCAACCCCCCTTAGCATGTTTCGTCCCCAAAACATGGGAAAAACACAAATAATAAGATCTACTCAAAAGAGTGGTCTACTGGTACCATGCATGTGCATCTACCCATCCAAGAGAAAGGTGAACCCTCGATCTCACTGGTGCCTCACTCGCTTGAGATGGAAGTTGACCATGGCAGCTCTTCTGTGTTGATGTGTAGTAGGTGGATCTTCGCTCCACTCTATCTGTCATGTGGGGGTTGTTGTCCTTGTGGCTAATTGGTTGCCATCTTGTTGGTTGTTGTCTTGCGAGGTGATGTGGGTGATGATATGTTGAAGTTTTAGCCCACGGTGTCTGTTTCTTTAATCCACCCCTTACTAGAGCCTGACTATTATCTGGTGCATGTTGTGGTGCCTGCTGTGGTATCTTATCTTCTAATATTACTTCAACCACTAAACCCTCATCAGATGTGTCAGCACCTATAAACTTTTTGGCTTCAGCCTCTATTTGTGTTTGATTGTCGACCATCAACTGCTCGTCATCTGATATGTCAGTCTGTGGAACATCTTCTGCGTCAACCTCCGTGGACTCTACCTATTTATTGATGGAAATATCCTGTAATGTAATTTTCTTCTTTTTATACTAGAGCTTCAAGAATTCTTGTTGCACATTAATATTTATAGTACCCACTAATTCCATCCAAGGATATCCCAAAACAACATCCGTATTATCCATCTCTAAAGTATAAAAATCACCATGCAACACATATTTATCCATAGAAATCTTCAAATCCTTATACACTTGAACATCCTCATCATCCCCCTGTGTGTGTACAATGTGTTTTGCTGGAACTTGCAATTTTTTTTCCAGAGTAACATTGATAAAATTATGCTTGCAACTAGGATTTATAGAAACAATGATCTTCTCCTTCTAAATCAATCCATGAACCTGTAATAAGGAGATACCAATAGAAAATAACCCTTTAGGTTTCTTCGTTTCCTTCTTTCCTGTAAAAATAAAATCTTTGCTAGGCTGTCTGTCTGTCTGTGTGAGTTTATCCACAAGATTAGATTTACGATCAAAGTGGTCCATAAGAGCTTTTTCGAATGTGTCCCAAGTCAAGGGCCTTCCATAGCAACGTTGATGCCCTTGCCACCATTGCCATCTTTCATTGTCCAAGTACATTTTTTCCACACTCAACTGAGTCTCATCATCCATGATGTAATTCAATTTGAAATATTTCTCCATTTGTGCTAGCCATCTGGCTAGATGAGAGCCATCAAATTTATACACATTCCTCTGATCTAGGCCCGCCATGACAAAAATTTTGGCGAAAATTTGAAATGGCCACAATTTCGTCAATATTTCTCAGAATCCCTATTATGACCTGTTTTTGGAAATGGAACAACCATTCTGCATCTGCCCATGTGATAGAAATCTTGATCCAGGCACTTGAATTTCAAATTTGCGCTGCAACTCTCCCGTCGTCACCCAAAATTCTAAAAAAAAGAGTTGATTTTAAATCAGCGATATCTCCCTCATCTGGACTCCGATTCGACTGATTTTTTTTTTGAAATTGGGTAATTTTTCACAAACAATCCAAATCTACAATTGGATTCTACAGATCATGTACCATGACATCCAGATCTTCGCTGCAAACTCACTGCCCTGAAAAATTATCTACAACACCACTGATTTTTAGATCAACGATATCTCCTTCATCTGGACTTCGATTCGACTGATTTTTTTTTGAAATCGGATATTTTTTCACAAAGAATTCAGATTCGCAATTAGATTTTTCCCCAAAATGTACAGATCTTATCTGCAAACTCGTCGACCCAAAAATTTCCTGCAAAACATAAAAAAAAAATCTCCACTTTTTTCTCAAGAAAGTGCTCTGATACCACTTGTTATAGATCTGATATGAAAATATAAGACAATGCAAATAAACCTAGAAATAATATGAAACGATTCTTTATTGATCAAAACCCTTAACGTAGGGAAACACCATACATTGACTCTTTAAGGAAGGAGAACACTCCAAAAGCCATATGCCTGTTCATACAATATTCCTTGACATCTCTCCATGTGGAGTCTCTAGCTTCTATATAGGCCTCATACATATAATACCATGGGTCATTACCATGGTTCCCTCATACCATTGAACTAATACCATGGGCCCATTACATTATTACTAACTACTTGTAGTCCCTTACATGATATGGGTTAACCACCTTATTTATTACTATGGTCCATCCCATTATTACATTATTACCTTAGGTACCTCCCTTTGTACCCCATATTATCCCCCCTAGGTATATAACATTCCACCCCCCTTAGCATGTTTCGTCCTCGAAACATGGGAAAAACACATATAATAAGATCTACTCAAAAGAGTAGTCCACTGGTACCATGCATGTGCATCTATCCATCAAAGAGAAAGGTGAACCCTCGATCTCACTGGTGCCTCGCTCGCTTGAGATGGAAGTTGACCGTGGCATCTCTTCTGTGTTGATGTGTAGTAGGTGGATCTTCGCTCCGCTCTATCTGTCATGTGGGGGTTGTTGTCCTTGTGGCTAATTGGTTGCCATCTTGTTGTTTGTTGTCTTGCGGGGTGATGTGGGTGATGATATGTTGAAGTTTTAACCCACAGTGTCTTTTTCTTTAATTCACCCCTTACTGGAGCCTAACTGTTATCTAGTGCATGTTTTGGTGCCCGCTGTGGTGTCTTATTTCTAATATTACTTCAACCACTAAACCCTCATCAGATGTGTCAGCACCTGTAACCTTTTCGGCTTCAGCCTCTGTTTGTGTTTGATTGTCGACCATCAACTGCTCATCATCTGATATGTCAGTCCCTGGAACATCTTCTGCGCCAACCTCCGTGGACTCTACCTATTTATTGATGGAAATATCCTGTAATGTAATTTTCTTCTTTTTATACTAGAGCTTCAGGAATTTCTTTTGCACATTAATATTTATAGTACCCACTGATTCCATCCAAGGATATCCCGTATTATCCATCTCTAAAATATAAAAATCACCATGCAACACATACTTATCCATAGAAATCTTCAAATCCTTATACACTTGAACATCCTCATCATCCACCTGTGTGTGTTCAATGTGTTTTGCTGGAACTTGTAATTTTTTTGCCAAATTAACATTGATAAAATTATGCTTGCAACTAGGATTTATAGAAACAATGATCTTCTCCTTCTGAATCAATCCATGAACCTGCAATAAGGAGATACCAACAGAAAATAACCCTTTAGGTTTCTTGGTTTCCTTCTTTCCTATAAAAATAAAATCTTTTCTAGGCTGTGTCTGTCTGTGTGAGCTTATCCAGAAGATTAGATTTACGATCAAAGTGGTCCATAAGATCTTTTTTGAATGTGTCCCAAGTCAAGGGCCTTCCATAGCAACGTTGATACCCTTGCCACCATTGTCATCTTTCATTGTCCAAGTACATTTTTCCCACACTTAGTTGAGTCTCATCATCCATGACGTAATTCAATCTGAAATATTTCTCCATTTGTGCTAGCCATCTGGCTGGATGAAAGCCATCAAATTTATACACGTTCCTCTGATCTAGGCCCGCCATCACAAAAATTTTGGCGAAAATTTGAAATGGCCACAATTCCATCAATATTGCTCAGAATCCCTATTATGACTTGTATTTGGAAATGGAACAACCATTCTTCATCTGCCCATGTGATAAAAATCTTGATCTAGGCACTGGAATTTCAAATCTGCGCTGCAACTCTCCCGTCGTCACCCAAAAATTCTGAAAAAATAGTTGATTTTAAATCAGCGATATCTCCCTCATCTGGACTCCGATTCGACTGATTTTTTTTTTTGAAATTGGGTAATTTTTCACAAACAATCCAGATCTACAATTGGATTCTGCAGATCTTACACCATGACATCTAGGTCTTTGCCGCAAACTCGCTGCCCCAAAAAATTGTCTACAACACCACTGATTTTTAGATCAACGATATCGCCTTCATCTGGACTCCGATTCAGCTGCTTTTTTTTTTTTGAAATCGGGTATTTTTTCAAAAAGAATTCAAATCCGCAATTAGACTTTGCCCCAAAACGTACATATCTGATCTGCAAACTCACCGACCCAAAAATTTCCTTCAAAACATAAAAAAAAAAAAAAAAAAAAAAAAAAAAAAAAAAAAAAAAAATCCTCCACTTTTTGCACAAGAAAGTGCTCTGATACCACTTGTTATAGATCTGATATGAAAATATAAGACAATGCAAATAAACCCAAAAATAATATGAAATGATTCTTTATTGGTCAAAACCCTTAAGGTAGGACAACACCATACATTGACTCCTTAAGGAAGGAGAACACTCCACAAGCCATATTCCTGTTCATACAATATTCCTTGACATCTCTCTATGTGGAGTCTCTAGCCTCTATATAGGCCTCATACATACAATACCATGGTTCCCGCATACCATCGAACCAATACCATGGGCCCATTACATTATTACTAACTACTTGTGGTCCCTTACATGATATGGGTTAACCACCTTATTTATTACTACGGCCCTTCCCATTATTACATTATTACCTTAGGTACCTCCCTTTGTACCACATATTATCCCCCCTAGGTATATAACATTCCACCCCCTTTAACATGTTTCATCCCCGAAACATGGGAAAAACACAAATGATAAGATCTACTCAAAAGAGTAGTCCACTGGTACCATGCATGTGCATCTAGCCTTCCAAGAGAAAGGTGAACCCTCGATCTCACTGGTGCCTCGCTCGCTTGAGATGGAAGTTGACCGTGGCAGCTCTTCTGTGTTAATGTGTAGTAGGTGGATCTTCGCTCCGCTCTATCTGTCATGTGGGGGTTGTTGTCTTTGTGGCTAATTGGTTGCCATCTTGTTGATTGTTGTCTTGCAGGGTGATGTGGGTGATGATATGTTGAAGTTTTAACCCACGGTGTCTCTTTCTTTAATTCACCCCTTACTAGAGCCTGACTGTTATCTGGTGCATGTTGTGGTGCCTGCTGTGGTGTATTATCTTCTAATATTACTTCAACCACTGAACCCTCATCAGATGTGTCAACACATGTAACCTTTTTGGCTTCAGCCTCTATTTGTGTTTGATTGTCGACCATCAACAGCTCATCATCTGATATGTCAGTCCCTGGAACATCTTCTGCGTCAACCTCTGTGGACTCTACCTATTTATTGATGGAAATATCTTGTAATGTAATTTTCTTCTTTTTATACTAGAGCTTCAGGAATTTCTTTTTCACATTAATATTTATAGTACCCACTGATTCCATCCAAGGATATCCCAAAACAACATCCATATTATCCATCTCTAAAGTATAAAAATCACCATGCAACACATACTTATCCATAGAAATCTTCAAATCCTTATACACTTTAACATACTCATCATCCCCCTGTGTGTGTTCAATGAGTTTTGTTGGAACTTGCAATTTTTTTGCCAAATTAACATTGATAAAATTATGCTTGCAACTAGGATTTATAGAAATAAGGATCTTCTCCTTCTGAATCAATCCATGAACCTGCAATAAGGAGATACCAACAGAAAATAACCCTTTAGGTTTCTTGGTTTCCTTCTTTCCTGTAAAAATAAAATCTTTGCTAGGTTGTGTGTCTGTTTGTGTGAGCTTATCCACAAGATTAGATTTACGATCAAAGTGGTCCATAAGATCTTTTTTGAATGTGTCCCAAGTCAAGGGCCTTCCATAGCAACGTTGATACCCTTGCCACCATTGCCATCTTTCATTGTCCAAGTACATTTTTCCCACACTTAGCTGAGTCTCATCATCCATGACGTAATTCAATCTGAAATATTTCTCCATTTGTGCTAGCCATCTGGCTGGATGAGAGCCATCAAATTTATACACGTTCCTCTGATCTAGGCCCGCCATCACAAAAATTTTGGCGAAAATTTGAAATGGCCACAATTCCGTCAATATTGCTCAGAATCTCTATTATGACCTATTTTTGGAAATGGAACAACCATTCTGCATCTGCCCATGTGATAGAAATCTTGATCCAGGCACTAGAATTTCAAATCTGCGTTGCAACTCTCCCGTCGTCACCCAAAAATTCTGAAAAAGAGCTGATTTTAAATCAACGATATCTCCCTCATCCAGACTCCGATTCGACTGATTGTTTTTTTGAAATTGGGTAATTTTTCACAAACAATCCAGATCTACAATTAGATTCTACATATCTTGCACCATGACATCCAGATCTCCACCGCAAACTCGCTGCCCCGAAAAATTGTCTACAACACCACTGATTTTTAGATCAGTGATATCTCCTTCATCTGGACTCCGATTTGGCTGATTTTTTTCTTTTTGAAATCGGGTATTTTTTCACAAAGAATTCAGATCCGCAATTAGATTTTGCAGATTTTGCCCCAAAATGTACAGATCTGATCTGCAAACTCGCCGACCCAAAAATTTCCTGCAAAACATAAAAAAAATAAAAATAAATAAATTCTCCACTTTTTGCCCAAGAAAGTGCTCTGATACCACTTGTTATAGATTTGATATGAAAATATAAGACAATGCAAATAGACCCAAAAATAATATGAAATGATTCTTTATTGATCAAAACCCTTAAGGTAGGGCAACACCATATATTGACTCCTTAAGGAAGGAGAACACTCCACAAGCCATATGCCTATTCATACAATATTCCTTGACATCTCTCCATGTGGAGTCTCTAGCCTCTATATAGGCCTCATACATACAATACCATGGGTCATTACCATGGTTCCCTCATACCATCGAACTAATACCATGGGCCCATTACATTATTACTAACTACTTGTGATCTCTTACATGATATGGGTTAACCACCTTATTTATTACTATGGCCCATCCCATTATTACATTATTACCTTTGGTACCTCCCTTTGTACCCCATATTATCCCCCCTAGGTATATAACATAATGAATATGGATCGAATGACGTTGAAGTTTAGTGAAGGAGCTAATGTGTGATGTGCGAACACCTTAAGGGTTTTGGTCCAAGGCAGGTGTATTTCCCCGGGAAGTTGTAAGACTTGTCGTTCATACTACATGTTGCGCAAGAGCATGAATTGTTGTAAGGCCTTAAGATTTTGATCATGCATACATGTAGTGCAATGGTGCATGGAGTCATCAAGTTGTGGAATGGACCACTTGGATAGGTACCAAGTTGGTAGGTG
Organism: Pinus tabuliformis; assembly: GCA_031772625.1. NCBI lineage: Eukaryota > Viridiplantae > Streptophyta > Pinopsida > Pinales > Pinaceae > Pinus > Pinus tabuliformis. Next base: position 158,671,572 of record CM062812.1, on the reverse strand, counting down.
TACTGGTATCCTATCTTGAGGGGGGGAATCTGAGATCTTAGATGAGATGGTTGATGAATGATTGGCATCGGATTAATCTCCCTAAGTCAAGTTTAAGGGGGGTAATTGTTATGGTGGTTCAAGTAAAATTGACTTGGTCAAGTTATTAATAATGTTTTGGGCTCCAAGTTTTTGAGAACCCCTAGTTTCTTCCATGGTATTCATCTCTAATTTAGCTTATTTAAATTCCAAAAAACTCCATGTTAATTTCCCTTTGGGACCATTGGGATCCCAAAAATAGTGTCTTTATACACCACCACTTCTCTTGGTGTTTCGTGATCCTAACACTTAGAGGTATTGAATTTCTTAATGTGTGAATTTTTATTATTATTTAATTTCAAGTCATGTATTAATTCTTTCATATTAAAAAAATTCACACATTAACAAATTTGATCCTTCTTGGTACTTGATAAATCCATGTTTAAAATGGATTTATGTTGTTTTAATTTTTTAGATGTTTTCACACACATACACACACGTTTTAATTTAATTTTGTGTTATATAAGATGGATCCTGCTTGTATTTAGAAAGAGAAAAAATATAATGTTATGTTCATTTAAAAGAGAAAAATTATAATGTTATGTTCATTTATTTATTTGTGACAACTTCCCCCCATTCTAGGTTATAGAGCACCTCACTACTCTTCATGCAAAAATTTCAAATTGTCATATCTTTGTTGTTAAGGAATAATAATGTCTCTTAATTTTTAAATATTACATGTGCAAGAGTAAGTTAAGGTTATAACATGGTACTTTAAGATAAGTTATGATTCCTTGTTAACCCACAATAATGTATCAATATCAATGAACATGCACCATCCCCACCACTCAACTATTGATCAAAATTGAACCCTTCCTAAACCTTACAAGGGATGTAAACCTTTCCTAGAAAGGCAATTCAAAAATCACCCTTAAAAAATGTTAATTTTTTAAATCACTTGTTATTTATAAAAGGAAACTAGTATCATCAAATGTCAAAATAAGGGTCACATTTTCAATACCCCATCCCCACTTTTAATGCTAGATTGGCCAATGAGCTTTGATTCATCCCAATATTTTCCTTTCACATCTAAAAAATAAAATTATCTTTCTTTTAGTTGGCTCTTATCTTTTTCATGATACAATGTACCCTTCCACAACACTAAATTCATCACATAACTCACACCTAGATAAATATCCTACCACTATTTTGGTCTATGCACTATTTTATGTCACTTAATGAGATCTTACCAAAGACGCTAGATACCTTGTCTTTGTGAATTTCCACTTAAATTCATTGTTATGAGCACATTTGATTTTTGTCAATATAAGAATTTGAATTGCATTTAGTTTACATACTTAATGTTTTAGAATCCCACACTCACCAGAATTCCATTTTCTTTGTTATCTTTGCCTTCGACACTTTCCATAATGCCACTTTCCTTTTTATTTTCTTCTTGTTTCTACTAGCATTAACATCATTATGATTATACTTTTGAGAATAACCCATGGCTCTCTTTCCCCATACCTCATCCCAAGCCCAATATTAAGGAGACATGTCCTTTGTGGCGTTAATGCTTGGAACAATATTTTTGAAACTAGGTGGGGTTATCAAGAAAGCTAGGTAGAAGGTAACATAATTTTTATTATAATCAGACCTATGAATTAGGGAGGTATGCTTTAGTATCTCACTCTTCCATGCATTTTCACATGGTTTGAGAGATACCATGAAGAATCAATATCACAATTAAAAATAACATACTTTGTGGCCTTTATAAGGAATTTCATTTAGGTTCATGTTTCTATGGATTTTGGGAAGTTCCAAATCATAAACATCTTAATTTAAATAATAATCAATGGATGTAATCATGCTAGATTATCATATTCATAGAGGTTCATAATGCTAGAGTCTCTTCACTGCTTTTATAGTATTTTGATAAAATTATCACACTTATAGAAAGACTTCAAAGTCTAATACAAATTATTTATATATAACAAGAACTAATAAGAGGCACAAGTGTTTTGTTTCGAGAAGCGTTGTGCTACTCCTGCCTTGATGATTTCAAACTCTGAGCGCACCTTCTTCCCTCGGCTCCTAGGGCTTGCTGCCTTGAACTAGACTACGATGTCCCATACGAAACCTCCTCTTGTGGGTGCATTGATTCCTGCCTTATCTAATGAAAATACAAATAAGCTGGGAGAAAATGTGGAATCTTTTGCCTCTCTGATCTCCTCCCTTGGTGTTGTAGGGAAAAGTATCTGACTCGGATGACCCTATCCCACTCTAAGGGTGATAGTACCTTAGCAACAACTGTAAAACAAACTACTTAAGGTTTACTTCTTTATGAAAGCAAAAGAGAATGGAGAAATGCACTAACCGTTGCCTTGCGCTTAATGTCGAATCCAAACTCTTCTCTTTGGCTGCTTGCTCCCAGCTCCTTGCTCTTTTGCTGGCCCAGCTACAATGAGATCCTGCAAAATAACAAAGAAGGAAACTACAAGAAGCATGCAATCATAACTGGTTCAAGGATTAGTGTAAACCAAACATGCAATTATCACAATATATTATTGAAACAAGAGCACATAGAAGAACCTCAATAGCTTTTATTAATGAAGAAGTAAAGGTTCTGAGAGTATTACAACCATTGAAGGCTCCAATCCAGCAACACCTCCCAGCAGAAAGAATTTCTCCTCTTCACCTCTCTCAAACAATCACCCAATAGCTCTATAGTGAAACCAACAGCATATCATTACTTTGCACAAAATTCCAGCCCCCTGAGCTCATAGAAGAGAGCTCAATATATAGATGAATTGAGAAAGGATGAGTCAGCTTGCAACTGATGTGTAGCTGCCTTGTGTCCTCTCTCTCTTCAGTTAATCTTTAGTTGATCTTCAGTTCTTGAGTCCACTTGGTGAACTTTGCTTCCACTTGGAGAAACAGAGTCTCTGACTCATCACAAGGCGAAATCCCTGATCCAAGTGTCATTTTTGGAAGATTCCAAAGCAATGACTCATTGTGCCACTTGTCCCATCTCGCTCAGCGCAGGTGGCCTTTGTCCCACTTGCTTTGCAACGCAGGTACACCATGGAGCAACTGAGTTTCAGCGCAGAAACCTAGTGGAGCACCTGCTTTGATTTCAGGATTGCTTGTTCTTGAGTGTTTTCAGGTGGAGAACTGATCTGAGAGCTGTTGGTTTGCTGACCTTGTTCCTCTAGGGGTAGGAACATCATGTTTAGGGAACTTTGGATCCCTTGGATTATTGACAATTCATGCTTGTTGCTGTAAGGCACAAAATTGTCTATAACAGATGCCCCCTAAAGTATGAGGTCGTTTATCGGGTGAAATGCTTTATTGAGAGGATCCGAAGTTCATTCAATCTGCTGAGAAGTGTCCTGTAATAAGATACAATACAATACATTATTTTTCATACATTTTCATGATCTAGCTGAGGCGGGCATTCCCATGCTCAGCTTTATAAATACATTTTGGTACATAGAACAGACGATCGTCTGATTGTAGACTGATAATTTTCTGCTGAAATTATCATCCTTTGAGAAGGATGATCATCTGCTGTAATGATGTACATATCAAATGTCTTTATGTCCTGAATATATATCGCAGCCCGGATGGATGAAACTAGATCCGGGGTCTTCAATCTCTTCCGATCTTCACTCGATGTACAAGTCGATCCAAGTGAGAATTTCTCGAAGTCGAACATGGAAAGACATCGCTTGATTACCGGTCAATGATGTAAACCGTTAACAAGCGCGAGAGGAATCACCGATAAGGATGATGACCCTCAAGGTACGGCAGTACAGTTCACATGGCGGGAATAAAGGACTTGGCGTCGACCACCATGCAAAATCTTCTGGTCGAAGGTCATTGATGTATACCTGTCGTCGGAAGTGAGAAACTTGCCATTGAGGCATGCAAGCTTCAAAGTACTGAAGGGGGTGTTCCTAGATCAACTCCTTGGATAATGAGCTGATGTCGACAAGGAGCGATCCGTCAAAGGAGGGCCTTAATGAATCCCACATCAGTGACACGGAACGGAGCTAGTGATTGTGATGAGGTGAAAACAAACTGTGATGTAAGATTCAGGGTGGCGGTCATGAAGTGGATGAAGGATAATGTATGGCAGTGGATGGAACACGGTTGACTCTTTACAGAACCACATCTCTTGAACATATAACGACACTGATGTGATGGATTGGTAGCATTACCCCAATTGTGGATGGTGTGGCGAGGACCATGGTTATGAGACCGGTGAATGAAACAACCCAACCCGATGTGATACGGAGGACAAAGTGTCATGTTCAAGAGCGACTTGCTACCATTAATGCTGTGAGGTTCTCCCAATTTTTCCCCAGTCATTGCTGACCAGTACCTCTTTATTTTTGTCAAGCTTGAGGAGGATAACATATGCTTGTTCTATAACCTGCCCTTCGGGCAAGCCCGTCGCTATGTTTTAACGAGTCTAGCGATAGGGAAACTCGTTCTCGTCTAAAGACAAGTTTGTCGCTATTTAATCATTTTAACGAGTCTAACGACAAGGAAAACTCGGTCCTTTTCATTTTTAGAGAGTCTGAAAAGGTACGAAAAGTTAACTCCAAAATTCCTTTTTCGTCTTCTAATCCCTTAAGTCCGAAAAAGTAAAAAACCATAAAGAAGGGATGAATTTTCGATTTCTTTAACGAGCCGAACAAAACAAGCGCTCGATCTTTTTGTGTAATAATCCCTCAGGTCCAAAAAGATTAAAATCTAGAGGAGGGATAGCTCTTCCGGTCCTTTTAACGAGCTAGAAGGCCAAAACTCGGCAAACTTTTCATATTTTACGAGTCAGTGAAAAGAGCTCAAAGAAGACTCGTCTTTTGAGGAACAAGTGATGAACAGGGATAGCAGCAGATTCCAGGTACAGGTTGGAATTTTCCAATCACGGCAGTGTCACAAGGATGGCTAAGTGAAATCACTCTTCGCAGCTGTTCCTCAAAATGGGTAAACACACATATGGAGATGAACGATTGGCCAAAATGAACGGATGGAGGTGATGGCATATAAACACGACCAAGGGCTTTTAATATGGCTTTCAAAGGTTACTTTTCTCAATGGTTATTTACCGGTTCATTTTTTCTGAGTGAGCTTGAACTGCTAGGGAAAGATTGCTCACAATTTATGTTTATTTTTTAACGAGCATGAACTCTTCTAAAACTGCTCAATTCTTGCGTTTATTTTTTAACGAGCATGAACATTGCTAAAACTGCTCAATTCTTGCGTTTATTTTTTAACGAGCATGAACATTGCTAAAACTGCTCAATTTATACCAGTCTTAATACAAGGAATGCTTTAGGTGAGGTAATCTTATTTAAGGAGCGATACCTCACTAATTACTCCAATTTGGCAGGTTTTAACTTTTGCCTTTCATCCTTTCTTTATGCAAGCTGGAAACGGCTAATCCTACGAGTTTAACGGGTTAGACCTACAGGTTTAAAGGGAGGACCTAAAAATTTAAAAAAATAAATAGTCGTCCCGTGCTTGCACTCCAAAAGGTTCGCATGCCCCCAGGTATAAAGTATAATTTCAAGGCTCTTCTTCTCCTCTGTCCCACCTTTGTTTTTCTACTTGTCGTCTTGCTATATTTTTAACGATACTTGTCTTCTCGTTATTTTTCGGTGCCGACGGTACTTGTCTTCCCATCAGTTCACTTTTTAATTTTTGCAAGATCGCAACAGATAAAACATTGATGTTACGGAGGAGAGGTCCTCTTACTTATTATCCGAAAAATGGTTTTGTTTGCTGCCGCAAACTAAACTCTCTTTTCGGCGATGTCTATCATTAGGTTGCTAAGGATGGTGACTACTTGTTGCAGCAATTTCCTCTCTTTCTTTGAAGACTGCCCCTACTCTCTTTCAAAACATATTGTTTTAATGGGTGAGGCTTGACATTCAAAGATGGTGCCTACTTGCTGCCACAAATAGATCTCCTCCTTAGGAGAGCCTACTTTTTTAGACAAAGGGAGCGATTCTTCCGCTTCACATAACTTTGACAAAAGAATTTTATCCTAGAACAACCCTCTCTTCCTTTTTCGGACGGGGTACGGACTAGTCCATTCTTCTGCGGAAATTAACTTTATACCCAAGGTTTTCTCTGCCCAAGGTAGGCCAGGGTGCATGCCCCCTGGGTCCCAGTTCTCTCTTTCCGAATTACTCGCATTCATCGGGAAGTAGAACCGGGGGTGGTGGCATTCCTTGAGTGAATAAACCGTTAAGGGATGGTATTTGACTATTTGCGATGCGTGATCCTGGAAATGAAAGTTGGTCTACGAGCTTGACCATTCTTCCTTCGTGCGAAAAACAGATGACTCTAAAGAGCGAGGACACTATTGCCTCCATGCAATATATATAGTCTCGTCCAAGGAGTAAGTTATAAACCAAGGGTCCCTGGACGACCATGATGTTCATATGAACTGTCTTCCCTTTCAATGTAATCGGAACATTGGGGAGAATCCCTAACGGGTGACTGGTTCCTTTATCAAAACCTGATAGATTTGTCATCTCAGGTAAGAGCGCCGGGCAACCCAGTGCTTTCCAAGCAATAGAGGAAAGGATACTCACAGATGCCCCTTCATCAATGATAGTTCCAGCCATCACCATTCTGTAGATTTGGACTATGATTCTGAATGGGATATTGGCTGGTAACCGGGGTCTGCCTAGTTGGTTCCAATCAAAGGATACAACTAGGTTGCTTGGTGGTGGGACCGAATATACGGCCGGATACGACCCTGACGATGTTCCTTCCTGCGATAAAGGAATGGGCGCATTGCCCTAATGCTCATCAGAGTCTGTGCTGATGAAAAGAATATGGACGGTGTCATCCTTATCCTCTTCAGTGAGGGTGTCATTTGAAGATGGTTCTTCAATGACGGAGTCATTGGAGGATGAAACCTCTGAAGGAAGAACCGGGTCAACTGCCGTTTCGACCTTTAGACTTTCGTCTGGTCTGGATTCAGTAGGTTCATTCTCAATGACTGACACTTCATCCGACCACTTGAGCGGGTCAGCTGGATTTTCAACTATCGAGGGATTAGGCACGAGTTTTTGGTATCCAGGAGGAAGTCGTAACGGTGAAACCGGACGATCTTCCAAAACTCTCTTTGCCTCATCTAAGAATGGACATCGGTGGATGGCATGATCGCCTTCACACAACATACAGGGTGATCTTGGTCTCCCTCTTCGTCCTTCACTCTCGCTAGTTGACGGACTGCAATCAACATGACCACCAGAGGTTGATGCTACCGGATTGTGCAACCTTGGGGACCAGTCCCTTAGTATCCGGGGAATACAAGGACAATCACGATGGAAGTGGGTCCCTTTGCAAATGACACATGGCGATTTAGGCCCGGTCGGTGCAGTGTGTGGGTTTTTGTCAGCTGTCTTTTGCTTGCCCCCAGTCGCCTTCGCCATAGGCCCCTTCTGCTTCTTTTCTCTTTTCTTCTTTTCCTTCTTCTCCATGGGAGGCTGACTTTTGCCGGCTCTACCTTGTGAAGATGAAGGATCAGAGGAAGAATTGTAAGAAGTGGAAGGCTGGTGGGTAGTTTTAGACTGGTCTGACTGTTGATTCGACTGCTCAGGATTAGTGGCGATCTGAACTACATTAGTTGAAAAGAACCATACAGGTAGGCCGATTGTCAATCCTGGAAGTGACAATGTGGCCATATGAGGCACACCAACCTCTCCCCAAGAGGAGAAGGGATTTGGACTTCCACCAAGGTTACTTCCTTGGTTGGTGGGCTCCATACTTTTCAACTGAAAGATCAACGTGGGAATAACAGGTGATTATGTTCCGTTTAAAATAAATTTTATTAACGACGCTTTTAGACACAAACTTGCTTTTTCATGTTTTAAGAGTCGAGAAAAAGCTAAAGATGACTCTAGTCGCCTTCGATGTTTTAACGAGCCCGAAGTGACAAATGCTCGGATGGACTTTTTCAGTTATAGAGTTTGAAAAAGGCCAAAAGAAACTTCTCTGGAGTTCTAGGCAGAGGGTGTGCCAAACTTTTCGCGAAACCACAGAATACGTTTTACGGTACGGGTGGTCGATCTTCGTGAATGTTGTGTTCACTGCATCGCGATCAGTAGGGCGGCCGACACGGCTTCCTATGGATAAAGGATAATTGCCTATAGGGGTCTCCCAATATATACTCGACGGTACGTGGGAGCACAAGTCCGTATTAGTGCCACCGACTCTCAGGAGGAATCACCCACCTTCGTAGAGATCGACAGTCACTATGCTTAACGACGCTGGAACACGTCTCTACCTAGACCTCTATGTGTTTGCGTTATGTTACAAAGCGTTGTTATGTAAATTGGATTTATTTTAATGTTGATCTTGCTTAGTAGTTTTCCTTTAAGGATCACCACGAGATGTATATAACAAATTCCTGAATGCAGTCTAAGATGAGAAGCAAACTTTTCAATCTTTCAACTTTGAAAACCTTAACTACTGAGGGAAGAGAAAGGCAAATCTTTTCTCACAGATCATAGAGCACACACTAAATGCAAATTTTTTCTAAATCGTCAAGCAAACAGTCAAATGCAAAATGCACAATGCATGTATTTTCTTTTCCCTTTCTTAATGTGGATGGGTTACAAAAAGAAAGTCGTTATATAATTTTGATTTCGATTTAAAGCGAAAGTAAACAAGCTTGTCCAAAATCAAAAGACACCTTAAGATTCACTTGCTTAATCACTGGAAATACATGAAATCAAACCATACTGACGAAAGTAAAAATGACTAATCAGCTATGGACAGCAAACAAGCTAACTCTTTAGACCAGCAAAATGCCTAACACAGGTTCAGATCTAAGAGGCCAAAAGCAAGACTAGTTTACTCTTCGTTATGGGAAATTGTAAATGAGTAAGAAATACAAAGAACAAGTACAATTTCGTTATATAACAGAGGCAGAATGATGGCAAGTAATATTGGTTTCAGGACAGGTGCAAGACTGGTAACTGGCAGCCAAATCAATGGTGAAAACAGGCAAGAGAAAAGGAGGAAACCCCAACAGTACTAGGCAAAATTGGGCCAACGCAGGTGCTGCACAGCCAGTCTGGCTCTCAGCGCAGGTAGCCCCTTCGGGACCTGCGTTGCAAAGCAGGTAGCCTGTGTACTACCTGCTTTGGAAAACGAAACTTGCGTTTTCATAGTTTCCGGGTCATAATTTTCTAAAAAATGCACAGTTTTTGCTCAAATCAGAAACAATCAGTCAAGCACACTCAAAGGGATGATTAGGAAGGTGAAAAGCTATCACTAAGAGCTTACAAGGATCCTTGTAGATCAGCTCTTCAAATCATGAACTTGCTCAGAGATGAGCTAGAGTAGCTGCCCTCTACTTCGCTTTGGATATAGTCAAAAGCTTTTCGATTTGGTACTCTTTTGTTCAGGAAATGAATAGCAAAATACTACAAACACAATCAAACGGATACGTTCCCCAGCGGAGTCGCCAGTTTGTTGTAGGGAAAAGTATCCGACTCGGATGACCCTATCCCACTCTAAGGGTGATAGTACCTTAGCAACAATTGTAAAACAAACTACTTAAGGTTTACTTCTTTATGAAAGCAAAAGAGAATGGAGAAATGCACTAACCGTTGCCTTGCGCTTAATGTCGAATCCAAACTCTTCTCTTTGGCTGCTTGCTCCCAGCTCCTTGCTCTTTTGCTGGCCCAGCTACAATGAGATCCTGCAAAATAACAAAGAAGGAAACTACAAGAAGCATGCAATCATAACTGGTTCAAGGATTAGTGTAAACCAAACATGCAATTATCACAATATATTATTGAAACAAGAGCACATAGAAGAACCTCAATAGCTTTTATTAATGAAGAAGTAAAGGTTCTGAGAGTATTACAACCATTGAAGGCTCCAATCCAGCAACACCTCCCAGCAGAAAGAATTTCTCCTCTTCACCTCTCTCAAACAATCACCCAATAGCTCTATAGTGAAACCAACAGCATATCATTACTTTGCACAAAATTCCAGCCCCCTGAGCTCATAGGAGAGAGCTCAATATATAGATGAATTGAGAAAGGATGAGTCAGCTTGCAACTGATGTGTAGCTGCCTTGTGTCCTCTCTCTCTTCAGTTAATCTTTAGTTGATCTTCAGTTCTTGAGTCCACTTGGTGAACTTTGCTTCCACTTGGAGAAACAGAGCCTCTGACTCATCACAAGGCGAAATCCCTAATCCAAGTGTCATTTTTGGAAGATTCCAAAGCAATGACTCATTGTACCACTTGTCCCATCTCGCTCAGCGCAGGTGGCCTTTGTCCCACTTGCTTTGCAACGCAGGTACACCATGGAGCAACTGAGTTTCAGCGCAGAAACCTAGTGGAGCACCTGCTTTGATTTCAGGATTGCTTGTTTTTGAGTGTTTTCAGGTGGAGAACTGATCTGAGAGCTGTTGGTTTGCTGACCTTGTTCCTCTAGGGGTAGGAACATCATGTTTAGGGAACTTTGGATCCCTTGGATTATTGGCAATTCATGCTTGTTGCTGTAAGGCACAAAATTGTCTATAACACTTGGATCGTCACCACCTAGGCCATCAATATCAAATTTTGTTAAGAAGATCGATGAAATATCTGAAATAATCCTCCCTCCCTTCCTCATCACGCAACTCTGTCTCTCTCTGAATGAGGATTGGTTGGACATTTTACTGGACTTTGGCCCTCTCCCTGGTCGATTCTCAAATGGGTGGAAAGAAACTGGGCTCCTCTATTATGGGGAAAATCTCCATAACGTTTTGTGGAAGAGGCTATTTCACCTTACACTTCAAAACGAAAGAGTACAGAGACTTAATCTTTAGAAATGAACCATATTTCATGGATACAAAGGGATCTATCTCAATATATGGACTTCGGACTTCGATCCAAAGTTAGATGCACAAAATTTAGTGCCAGTCTGGGTGAGGCTTCCCCATCTTCCTCTGCACCACTAAGAAGATGAATATGTTCAAGCAATAGGAAACACAGTGGGGAAATATATCAATAGAAGTGAGCCAAAGGAAAACATGCATGGCTACGCGATAATATGTGTGGAAGTAGACCTGGGGAAAGGACTACCGGAACCAGTCAAGATCAAAGTTGATAGCTGGGTTCCCATTCAACAGCTAGATTATGAACAAATTCTGTTCAAATGCAAAGTATATCATGAATATGGTCATTTTTCTAATAGATGTGCTAAAAAACATGAACCGGAAGAAATAGAAAACCAGTAACCAAAATGGGAGCAAGTCAAAAAGAAAAAGTCATCATCCAAATCCTCTTTCCATTCTTCTTTTGTCTCCATTCTCCCTTCTTCGACCCTTCCTCACCTCTCCCTTTCCTCCTCAGCTCCTTTGCCTATTCCTTCTAAAGATCCCCTCTCTCCTTCCTCATCTTTACCTCCTTCTACTACCCCCCCCCCTTCAGATCTTTTGGATTATAACCCCTTTGGCTCTCTTGGGGACCCTGATCTTCCTTCCTCCCCTCCTCTCCTTCCCTTCCCCTCTAATCCCTCCCCTACCTCTCCCATTCTCTCCCATAGCCCTCCTCACTCCACTTTTGACCGAATAATCACTCAAACCCTCTCCAAAGATCTACTCTCCTCCCTCGGCCACCCTAAATGGGCAGGCAAAAAATCCAACCGAGAAATCAGAGATGAAGTTGCGAAAAGGAAATGGCTATGGGTACCCAACAACCACTCAACACTTTTCTAGAAAAAGGCAAGGAGAAAAACACTCACCCCATCAGAGGGAAAGGTCCCTCTACCCATAATTCTAAGTGATAATGAATATAGTCTCCTAGAACTGAAGAGGAATGGGAAGTATGCCAAAAATCAAGGCAATGAAAGACTTAATAACATCAAAGAAGCCTGATATTTTTATGATTCAAGAGACAAAGATAAATGAAAAAGAAATGGAAACAATGACCCAAAAAATTAAAAACTACCAAGGAACATCAATTCCAACGAACAAAGCTTTAAGAGGTATTTGTACATTATGTAAAATAGAGAATTGGGAGTTGATTCAACAAAAAATAGAGTTTCATTGGATAAAAATAGATCTGAAAGAAAAAAAAATAAAAATAAAAATAAAATAAATAAATAATAATAATAATAATATATATATATATATATATATATAATAAAAAAATAAATAAATAAATAATAATAATAATAATAAATAATAATAATAATAATAAAATTAAAAAAAGTAAAATTAAAAATTAAAATCAAAAATTAAAATAAATTAAAATAAATAAATAAATAATAAAATAAAAAATAAATAAAAATAAAAATTAAATAAAAAAATTAAAAATTAAAAATTAAAAATTAAAAAATTGCTACAGGGATTAGGAAGTCTGTTGGACCACCTTAAAAAATTATCTTTTGCAGATCCAAAACATAGGATAATAATAGGAGGGGATCACAACTTGGTATTGAATGCAGAGGAGAAGTTTGGTGGGAAATATAATGTTGATCCATCAAAGGAAATGGTAGAATCTATTATGGAAACTTGCAGATTAATGGACATGCCTCCTCGCAATGGAAAGTATACATGGAGCAACAAAAGAGTCGGTAAAAATAATATAAAGGAAAAGCTTGACAGATTTCTAATCCAAGACAAAATAGCCACCTCCTTCAGTGAAATAAGATCCAAAATCATTCACAACATAGCATCGCATCACAAACCGGTGGAACTTTCACTTGGGTCATTAGAAAACTTTGGCTCTGTTCCTTTTAGATTCAGTTCCATCTAGAAAGACAATGAAGAAGTTAAATAAAATATTGCAGATGTATGGGCAAATCAAAGGCTCTCCTAGTTATGTCTTGGAATCTAAACTTAAAGCATTGAGGAAAGAGCTGAAACATTCGACAAGGAGAAAACAATTAGAAACACACAAAAAAAGCTAGAAATAACAGAAAAATAGAGAGAATTCAAGTGGAAAAAGAGTAGTAAGAGGAAACGCAGGAGAGTCTATGGCAGGAAAAGCAAGCGTATTGGGAATTGTATAGGAAAAACAGAATGGAAGAAGAAGAGTGGAGACTAAAGTCCCAAAGCCTATGGCTTAAAGCAGGAGACAAGAATACAACTTTTTTCCATATTACTGTTAGGATAAGGAGAATGAAAAATTAAATAGACAATATTAAGGATAACGAAGGAAAAGAAGTGAAAGGACAAGAGGAAATAAATAAGGAGGATTTTAGATATTATAAAAATCTGTTATCATCCTTAGCAACAAATGATGAGTATGAAGAATTTTTATGGCATACCCCAAGAAAAATCAGTGATGGAGAAAACAACGAATTTACAAAAGAAGTTGAAGAAAAGGAAGTGGTTGGTAAGAATGATCAGAAATGTTTTTGGGAAATACAAGATAACAGGATTCACAAATTCCTCTTTCCTCACTCTAGTTCCAAAAGAATCGAATGAAAATAATTTTAGTAGGTTCAGGACGATCTCACTGTGTAACTCCTCCTAAAAAATTATTACAACGATTCTGGCAAATAGAATAAAAGCAGTGCTCCCAGAAATTATCTCAGAAAACCAAGGAGGATTTGTTCCAAAAAGACAAATCCTTGACAATATTCTAATAGTTCAAGAAGCATTGCACTCTAGCCTTCTAAAAAAGGAAAAAGGAATGATAATCAAGCTTGATATGGTAAATTCTTTTGACAGGGTCAATCTGGGCTTCCTTGTGGTTGTCCTTCAGAGGTTTGGTTTCTCAAAAAAGGCAATAGACATAATTAAGGCCTATAGTGGGTCCTTGGATTTCACGACAAAGTGAATTTTTCCAAAGTTCAAGAGGGCTTCGAGAGGGTTGCCCCCTATCTCCCTTCCTATATATTATTATGGTGGAATCTCTAAGCCGAAATCTCAAAAAATGCGGACAAGATCGTCTATCACAAGTCTCTCAATTTCTCAAGAAGTAAAAAGCATAAACCACTCTGTATTCGCAGACGATACCTTGGTTGTGGGAGGGGCCTCTTGTATAATGGAAAGAAGAATAAAAAAGGTGTTGAACAATTTTATGGAAGTCTCTCCAGGGCTTCCAAATAATAAAAAATGTATAATTTTCTGATGGAACACTCCTCTTCGCTCTCTCCAAAAAATATCATAAATTCTAGAAATCTCTTTATAAGAAAAATGGAGCCACTTTCATTACCTTGGCCTCCCTATCTCCAAAGAAAATATGAAGACTAAGATATGGAATAAGTACATTGAAAAAATGAAAAAAAAAAGGTGCAAAACTGGGGAATGAACTGACTAAACATGGCAGGAATGGTGGTATTAATCAAGGCTTACTAACAACACTCCCAATTTATCAGTACACAACAATTCTAGCTCCTGCAAGCATACACAAACAAATCGAGCTAGTAATCAGGGGGTTCCTATGGCAAGGAAGTAAAGTAGAAATAAAGAAGCTTAACCTGGTAAAATGGGATGAAGTAACACAGCCTTATGAGAAAGGTGGTTTGGCTATAAGACTTCCTGGGATAATGAATTTGGCATTGGGGGCAAAAATAACATGGATATTTATAACTGGAGAGAGTAGCTATCGGAAGTAAATCCTCGAAGAAAAATATATGAACCATAATAGAATTCTTTTATTAGAAAAAGGTTCCCCAATAAGGCCATGCACCCAGGTCTGGAGTTTGATTAAAAAGACCCTTTCCCTAATCAAAGAAAACTCCTCCATGATCCCTGGGAATGGTAAACTCATCAAAATATGGAAGGACAAAATAATGGGAAATCAACCTATAACTTTCCAAGAAAATCTAAAAGATCTGAGAAGGTGTATGGAAACCAAAGGAATCGGTACTCTAGAAGACATCTCTCTTTTGCGAGATGGATATTGGAAGGACTGGAGGATCCTCAATATACCCCAAGGCCTTGTCCCTCAATGGAAGACACTAATATCTCATCTTAAAATGGTTACACCATTGAGTATGGACACAAAGGATACTCTTTGTTGGGACCCTGACGGAGGGGCTTTTTCAGTCAAATTTGGATATGAAACCTTACATCAGCAAGGAAATAGTGATTGGGAACTCTAGAGGGAGGCATGGAAAATAGAATCCCTACCTAAAATCAAAGTGTTCATGTGGACACTCCTCAAAGGCAAGATTCTTACCACTGATAATATTAAAAATAAAGGTTATGAAGGCCCTTCACATTGTGCAATGTGTCAGAAGAATGAAGAAAACATCCAACATCTCTTCGTGGGATGTCCTTTTGCTCGTGCCTGTTGCCAAGAGCTAGTAAGACCACTGGGGGTAAGTATACTGCATTCACTACCTATGCATATGCTTCTAACAACTTGGAAAAAAAAGTATCCATATACTTTAAAAAATAAAGAAATAGTTAAAAGATATTGGCTGAGTTTTCCCTCATTTATATGTTGGCAAATCTAGTTAGCAAGAAACCAGAGGATCTTCAAGGACTGCACTCCAAGCAACAGAATAGTTCTGGCTAAAACTTGGAGCATGACAACCGAATTCATCAACTCCAAAGGAGCCAAAGCAATAGATAACAAATATATGTAACACAAGGAAAGAACCTAGTTAGAATTTGCGATGAGCAAGAAGCAAAAAACAAACATTAGCAATACAACTATCAGTATATTTTTTATTAGTGCTCAGAAATGGAAAATCAGAATTAAAAAAGAGGATTTCAAAGAATGGTCAGAAAATTTAAATAGGCCCTGTTTATTGTTTGATCAAGCTTCTAAGTCTAATCTAAGCAAGGTTGGAGCTTGAGGTCTCATTTTCGATCCAGGAGGAATCAATCCCATCACTTATGAATGGGGATTAGGATAATTATCCAACAACGGGGCAGAAGCATATGGTCTCCTCTTGGGAATGGAAATATTAAGGCAATACGATATCAAGAATCCAAACATATTGGGGGATTCTGCAATAATTATTCAATCAATTCTTGAAAGAAGAAGCCTCAAGAACTAGATGATGAGTCAAATAACCAAAAGGGTGGAAAAAAATCTTCAGTATCTTGGAGAAGTCACCTTCAATCATATCCTAGAGAAAATAATTGTACTATTGATATGCAGGCCAATTTGGAAGTCAATCGTCCTGTGGGAGAATCCATAATTGACAATGACATTTCTCAAAAATCAATCCCATAGGACCTCAACCCTTCAATTGCAGAGATTTGCATCCAAGCCGAGAACATCAAGGCAAGAAACACTCGCTTCAGTGCGAAAAGCTAGAAATCAGAAGCTCACAAAAATCAGGAAAATCACAATGTACAAACATCATTTTCAGAGTTTTTCTATCAAGCGAATAATAGCTACCCAAGCTTGCCATGAAATGATCAAGTTCTCTATCTTGAAGTGGCCCTCAACGCAGCTATATAGCCTTCCTCTCCCAATGATTGTTCTCAACTCTTCGTTGCTCATTCTCTCTGGTTTTCTCTTGTTTGCGAGGTTAGTTCCATGCGCTCTCCTTTATTTTCCGCCTTGTCACAGAAGCAGCTCTCAATCATCTTGTAAAAGTCATTGTGCTTCTTTAGTGTTTGAGCTAACCCTCTCTGCTTTAGTCTTTCCCCTCCCCTTCACGCAGCTCTGGTGGCATTTGTTTCTCCCCTTTGCGCTACTCTGGTGGTATTTGCTTCTCCCCGTCGCACAGCTCTAGTGGTTTGTGCGTCTCCCCTTTGCGCATCTCTGGTGGTCCATGCTTCTCCCCTTTGCACAACTTTGGTGGATTATCTTCAACCTCGACTCTTGGCTTATTTTGTTATTTCCTAAGAGAGTCTCTCTAGCCTATGAATCTCTGTTCTCCTCTCAGTGGCAGTTGTCAGTCACCATTGGCCTGTCTTGTGGAAAAATTAGCATCTACTCTCGACTTCTTATTGCCTCTGGAAAATGTGCCAAAGTGCGAGAGTTGTGCTGTGTGTAGAGCCAAACAATTCATGAACGAGTAGATTAGATAAATGATCAAGGACTATAAATTTAAAGCAAAGTCTGAGAACTCCTTCCTTAAGAGACAACTAGAAGAGCAAAGGAAGGAAATTGCAGCTCTAAAGCACAAATGTAAGCACATGGATGAAACGATCAACTATTTGAAGAATTTACTGATCAATCAAATGGGAGAGAACTCTAACTATCAAAGCAGCAAGAACCAACCTCCGTCTCATCATGAATCTTCTGTCGACAAAAATTAGATACTACATTTCTTCTCTTTTCCCCTCTGCAAAGTTCTTCCACTAGTAGTTTATTATGTTATGTAAATGCAAATTATTGTTGAAACGGTTCGAATGTATTTATAAGAATAGTCCAATTGGTATTTTCATAACCAAAAAGGGAAGGGTATGGAAAATAAGAATTGTTTGCCCTCTATTTTTCTTCCGAGATGCCTCTCTCCATTTTGCACCGACGTAAGGGGAGCTTGCCTCCTTTTTTTGTTTGAAATAGAAATCTAATAACCAACTCTGTTAAAAAAAAAATACTAATAATTCAAAATATAATACAAATCCTTTATTTATAAAAAGAACTCATGATTATAGAGAAATATAATACATTGAAATTGTGTTTAAAATTATATATTATTATATCCATGAAAAATTTATATTTGAAATAATAACAATATATATTTATTATTATATTTTATTGAGATTTTAACTGATTTATCTGATTATTAATTAAACTTTAACATTTAAATAATTAGAAATGAATTTTTTTTTAATAGATATGTAATCTATTTATATCTATTAAAATTAAATTATAATTTCATCTTAAAATTACTTTATAAGAATTAAATCAATACATACATGCTTGTCAATTTAATTTATTTAAAAAAATAAAAAAACTATTGAACTGTTTTAATTTTGATCATTACATTTGGATATTCCAAGAACGAGTCAAAGTAAAAACAAAAAACTATTGAACTGTTTTAATTTTGATCATTACATTGGATATTTCAAGAACGAGTCAAAGTTTAAACGGTAATTTGGATATTTCAAAAGTGATCTCACTCCATGTCTAATAACATTTTAATTTAAAAAGATTTCATAATAAAAGTAATTATTTTTTTTCGAAATTATTGAGTAATTAGTACCAAGTTTCAAATCCTATCAGAAACACTTTTAGTTTTTTATTATAAAATTCAAGAAATGAGCTCCCAACTCACATAAAGTCTCAATTCATGCTAAATTTTAAATTTTTAGATATCTAATTTACAAAATATATACATGTAAAACTTAATTTTCAATAACAATTAAAAAATCACTACTCTAAATAAGTTCCAAATAGATATTTAAAAAGTTATCTCACTCAATAATAATAATAAAACTTTTAATTCTAATCACAACATACTCGATATTTAAAAAATCATAGTGTGATAAGTCCCAAGTGGATATTTAAAGGGTGATCTCACTCCATAAATCCCAGGTGACACTGAGAATGGGGTGGTCATTGGCCTGTATCCAATGACTAGTCTAAGTCATGATGAGCCATTCACAAAATAATCCCATGTGATTGTGATGTATACGTTTTGGCAGGTCTGCTAAACTATGTGGGGAAATAATTGGAAAACTGCTACGTAAGGAAATGACGAATAGAAATTTGCAAATATAAGTTAAACCAGAAAAAGAAATAAATCAAGACAGGTGTATGAGAAATGATTGAAAAACTGTGAGCTACTTGTGATCGTAGAGTTTTTTGAAATAAATTTTAAATCAAGCCTTTTGAAATAATTTTTAAATTAATTTAAAATTAGAATAATTAATTTAAAATTAGAATAGATTTAAATAAATAAAATTATAATAATGATGGAGTAGGGTATTAATAATAAATTTAGATGTCAGTTAAAAGTGTAAAATAATTGATGATAAATTATATTGTTAAATATTTTTTTATATTAAAAGGTAGTGGGTAGTGAGGGGAGGAGAAGCCACGAAAGGCGAGGGATTTTTTTAATCTCGAATGAAAATAAGTGATTAAGTATTTTTGGGACTAGGTAAGAAGACCAATAACCAAGTTGAAATGTATGGGTTTTTGTTTGAAATATGCTAAGCAGAGAAAATGGAGATCACTAGGCTTGTAATTTTAGGTGATTCTCTTCTCACTATCCATCATCTACATAAAAGATATTTTCCTAACACAATCAATTAAAGCTCCTACTTCATAGAATTATTGGGGCCCTTGATCAATTTCAACACAAGACTTTCTTCCATATCCGAAGATCCTTAAATAAGGAAGCGGATGAGCAAGCAAGCCTTGCTCGTCTTCTAAAAACAAGTCAAGTTGACATCAACAATTTTAAGGACTCGTGAAACATTCCACGACTCGTATTTCTCCAAAAATGGTCTTCCTACATCCTTTTAGAACAACTCCATTTAATCTAATTGAAATATATGATAAGAACATTGAGGGAACTTATTATACTCTCCCCCTCTTAGATATTAACCCCATCAATATGGATCATGCAATAACCACTTGGCACTTCATAAAATAGAAGGTGGAAATTGGAATGTGGGCACGTCATGTTGAGGATCCTCTTCATAATACCTCGCATGTGGAGGGGACTCAAGCCGAACATCGTCACAACCTCAATTAGGATTTGGCACATGAAGTGTTGATGGGTTTAACGTGGTGGCTAATCATCAAACTTAATAGCGATGAGATATGTTCTCCATGTGAATTCTCTGGCACTACAAACAAATTTATGGATAGACTTGGTTGCTCTGTATATGGCCTCTAGGGAGGTTAAGCTTGTTACAATGTTGATAGGATTCACTGATTGGAAAGAATATCTGTGTAATTTTCAACATTCTAATTGGTGAATTAGGGAATGACTAGTCCATTTTCATGGTCAATGGAAATGTTGGAGATAAGGGGATTGGCAATTCCGATGCATTGTGGACTTTCTAGTCTAAATGTGTGGTGAATCCCCCTACAACCACCCCCCCTTCCAAATTCAATCCAAAACTCTAAATTTGTTTTTTGGATTCATCAAATGTTGATCTGATTGGTTGGAGTGAAGTAACTGGTCTCAGGGTTCATAGCTACGAAGGGATTCACAACCAATTTGAATTGTTTATGACCTCTAAGTATCCCTCTATTTGCTTGGTTGATATCATCTTTTCCTGTAGTAAACTTCTGTAATTTGAGTCTTTATGTGTCGATTTGGAACTTTTCTCTCTACATTTCAGAGTCAGGGGTTCTCTAGTTCCCTCTCTTCCCCTCCCTGGTCCTCTCAGTTTCCCTCATCATACCTTTCGGTACCCCTTTCAACTATTGGATCCCCAACTCCTTTTAGTACTACAAATTGGATCCCCGCCACTAATAAAGGGTCAATGGAACTGAGAAAATAATTACTAGTTGTTGTAGGTGACAACAGTATTGGAAGTAGGGGTCTTTAGAATAAAAATTATTTACACCTTGAGAACATGGATTTAAACTAGAAATTACAATAGAAATCAAATACAGTTGTCTTCCTCACTTAAGAAGCTCAATCTTTAAAGGACAAATTCGAGAGATAAGACAATGAAATGGATGTTTTATGCAAGTTTATTAGTGTCATGCAAATTCATTTAGCAACATGGGAAATTCAATTCTCAACAAGTAGTGCTTCGAATATGCCTCATGGCAACTTGTCAATTGATCTCAATAGGCATGTAAATGTTGACCTCTCTCTCTTTAGACCTAAATTTTTGTTGCAAATATATCCTTTTATTGGATTAGTTTTGAAAGTTATATGTTTTATCGACTATATGCAGTAAGTAAGTCATATACAATAGTTTTTTGATAACAAAAGTTTTGGTTCCACCTTGTTATAGACATATTTGGGCACTGTAACTCCAATCACATATGTCCATAAACCAAGGGCTCTCAAACCCCTAAAAGTGTTGTTTCATAGCCTAAAGGATCAAGGTCAACTGATTACATCATTTCCCAGAAGTTCTCCCTGAAAAACTGCTCAGAACTAGTCAAAACTGGACCATACAGACTGCTCCATGCTGAGGGTGTGATGCATCTCACCTACTACACACAAAGGGTGC
The DNA here is from genome assembly GCA_031772625.1 of Pinus tabuliformis. Taxonomy (NCBI): domain Eukaryota; kingdom Viridiplantae; phylum Streptophyta; class Pinopsida; order Pinales; family Pinaceae; genus Pinus; species Pinus tabuliformis. The sequence continues at coordinate 158,650,507 of CM062812.1, read as the reverse complement.
GATGGGCGAGAGAAAACAATTGGCAGAAGCAGTTTGCTAGGTGGAAACTCAAAGAATCTTCTAGAAACTGCTCATATGACACTTGCCTCTCTGAATTCGCCCAGGGATGAGTAAGAGATCATGAAATATCCAAGTGGAACCAAGAAATATCAATGAAATGACACTAATCGAAATCCCAGAAGCTGACTCACTCTCCTGCAAACATCTATATATGGATCCCTCATCTTAGAAATCCAGAGGCTGAAATTTTGTAATTTGCAAGGAAGTGTTGTTGGTTTGTCTTTGAAGACATTGTATTGTTGGGTGAAATTGCTTTGTATGAGGTGAAGAGGGCCTTCATGCTGGGAGGATGATGCCGGATCAGACAGCTTGGTTGTAATCCTCTCTTTTACTACTTCTATCAATAAATCTATTTGAGTTTTCCTCCATATGCTTGTATATCTCTAAATCTTGTATTTGTATATGCATTTATATGGTTAATGTACATCTGATCCTACATTGTTTATGGTTATAGATATCTATGCTTTGATGGTATTTTGCTACTTTGACTCTACAGGTGTTCTTTGAAGCGGGACAAGTGAGAAAGGAGTGGCGAAAGCTCTATCAAGGGAGAGAGGAAACAAGCAAGGAGACTAGCGAAACACTGAGGTTGGTACTCTCTGCTTCTCTCTCATCTATCTCTCATAAAGGAAAACACAAGTAACTTTAGTTTTTTTGTTTCTAAGATAGCTACCCATCTTAGTGGGACTAGCAGCTCTGAATGGACACTAGTTTTCTCAATAACAAAATGCCGACTCTGCTGGGAAGCGAATAGTTTGCTTGTTTTGTTACTGTTGTTTGCTTTATAAACCACAGACGGAGCCTGAAGTTAAGCCAACTATCCTTCGAACTGCTTTTGCTATGCAACTGCAAAGTAGATCAACGCTACTTTAGTAAATCTCCGGGTTGGTTTATGAACTGAACATCTGACTTGCAAACATCCTAAGTGCCCTGGTGGTAGCTCAGATAACGTCATTAGATCATCCCCTATACTTTTTGTTTACTGAAAATTCTTAGCTCAGCCTAAATCCCTGAACTTAGCTGTAAACTGTGAGTGAAAACCAAGCTCAGGCTCGTCCCTGGACCATCGCATTGTCTCTCATTGGAAATCTGGATGCATCACACCTCCCATGTGTTGCAGGTGAGATGCATCCTTGTTTCCCTGTGTTACAGGTGCGATGATTGAGTAAGACTCTTTCTGCCTCCAGATTTTGGTTTTTTCTTCATTGTCTTCAGCTTTATTCAGTATTTTTGTTGTCTATGATCAGTATATCATTGTCAAAAATATCTTCCTTTGCATTATTCAGCCGTCGCTGATAAGGAATTGTGAATGTTTTTAATGTATTTTTCATCATTTACAGTTCTCCTTTGCAAATAGTAGCTTAATCGAACTGTCGTCTTTTGATTTGAAAGTGTCGCAAGTGTCATTTTCATTCAAGAAAAAGAGTGTCATAAAGCATTCCTCTTTTATATAGTCGATTACACTTTTGCCATTGTATTTGATTTGAATTAATAGTATTTCAAGTGTCGAAAGCAATTTTAAATTCGAAATCGCAAAGTGTCGTCTTAGTCTTCCTTTTGTTTTTTGAAGAGAAAATTGTTAGTACTGTCGCTTTGAAAGAATATAGTTCAGATCTGTACTTAGTTTTCTTTTGTCATTCTCACATTGAGGAAACTGAAAAGCAGTACATGCATGTGCATTTTCATTTAGACTGCATGCTGAAATTGATTTAGGAAAAGTGCATCTAGTGTATGCTCTCTGCTCTATGTTGAAAGAATTTCATTTCTCTTTCCTTAGTAGCTAGGATTTTCATTGCAAAAAGAAAGTAAACGACTGTTTATCATCTTAGATTGCATATTTAGGAATTTTATATCTACATCACGCAGTGAACCTTAAAGGAAAACTTCTTAAGAAAGATCAACTGTAAAATAAACCTCAATGAACATAAAAACGCTTTGGAACCTAATGCACAACATCTAGAAGTCTAGGCTAGAGATGTATTCCGGCGTCGTAAAGCCTGGTAACTATCGCTTTCATCATAGGTTGGGTGATTCCTCCTCTTTGAGACGACAAGTGCCAGTACGGACTTGTGCTCCCACGTACCGTCGAGTATATATTTGGAGACCACAATAGGCTACATCCTTTATCCTTAGGAAGCCGTGTCTTCCACCCTATCGATCGCAATGCACCAAACACAGTATTTGGGAAGATTGACTATTGTACCGTAAAAAGTATTCTGCAGTTTTGCGATTAGTTTGGTAATCCATCTGTCTAGATTTCTAGAGAAGTCACTTTCATTCCTTTTCAGACTCCCTAAAAGAAAAGGTCCATCTAAGCACTTGTCACTTCAGGCTCATTAAAAATCAAAGGCGACTAGAGTCATCTTTAGATTTTTCTCGACTCTTAAAAATTGAAAAAGCAAGTTGTGTCAAAGCGTCATAAAATTCATTTAATTCGGAATAACATTTTCCCCTTTTTATTTTGATTTGATCAAGTAATCCACAATCGTGGAAGAAAGTCAATCAAAACCCCGTCGTTCGCAGAGACTAACGAGTCAACCATTTTTGACTCCAGAAACAAAACCATTTCGAGCCAAACGATCTCGTTTAACTGGGTCAAAATCTCCTGTTTTGTTTGAAACTTGTGTTTCAACATCCTCATAGACTCCAGTTACTCCAACTATTTCTGGTATCCCTGCCTCTACAGAAGAAGTTCCATAGTTACAAGAGGACATTAGAACTGATCCTTGTGTAATGGTAAACACTTCTATTCCTAAACGAGCTCTGTCTAGGACTTATTCGGAAGGTGTCACCCCTCTAACATCTATCGTTGCAGAGTGTGTACCTTCTTCGGCACCAGAAATATTTTACGGACCTGACGATCTACCTCTTCCACCTGGACTGATTGCTATAGAAGAGATTGTGGAGGATCTTCCATCCAGTACACCATTGCATTTTGGAACTGGGATCCACCTATATCCTTCTGATATAGAAGTTAGTCACCCTTCATCGCAAGTTCCTGTAGAATCATTAGGAAATATTTTGGATAGACTTAATATGTCTGAACAACCATCGACATCTAGGATTGTGTCATCTAATACAACAGCAGCAAAACCTCTTGCCACTACTCCAACAATGTTCGTTGGTATACCATATGTCCCAACTAGCTCTCAACCGGTAGATGGAGTCCACCCAGGGACTGTTTCAATAGTATGGTCTGTTCCTGTTTATTCATCCGGAATATTATCTGGAATTTCTTATGTTGAGTCTAAGCAAATTGATCCTTCACAACAGTGTCAATTTGGGCAGTCCAGTCTACAAAGACTAATTTTCCCTTTGAACAATGGATTTCCACCATATGGGGGGCAGTATGCCTTTTCCTTGTTCCCTCCAGGAGAACAACCATATGAGAGTTCACAACAGAATTTGGGTCAAGCTGGAACTGCATCCAGTAGTTGGGTGCCAATACTTCCTCAATAACCAAGAGTTGTATATTCAATACAGCCAAATTAGTCTATGTTGAATATTCCCACTACACTGGCTATTGTGACGGTGTCGCAAGTGCAAGCGTTGCCTGTTGTATGTCAACCTCAAGTCTCTGAGGTCGTAATACAATAACCTCTTGTCTCAACGACTCAACCACAATTTCTGATTAGTGGCTCCTTAACTGAAGCGACTCAGGCTCAAACGGGTACTATCACCCTTCATCTTGGTCAAATATCCAGTATTGGACAACAGCAAATGGCTTCACAACCATGGCTGGTGCAATATCAACAACCGCAATTCCAGCAAGCTTACCCAGGACCTGAGCAACAAAGCTGTGCGAGTAATGGACAACCGTATATTCAAAATGGTTACCATCAATCATATCATAATGGTTATGCCCATCAACCTTATCAAAGTTATCAGCATCAAATACATTATGCTGGTATGAAAAGACCCACTGCTCAGGCGATCTCATCTTATTCTGGGTATGCTTCGCAAAACCTGAATCAACAGTTTCCCTCCATCGCAACTTTAGAATTACCAGATCTGAATTTGCTAACAAATGATCCAATTGCTTACGCCCCTTGGTGGCCAAAGATTCCTCATAAACTTCTATCAGATATTCCTAAATTAAATGGAAATCCGGGTGAAGATCCGTCGAATCATGTGATCACATTTCATCTGTGGTGTTCGTCCAACACTCTCAATGATGATTCGATTAGGCTTCACCTTTTTCAGTGAACGTTAACTAGTTCGGAAGCGAAGTGGTACATCGAATTGCCTAGAGCTTCATTTGATAACTTCAGTGCCCTTGCCACCACCTTTTTAACCCATTTTTAGTTACAAATAAGGTATAAAACAGGAACAGAGCTTCTTACCAATTTTAAGGAGACGACAACCACTCACATATCTGATCATATTCATGAGTGGCAACGTCATCTTCGAATGGTAAAAACATATGTTCCTGATCAGCTGCTAGATGAATGGTTTATTAAGTCATTGTTACCTTCTATTACAGAAGATGTGGCTAAGGGGGGAGTTGTCACTGAAGAGCAAGTCATTGCTTGTGCGCAATATCTAGACTTGATCTATACTTAGTCTGCCATGCTCTATGACAAAATTCCTGATGCTCCTAAACCAGAGTTTTTCGTTCCTCCTCCTAAATCAAACAAAGAATCTCATGCCGACAATGGCATGATAGGTACAACCAGCATGAAAACCGCAAAGGCTACATCAAAGAAAGCCCATATGGTTTCTGGTCAAAATGCGAATGAAGAACTTCTTGCCTCGGAGGTTAATGTCGTGTCGACCGAAAAAGGCAAAGAACCGAAGCAACCAGGGGGCAAGAAGAAAGGGAAAAGTAAAAAGAAGAAACAAGATGATTCGTCTCCTGAAAAAGCTTCTGCAAACCCTTATGGGCAAAAGAAACCTCTTGGGCCATGTCACATATGTGATGAAGACCATTGGATGAAAGATTTTCAGTATAAAGCTGAGATTAAGAAGTTCTTTAAGAGTTCAAAAACTTCAGCAATATTGACCGATCTGTTTCCGAACCCAAAAACCAATCTAGTTGCTAGCGACAATACTTCCCCATCCCAGTGCTTATGTTGTCCATTTCGAAACAACAAAATGATGCTTTGATATCGACAAGGAATAAAGATTACGGGAATCCACAGCTGTCGAACAACAAGGCTGCAGATGAACCTAGTATTTCGACAACAACTTTGACCGAAGTTGTGCCACCCATCATTCCTGAGCTAACGATAAAGCTGCCAAAGGGAGTAGTACAAAAATCGACATTTAATCCTCGTTCTCAAGCAGCACAGAATTATAATATAGTAGAGGATTTGGCCCAATCGCCATCCGTTATGTCGACGCTAGAAGTACTGCAAAATTGCCCCTCCCAAAATCAGGCTCTATTATCAACAATAGGTGGGATTGACCCAACGGATTCCAATCTTGTGGCCTTTAATCATATAGGATATGAACCTCAGTTACCAGCACAACTTGCTTTCGTCATCCAAGTTAAAGCCCTCAGCAAAACTGTTCATCTAACAATTATTGATGAGGGGGCATCTACCTGCATTATGTCAATGAGTTGCTGGAAAACTTTAGGCTTGCCACCCTTGTCAAGATCATCAACGACATTAAAAGCATTCGATGGACAAACATACACCCTGTACGATATTTTAAGTAACTTTCAAGTTGAACTGGGGGGCAAGACAGTAGAAATTGATGTCAAAGTTATCGATTGAAACCTCGATTAAAATATCCTACTGGGAAGGCCCTGGATTTATGCTATGGCCACTGTTGTGTCAACTTACTTAAGAAATATTGCATTTCCCTTTCAAGGAGGAATTACAATCGTTGATCAACAAACCTTTCTCCCCAACAATTCACAAGTTACAGGAAGCATTCCAATGATCCATGGAAGCTCTCATTCGCTTCAAAATGTCAGAGTAGGCCTACTAAAATACCTGGCCTTAATGGGTACTTTTGCCTTATCGCCTCCAAGAAATCTGGTGGAAGTGGCCACGATAGGAACCTGCAATATGATATCTTCCATTCAGAATATTTCCGAACATTTTGTTAGCATGGATCATCAATAGGTATTGCCTCCAAGCCCAATAGAAATTTTGTGACAATCAATTTTCTCGGCATGGGCAGAAAACCCAAATCAACGCTCATCAAGTGTTTGGATAGATAGGTCAAAGGAATATGGCACCTCTTCAGATCCTTGTTCACATGTACATTCTACAGATGAAGGAATTATTTAGTCGATGATGATAGGAGAGGCACCATGGGAAGATTACCACCATCGTTCCCATCTTCCGGATTACAACGAAGATTATTCTAGTGACCTTAATCATCCTTCAGTTTTTTATTTTCTATCAAATACTGTAAATACGGTGGATTCCGAGCGAAATCTATCCCATATTGAAGAAATTATCACCATAAATATCTCGACCAAACCTAATGTTGTAGAGAATATTCATGTCGACAAATCTTGTTCTTCTTTAGAATTAGAAATATATTGCACTCTCTTTAGCGAATTCAGAGATGTCTTTGCATGGTCATATGAAGAAATGCCAGGCGTTGACTCGAGCATAGTTGAACACGAAATCAAGATGTATCCAGATGTCAAACCAGTACAACAACAGCTTCGACAAGTGCACCCGAAGAAATCCGCTATCATCAAGGCAGAAGTTGAAAAACTTTTACATGCTGGTTTCATTTACTCGGTTCCTCTAATTGATTGGGTATCGAATATTGTTCCTGTGATGAAAAATCAAGGAACGATTAGAGTGTGTGTCGATTACAGGGATGTAAATAAAGCTTGTCCAAAAGACAACTACCCTACACCCTTCATCGACTAGATAATTGATGAATGCACCGGATGCGAAATCTTTTCGTTTATGGATGGACTTTCTCGGTATAATCAAATAAATATCCGCCCATAGGACTAGTCGAAGATTGCATTTATATGTCCGTGGGGCACATTCGTGTACCGCAAACTACCTTTCGGTTTAAAGAACGTAGGGGCAACTTTCCAGAGGGCTATGAATTATGCCTTCCATGACATCGAGAACATAGTTCAACCATATCTCAACGATCTACCGGCTCATTCTCGAAAGCGGACTGATCATCTGCAGCATTTGAGAGCTATATTTCTACGTTATCGACACTACAAGATACGACTCAATCCGCACAAGTGTGTGTTTTGTGTCGATTCAGGTCGTTACCTTGGCTTCGTAGTTTCTAAGGACGGAATTAGACTCGACCCATGTAAGGTTCAAGCAATCATCGATATGCCTCCACCTTCAAATTTGCTTCAGATTCAGAAACTCCAAGGGAAAGCAAACTTTCTGAGGATGTTCATTCCAAATTACGCCGAACTTGCTAAAGGTTATACGCATCTTTTGAAAAAAGAAGTACCCTTCAACTGGGATCAGGTTGCGCAAGCTTCCTTTGATGCTCTAAAGGATTCCCTAATAAAAGCATCATTAATGTACGCTCCTGACTATCAAAGAAGCCTGATATTTTTATGATTCAAGAGACAAAGATAAATGAAAAAGAAATGGAAACAATGACCCAAAAAATTAAAAAACCACCAAGGAACATCAATTCCAACAAACGAAGCTTTAAGAGGTATTTGTACATTATGTAAAATAGAGAATTGGGAGTTGATTCAACAAAAAATAGAGTTTCATTGGATAATAATAATAATAATAATAATAATAAAATTTTAAAAATTAAAAATTAAAAATTAAAAAATTAAAAAATCACTACAGGGATTAGGAAGTCTGTTGGACCACCTTAAAAAATTATCTTTTGTAGGTCCAAAACATAGGCATAATATAAGAGGGGATCACAACTTGGTATTGAATGCAGAGGAGAAGTTTGGTGGGAAATATAATGTTGATCCATCAAAGGAAATGGTAGAATCCATTATGGAAACTTGCAGATTAATGGACATGCCTCCTCGCAATGGAAAGTATACATGGAGAAACAAAAGAGTCGGTAAAAATAATATAGAGGAAAAGCTTGACAGATTTCTAATCCAAGACGAAATAGCCACCTCCTTCAGTGAAATAAAATCCAAAATCATTTACAACATAGCATCGCATCACAAACGGGTGGAACTTTCACTTGGTTCATTAGAAAATTTTGGCTCTGTTCCTTTTAAATTCATTTCCATCTAGAACGACAATGAAGAAGTTAAATAAAATATTGCAGAAGTATGGGCAAATCAAATTATAGGCTCTCCTAGTTATGTCTTGGAATCTAAACTTAAAGCATTAAGGAAAGAGCTGAAACATTGGGCAAGGAGAAAAAAATTAGAAACACACAAAAAAAGCTAGAAATAACAGAAAAAATAGAGAGAATTCAAGTGGAAAAAGAGTAGTAAGAGGAAATGCAGGAGAGTCTATGGCAAGAAAAGCAAGCGTATTGGGAATTGTATAGGAAAAACATAATGAAAGAAGAAGAGTGGAGACTAAAGTCCCAAAGCCTATGGCTTAAAGTAGGAGACAAGAATACAACTTTTTTCCATATTACTGCTAGGATAAGGAGAATGAAAAATCAAATAGACAGTATTAAGGATAATGAAGGAAAAGAAGTGAGAGGACAAGAGGAAATAAATAAGGAGGATTTTAGATATTATAAAAATTTGCTATCATCCTTAGCAACAAATGATGAGTATGAAGAATTTTTATCGCATACCCCAAGAAAAATCAGTTATGGAGAAGACAACGAATTTAGAAAAGAAGTTGAAGAAAAGGAAGTGGTTTCTATTATTTGGGATTTACATCCAGATAAGGCCCCAGGCCCGGATGGGTTCCCTATCTCCTTATATAAAAATAACTGGAGTATCATAAAAAAATATTTGGTAAGAATGATGAGAAATGGTTTTGGGAAATACAAGATAACAGGATTCAAAAATCCTCTTTCCTCACTCTAGTTCCAAAAGAATCGAATGAAAATAATTTTAGTAGGTTCAGGCTGATCTCACTGTGTAACTCCTACAAAATTATTACAAAGATTCTGGCAAATAGAATAAAAGCAGTGCTCCCAAAAATTATCTCAGAAAACCAAGGAGGATTTGTTCCAAAAAGACAAATCCTTGACAATATTCTAATAGTTCAAGAAGCACTGCACTCTAGCCTTCTGAAAAAGGAAAAAGGAATGATAATCAAGCTTGATATGGTAAATGCTTTTGACAGGGTCAATCTGGGCTTCCTTGTGGTTGTCCTTCAGAGGTTTGGTTTCTCAAAAAAGGCAATAGACATAATTAAGTTCTATATAGTGGTTCCTTGGATTTCACCATTGATCAATGGAAGACAAAGTGAATTTTTCCAAAGTTCAAGAGGGCTTCGAGAGGGTTTCCCCCTATCTCCCTTCCTATATATTATTCTGGTGGACTCTCTAAGCCGAAATCTCGAAAAATGCAGACAAGATCAGTCTATCACAAGTCTCTCAATTTCTGAAGAAGTAAAAAGCATAAACCACTCTGTATTCATAGACAATACCTTGGTTGTGCGAGGGGCCTCTTGTATAATGGAAAGAAGAATAAAAAATGTGTTGAACAATTTTATGGAAGTCTCTCCGGGGCTTCCAAATAATAATAAATGTAGAATTTTCTGATGGAACACTCCTCTTCGCTCTCTCCAAAAAATATCATAAATTCTAGAAATCTCTTTATAAGAAAAATGGAGCCACTTTCATTACCTTGGCCTCCTTATCTCCAAAGAAAATCTGAAGACCAAGATATGGAATAAGTACATTGAAAAAATGAAAAAAGAAAAGGGTGCAAAACTGGGGAATGAACTAACTAAACATGGCAAAAATGGTGGTATTAATCAAGGCATTACTAACAACACTCCCAATTTATGAGTATGCAACAATTCTAGCTCCTGCAAGCATACACAAACAAATCGAACTAGTAATCAGGGGGTTCCTATAGCAAGGAAGTAAAGTAGAAATAAAGAAGCTTAGCCAGGTAAAATGGGATGAAGTAACACAACATTATGAGAAAGGTGGTTTGGCTATAAGACTTCCTGGGATAATGAATTTGGCATTGGGGGCAAAAATAACATGGATATTTATAACTGGAGAGAGCAGCTAGCAGAAGTAAATCCTGGAAGAAAAATATATGAACCATAATAGAATTATTTTATTAGAAAAAGGTTTCCCAATAAGGCCATGCACCCAGGTCTGGAGTTTGATTAAAAAGACCCTTTCCCTAATCAAAGAAAACTCCTCCATGATCCCTGGGAATGGTAAACTCATCAAAATATGGAAGGACAAAATAATGGGAAATCAACCTATAACTTTCCAAGAAAATCTACAAGATCTTAGAAGGTGTATGGAAACCAAAGGAATCAGTACTCTGGAAGACATCTCTCTTTGGCGAGATGGATATTGGGAGGACTGGAGGATCCTCAATCTACCCCAAGGCCTTGTCCCTCAGTGGAAGACACTAATATCTCATCTTAAAAGGGTTGCACCATTGAGTATGGACACAAAGGATACTCTTCATTGGGACCCTGATGGAGGGGCTTTTTCAGTGAAATCTGGATATGAAACCTTACATCAGAAAGGAAATAGTGATTGGGAACTCTAGAGGGAGGCATGGAAAATAGAATCCCTGCCTAAAATCAAAGTGTTCATGTGGACACTCCTCAAAGGCAAGATTCTTACCGTTGATAATATTAAAAAGAAAGGTTATGAAGGCCCTTCACATTGTGCAATGTGTCAGAAGAATGAAGAAAACATCCAGCATCTCTTCATGGGATGTCCTTTTGCTCGTGCTTGCTTGCAAGAGCTAGTAAGACCACTGGGGGTAAGTATACTGCATTCGCTACCTATGCATAAGCTTCTAAAAAGTATCCATATACTTTAAAAAATAAAGAAACGATTAAAAGATATTGGCTGAGTTTTCCCTCATTTATATGTTGGCAAATCTAGTTAGCAAGAAACCAGAGGATCTTCAAAGACCACACTCCAAGCAACATAACAGTTCTGGCTAAAACTTGGAGCATGACAACCGAATTCATAAACTCCAAATGAGCCAAATCAATAGATAACAAATATATCTAACACAAGGAAAGAACCTAGTTAGAATTTGCGATGAGTAAGAAGCAAAAAACAAACATTAGCAATACAACTATCAGTAGATTTTTTATTAGTGCTCAGAACTAGAAAATCAAAATTAAAAAAGAGGATTTCAAAGCATGGTCAGAAAATTTAAATAGGCCCTATTTATTGTTTGATGGATCTTCTAAGTCTAATCTAAGCAAGGTTGGAGCTTGAGGTATCATTTTCGATCCAGGAGGAATCAATCCCATCAATTATGAATGGGGATTAGGATAATTATCCAACAACGAGGCAGAAGCATATGGTCTCCTCTTGGGAATGGAAATATTAAGGCAGTGCGGTATCAAGAATCCAAACATATTAGCCCCAAGGGTTAGCTCAATCGGTCAAGCCGGGGCCTCGCCAATGGGAGGTCACAGGGTCGAAACCCGAAAGCTCTTGGGGTTAGGTCTGTGATGGCCGAGGGGTGTGACCCCCTTAGGGTGGGGTCCACCCTAGAGACTTCCGATCCTGGACGTAGCGGACCACTGACCATGGTATCCGTGAACCAGAAGTGAAAAAAAAAATAAAAAAATCCAAACATATTGGGGGATTCTGCAATAATTATTCAATCAATGCTTGAAAGAAGAAGCCTCAAGAACTAGATAATGAGTCAAACAACCAAAAGGGTGGAAAAAAATCTTCAGTATCTTGGAGAAGTAACCTTCAATCATATCCTAAAGAAAATAATTGTACTGCTGATATGCAGGCCAATTTGACAGTCAATCGTCCTGTGGGAGAATCCATAATTGACAATGAGATTTCTCAAAAATCAATCCCATAGGACCTCAATCCTTCAATTGTAGAGATTTGCATCCAAGCCAAGAACATCAAGGCAGGAAACACTCGCTTCAGTGCAAAAAGCTAGAAATCAGAAGCTCACAAAAATCAGGAAAATCACAATGTACAAACATCATTTTCAGAGTTTGTCTATCAAGCGAATAATAGCTACTCAAGCTCGCCGTGAAATGATCAAGTTCTCTATCTTCAAGTGGCCCTCAGCGCAGCTATATAGCCTTCCTCTCCCAACGATTGTTCTCAACTCTCCATTGCTCATTCTCTCTAGTTTTTTCTTGTCTGCGAGGTTAGTTCCATGTGCTCTCCTTTATTTTCCACCTTGTCACAGAAGCAGCTCTCAATCATCTTGTAAATGTCACTATGCTTCTTTAGTGTTTGAGCTAACCCTCTCTGCTTTAGTCTTTCCTCTCCCCTTCACGCAGCTCTGGTGGCATTTGTTTCTCCCCTTTGCACTACTCTGGTGGTATTTGCTTCTTCCTGTCACACAGCTCTAGTGGTTTCTGCGTCTCCCCTTTGTGCATCTTTGGTGGTCCGTGCTTCTCCCCTTTGCACAACTTTGGTGGATTATCTTCAACCTCGACTCTTGGCTTATTTCGTTATTTCCTAAGAGAGTCTCTCTAGTCTGTGAATCTCTGTTCTCCTCCCAGTGGCTGTTGTCGGTCGCCATTGGCCTGACTTGTGGAAAAATTAGCATCTACTCTCGACTTCTCATTGCCTCTTCTTCTTCCTGTAGGAAAGGATGTGTGCATCCCTCAGGAAAAATGGAGCGAATCCTCTGGAAAATGTGCCAAAGTGCGAGAGTTGTGCTGTGTGTAGAGCCAACAAATTCATGAACGAGTAGATTAAAGAAATGATCAAGGACTATAAATTTAAAGCAAAGTCTGAGAACTCCTTCCTTAAGAGACAACTAGAAGAGAAAAGGAAGGAAATTGTAGCTCTAACGCACAAATGTAAGAACATGGATGAAACGATCAACTATTTGAAGAATTTACTGATCAATCAAATGGGAGAGAACTCTAACTATCAAAGCAGCAAGAACCAACCTCCGTCTCATCATGAATCTTCTGTCAACAAAAATTAGATACTACATTTCTTCTCTTTTCCCCTCTGCAAAGTTCTTCCACTAGTAGTTTATTATGTTATGTAAATCCAAATTATTGTTGAAACGGTTCGAATGTATTTATAAGAATAGTCCAATTGGTATTTTCATAACCAAAAAGGGAAGGGTATGGAAAATAAGAATTGTTTGCCCTCTGTTTTTCTTCCTAGATGCCTCTCTCCATTTTGCACCGACGTAAGGGGAGCTTGCCTCCTTTTTTTGTTTGAAATAAAAATCTAATAACCAACTCTGTTTAAAAAAAAAAATTACTAATAATTCAAGATATAATACAAATTCTTTATTTATAAAAAGAACTTATGATTATAGAGAAATATGATACATTGAAATTGTGTTTAAAATTATATATTATTATATCCATGAAAAATTTATATTTGAGATAACAATATATATTTATTATTATATTTTATTGAGATTTTAACTGATTTATCTGATTATTAATTAAACTTTGACATTTAAATAATTAGAAATGAATTTTTTTTTGATATATATGTAATCTATTTATATCTATTAAAATTAAATTATAATTTCATCTTAAAATTACTTTATAAGAATTAAATCAATACATACACGCTTGTCAATTTAATTTATTTAAAAAAATAAAAAAACTATTGAACTGTTTTAATTTTGATCATTACATTTGGATATTCCAAGAACGAGTCAAAGTAAAAACAAAAAACTATTGAACTATTTTAATTTTGATCATTACATTGGATATTTCAAGAACGAGTCAAAGTTTAAACGGTAATTTGGATATTTTATAAGTGATCTCACTCCATGTCTAGTAACATTTTAATTTAAAAAGATTTCATAATAAAAATAATTATTTTTTTTCCGAAATTATTGAGTAATTAGTACCAAGTTTCAAATCCTATCAGAAACACTTTTAGTTTTTAATTATAAAATTCAAGAAATGAGCTCCCAACTCACATAAAGTCTCAATTCATACTATTAAAACTTAATTTTCAATAACAATTAAAAAATCACTACTCTAAATAAGTTCCAAATAGATATTTAAAAAGTTATCTCACTCAATAACAACAATAATAATAATAAAACTTTTAATTCTAATCACAACATACTCGATATTTAAAGGGTGATCTCACTCCATAAATCCCAGGTGACTGAGAATGGGGTGGTCATTGGTCTATATCCAATGACTAGTCATGATGAGCCATTCACAAAATAATCCCATGTGATTGTGATGTATACGTTTTGGCAGGTCTGCTAAACTATGTAGGGAAATAATTGGAAAACTGCTACGTAAGGACTAAATTGTGATGTATATGTTTTGGCAGGTCTGCTAAACTATGTAAAGGAAATGATTGAAAAACTGTGAGCTACTTGTGATCGTAGAGTCTTTTGAAATAAATTTTAAATCAAGCCTTTTGAAATAATTTTTAAATTAAATTTAAAATTAGAATAGATTTAAATAAATAAAATTATAATGATGATGGAGTAGGGTATTAATAATAAATTTAGATGTCAGTTAAAAGTGTAAAATAATTGATGATAAATTATATCGTTAAATATTTTTTTATATTAAAAGGTAGTGGGTAGTGAGGGGAGGAGAAGCCACGGGAGGCGAGGGATTTTTTTAATCTCGAATGAAAATAAGTGATTAAGTATTTTTGGGACTAGGTAAGAAGACCAATAACCAAGTTGAAATGTATTGGTTTTTGTTTGAAATATGTTTAGTAGAGAAAATGGAGATCACTAAGCTTGTAATTTTAGGTGATTCTCTTCTCACTATCCATCATCTATATAAAAGATATTTTCCTAACACAATCAATTAAAGCTCATACTTCATAGAATTATTGGGGCCCTTGATCAATTTCAACACAAGACTTTCTTCCATATCCGAAGATCCTTAAATATGGAAGCGGATGAGCAAGCAAGCCTTGCTCATCTTCTAAAAACAAGTCAAGTTGACATCAACAATTTTAAGGACTCGCGAAACATTCCACGACCCGTATTTCTCCAAAAATGGTCTTCCTACATCCTTTTAGAACAACTCCATTTAATCTAATTGAAATATATGATAAGAACATTGAGGGCCCACTTATTATACTCTCCCCCTCTCAGATATTAACTCCTTCAATATGGATCATGCATTAACCACTTGGCACTTCATAAAATAGAAGGCGGCAATTGGAATGCGGGCACGTCATGTTGAGGATCATCTTCATAATACCTCGCATGTGGAGGGGACTCAAGCCGAACATCGTCACAACCTCAATTAGGATTTGGCCCGTGAAGTCTTGATGGGTTTAACGTGGTGGCTAATCATCAAACTTAATAGCGATGAGATATGTTCTCCATGTGAATTCTCTGGCACTACAAATAAATTTATGGATAGACTCGGTTGCTCTGTATATGGCCTCTAGGGAGGTTAAGCTTGTTACAATGTTGATAGGATTCACTGATTGGAAAGACTATCTGTGTAATTTTCAACGTTCTAATTGGTGAATTAGGAAATGACTAGTCCATTTTCGTGGTCAATGGAAATGTTGGAGATAAGGGGATTGGCAATTCCGATGCATTGTGGACTTTCTAGTCTAAATGTGTGGTGAATCCCCCTACAACCAACCCCCCCCCTTCCAAATTCAATCCAAAACTCTAAATTTGTTTTTTGGATTCATCAAATGTTGAGCTGATTGGTTGGGGTGAAGTAAGTGGTCTCAGGGTTCATAGCTACGAAGGGATTCACAACCAATTTGAATTGTTTCTGACCTCTAAGTATCCCTCTATTTGCTTGGTTGATATCATCTTTTCCTGTAGTAAACTTCTGTAATTTGAGTCTTTATGTGTCAATTTTGAACTTTTCTCTCTACATTTCAGAGTCAGGGGTTCTCTAGTTCCCTCTCTTCCCCTCCCTGGTCCTCTCAGTTTCCCTCATCATACCTTTCGGTACCCCTTTCAACTATTGGATCCCCAACTCCTTTTAGTACTACAAATTGGATCCCCGCCACTAATAAAGGGTCAATGGAACTGAGAAAATAATTACTAGTTGTTGTAGGTGACAACAGTATTGGAAGTAGGGGTCCTCAGAATATAAAATATTTACACCTTGAGAACATGGATTTAAACTAGAAATTACAATAGAAATCAAATACAGTTGTCTTCCTCACTTAAGAAGCTCAATCTTTAAAGGACAAATTCGAGAGATAAGACAATGAAATGGATGTTCTATGCAAGTTTATTAGTGACATGCAAATTCATTTAGCAACATGGGAAATTCAATTCTCAACAAGTAGTGCTTCGAATAGGCCTCATGGCAACTTGTCAATTGATCTCAATAGGCCTGTAAATGTTGACCTCTCTCTCTTTAGACCTGAATTTTTGTTGCAAATATATCCTTTTATTGGATTAGTTTTGAAAGTTATATGTTTTATCAACTATATGCAGTAAGTAAGTCATATACAATAGTTTTTTGATAACAAAAGTTTTGGTTCCACCTTGTTATAGACATATTTGGGCACGGCAACTCCAATCACATATGTCCATTTCCCATAAGTTCTCCCTGAAAAACTGCTCAGAACTAGTCAAAACTGGACCATACAGACTGCTCCATGCTGAGGGTGTGATGCATCTCACCTACTACACACAATGGGTGCGATGGGCGAGAGAAGACAAATGGCAGAAGCAGTTTGCTAGGTGGAAACTCAAAGAATCTTCTAGAAACTGCTCATATGACACTTGCCTCTTTGAATTCGCCCAAGGATGAGTAAGAGATCATGAAATATCCAAGTGGAACCAAGAAATATCAGTGAAATGACACTAATCAAAATCCCAGAAGCTAACTCACTCTCCTGCAAACATCTATATATGGATCCCTCATCCTAGAGATCCAGAGGCTGGAATTTTGTAATTTGCAAGGAAGTGTTGTTGGTTTGTCTTTGAAGACATTGTATTGTTGGGTGATCTTGCTTTGTATGAGGTGAAGAGGGCTTTAATGCTGGGAGGATGATGTCGGATCAGACAGCTTGGTTGTAATCCTCTCTTCTACTACTTCTATCAATAAATCTATTTGAGTTTTCCTCCATATGCTTGTATATCTCTAAATCTTGTATTTGTATATGCATTTATATGGTTAATGTACATCTGATCCTACATTGTTTATGGTTATAGATATCTATGCTTTGATGGTATTTTGCTGCTTTGACTCTACAGGTGTTCTTTGAAGCGGGACAAGTGAGAAAGGAGTGGCGAAAGCTCTATCAAGGGAGAGAGGAAACAAGCAAGGAGACTAGCGAAACACTGAGGTTGGTACTCTCTACTTCTCTCTCATCTATCTCTCATAAAGGAAAACACAAGTAACTTTAGTTTGTTTGTTTCTAAGATAGCTACCCATCTTAGTGGGACTAGCAGCTCTGAATGGACACTAGTTTTCTCGATAACAAAATGCCGACTCTGCTGGGGAGCGAATAGTTTGCTTGTTTTGTTACTGTTGTTTGCTTTATAAACCACAGACGGAGCCTGAAGTTAAGCCAACTATCCTTCGAACTGCTTTTGCTATGCAACTGCAAAGTAGATCAACGTTGCTTCAGTAAATCTCCAGGTTGGTTTATGAACTGAACATCTGACTTGCAAACATCCTAAGTGCCTTGGTGGTAGCTTAGATAACGTCATTAGATCAGCCCCTATACTTTGTGTTTACTGAAAATCCTTAGCTCAGCCTAAATCCCTGAACTTAGCTGTAAACTGTGAGTGAAAACCAAGCTCAGGCTCGTCCTTGGACCATTGCATTGTCTCTCATTGGAAATCTGGATGCATCGCACCTCCCGTGTGTTGCAGGTGAGATGCATCCTTGTTTCCCTGTGTTACAGGTGCGATGATTGAGTAAGACTGTTTCTGCCTCCAGATTTTGGTTTTTTCTTCATTGTCTTCAACTTTATTCAGTAGTTTTGTTGTCTATGATCAGTATATCATTGTCAAAAATATCTTCCTTTGCATTATTCAGCCGCCGCTAATAAGGAATTGTGAATGTTTTTTATGTATTTTTCATCATTTACAGTTCTCCTTTGCAAATAGTAGCTTAATCGAACTGTCGTCTTTTGATTTGAAAGTGTCGCAAGTGTCATTTTCAGTCAAGAAAAAGAGTGTCATAAAGCATTCCTCTTTTAGATAGTCGATTACACTTTTTCCATTGTATTTGATTTGAATTAATAGTATTTCAAGTGTCGAAAGCAATTTTAAATTCGAAATCGCAAAGTGTCGTCTTAGTCTTCCTTTCGTTTTTTGAAGAGAAAATTGTTAGTACTGTCGCTTTGAAAGAATATAGTTCAGATCTGTACTTAGTTTTCTTTTGTCATTCTCACATTAAGGAAACTGAAAAACAATACATGCATGTGCATTTTCATTTAGACTGCATGCTGAAATTGATTTAGGAAAAGTGCATCTAGTGTGTGCTCTCTGCTCTATGTTGAAAGAATTTCATTTCTCTTTCCTTAGTAGCTAGGATTTTCATTGCAAAAAGAAAGTAAACGACTGTTTATCATCTTAGATTGCATATTTAGGAATTGTATATCTACATCACGCGGTGAACCTTAAAGGAAAACTTCTTAAGAAAGATCAACTGTAAAATAAACCTCAATGAACATAAAAACGCTTTGGAACCTAATGCACAACATCTAGAAGTCTAGGCTAGAGATGTATTCCGGCGTCGTAAAGCTTGGTAACTATCGCTTTCATCATAGGTTGGGTGATTCCTCCTCTTTGAGACGACAAGTGCCAGTACGGACTTGTTCTCCCACGTACCGTCGAGTATATATTTGGAGACCACAATAGGCTACATCCTTTATCCTTAGGAAGCCGTGTCTGCCACCCTATCGATCGCAATGCACCAAACACAGCATTCGGGAAGATTGACTGTCGTACCGTAAAAAGTATTCTGCAGTTTTGCGATTGGTTTGGTAATCCATCTGTCTAGATTTCCAGAGAATTCACGTTCATTCCTTTTCAGACTCCCTAAAAGAAAAGGTCCATCTGAGCACTTGTCACTTTAGGCTCATTAAAAATCAAAGGCGACTAGAGTCATCTTTAGATTTTTCTCGACTCTTAAAAATTGAAAAAGCAAGTTGTGTCAAAGCGTCATAAAATTCATTTAATTCGGAATAACATTTTCCCCTTTTTATTTTGATTTGATCAAGTAATCCACAATCGTGGAAGAAAGTCAATCAAAACCCCATCGTTCGCAGAGGCTAACGAGTCAACCATTTTTGACTCCGAAAACAAAACCATTTCGAGCCAAACGATCTCATTTAACTGGGTCAAAATCTCCTGGTTTGTTTGAAACTTGTGTTTCAACATCCTCATAGACTCCAGTTACTCCAACTATTTCTGGTATCCATGCCTCTACAGAAGAAGTTCCACAGTTACAAGAGGAAATTAGAACCGATCCTTGTGTAATGGTAAACACTTCTATTCCCAAACAAGCTCTGTCTAGGACTTATTCGGAAGGTGTCACCCCTCTAACATCTATCGTTGCAGAGTGTGTACCTTCTTCGGCACCAGAAATATTTTACGGACCTGACGATCTACCTCTTCCACCTGGACTGCTTGCTATAGAAGAGATTGTGGAGGATCTTCCATCCAGTACACCATTGCATTTTGGAACTGGGATCCACCTATATCCTTCTGATACAGAAGTTAGTCACCCTTCATCGCAAGTTCCTGTAGAATCGTTAGGAAATATTTTGGATAGACTTAATATGTCTGAACAACCATCGACATCTAGGATTGTGTCATCCGATACAACAGTAGCAAAACCTCTTGCCACTACTCCAACAATTTTCGTTGGTATACCATCTGTCCCAACTAGCTCTCAACCGGTAGATGGAGTCCACCCAGGGACTGTTTCGACAGTATGGTTTGTTCCTGTTTGTTCATCCGGAATATTATCTAGAATTTCTTATGTTGAGTCTCAACAAATTGATCCTTCACAACAGTGTCAATTTGGGCATTCCAGTCTACAAAGACTAATTTTCCCTTTGAACACTGGATTGTCGCCATATGGGGGGCAGTATGCCTTTTCCTTGTTCCCTCCGGGAGAACAACCATATGAGAGTTCACAACAGAATTTGGGTCAAGCTGGAACTGCATCCAGTATTTGGGTGCTAATACTGCCTCAACAACCAAGAGTTGTATATTCAATACAACCAAATTAGTCTATGTTGAATATTCCGACTACACTGGCTATTGTGACGGTGTCGCAAGTACAAGCGTTGCCTGTTGTATGTCAACCTCAAGTCTCTGAGGTCGTAATACAATAGCCTCTTGTCTCAACGACTCAACCACAATTTCCGATTAGTGGCTCCTTAACTGAAGCGACTCAGGCTCAAACGGGTACTATCACCCCTCATCTTGGTCAAATATCCAGTATTGGACAACAGCAAATGGCTTCACAACCATGGCTGGTGCAATATCAACAACCGCAATTCCAACAAGCTTACCGAGGACCTGAGCAACAAAGCTTTGCGGGTAATGGACAGCCGTATATTCAAAATGGTTACCATCAATCATATCATAATGGTTATGCCCATCAACCTTATCAAAGTTATCAGCATCAAATACATTATGCTGGTATGAAAATACCCATTGCTCAGGCGATCCCATCTTATTCTGGGTATGCTTCGCAAAACCTGAATCAACAGTTGCCCTCCATCGCAACATTAGAATTACCAGATCTGAATTGGCTAACAAATGATCCAATTGCTTACGCCCCTTGGTGGCCAACGATTCCTCATAAACTTCTGTCAGATATTCCTAAATTAAATGGAAATCCGGGTGAAGATCCGTCGAATCATGTGATGACCTTTCATCTGTGGTGTTGGTCCAACACTCTCAATGATGATTCGATTAGGCTTCACCTTTTTCAGCGAACGTTAACTGGTCTGGAAGCGAAGTGGTACATCGAATTGCCTAGAGCTTCATTTGATAACTTCAGCGCCCTTGCCACCACCTTTTTAACCCATTTTTAGTTACCAATAAGGTATAAAACAGGAAAAGAGCTTCTTACCAATTTTAAGCAGACAACAACCACTCACATTTCTGATCATATTCATGAGTGGCAACGTCATTTTCGAATGGTAAAAACATATGTTCCTGATCAGTTGCTAGCTGAATGGTTTATTAAGTCATTGTTACCTTCTATTACAGAAGATGTGGCTAAGGGGGGAGTTGTCACTGAAGAGCAAGTCATTGCTCGTGTGCAATATATAGACTTGATCTATACTTAGTCTGGCATGCTCTATGACAAAATTCCTGATGCTCCTAGACCAGAGTTTTTCATTCCTCCTCCTAAATCAAAAAAAGAATCTCATGCCGACAATGGCATGATAGGTACAACCAGCACGAAAACCGCAAAGGCTACATCAAAGAAAGACCGTACGATTTTTGGTCAAAATGCGAATGAAGAACTTCTTGCCTCGGAGGTTAATGTCGTGTCGACCGAAAAAGGCAAAGAACCAAAGCAACCAGGGGGCAAGAAGAAAGGGAAAAGTAAAAAGAATAAACAAGATGATTCGTCTCCTGAAAAATCTTCTGCAAACCCTTATGGGCAAAAGAAACCTCCTGGGCCATGTCACATATGTGATGAAGACCATTGGATGAAAGATTGTCAGTATAAAGCTGAGATTAAGAAATTCTTTAAGAGTTCAAAAACTTCAGCAATATTGACCGATCTGTTTCCGAACCCAGAAACCAATCCAGTTGCTAGCGACAATGCTTCCCCATCCCAGTGCTTATGTTGTCCATTTCGAAACAACAAAATGATGCTTTGATATCGACAAGGAATAAAGATTATGGGAATCCACAGCGGTCGAACAACAAGGCTGCAGATGAACCTAGTAGTTCGACAACAACTTTGACCGAAGTTGTGCCACCCATCATTCCTGAGCTAACGATAAAGCTGCCAAAGGGAGTAGTACAAAAATCGACATTTAATCCTCGTGCTCGAGTAGCACAGAATTATAATATAGTAGAGGATTTGGCCCAATCGCCATCCGTTATGTCGACGCTTGAAGTACTGCAAAATTGCCCCTCCCAAAAGCAGGCTCTATTATCAGCAATAGGTGGGATTGACCCAGCGGATTCCAATCTTGTGGCCTTTAATCATAAAGGATATGAACCTCAGTTACCAGCACAACTCGCTTTCCTCATCCAAGTGAAAGCCCTCAGCAAAACTGTTCATGTAACAATTATTGATGAGGGGGCATCTACCTGCATTATGTCAATGAGTTGCTGGAAAACTTTAGGCTCACCACCCTTGTCAAGATCATCAACGACATTAAAATCATTCGATGGACAAACATACACCCCGTACGAGATTTTAAGTAACTTTCAAGTTGAACTGGGGGGCAAGATAGTAGAAATTGATGTCGAAGTCATCGATGGAAACCTCAATTACAATATCCTACTAGGAAGGCCCTGGATTTACGATATGGCAACTGTTGTGTCAACTTACGTTAGAAATATTGCATTTCCCTTTCAAGGAGGAATTACAATCGTTGATCAACAAACCTTTCTCCCCAACAATTCACAAGTTACAGGAAGCATTCCAATGATCCATGGAAGCTCTCATTTGCTTCAAAATGTCAGAGTAGGCCTACTAAAATACCCGGCCTTGATGGGTACTTTTTCCTTATCGCCTCCAAGAAATCTGGTGGAAGTGGCCACGATAGGAGCCTGCAATATGATATCTTCCATTTAGAATATTTCCGAACATTTTGTTAGCATGGATCATCAATAGGTATTACCTCCAAGCCCAATAGAAATTTTGTGGCAATCAATTTTCTCGGCATGGGCAGAAAACCCAAATCAATGCTCATCGAGTGTTTGGATAGATAGGTCAAAGGAATATGGCACCTCTTCAAATCCTTGTTCACATGTACATTCTACAGATGAAGGAATTATTCAGTCGATGATGATAGGAGAGGCACCATGGGAAGATTACCACCATCGTTCCCATCTTCCGGATTACAACGAAGATTATTCCAATGACCTTAATCATCCTTCAGTTTTTGATTTTCTATCAAATACTGTAAATACGGTGGATTCCGAGCGAAATCTATCCAATATTGAAGAAATTATCACCATAAATATCTCGACCAAACCTAATGTTGTAGAGAATATTCATGTCGACAAATCTTGTTCTTCTTTAGAACTAGAAATATATTGCGCTCTCTTTATCAAATTCAGAGATGTCTTTGCATGGTCATATGAAGAAATGCCAGGTGTTGACTCGAGCATAGTTGAACACGAAATCAAGATGTATCCAGATGTCAAACCGGTACAACAACGGCTTCGACAGGTGCACCCGAAGAAATCCGCTGTCATCAAGGAAGAAGTTGAAAAACTTTTACATGCTGGTTTCATTTACCCGGTTCCTCTAATTGATTGGGTATCCAATATTGTTCCTGTGATGAAAAATCAAGGAACGATTAGAGTGTGTGTCGATTACAGGGATGTAAATCAAGCTTGTCCAAAAGACAACTACCCTACACCCTTCATCGACCAGATAATTGATGAATGCACCTGATGCGAAATCTTTTCATTTATGGATGGATTTTCTGGGTATAATCAAATAAATATCCGCCCACAGGACTAGTCGAAGATTGCATTTATATGTCTGTGGGGCACATTCGCGTACCACAAACTACCTTTCAGTTTAAAGAACGTAGGGGCAACTTTCCAGTGGGCTATGAATTATGCCTTCCATGACATCAAGAACATTGTTCAACCATATCTCAACGATCTACCGACTCATTCGCAAAAGCGGACTGATCATCTGCAGCATTTGAGAGCTATATTTCTACGTTATCGACACTACAAGATACGACTCAATCCACACAAGTGTGTGTTTTGTGTCGATTCAGGTCGTTACCTTGGCTTCGTAGTTTCTAAGGACGGAATTCGACTCGACCCATGTAAGGTTCAAGCAATCATTGATATGCCTCCACCTTCAAATTTGCTTCAGATTCAGAAACTCCAAGGGAAAGCAAACTTTCTGAGGATGTTCATTCCAAATTATGCCGAACTTGCTAAAGGTTATATGCATCTTTTGAAAAAAGAAGTACCCTTCAACTGGGATCAGGTTGTGCAAGCTTCCTTTGATGATCTAAAGGAATCCCTAATAAAAGCATCATTAACGTACGCTCCTGACTATCAAAGAAGCCTAATATTTTTATGATTCAAGAGACAAAGATAAATGAAAAAGAAATGGAAACAATGACCCAAAAAATTAAAAACTACCAAGGAACATCAATTCCAACAAATGAAGCTTTAAGAGGTATTTGTACATTATGTAAAATAGAGAATTGGGAGTTGATTCAACACAAAATAGAGTTTCAATGGATAAAAAAAATAAAAATTAATAATAATAATAATAATAAAATTTTAAAAAATTAAAAATTAAAAAATTAAAAAATTAAAAAATCACTACAGGGATTAGGAAGTCTGTTGGACCACCTTAAAAAATTATCTTTTGTAGGTCCAAAACATAGGCATAATATAAGAGGGGATCACAACTTGGTATTGAATGCAGATAAGTTTGGTGGGAAATATAATGTTGATCCATCAAAGGAAATGGTAGAATCTATTATGGAAACTTGCAGATTAATGGACATGCCTCCTCGCAATGGAAAGTATACATGGAGCAACAAAAGAGTCGGTAAAAATAATATAGAGGAAAAGCTTGACAGATTTCTAATCCAAGATGAAATAGCCACCTCCTTCAGTGAAATAAAATCCAAAATCATTCACAACATAGCATCGCATCACAAACTGGTGGAACTTTCACTTGGGTCATTAGAAAACTTTGGCTCTGTTCCTTTTAAATTCAGTTCCATCTAGAACGACAATGAAGAAGTTAAATAAAATATTGCAGAAGTATGGGCAAATCAAATTATAGGCTCTCCTAGTTATGTCTTGGAATCTAAACTTAAAGCATTAAGGAAAGAGCTGAAACATTGGGCAAGGAGAAAACAATTAGAAACACACAAAAAAAGCTAGAAATAATAGAAAAAATAGAGAGAATTCACGTGGAAAAAGAGTAGTAAGAGGAAATGCAGGAGAGTCTATGGCAGGAAAAGCAAGCATATTGGGAATTGTATAGGAAAAACAGAATGAAAGAAGAAGAGTGGAGACTAAAGTCCCAAAGCCTATGGCTTAAAGCAGGAGACAAGAATACAACTTTTTTCCATATTACTGCTAGGATAAGGAGAATGAAAAATCAAATAGACAGTATTAAGGATAACGAAGGAAAAGAAGTGAGAGGACAAGAGGAAATAAATAAGGAGGATTTTAGATATTATAAAAATTTGTTATCATCCTCAGCAACAAATGATGAGTATGAAGAATTTTTATGGCATACCCCAAGAAAAATCAGTGATGGAGAAAACAACGAATTTAGAAAAGAAGTTGAAGAAAAGGAAGTGGTTGCTGTTATTTGGGATTTACATCCAGATAAGGCCCCAGGCCCGGATGGGTTCCCTATCTCCTTATACAAAAATAATTGGAGTATCATAAAAAAATATTTGGTAAGAATGATGAGAAATATTTTGGGAAATACATGATAACAGGATTCAAAAATTCCTCTTTCCTCACTCTAGTTCCAAAAGAATCGAATGAAAATAATTTTAGTAGGTTCAGGTTGATCTCACTGTGTAACTCCTACAAAATTATTACAAAGATTCTGACAAATAGAATAAAAGCAATGCTCCCATAAATTATCTCAGAAAACCAAGGAGGATTTCTTCCAAAAAGACAAATCCTTGACAATATTCTAATAGTTCAAGAAGCATTGCACTCTAGCCTTCTGAAAAAGGAAAAAGGAATGATAATCAAGCTTGATATGGTAAATGCTTTTGACAGGGTCAATCTGGGCTTCCTTGTGGTTGTCCTTCAGAGGTTTGGTTTCTCAAAAAAGGCAATAGACATAATTAAGGTCTATATAGTGGTTCCTTGGATTTCACCATTGATCAATGGAAGACAAAGTGAATTTTTCCAAAGTTCAAGAGGGCTTCGAGAGGGTTGCCCCCTATCTCCCTTCCTATATATTATTATGGTGGACTCTCTAAGCCGAAATCTTGAAAAATGCAGACAAGATCAGTCTATCACAAGTCTCTCAATTTCTGAAGAAGTAAAAAGCATAAACCACTCTGTGTTCGTAGACAATACCTTGGTTGTGGGAGGGGCCTCTTGTATAATGGAAAGAAGAATAAAAAAGGTGTTGAACAATTTTATGGGAGTCTCTCCGGGGCTTCCAAATAATAAAAAATGTAGAATTTTCTGATGGAACACTCCTCTTCGCTCTCTCCAAAAAATATCATAAATTCTAGAAATCTCTTTATAAGAAAAATGGAGCCACTTTCATTACCTTGGCCTCCCTATCTCCAAAGAAAATCTGAAGACCAAGATATGGAATAAGTACATTGAAAAAATGAAAAAAGAAAAGGGTGCAAAACTAGGGAATGAACTGACTAAACATGGCAGAAATGGTGGTATTAATCAAGGCATTACTAACAACACTCCCAATTTATCAGTATGCAACAATTCTAGCTCCTGCAAGCATACACAAACAAATCGAGCTAGTAATCAGGGGGTTCCTATGGCAAGGAAGTAAAGTAGAAATAAAGAAGCTTAGCCTGGTAAAATGGGATGAAGTAACACAGCATTATGAGAAAGGTGGTTTGGTTATAAGACTTCCTGGGATAATGAATTTGGCATTGGGGGCCAAAATAACATGGATATTTATAACTGGAGAGAGCAGCTAGCGGAAGTAAATCCTAGAAGAAAAATATATGAACCATAATAGAATTCTTTTATTAGAAAAAGGTTCCCCAATAAGGCCATGCACCCAGGTTTGGAGTTTGATTACAAAGACCCTTTCCCTAATCAAAGAAAACTCCTCCATGATCCCTGGGAATGGCAAACTCATCAAAATATGGAAGGACAAAATAATGGGAAATCAACCTATAACTTTCCAAGAAAATCTACAAGATCTAAGAAGGTGTATGGAAACCAAAGGAGTCAGTACTCTGGAAGATATCTCTCTTTGGCGAGATGGATATTGGGAGGACTGGAGGATCCTCAATCTACCCCAAGGCCTTGTCCCTCAATGGAAGAAACTAATATCTCATCTTAAAAGGGTTGCACCATTGAGTATGGACACAAAGGATACTCTTCATTTGGACCCTGATGGAGGGGCTTTTTCAGTGAAATCTGGATATGAAACCTTACATCAGAAAGGAAATAGTGATTGGGAACTCTAGAGGGAGGCATGGAAAATAGAATCCCTGCTTAAAATCAAAGTGTTCATGTGGACACTCCTCAAAGGCAAGATTCTTACCGCTGATAATATTAAAAAGAAAGGTTATGAAGGCCCTTCACATTGTGCAATGTGTCAGAAGAATGAAGAAAACATCCAGCATCTCTTCATGGGATGTCCTTTTGCTCGTGCCTGCTTGCAAGAGCTAGTAAGACCACTGGGGGTAAGTATACTGCATTCGCTACCTATGCATACGCTTCTAAAAAGTATCCATATACTTTAAAAAATAAAGAAACGGTTAAAAGATATTCGCTGAGTTTTCCCTCATTTATATGTTGGCAAATCTAGTTAGCAAGAAACCAGAGGATCTTCAAGGACTGCACTCCAAGCAACAGAACAGTTCTGGCTAAAACTTGGAGCATGACAACCGAATTCATCAACTCCAAAGGAGCCAAAGCAATAGATAACAAATATATGTAACACAAGGAAAGAACCTAGTTAGAATTTGCGATGAGCAAGAAGCAAAAAACAAACATTAGCAATACAACTATCAGTAGATTTTTTATTAGTGCTCAGAACTGGAAAATCAGAATTAAAAAAGAGGATTTCAAAGCATGGTCAGAAAATTTAAATAGGCCCTGTTTATTGTTTGATCGAGCTTCTAAGTCTAATCTAAGCAAGGTTGGAGCTCGAAGTCTCATTTTCGATCCAGGAGGAATCAATCCCATCACTTATGAATGGGGATTAGGATAATTATCCAACAACAGGGTAGAAGCATATGGTCTCCTCTTGGGAATGGAAATATTAAGGCAGTGCGATATCAAGAATCCAAACATATTGGGGGATTCTACAATAATTATTCAATCAATGCTTGAAAGAAGAAGCCTCAAGAACTAGATGATGAGTCAAATGACCAAAAGGGTGGAAAAAAATCTTCAGTATCTTGGAGAAGTCACCTTCAATCATATCCTAGAGAAAATAATTGTACTGCTGATATGCAAGCCAATTTGGCAGTTAATCGTCCTGTGGGAGAATCCATAATTGACAATGAGATTTCTCAAAAATCAATCCTATAGGACCTCAATCCTTCAATTGCAGAGATTTGCATCCAAGCCGAGAACATCAAGGCAGGAAACACTCGCTTCAGTGCGAAAAGCTAGAAATCAGAAGCTCACAAAAATCAGGAAAATCACAATGTACAAACATCATTTTCAGAGTTTGTCTATCAAGCGAATAATAGCTACCCAAGCTCGCCATGAAATGATCAAGTTCTCTATCTTGAAGTGGCCCTCAGCGCAACTATATAGCCTTCCTCTCCCAATGATTGTTCTCAACTCTTCGTTGCTCATTCTCTCTGGTTTTCTCTTGTCTACGAGGTTAGTTCCATGCGCTCTCCTTTATTTTCCGCCTTGTCACAGAAGCAGCTCTCAATCATCTTGTAAATGTCACTGTGCTTCTTTAGTGTTTGATCTAACCCTCTCTGCTTTAGTCTTTCCCCTCCCCTTCACACAGATCTGGTGGCATTTGTTTCTCCCGTTTGCGCTACTCTGGTGTTATTTGCTTCTCCCCGTCGCACAGCTCTAGTGGTTTGTGCGTCTCCCCTTTGCGCATCTCTAGTGGTCCGTGCTTCTCCCCTTTGCACAACTTTGGTGGATTATCTTCAACCTCGACTCTTGGCCTATTTCGTTATTTCCTAAGAGAGTCTCTCTAGCCTGTGAATCTCTATTCTCCTCTCAGTGGCAGTTGTCGGTCACCATTGGCCTGTCATGTGGAAAAATTAGCATCTACTCTCGACTTCTTATTGCCTCTTCTTCTTCCTGTAGGAAAGGACGTGTGCATCCCTCAGGAAAATTGGAGCAAAATCCTCTGGAAAATGTGCCAAAGTGCGAGAGTTGTGCTGTGTGTAGAGCCAAACAATTCATGAACGAGTAGATTAGAGAAATGATCAAGGACTATAAATTTAAAGCAAAGTCTGAGAACTCCTTCCTTAAGAGACAACTAGAAGAGCAAAGGAAGGAAATTGCAGCTCTAAAGCACAAATGTAAGCACATGGATGAAACGATCAACTATTTGAAGAATTTACTGATCAATCAAATGGGAGAGAACTCTAACTATCAAAGCAGCAAGAACCAACCTCCGTCTCATCATGAATCTTCTGTCAACAAAAATTAGATTCTACATTTCTTCTCTTTTCCCCTTTGCAAAGTTCTTCCACTATTATTTTATTATGTTATGTAAATGCAAATTATTGTTGAAACAGTTCGAATGTATTTATAAGAATAGTCCAATTGGTATTTTCATAACCAAAAAGGGAAGGGTATGGAAAATAAGAATTGTTTGCCCTCTGTTTTTCTTCCGAGATGCCTCTCTCCATTTTGCACCGACGTAAAGGGAGCTTGCCTCCTTTTTTTGCTTGAAATAGAAATCTAATAACCAACTCTGTTAAAAAAAAAAAATTACTAATAATTCAAAATATAATACAAATCCTTTATTTATAAAAAGAACTCATGATTATAGAGAAATATAATACATTGAAATTGTGTTTAAAATTATATATTATTATATCCATGAAAAATTTATATTTGAAATAATAACAATATATATTTATTATTATATTTTATTGAGATTTTAACTGATTTATCTGATTATTAATTAAACTTTAACATTTAAATAATTAGAAATGAATTTTTTTTTAATAGATATGTAATCTATTTATATCTATTAAAATTAAATTATAATTTCATCTTAAAATTACTTTATAAGAATTAAATCAATACATACATGCTTGTCAATTTAATTTATTTAAAAAAATAAAAAACTATTGAACTGTTTTAATTTTGATCATTACATTTGGATATTCCAAGAACGAGTCAAAGTAAAAACAAAAAACTATTGAACTGTTTTAATTTTGATCATTACATTGGATATTTCAAGAACGAGTCAAAGTTTAAACGGTAATTTGGATATTTCAAAAGTGATCTCACTCCATGTCTAGTAACATTTTAATTTAAAAAAAATTCATAATAAAAATAATTATTTTTTTTCGAAATTATTGAGTAATTAGTACCAAGTTTCAAATCCTATCAGAAACACTTTTAGTTTTTTATTATAAAATTCAAGAAATGAGCTCCCAACTCACATAAAGTCTCAATTCATACTAAATTTTAAATTTTTATATATCTCATTTACAAAATATATACATGTAAAACTTAATTTTCAATAACAATTAAAAAATCACTACTCTAAATAAGTTCCAAATAGATATTTAATAATAATAATAGAACTTTTAATTCTAATCACAACATACTCGATATTTAAAAAATCATACTGTGATAAGTCCCAAGTGGATATTTAAAGGGTGATCTCACTCCATAAATCCCAGGTGACACTGAGAATGGGGTGGTCATTGGCCTATATCCAATGACTAGTCTAAGTCATGATGAGCCATTCACAAAATAATCCCATGTGATTGTGATGTATACGTTTTGGCAGGTCTGCTAAACTATGTGGGGAAATAATTGGAAAACTGCTACGTAAGGAAATGACGAATAGAAATTTGCAAATATAAGTTAAACCAGAAAAAGAAATAAATCAAGACAGGTGTATGAGAAAAATCTGGACTAAATTGTGATGTATATGTTTTGGCAGGTCTGCTAAACTATGTAAAGGAAATGATTGAAAAACTGTGAGCTACTTGTGATCGTAGAGTCTTTTGAAATAAATTTTAAATCAAGCCTTTTGAAATAATTTTTAAATTAAATTAAAATTAGAATAGATTTAAATAAATAAAATTATAATGATGATGGAGTAGGGTATTAATAATAAATTTAGATGTCAGTTAAAAGTGTAAAATAATTGATGATAAATTATATTGTTAAATATTTTTTTATATTAAAAGGGTAGTGGGTAGTGAGGGGAGGAGAAGCCACGAGAGGCGAGGGATTTTTTTAATCTCGAATGAAAATAAGTGATTAAGTATTTTTGGGACTAGGTAAGAGGACCAATAACCAGGTTGAAATGTATGGGTTTTTGTTTGAAATATGCTTAGCAAAGAAAATGGAGATCACTAAGCTTGTAATTTTAGGTGATTCTCTTCTCACTATCCATCATCTATATAAAAGATATTTTCCTAACACAATCAACTTAAGCTCCTACTTCATAGAATTATTGGGGCCCTTAATCAATTTCAACACAAGACTTTCTTCCATATCCGAAGATCCTTAAATAAGGAAGCGGATGAGCAAGCAAGCCTTGCTCGTCTTCTAAAAACAAGTCAAGTTGACATCAACAATTTTAAGGACTCGCGAAACATTCCACGACTCGTATTTCTCCAAAAATGGTCTTCCTACATCCTTTTAGAACAACTCCATTTAATCTAATTGAAATATATGATAAGAACATTGAGGGCACTTATTATACTCTCCCCCTCTTAGATATTAACCCCATCAATATGGATCATGCATTAACCACTTGGCACTTTATAAAATAGAAGGTGGCAATTGGAATGCGGGCACGTCATGTTGAGGATCCTCTTCATAATACCTCGCATGTGGAGGGGACTCAAGCCGAACATCGTCACAACCTCAATTAGGATTTGGCACCTGAAGTGTTGATGGGTTTAACGTGGTGGCTAATCATCAAACTTAATAGCGATGAGATATGTTCTCCATGTGAATTCTCTGGCACTACAAACAAATTTATGGATAGACTCAGTTGCTCTGTATATGGCCTCTAGGGAGGTTAAGCTTGTTACAATGTTGATAGGATTCATTGATTGGAAAGACTATATGTGTAATTTTCAACATTCTAATTGGTGAATTAGGGAATGACTAGTCCATTTTCATGGTCAATGGAAATGTTGGAGATAAGGGGATTGGCAATTCCGATGCATTGTGGACTTTCTAGTCTAAATGTGTGGTGAATCCCCCTACAACCACCCCCCCTTCCAAATTCAATCCAAAACTCTAAATTTGTTTTTTGGATTCATCAAATGTTGATCTGATTGGTTGGGGTGAAGTAACTGGTCTCAGGGTTCATAGCTACGAAGGGATTCACAACCAATTTGAATTGTTTTTGACCTCTAAGTATCCCTCTATTTGCTTGGTTGATATCATCTTTTCCTGTAGTAAACTTCTGTAATTTGTGTCTTTATGTGTCGATTTGGAAATTTTCTCTCTACATTTTCAGAGTCAGGGGTTCTCTAGTTCCCCCTCTTCCCCTCCCTGGTCCTCTTAGTTTCCCTCATCATACCTTTTGGTACCCCTTTCAACTGTTGGATCCCCAACTCCTCTTAGTACTACAAATTGGATCCCCACCACTAATAAAGGGTCAATGGAACTGAGCAAATAATTACTAGTTGTTGTAGGTGACAACAGTATTGGAAGTAGGGGTCCTCAGAATATAGAATATTTACATCTTGAGAACATGGATTTAAACTAGAAATTACAATAGAAATCAAATACAATTGTCTTCCTCACTTAAGAAGCTCAATCTTTAAAGGCCAAATTCGAGAGACAAGACAATGAAATGGATGTTCTATGCAAGTTTATTAGTGACATGCAAATGCATTTAGCAACATGGGAAATTCAATGCTCAACAAGTAGTGCTTCGAATAGGCCTCATGGCAACATGTCAATTGATCTCAATAGGCTTGTAAATGTTGACCTCTCTCTCTTTAGACCTGAATTTTTGTTGCAAATATATCCTTTTATTGGATTAGTTTTGAAAGTTATATGTTTTATCGACTATATGCAGTAAGTAAGTCATCTACAGTAGTTGTTTTGATAACAAAAGTTCTGGTTCCACCTCTTGGTCTTCCTTTCAAGGAACAATTGCATGGAAAAGGAATGTAAACATCAACAAGTGTTTTATTGCGATTGAGTACAAACTTATAGAAGAAATACTCATTTTTGTTAATATATATATATATGGAAAATTGTATTAGAAAAAAACATGTATATGATAAAAATTGTACTAAATTGTGATGTATTTTTGTTAAAGAAAATAAATGAAAACAAGTATATGATAAAAACATGTACTTAAAATAATGAAGACCCATGAACTAATTGTATCTCAAGTGTTTTTTGGAAATAGATTCTAAATTGAAATAAAATTATGATAGAAATTAAAAAAATGTAAGTAATGAAATGATATATCACTAATTGTAATTGTAATGGAGTAGTGAAGTTAATAATAATTTTAAATGTTTATTTATATAAAATAATTGACCATAAATTATTAAAATATTCTTTATATTTAACATAAGAAAATAAATTAAAGTGTATGCTAATATTTTTTTGTTAAATTGTGATGTATATAATTTGGTGTTTTAGTAAACCAAATAAATAAATGGATGAAAATATTTAAACTAATTATGGTTTGTATATTAACTCCCATCACCCATAGCCTCATATATATGAGATTATAATTTGCATATTAACTCCCTTTACCTCCATCTTTAATATGCAAACCATAATATATGAGGGTGGGTATGGGGAGAGTTAATATTCAAACTATAATATATAAGGGTGGGGCTACAGGGAGTTAATAAGCAACCCATATGGAAGTTAATAGGTACAAACCTTAATAATAATTATGGTTTCCACATTAACTTCCTACAACCCTACTCTCACTCTCATATATTATGTGCAAATCATAATATATGAGAGAGTGAGAGTGGGATGCGACGACACCAAAAATTATAATTAGTATGGTTTACATATTAACTCCCCTCAACTCAACCTCCACCCTCATTATTATAGTTTAGTATGGTTTACATATTAATTGCCCCCATCCTATATTATAGTTTGGTATGGTTCATATTAATTGCACTCATGCTCACCCTCATAAATGTGGTACTCATCCTCATATATGGCGAGGGTAGATTTGCATATTAACTTTGTCTACCCACCCTCATATGATATGGTTTGCATATTAACTCTTTCGTTTATATAGAAAAAATTTTACATCAATTTTAAATAAATGTAATTGTGAAATAGCAATTAGGTAAAAATAAATAAAATAATTTATTATTAATCTAGTGAACTTAATAATGAATTTAAATATTCATTGGAAAGTGTGAAATTGTTAATAAATATATTATTAAAATATTTTTTTGGTATGAAGATGATTTATTCAAAATTTGTAATTTTAATTTAAGAATAAATAAAAAAATATCAAAGTTAAGTTTTATGAAAATTTTGAAAATTTTAAAAATAACGAAACTGATTGCATATTATAAATTTTATTTTATTAATTTGGGAATATTTTAGATAAAAATTCCTAATTTTACAATAATGAAAATAACAGATATTATATCAAATTTGAGTGATTACTAAAAAGTAACCATTTAACTTTGCAGACTATGGCCCATACTATATTAAATTTGAGTGATTAAGGATGCCCATATTATATCTAAATTGAGTGGTTACGAAAAATTAGGAATCTTAACTTAAGACTATGGCCCATATTCTATTAAATTTGAGTGATTAAGGATGCCCATATTATATCAAAATTGAGTTGTTACGAAAAATTAGGAATCTTAACTCAACTCCTCTTAAGATGCTGACAAATTAAGTAGATGACAATGAATACGAGAGGATAGGGAATCTATGGATCTAAGTTCCCCACTTTGTTCAAAAATCATTGATTGGGAAACTTCTCTATATATAGGCGAGCCGGTAGCAATTTCGTTTCACAACTACTGTGCAGGCCATTTCCAAGTGTGTAGGGCGGAGAAATCTGTGAGACACCCGCCATCACCATGAGTACTTTGGCTGTAGCTGATGCAGAAAGACGAGTAGGCGATTATCATTCCAACCTGTGGGACGATGCTCTCATACAGTCGCTCTCCACGCCTTATGAGGTGATTCACTTTCATTTTAATTTGTTTCTTTTTAATTACTTTACACACGAACATGTCAAAGCACGAAATTCTAATGGAGTTGTCTATAATGCGATTTTTTGGAGATTCCGGTGACGGAATCTGGCCGAAGAAATTGAGGTTAAATCTTGATTTGTTGCGGTTAAAATGGTTTTTTAACTGCATATTTGGATTCAACAGCCTGGAAAACCCCTGGGACGCTTTCATTGTGCAGAAACTAGCTATCAAACTTGCGATTCCAATAAATTCCCGCAGGATTTCGACCGGAAAAACCCACCAGAAAAAGTTTCAAAAAGTCGCGTTATAGACAACTGCAATTCTAATTCAAATTAAAAAAACAACAAACCGTCCCTACCACACTACCTACGCTCATTAACTTCTTTCTTTCGTTCCTTCTTTAGAATGGACTGATTCTCTCTTGTACTCCAATTTCCCATATTTGGAGTTTGAAAGAGCTCTAACCTGCACTGCAATTTACGATATTTGAGCAGGCATCTCCGTACAGTGATGTTGCTGAGAAACTTATTGGCGAGATAAAGGAGATGTTCGCTTCAATTTCGATTGAAGATGGAGACGATGAGACATGTTATTTCCTTCAACGCCTTTGGATGGTCGATAACGCTGAGCGTTTGGGGATTAGCAGGCATTTCGAAAATGAAATCAAAGCAGCCATTGAAGATGTTTACAGGTATAGCCACTGTTTATTTTTAACGCCTGGTATAATTATTAGATGTTTTGTTGACCTTTTTCTCTTTGAGTAACTATTTATTTTTTAATGTTTACTATAATTATTATATGTTTTTGAACTTTTTCATGTTCAGTATAATTATGAGATGTTTTGGGACTTTTTAATGTTTAGTATAATTATTAGATATTTTTCACGTTAAGTAACCATTTATTTTTTAATGTTTAGTATAATTATGAGATGTTTTTGAACTTTTTATCCCTATTCAGTAGCCATCGAAGATGGTTACAGGTCAATCCAGATTGTTATATAGTCACCTTTTATATTTATATTTATATATATAATATATATAAAGCATAATTTTATTATTAAATATTTTTTTTTAAGTTATATAGTCCTCTAAAAAATGAGAAATCCAAAATAGCTAAGTGTCAAAGAAATTATATTTTATAAGCCTAATTTATTATTAAATATCTTTTATATTTAATATATAATTTTATTATTAAATATTTTTTAATAATGTTTTATTATAGATTAATTTATTTATTTTTAAATAATAAGTTTAAATTGCTGAATTTATTTGGAAAATCTATAATTTCATAACAAATTTTATTAGCAGAAGGTGACTCAAAAATTTTAAAAATATAATAATTAAACTAAGTTGCTTTTTAATAGTAGTTGTTGTAGGTTTCCTATTTCAATTTAAGGTGGAAGAGGATTTTTCGACTTTCTTCTTTTATTTTTATTTGATCCCTAGATTGATTCTTAAGGGAATATGCTCAATATATGCTTAAGTTGAATGCTTATCAATGGTTGTAGTGTGTTACATAGTTTGTTAGGTTGCATTGACTTTTAATAAGTTAAGAAAATTAGATTCATGCAAAATGGCTACCCACCTACCAATTTCCTAGGGATTTAAGATTATTCTAATTCTAATATATTCATATTCTAATTAGATGGAGAAATTACTATATAGACAAATTTTATTTAGCAAAATGATCCATTTTACAATAAGATGTGTAGTTCTTTTTTTTCCCAAATTAAATTATATTTGTGCCACATGACTCTAGACCCACCAATTTTGTAGGGATTTGAGATTATTCCAATTTTAATAAGTTCATATTTTAATTAGATGGGTAAATTAACATATAAGCAAATTTTCTTTATCAAAATAGTCCATTTTACAATAAGAATAAAATGTGTAATTCTTTTTTTTCTTTGCAAATTAAAGTTGACCCATAACTTTTTTATACATGATTGATTATGTAAATATGTATATTAATAAGGCATTCTTTGTGTTGCAATAATTTTTTTGTTACAATATTTTTTATATTTAAGAAATTTTAAACCATATCAACTACATTAATCATTGGGATGATAAAAACATTATAGATATGAGATATATTTTTTATATAATTATACTACTAAAATACACAACGTAAAAATAAATTGTTTTGACACAGCAGTCATTGGAGTGATAAAGGCATTGCATGTGGACGACATAGTGTTGTTGCTGATCTCAACTCAACTGCTTTGGCATTTAGAACTCTACGATTACATGGATACAGCGTGTCTTCAGGTATGCATTTATAAAACGGTAGAATACATAGATATAAAGAGATAGAACATTTAGATATTATATATGGTTTGGGTTTTCTAAAATAGAAAATACTAAAATGATTATGTTTAAAAAAATTATTTTATAAATAATTATAATTTAAATTTATTTAAAATAATAAAAAATTATTATTATTAGATAAATAATATATTTAATTTGGAAATAAGTAATATATTAAATATATTATTATAATAATTTCAGTTTTTGTGATGAAAAATTATTATTATTATTAATTTAGATAAATAATATATTTTATTTGGAGATAGATAATATTTTAAATTTTATTATGTTATAGGAATGTCTATTTTGGAATAAAATTTTTAGACTTTTAATTTAATTATCAATGATTATTAGGTGGATATTCTTAGTAGTATACATGAATCAAAAGTTGACATTTATCTAAGTAATTATGTATTTTTTGTTTTTTAATTAAATTGATTAATTGGAAAAAAAATGTCATGTAAACAAGTGTCACATGAATTAACTTACTGTTTCTTTCGCATGTTGTACTGATAAGTTTTGGTATCAGCTCATGGTATTATAACAAAGCCTCTTTACAAGTTTAGAATCTAAATGGCAAAAAAAAGTAAATTTCATGGATAAGAATCTTGTTCCATATTTTTTCAAATATATATGTGTTTAACCTATAAACTATTATTTTTATTATTAATAATAATAATTTAAAATAAAATTATAATTTAGTTACCTATTAAATGATAAAATATTATATAAAATTGTGAGATTTCAAATTTTTAAATATTTATCAAAAAAATTATTTACAATAACTATCATAAAAATCATTCTAATTATAACACCTTTTTAGATACAGTTAAAAAATCTGAACACAAATTTACTTTTGCTGAGGCTTTAAGACAAGTTTTTATTTCATTTACAGATGTTTTTAAGATTTTCCAAGACCAAAAGGGGGAGTTTGCCTACTCTGCCAATCAGACAGAGGGAGAGATCAAAGGCATTCTCAATTTACTGCGGGCCTCGTTAATTGCCTTTCCTGGGGAGAGAGTTATGCGAGAGGCTGAAACCTTCGCTACAACATATTTAAAAGAAGCCCTGACGAAAATTCAGGGCTCCCGTCTCTCGCAAGAGGTGAGCCACCGGTAAAAATTTAGAACCTCCTACTTGCTTGATATTATATTATATTTTGACATTTAATGTTGTGGGTCGCAGATAGAGTACGTTCTCGAATATGGGTGGCTCACAGATTTGCCGAGATTGGAAACCAGGAATTACATTGAAGTATTAGGAGAGGAGATTACGCCATATTTTAAGTAAGCTGAGGAAATATATTCGTTTGTTTTATGATATAGTTGTTTGTAAATTTATGAGTTATGGATAATTGGATTTTAGATATTACTAGATTTTGGTATGGGATAGATAGGAGTGAAATTAATTATTTAATTTTATTTATTAATTTTTACTAGTACTATTGGTTAAGGATAGGCTTTCCTAAGATCCAGATTAAACCTTATGGAGGCTGTTGCATTTTTGTTAGGGGAAGACACATGCTAAAGTCTAGTCAGCTTAGGACCGAGGTCACAGTTTCTCAAGCCATAAGTCAAAACTAGAGAAACACAAAAGACAACTTGACAAACAAAAAAACTATTTAACTTCAATCATGTTTATCAAAATTTTGAAATATTTTAAAATTTACAATCTAATTATTCTAAAAAAAATTACAAACACATGAATAAATTTAACTATTTTACTTCATTATTTTTGAAATATTTCAAAATTTACAATCTAATCACCCTAAAAAAAATTGCAAACACATTATAAGTATCACTATTAATTAGTGTCTATCTAAATTGCTGAAATTTGAAAATTGCAATTTTCTTTTGGTTTTTTCAGGAAGCCATGTATGGCAGTTGAAAAGCTTTTAAAGCTTGCAAAAATAGAGTTCAATCTCTTTCACTCCTTACAACAGACAGAGTTAAAACATCTCTCCAGGTAGATGAACCGTGCCACTGGATTCTGTCTTCTTCACATACAAACTTGGAATTGGGTGCTCTGATCATCTAATATTCATCTATAAATTTTTTATGCAGATGGTGGAAAGATTCGGGTTTCGCTCAACTTACATTCACTCGGCATCGTCACGTGGAATTTTACACGTTGGCCTCCTGCATTGCCACTGAGCCCAAACATTCTGCATTCAGACTGGGCTTTGCTAAACTGTGCTATCTTGGAATAGTTTTGGATGATATTTATGACACTTACGGAAAGATGGAGGAGTTGGAACTTTTCACAGCAGCAATTAAGAGGTGATGATTGTCATTTTAGTAAAATTCAGAAGAGTTTTAGATATAAGCCGATAATTATTTTTAACTGTTTTAAAAAAGTTATGGTTATATATCATTATTTTATAAGGTCATTTTTGTTTGCCAAGTTGTTTGTGCTTTTCTAGGCTTGATATGTGGTTGAGAAACTCTTACCCATGGGCATCTAAGGAGTCAAAAAGGGAGAAACTCTGACCCATGGGCATCTAAGTAGTCAAAAGGGATTGCACCAGTTTGTGTTCTTCCAAGCTTGACACGTGGCTTGAGAAACTCCGACCCATGGGCATCTAAGTAGTCAAAAGGGATTGCACATGTTTGTGTTCTTCCAGGCTTGACACCTGGTTTGAGAAACTCCTACCCATGGGCATCTAAGTAGTCAAAAGGGATTGCACCCAAATCACCGGGGGATTGCACCCAGCCTTCTGCCACACCAACCCTAAATTCACTGGATTTTAGCATATCCCCTCCCCTAGTACATGCTCAATAGCCTAGATGTTTGATCTTGGGTGGCCTTGCACTTGACTTCACAAGGTCATCCTTATTTTCATGATCAACTTTTAAATATTTCCATAATTATGACCTAAGTCAATTGTTTAACTTGGCTCATATCATTTAAATTTCTAAAATTTACAGTCTAATTAAAATTCCTGAATAACTAATATCCCTTTTTGATAATTTTAATTTTAAAATAGCAATATCAAATAAGGTTAATAAATTTTAGAAATCTGAATAATATGACTTAAAGTACTTTGTTCATATTCATCAAATCCATAATATTTCAAACTCTGCAATAAACACAAAGATGACTCTAATTGACTTCTACTGATGGGAGATTCCAGTATTCAATTACTAGAAAATTCAATAATTAACACTTAATTTGATCTGCCCAGAATCAACACCAGACATAAACTCACAAAGCACAAACAAACCAATTACAGTAATCACTTTCAACAATGATTTTACAACCAAGGTCAATATGAATTTACAAACAAAACCAAATAAAATATAGGAATCAATTTCAACAGTGATTTTAGAACTTTAGTTACCTAGAAAAACTGAGAAAAAAAAAAAATCACCTTTCCCAATGATTTTACATGAATAAGGATTAACCATTAACTGACTTAGCAAAATTGTGTTGATTTGTATAAGTAATAATGTTTTGGTATTTTTTATGAGTTGTAAATTTGTTGGTTGATATAAATTTAGTTACATCAAATTTTTAGATTTAGCATTCGAATTTCAGAAAAGAAATTACAGAGAAACTATTTTTAAGAAATTAATGAGGTAGAATTCATGTGAATATTTGGGATGGTTTAGAATTAGTGTTTTGATGGTGTAAAATTGGAGTCTTGAATTTCACAGTATAAATTTACTGTTCAGTATAAAAGTTTATTGTGTTCAGTATAAGTCAGCTGCAGTTAAGCAGATGAGTCAGGTATAATAAAGTATGAAGTATATGAGTCAGTGGAGTACAACTTTTATAAGGAAACTTTTATCAAATTTCTATTTTGGTTCTTTCTTTAAGTATTAAACTATCCCGAAAACTAAATTCAGCCTCACTTAAATTGAAAAAAAAAAACACTTCGCTGTACATTTACCCATTAACTGTCTTATCCGTTTTGTAATCAGATGGGATCCATCGACCACAGAGTGCCTTCCTGAATATATGAAAGGAGTATACATGGCATTTTACGATTGTGTTAATGAAATGGCTCGACAGGCGGAGAAAACTCAAGGCTGGGATACGCTGGACTATGCGCGAAAAACTGTATGCAGCAATAGTTAATCGAAATAATAGATTTATTTGCACATCAAAAACTCTTTTCTGATGCATGAAATGCCTCCTCGAATTTTGTTTTTTTGCTGTGCAGTGGGAAGCTTTATTCGATGCGTTTATGGAAGAAGCAAAGTGGATCTCCAGTGGTTATGTGCCCACATTTGAGAAATATTTAGAGAACGGGAAGGTGAGTTTTGGGTATCGAGCAGCCACACTGCAACCCATCCTCACACTGGACATTCCTCTTCCTCTACACATCCTGCCAGAAATCGATTTTCCATCCACCTTTAATGATTTGGCATCTTCCATTCTTCGCTTGCGAGGTGACATTTGTGGCTACCAGGTGAACTGACATTTTTTGTTAGGCATTTTTATGTAAATTGCAGTTTTTGGGAATCTCTAGAAATCTGAAATCAAGAGAAAGATCAATTAACCCTTCTCCTCCTGACCATATTCCCTGAATCTACAATGTCATTTCCAATGAAATCAATTGTTTTGGTTTTGAATTTCAACTGCATGATAGTGATCACAGTACCCCATGGTGATTGCAGGCCGAGAGAAGTCGTGGGGAACAAGCTTCTTCGATATCCTGTTATATGAAAGATAATCCGGGATCAACTGAGGAAGATGCTCTGAGCCATGTCAACGCCATGATCGGTGGCAAGATCCCTGAGTTTAATTGGGAGTTTATGAAACCCAGCAAGGCTCCAATTTCTTCCAAGAAATACGCTTTTGACATTCTCAGAGCTTTCTACCACCTCTACAAATACCGAGATGGCTTCAGCATTGCCAAAATTGAAACAAAGAAATTGGTGATGAGAACTGTCCTTGACCCTGTACCAATGTAAGTCTATCAATAAAGTCTGAGTCCTTTCGAGAACTGTCCTTGTCCCTGTACCATGTTAAGTCCTATTCATAAGTCCTATTGAGTACATGCAATACATATGGACCATGGAAGCCTAAGGAAGCTTAATATCATTCTAAGAGTTCTTTTATCTTCTATGAGAAGTTCTTTTACTCAAGTAATTGCCCCATTTCATCATGGAACTCATCAAATTGCCCCATTTCATCATGGAACTCATCATTGTTTCTTTAGTTTATTTTTAAAATGTTGATTTTCAATCTTTATGAAAATAGATTGATATTTTTTATACTAAAATTCATCTCTTTAAAGTATCTAGATTTGCTTTTATTTTTCAATTTTTTTTATGGCATCATTGAATCTATCGAACACTTAGAGAAATTAAATTCCCTCTATTTGGATTTGTTTCTTTTTTTCCTAAATATTGTCGAATGTATTTATATTTATTTTTTATTCAATTTAATTTTGTGTTATTTAAGATAGAGTCCACTTGTATTTAAAAAAAAATGTAATATTATGTTTATCATTTTACTCATTTATTTCTAACAACTTCAACCATTATGGACAATAGAGCATCTCACTATTCTCCGTACAAAAATTTCCAATAGTCATGTCTTTCTCATTAAGAAATGAGAATATCTCATACTTTTCCAATAGTCATATCTTTCTCTTTAAGGAATGAGAATATATCATACTTCTTAAATGTTACATATCGAAGAGTAAGTTAAAGCTATAACATGATACTCTAAGGTAAGTTATAATTTCTTTCTAACCCACAATAATTTATGAATATCGATAAACATGCATCATCCCGACCACTCGACCACTAATTAAAATTGAACACTTATTACCCCTTCCAAGGCATTTAAACCTATCTTAAAAGGGTAATCCAAAAAATACCCCTAAAAGACGTAAATTTTTGAAATCATGTATTATCTATAAAGGGTAATTGATTCATCACAAAATATTTTCCTTTGACATCTAAAAACTAAAATAATCTCTATTATGGTTGACTCTTAGATATCCCATGATATAGTCTACCCCTCCACAACATTAATTCCATCATA
Organism: Pinus tabuliformis; assembly: GCA_031772625.1. Classification (NCBI taxonomy): domain Eukaryota; kingdom Viridiplantae; phylum Streptophyta; class Pinopsida; order Pinales; family Pinaceae; genus Pinus; species Pinus tabuliformis. The sequence goes on along the minus strand of CM062812.1, from coordinate 158,606,978 downwards.
TGTATAGAGAAATATTCTACCACTATTTTGGTCTATGCACTTTATTATGTGTCATTGATCTCGATTGGATCATTTTATTGTTTTTCATCCATCTTGATGCTTTTAGAGTGCAAAAAAGTGGGTGGATCAACTAACGAGACCATTTTCACTGGGGGAGCCTATCTTTTCAAATTAAAATATGAAAACTTTCAGGAGCAATTTGAGGCATCAAATGTTGTTTTTTAGGGGTAAAAATTTGTTGCTTAAGTGTCACAATTTGTTGTGTAATTCTACACACAAAAACCTTTCCAACGATGCAATAATTGCCTCAATCAAAGTTTGTATGCAAAAGTTATGCCACTCAGAAGTTGACCTTCCTATTTTGACTACCATAATTCAAGAGGATGCCACGTCAACCCCCATCATTCATCGGAAAGGGACTAGCTAGGAGATCATGATGAAAAATACTCACAAAGAGTCTATATTTTAACTCTAGTTAAGATTTGGAGTTTTTGACGGTGCTGGACCCGCCAACATGTCAGAGGGTCTCCTTGGTAAGAAGTCCCAATTAGACTCAGGCCGTTTGGTGTAGGAGTCCCAGCATTGGGTCGTATGGTAATGCCTTGACCACGATTTCACATAGAGGCAAGTAAGATAACTCCGTTAATAGCAAGGGTGTGACATATGCAGAGCCAAGGAAGGTGCATGAGAGGTTCCAGCACACGGGGGTTGAGATGAGTGCGCCCCTTGGAAACCTGTGATAGCATGGAGTTAAGAAGGGAACACATGATCAAGGATGCATCACAACATGGAAGGAAAGTTAGCTAGCAATCCAAAGTGATGGTTAAACCAACAACACAATTAAGAAATATTCATACATACATACACAGAGATATACATGCATGCGTAAGCAAACAAATACATATATCATTTAGAGTAAACATATAGTTGAAATACAATACAACATATTCATGAAACATGTTGCCTCTTGTGATATTAATAAGTGTAAGTTCCAGTTCTAACAACAGAACGTTACATCCACAAATGCCTACTCCCCCAAAGAGATGTACTAGCTCTACACAGTGGAGAAGCCAAGGCTCATTTCAATATTGTCCAAGCTCTCTCTAAGATAGTCCTATAGAAATATTGGCTGACTAGAAGCCTAGCAATGAGTTATGAGGGACTATTTATAGCAAAGGGTGGGGTGACCTTTGACATTCCCCTTTGTGACAGTGCATCTACCCTCATGACTCTGCATCTACTTTATGATTGTTAAATCCAACTATCGACACTTGAACTTGCAATTGACAAGGTGTTACATTACAATGCACATGTACCCATGTGAGACAAAATGGGTTTGAGGAAGCCATGCAAGACATTACTATGACTCGGACAACCATGGGAAGTCCGACTCTTCAACATCCTCGCGATGATCAATAATAGCGTACTGATGCCAATATTGGTAGTCTGTGATGGTGTTTATGTACTCCAAGGTGACATATTTCTGGAACTTGACTCTTGCCTCCATAGCATCTGGGTACACTGCTCAGGCTCCTCTGTCCAACTCGTCTGAAAGCATGTGCATCATTGTCTTCAATGCGGTCGGACCGACAACATACTTGTGCATGGTGTCTAAACTGATTAGCAAGTCTAGGCTGGTGGCTATGCGCATCAACTTGTCAAAGTACGAGTCAATCTCTAGTCGGACTTGTGCCTTTGTCTTCGCTTGTGTGAGAGTCCCAATAGATGGGATCGCATGTGTGCACACCACAACATCCATACGCTTGAATACATGTGCATGGGAGGCCTGTAGACTATTGATGAGCTATGGGAGCTCTTCATAGTTCTGAATCTGACTTTGGATGTGTGCCTTCAGATCAACCACTATGGGCTTCATCATCTTAGGCAAGTGAAGTGGGGCTCCCTTGTATCTCATCATCCACGTATGCGTGCAATCAAGATCAACATGTACGTTTGATAAGATACGTGCTCTTCTAGCACATCGTTACTACCATCCATTGAGATGGACGACTGCCTTATGCACGGTACCAAACTTGGAATACAACACTTGCATAACTATGTCAAGGGACAATACTTCATCTAGTATTTCCTTCTTCAGTTCTTCTCGAGTAGACGTTGTCACCGACTCTGCTCCTTGCTTCGATGTTTGTAGCTCCTTAGCCATTCGCTCATTCTAAGATATCATAAAGCGAACACTTGAGCTAGTGGCTTCAGCATATGCTCTAGTGGCATCGACGAAGGCTGTTGGATGTTTGCACAAGCCAGACACGATCACTTGTTCCTCGTCCTACGCAAGAGATGTATGATCTTTCGGAGTTGACAGTCTGCAAGATTGTGTAATTCTATGTTGAGATTCATCGAATGAGATGTTGTGCATCTCTCCTTCCAGCTGATCTCCAAGGATCTCAGTGTCTCCTTGGTCATTTGGGACTTGCTCATCTTTTGGATGTGGTGAAGCTAGTGGGTCGACCCTTGGTGGTGAGGCATGAAGTCGATGTCTTGCTCTAACTACTACTACTCCATGTTCGTATCCATCTGTTCAAGTGCTTGCTCTATCTCCTGAGGGAAGTCCTACTCCTGCGATGGTTAATCCTTTTCGGTTGATGCCAGTTGTTCTGATGAGTCCACTACTTGTACATGCATTGTTTCATCCATTTGCACATGTTGCACCCCCTTCTGCACCTGTTGTTGTTGTGCTTCCCTCTCCTGTTTGCGCAACTCCTATTCCTTTTAGAGTTGCTCCTTCAACTCATGCAACTCCTTCTCTGTTTCCTCCATTCTCTATTTCTCTCTCTACTTTTCCGTGTTTAGCTTCTCTCGTTGTTGCCTAGTTTCCTCTATGGCCAAAGTTGCTTTCTCCACAAGTGGATCTGCTTGGAACTTGTAGATTTTCTCTTCCTCCATGTTACACAGTAATTTGTCACTGCCTTCCTGTCAGTCACCCTGCTGTGTCAATCACTAAGCTTCATGTCTTCTGAACTAGCCCAGAAACCCATTTTTCTAAAGTTTTATGCATCAGCGCGTCTGTTTGAAAAATATCCGCGATTACTGGCGCTCCATAGTGTATTCAATGCGCTGACAGCTCGGAAGGACACCACTTTTCCGCGCTGGTCGCCAGCGCGCCTTTCCCGTGCGCTTCCGCGCTGACATGACTGTCCCAGTTATGTAGACGCGGCGACATCGCGTCAGTTTCCTCATTATCCGCGCTGATCCAGTTTGGGCGAATTTGTTCAAACAACAAGCCTTCCAGATAACTCCAGGCTTGGTTGTTAGCTTTGTGAATGTCGACTCCTTTCTATGGCATGACTGTTCGACCCTTTGCAACCGTTTCCCTCAAAGATAAGCTCATCCTTCCACCTTTTTAGGAGACTCCTTCTCCTATATAAACTTCCACCATTACCATGAGCAGCTAGTTAGACTTAGCTTGGAATAGCTTGGATTGTACATAGCTTGTAGTGCTCAGATTGCTGCTATAGGTGCGATCCCTACTAGCCCAGCAGGGGTCTAGCAACAATCACACAATGCTGCTACGCATGTTCCTAATTACAATTAAACAAGAGGTAAGAAGCACCTACTTGGATTCCTGCGCTGTCGTTTGACGAAGAGATGTTGCCTTCGCTCCTCCGCTTCGGCTGGTCACAATCCTCCGCGATCTTCGCGAATAGATACCTGCACACACGAAGAGGAAACAAACACAAGCGTGAAATCTAGTAAAAGTAACCATACATCAGTCAGAAAAGATGTAATTCACATTTAACCATTGCATAGACAAATGAGAATGGAACAATAATAGCAGTCATCTATTATTAATCAGGATAGAGAAGAGTACAACCAAATGTTCTGACGTCGGTAACCTTCTCAAGAGGGGCCAGTCAGCATGTATCTCAAGCATCCACCTTTGAGGATGATTCTCCCAAGACAAACAACTCTCTCTCTCACACAAATAGCACAAACAACCTTCCCTAAGCAATCAATCACTTCCACACCTAGCACACCACACCTATAGCAGCAATCTGAGCACTACAAGCTCTGTACAATCTAAGCTATTCCAAGCTAAGTCTAACTAGATGCTCATGGTAATGGTGGAAGTTTATATAGGAGAAGGAGTCTCCTAAAAAGGTGGAAGGATGAGCTTATCTTTGAGGGAAACGGTTGCAAAGGGTCGAACAGTCATGCCATAGAAAGGAGTCGACATTCACAAAGCTAACAACCAAGCCTGGAGTTATCTGGAAGGCTGGTTGTTTGAACAAATTCGCCCAAACTGGATCAGCGCGGATAATGAGGAAACTGACGCGATGTCGCTGCGTCTACATAACTGGGACAGTCATGTCAGCGCGGAAGCGCACGGGAAAGGCGCGCTGGCGACCAGCGCGGAAAAGTGGTGTCCTTCCGAGCTGTCAGCGCATTGAATACACTATGGAGCACCAGTAATCGCGGATATTTTTCAAACAGACGCGCTGATGCATAAAACTTTAGAAAAATGGGTTTCTGGGCTAGTTCAGAAGACATGAAGCTTAGTGATTGACACAGCAGGGTGACTGACAGGAAGGCAGTGACAAATTACTGTGTAACAGATGCCCCCTAAAGCATGAAGACCGAGAGAGTGGGAGGGGTGAAATGCTTTACAACACACGCCGAACTGGAACACCACCAGGAAGGACCGAAATATCTCTGATAATCAAGTACATGCAGTCTAGGCATGGGCGCAGCCATCCAAAAGACATGCGAAAAGGTCTGTGGAATGGACGCAGCCACCCAGCTAAAGAGACCATAATAATGACAAGGTATGGTCGCAGCCATCCATGAAGACTCAGGTATGGGCGCAGCCATCCATCAATGAGTCATGTAATGATCATCCACAAAATCGCAACCTAGCCCATAACAGACACGGATCCAGGGTCTTGCGCTCCATCCTGATCCGAACAAAGTACAAGTTCAAACATGTGAATATATAAGTCGAAGTCGAACATGCATGAACATCGTCTGATTACCAGTCAATGATGAAAACCGTTAACAGACGCGAGAGGGACCACCAATAATGACAATGGCCCTCAAGGTACTATAGGTACAATCCGCGGCATGTGAATCAATGAGCTGTTGTCGAACATCCACGGAATCATTCGATCGGAGGCCAATGATGAAAACCTCTCGTCGAACACGAAGAACCTGCCATTGAGGCATGCAGGCTCTAAGGCACCTGAAGGGAGTCTCTAAGTCACCTTCCCGGATAATGAGCTGAAGTCGACAGGAAGGGACCTTGATCGAAGGTGGGCCATAATGATTCCCACATCATCGACGCGAGACAGAGGAAAAATGATTTGTGTGAGATGACAGATGAGGTTGTATTATTGCAGAGGTCAACTTCTCTTGAACATATCGGCGGCACTGTAGCGGGTTTGGCAGTATTTGACATCAAATGAGCAAAGGATATAGTGATGATGGCAATGGGCAGATGAGAGGTCGAATAGGATAACCCAAACCCACGGAGGCCAGTGAAAAACAAGATGAGATGATCCCACCCAGACACGAAGCAGAAGAGTGCCATGTTCAAGAGCGACATACTGCCGACACGACTATGATTACTGTTCCATTTTCCCCACCATTTCTGGCAGGTACCCCGGTTATTTTTGGATGACAAGCTTGACGGGGATAGCATATGCTTGAAGAGTGTCATTTCGACAATATCCGATGTCATCAAGTGTTTAACGAGCCTGACAAAGGAAAAACTCGGCGTCTTTTCTTGTTTAGAGAGCCTGAAAAGACAGCAGAAAAGAAGACTCCAGGGGGGTCCTTTTTCATACAGTTGTGTCTCTCGAGCCCGAAAAAGTATAAAACAATGCTCGAAAGAACCGCCCGACCATTACGATCGAGGAGTACTTTTCGTAAATAGTGCTTTTGACCCGAAAAAGTAAAAAAGCGGTCGAAAACACGTCGTTTTAGAGCCGATATCGAGTGCGAAACGACAAACACCCGGCAATCTTTTTAAGTTACACGGTCCGAAAAAGAGCTTAAAATGACCGCCTCTCGTTCCTTTTAACGAGCTAAAAGGAGACTCGGCTATCTTTTCTTGTTTAATGTCGGAAAAGAGCTTAAAGACGACATTGTTGGGGGCTAAGTGATTTCAGAACCATGATGATTTCCACCGTTTATACTAACCTGCACAAGAGCACTACCCGCATAAATCCATTCGATATGAGTAAAAAACATATCAAAACATGTATTTGACAAAACTAGGGCTAAATTTATGGCAAAAGGTGGTAAAAAACCCAAAAATATGACAATTTTATAAGTTTTTGCTATAAATAGAAGAGGGTGAAAACTCATTTTTACCATTTTACCATTTCTGGATGTGAAGGACGTGGAGAAGCCAGAAAGTTGACGGAGTGATTTCCAGCCCGTACGGACACCATTTCTCGAACCGCTTCTTCCAGGTAGGTCCTCGCTCTCTTGCCCTGCATTTTGGTCGTTTTTGGTAGAATTTTAGCGGTCGAATTTGCCCAATCGGGCGAATTCTTAGTGCATGGATGCGCTCTCGGTCAGCGCGGATATCCCACGCGGGTCCGCGCTGGCCGAATTAGGACAAAACGTGGCCAACTTCGGGTCAGCGCGGAAAACCCGTGTTCTTCCGCGCTGACCTCGAAAATTAACAAAGGGCTGTCATGGCCAGCGCGTCTGTTTTTAAAACAGCCGCGCTGGCGCGGAAAAATTATTTAGTTTTAATTTGAACGTAAAAAATCCAATGGCAGCACTTCTAATTTCTTTTCATGGTTCCTGCAGGACGTAATGGCTTTCCAATGGCAGGAAAGAGTGCACGATGTCGAAGATGTTGCTGCTTGGGCAAATGCGGATTGCTGCAATGCCATGCGGGCTTGCGGTTTTATGAAATTTTTCCTCACACCTCGCCTAAGAGCTCAGCATGATCTTCTCGAGCTACTGATCAGGGCATGGAACCCGGTGGATATGAAATTCACTATCCGGGGCCAGGATATCGAATTTGACCATATGGATATCTTCTTTTTGACCGGGCTGTCACGCCGAGGTGCGAGGCCCATCATAGAGGGGCAGCGACCTAGCGGCGGCACGCTAGATGATCTGATGGCTCGGGTATGTCCGGAGGCTGAGAAAGCGCGAAGTGGGAAAGTAGCAATCCCCACAGTGGGAAACATAGTGCTTCGCACCATTTTGTTCATGGTGACCCGGGCAGCGGGTAGTATGGCCAACCACGAGGCCTCAAAGACTCATCTCTTGCTAGCTCTCGATTGCCTTGAGCCTACCGTGTTTGATTGGTGCACAGCAGTGACCAATAACATGAAGAGGCAGCTGAGCAACTGTCGTCGCGGGGAGACGAAACAGTTCGGCTACGGGTCCATCTTAGTCCCGCTCATTCTGGAGCGAGTGCCAGCCATGCGGCTGCAGACGATGGCCGTGGATGCTCCCAGGGATCCTCGAGAGACGAGGGCCTCACGATGGGCTCGAATCATGCCACGCGGAGGTGGCGGCCGGCCACATAGCTGGGGAGCATTTTTCCGAGACTGGCTGGATCAGCAGGAGATCTTTGTGGAGGACTGGCCATATGCGGGCATGGATTTCCGCCATGACCCTGATCTGGCACTGCCCCCAGGTGAACAGTGGGATGATGCAGGTATAACACTTTGACTTTTGAATTTTTTAATGTTTTTGGATTTTTTATGTACATGTCTTTAACAAATGTCATGGTATGCAGATGTGGGGCCTACTAGACCGATTGGCCTGGCTGCCACGGCACGGAAAGAAGGACAAGGAGCTGGGGTCCTAGCTTTAGCCCCTCCAGGGGTTGATACGTCAAAGACTGTGGCTCGCAACCTTGAGGGGTTGCTGGAGGGGGTGCCTGACTACCAGGGGGTCGAGGAGGTCCCCATAGAGCATCAGATCCATACAGTGGGGGTGCAACCCAGGGTGCACCGCCTTCTGAGGCGGGTGGCACGAGCAGCTGTGTACTACAGGGAGCATCACCCAGCCGAATAGTCGCCTAGGCTTTATTTCCACTGTTATTTTGAGACTCATGACTCAGACATACTGATTTTTGGACATATACACTTATTTTTGAGCGCCTTAGTGCGCCACACGATATATATATATATACATACCGGTTTTTGGATGGATCATTGTTACATGTGATGATGTTTTGTTTATGTTATGCATTTATTCAATACAATTGTGATCTTATGTATGAATTTGCACGACACATGACCCATGGATTTTATATTTTTTGATGCAAGCTTAAAAGCACCTATATGCAAACTATGCTTGAAATGATTTATTTACATATGCTTTACTCTATTATGCTTTCTATGTCTTCTTGCATGATGTTTATCTGTTACGCAAATGTCTATCTAACACATGATTTGCCAATGCGTCGGTCAACGTATTTAATCGTCTCGGAATGTGTTGATAAGTAATGTAATCAAAGTTCCGTTCTAACAATCTTACACGTAGGTACATCCTTAATATGCGTTGGTCTCTGACGGAATATCGCCCGTTGAGTTGATGGACAACTAGCTGGGAGTCCAGGTTCACCACTAGTTCGCGGATGCCAAGGTCAACCGCTTCGGCAAGTAATTCAATTACAGCGCTGTATTCGGCAACGTTGTTAGTGGTACGACCTAGGCAGACACCCTGAAGGTCTACCAATTCTCCGTGAGGATCGTAGATCACCCACGCCGCAGATGACAAATTGCAAGTACTACGGCAGGCGCCATCAGCGAAACCAACATAAGGTGCACTAGACATCTGCACAAGAAGAAGAAAACACAATAAGAGGCAAACACGCTTTCACACCAAGGCAAAACGAAAACATGCACAACACACAAAACACACGTATATACAAAGTGAATGCGCGAAGTTATGCATAATATTTCTTCAGGTACAGCCCGTTGCGGGGCTTGTCCAGAGGATTTCCTTCATAATCAATCAACTCATATGCGCCCTTTTGTAAAACTCTTTTCACGATGTAGGGACCTAACCACATAGATTCGAGTTTTCCTGCCCCCAGCTTATCCTTAGCTTGATCGTAGAGCAGTACTAAATCTCCCTCAACAAAGGAACGCGGGTGAATATTCTGATCGAAGTGAGCCTTGACTCTCTTCTTCTGTGCTTCGATAGCCAGAGAAGCCAAACGACGAGTCTCGTCTAACCGTTCTAGGTAAAGAAGCCGTTCCTCCACCGGAGTGGTGTTGGGGAGTAACTCGACAGCTAATTTTAATGAAGGAATCTCGCATTCGACGGGAAGGGTAGCCTCCAGTCCATAAACCAACTGGAAAGGGGTGAAACCGGTGGCATCCTTCACAGAAGTCCGGTAGGCCCACAAGGCTGGGAAAAGCATAAGGTGCCAGTTAGACTTGTGCGTATTGACGGTGCGCTGGAGCATAGTGATCAAGACTTTGTTCACGGCTTCAACTTGGCCGTTAGATTGCGGATAGTACGGTGTCGAACTATCTTGGCGCAAGCCTAGTTGGGTTGTTAGCTCCGTCATCATATGATTTCGGAAATGCTTTCCATGATCTGTAACAATAGCCTGAGGGACTCCGAAACGAGTGATAATATGATTGAATAAAAACTGCGCCGCGGTGTAACCGTCTTCGTTTAATGTAGGCATCGCTTCGGCCCACTTGGTGAAATAGTCCACAGCAACGATAATGTACCCATGCCCCCCGGCCGAACGAGGGTTACAGGACGTATAATCGATGCCCCATTTTGCAAATGGACCTACGGTTACGACAGGGTGCAGTGGTGCAACAGGTGCACGCATCTTCCGGTGGTAAACCTGGCATTCGTGACATGCACGTACAGCAAGGATGCAATCCTTGAAAATAGAAGGCCAGAAATAACCAGCACGGAGGATCTTCTGAGCGGTAGCATATCCAGACATATGGCCGCCACAAGCGCCGGAGTGGCAGTCATTCAAGACTCTCTCAGCCTCCTCAAGGGTTAAGCATCGGCGAAGAACAGAATCGACGCCGAGGCGGTACAGGGTATCGCCCAAAATGCGATATGGTTGAGCTTGGTGACGAATTCGTCGTCGAGCATCTTTCGATGTGTTGGGACGAAACGAAGACGTTTGTAAATATACGATAATGTCCCCGTACCATGGGTCGAGAGTGCTGATGAGAAATAGCGTTTCATCCGGAATATGTTCCTCTGAACGAGATGGTGTAGACTGAGATGGTAAGGAGCAGAGTAGTTCGGCGAAGACCAGTGATTTCTTAGACTTGGCTGCAGTGAATTCCAAGTCGAACTCTTGGAGGATTACGATCCACTTGGAGTATTTGCCCCCCAGCAACTGACGTGACAAAATATAGGTCATGGGGTTGCAATCAGAGATCACGGTCGTCGTGCGCAACAGGATGTAATGACGGAAACGTTGGACGGCACAGACAGCTGCCAATGCCAACTTCTCGACGTATGCATAGCGAGTTTCCGTATCCAGAAGGTTGCGGCTGAGATAATATACAACATGCTCGGTGCCATCGTCGTCGTCTTGCACTAAAACCATGCCGATGGTGGTATCGGCGGCGGCCAAATAAAGGGTGTAGTCACGGTGGTAATTTGGAGGTCTTAGGAGCGGAGCTGAGACCAGAAGGTCTTTAAGACGCTCAAAAGATTGCTGAGCGATAGCGTCCCAGCGAAAGGGCGTGTCTCGCTTCAATAATCGCGTGAAACCCTTAGCCACCTCGGCATAATTTGGGATGAATCGTCTGAGAAAATTGGCTTTCCCTTGCAAGCTCTGTAACTGCTGTAGAGAGGCAGGGGGAGGAAGATTCAAAATGGCCTCGACCTTAAGGGGATCCAGACGGATACCTTCCCGGGAGACGATAAACCCGAGCAGTCGGCCAGATTCTACGCAGAAGACACACTTATGCAGATTGAGTCGAATACGGTAGTGTCGACAGCGGAGAAAGATTTCGCGTAAATGAGATGGATGGTCTTGACGTTTAGCTGAATGAGCTGGTAGGTCATCCAGGTAAGGTTGTACGATGTGCCGGATATCATGAAAAGCATACGACATCGCACGCTGGAAAGTAGCACCGGCATTTTTGAGACCGAAAGGTAGCTTCTTGTAAGCGAAGGTGCCCCAAGGACAAATGAAAGCAGTCTTGTGCTGGTCTGCGGGGGCTATGTTGATCTGGTTGTAACCAGAGAAGCCGTCCATAAATGAATAAATTTCGCTTCCTGCGCAATCGTCGATAAGCTGATCAATAAAAGGCGTAGGAAAGTTATCTTTTGGACAGGCGCGATTGATGTCGCGATAATCAACACAAACCCGAATAGTACCCTGTTTTTTATTCACAGGGACTATATTAGATACCCATTCCGTGAGAGGAATGGCATAGATGAAACCAGCTCGAAGGAGTTTTTCAACTTCGGCCTTGATGGCTGCAGCCTTTCGAGGGTGCACTGGGCGTAAGCGTTGACGAACAGGCTTAGCGCCGGGATAAGTAGGGATTTCGTGCTCCACGATACTGGGGTCAATGCCGGGCATTTCCTCGTAAGACCATGCGAAAACGTCACGGAATTCACGAAATAAATCAGTGTAAAGTTGAATTTCCTCAGGAGTGCATGTGACTCCAATATGAATATTTTCGACAACCCCTGTTTTGACAGAGATGTCGATAGCCAGAGTTTGCGTAATGTTACCCATGTTTCCTTCCGAAGACACTTGATACAACTGAACAGGCGTTTGGAGAGGGATAGATGGGACACATGAAGCAAACCGCTCGAGACATGTGGCCATTTCCGAATGAGGAGGGAGAAACGAAGAGCGATGGTGGTAATCTGACCAAGGGAGCTCCTCGGGAGACATAGTCTCAATGATAGCCTCGTCGGAGGGAAATGATTCCTTCAGGGGATCCGAAGTGGCCTCTCCTCCCATCCAAGGGAAGCAGTCATATGAATCGGGAACACTGCTTGGAAAAGCAGGTTCGGGAGGTGGAGCCGATGCAGCGACTATCTCGATGTAGTTGAGCTCGGCGGGACTCAACGGCATCATCTCGCCCCAAGAGTCTTCCTGATTCAAGGGAGGGAGAACCCATGGATCGGAACGCACTGAGATCATGTTAACGGAGGCGAGATTTGGAGGTGGGAGGGGAAAGACTCCCATCAGGGAAGGATCTTTAAATAATCCAGCACCCACACTCACTAGCGATTTGGAGGTATGCTCTACGAATGGCACATTCCCTTCAGAAGAGGAAGCGAAAAAGGACAGCTGGTCCACTGTGACGATTTTCCCTTGATGGGGAAAGCGAACGACACGGAACAAAGAGGAAGCCACGGCCTGCATGGCATATGTCCAACTTCGTCCAAGGAGGAGGTTGTAAGTGAGATTAGCGTCAACGACTTCAACCTCGACCTCTACCGTTTTCCCTTCTAAAGAGATAGGCAATCGCGGGAGGATACCATATGGACGAGATTCTCTTCCATCGAAAGCCTCTAGGGTGGTAGGAGACTGGCTCAGAGCAGGGGAACCAATAGCCTTCCAACAAGCAACCGACATGATGCAGGTTGAGGCACCTTCATCAATGACCGTACGATGGATCGTTTTGCCATTGATGAGAACCTGTATAAGGAAGGCCACCTGGTGAGGCAATCTCTGCGTAAAACCCTCGAGATCAAAAGAGATTAAATCCGAATCTGCCGGGTCTATGCCACCAATTGCTGATAGCAGGGACTTCCTCTGGGAGGGGCAGCTCTGGAGGACTTCTAATGCGGACATAGCAGACGGAGCCTGAGCTAAGTCCTCGACAATGCTATAATGCTGTGCAGCACGAGCATTGGGATTATAAGATGACTTCCTGAGTACACCTTTGGGAGGGGGTCGGGGGATCGTCTCGGTGCTGGGCCTTTCGATGTGAAGGGGACCAGAACTGGACGGAGGAGCGCTGGAGGGAACTTCCGGCTCCTTCCCGGCTGAAGATGGATAATCTTTCGCTCGAGTCGTGACATGGATGGGGATGGTTCCAGCCATGAACACTTGAGAACCAAATGAGGAAGAGGATTGAGAAGGATCTGCCACCTGATGCGTTTGCTGGGACGGGAAAGGCTCTTTAAGCACGGCAGGGGACCCTGGAGCACCTTTCAAAAGCCGACTAACCTCGGACCGCCTGGGGCAATCCTTGGTGTAGTGATCCTCTTCGCAAATGAGACAAGGATACTTAGGCTTCCGTTTGGCTCCTTCCTCGGAGGGAGGTTTAGGAGGGTTCTGCTTCGGCTGTCCAGATTTATCTTTGGCCTTCCCTTTCTTTTTGCCTTTCGAGGATTTGTCTGCCGCGGTGGACTGAACGGCATTTACCTCGGAGGTATTCCCAGGAATAGATTGGCTCTGAGAAGCATTTTCGTTAGATGCATTTTGTTTCTGCTTCCCAGGGTTCGCGGCCGATTTCTTAGATGGTGAGTTTACGGAACCGATAACTCCATCAACAGAAGGCTTTGGTGGAGCTTTGGGTTGTCCGTGTCTCGGGGCATCCGGCAAATACTCATACAAGGTACCTGACTGAGAATACACTAAGTCCAGGTATTGAGCTCGCGCGATTGCTTGCTCCTCAGTTACACACGCCCCCATTGCGATATCTTTGGCAATTTTAGGGACAAAGGACGTGGTAAATCAGTCGGTCAGGAGTTGATCAGGGATCCAAAATTTAATCAAGCGACGACACCTTCTCCATTCATGTATATGATCGGAGATGTGCGTTGTCGTATCCTGTTTTAGAGACGTGAGAAGATGGGTCCCAGTCTCGTACCGAATGGGTAACTGAAAATGAGTTAAAAAGGCCATAGCCAACGAGTTAAAATCAGAAAACATGCCGCGATTGAGTTCGATGTACCATTTAGCAGCTGAGCCAGTGAGGGTCCTCTGGAAGAGGCGAAGTCGGATAGAATCATCAAGCCATGAGTTAGATGAGCACCAAAGGTGATAAGTCATTACATGGGCCTGAGGATCCTCTCCGGCTTTGCCGTCGAACTTTGGACAGTCACCTGGTATTTTGGTTGGAACCGGTGGCCAATATGGATTATGCAAAATAGGGTCATTTGTTAACTTGGACACATCAGGTAGTTCCAACGTTGCCAAAAATGGTAGCTGCGGGTTGAAGGACATCTGTGGCTGTGGATTCGAGGCGACATTAGGGTTCCACCCAGATTGGGGTTGCCCCCACGAACTTTGTCCGGACGGGCCCGGCCCAAAAGGACCTGACGCGTAGGAATTTTGTCCCGACGGACCAGGTCCAAAAGGACCTGGCGCATAGGGAGTTTGTCCGTAGGAGTTTTGTCCGTATGGATTTTGGCCATATGCGGACGGCTGTCCCTGTGTCTGCCCCCCAGCTCCCCAAGTATTAGCAGCTTGCCCGACAGGTTGACCATATTGATAATTTTGATAAGGAGTGGCCTGTGGTTGCTGATAATTTTGATAAGGAGCATACTGATTTTGCCCCTGGGGTGGCTGGTAGCCAGATGACTGCTGGGTCCCATACGGAGCCTGGTAGGCAGGCTGCGTTTGGTATGAAGGTTGATAACCTGTTTGAGTTTGAGGCCCAGAGTAATGTCCTTGAACCGGCTGGGGTTGAACCATATGTCCCGAAGGTTGACTTGGTCGGATTCGAGATGGACCTGGTTGGCCAGCAGGGTAGCCTTGCTGGGCGCCAGGTTGTCCATGTGCCACCAAGGGTTGTCTTTGCGGAACGGATGGTCGAATCGGCTGGATAGCTGGTTGACGCCGAGGTTGGCCAGCTTGTCCAGTTTGACGATGAGGGTGGACACCGGGTTGATTCGGCTGTATAGACGGTTGGCCCGTTTGTCCCCCAGTGTGACCAAATTGAGAAGAGGGTTGGGCTTGCTGCATAGCAGGTTGCCCCCCTTGGTGCATGGGCTGAGCAGAGGGTTGGCCTTGCTGTAGAGCAGGTTGCCCCCCTTGCCCAGAAGGATTCATGATTTGAGGGGTGGGTTGGCCCTGTTGAACATAGGGTTGTCCACCCTGCCCAGGGAATTGACCAGACTGGGCGGTAGGTTGGCCCTGTTGTACATAGGGTTGTCCACCCTGCCCAAGAGGATACCCTTGCTGGACTACTGGTTGATTTGGAGGATTGTAAACTGAGCCAGTTTGTCCAGAGGGGTACCCTTGCTGGAAACCGAGTTGGCCTTGTTGAAAAGAAGGTTGCTCTGGTTGTCCAGTGGGTTGATTTTGATATGGATATGGCGGACCTCCAATGCCCAAGGGTTGTTCCTGGTAAGGTTGACCTTGTGGGCCCCCAGATTGTCCTGGGTCAGGCGGGCCATAAATTGGTTGCCCCTGGGGGGTTTGCACGTAGAATGGCTGGCCTTGATTGGGTGGTCCTATGGGCTGCCTGGGAGGATCCCGGTTCCCTTTGAACATATGAGTAGCGTAATCGTACGTGATATTCAAGGGTTCCTCCTTTTCTTCGAAAGGGCGATGAGGGAGACCTGAGACGCTCTCAAGGAACTCACCGTTTTCATCATAGAAAAAGAAGGGACCTTCGTAATCCGGGTCCATTATGGGTTCCCCATAAGCATCATACGGCCCTGATCCTGGAATTCCACCAACAAAGGAACCAGCTTGAGGGATTTCAGACGAGGAAACCGGTACAGCACTGACGACCGGAGTCGAACGTGCTACACAGACAGTAGGTTGAGTGGGAACTGAGGTGACGGGCGTGTTAAGCCCTGACGTAAGGGGTGTACTAAGGGGTTGCGAAACAAAAGGCCCAGTGGAAGCAGCAAGACTAGGATCCCATATAGTTGTAGAAGTCGTTCTAGCGGCATACCTATCCCTCAGTGATTGGTATCGTGGAGGGAGGGGAGAGGAAGCCGGGATCGGGGTCTCGACGTCTGTGACCACGGGTGTCTCACCGGTGCTGGAAGCTGCCTCATCCATGTGGGACGAAGACATTGGAGACGACATACCGAGAGGGGTACGAGGGGTACGGGGGGTATAATCGGGCTCCCAGATGGGATTCCAATCCTCTATGTAATCTTCGTCGCCTGGGGCACGTACGTTGATAGGCCGGATACTCGGAACAATGGGAAGAGTACCGCTTACAACTGGTACCTCTGGAGCGACAGAGGACGGAGAACCTTGATCACTTTGACCGGGAGTTGATGGGTCAGCCAGGATGACCAGACCCCTTAGAAAACCTAAAGGAAACTAACGATAAAACCCTACTCAAAACTATCGCACACAAGATCTAAAATAGGTGATGTTATCGTGGCCAAATTAATTTTAAGACACAAGAACCAAACTTGACCTTTTCATGTTTCAGGAGTCGAGAAAAGGACGAAAAGATGACTCCAGTCTCCTTCGAATGTTTAATGAGCACGAAGTGACAAGACGCTCACAGGCACCTTTTCGTTTAGGGAGTCCGAAAAGGATCAAAAGTGACTGCTCTGGAATTCTAGGTAGAGGGTGTGCCAAACTTTTCGCAAAACCACAGAATACTTTTTAGGGTACGGGTGGTCAATCTTCGTGAATGCTGTGTTCACTGCATTGCGAATCGTAGGGCGGCCGACTCGGCTTCCTATGGATAAAGGATAAAAGCCTAGTGGGGTCTCCCTATATACGCGACGGTACGTGGGAGCGCAGTCCGTGTTAGACCACTATCGAGTCACAGAAGGAGGAATCACCCAACCTAATGTGAAACAACAGTGACTATGTTTAAAGACGCCGGAACACGTCTCTAACCTAGACCTCTAGATATTTGCGTTTAGTTCCAATGCGTTTTTAGATTCATTTGGTTCATTTTATAGTTGATCTTGAGATTAAGTTTCGATTTCAAGCTCTATCGTATGTTCGCTCACAATTACCTAGATGCAATCTATATGCCAAAGAATTCCGCTTTGTTCGATGAATTCTAGCTACGAGAGGGCAAGAAATTTTCTACCAAACAAAACAAGTACAAGCAAACAAGCAACTTAATGCAACTAAAGCGAGGAAAGGAAACTTTTCTTTTGAAGATGCAAATCAATGAAATGTTCTTTTCCTTTTCAATTTTCAAAAACAAAGCTACTAGTTTGATTTTCTTTCAGTGACACAAAGCATCTAAAATAATTTGGAGGAACCGGAACACCAAGTAAACTACTTAATGAAAGCACGCAAAGTTCCCGAAACACTCAACCAAAATTTCCAAATCAAAGGAAAACAAAGGTCTGCACGAGCTATGTGATCTAAGCTCTGCAAGACAAGCAAGGATCGCAAGCAAGGAGGAAGCGAAAAGAAACCACTTGGGAACACAACCCAAAACACTCCAACAATCACTGAACAAGTGCATGAACAGATCTGAACTCGGCTGGTCGAACAAGCAAATAAGCTCCCTACGGCAGGCTTGACACACACACGGCCTCTAGATGTCCTAGAGCTAGAGTGCGAAATCAATAGAAAAAAGCAAACACCCGAAGGACGAGAGTCACAACCAGTCAACTAGAGACACAACACAATCCAGCAATTGCAAAAGCGATGATGGGAACACAAACCAAGCAGCGAAAGCAAAAAAGGGAAGGTATTTGCAAACTTGAAACTGAGCAAAAACGAAACCTTATGGAAACAAGCTCCGCAATCAAGCAGTTCAGAGTTCAAACAATGAAAAACAAGTCATCAGACAGGTGGAGAGAAGAAGGGAAAGTCACAGCAAGAGGTTCAGGAGGCCAATTTGGTCAAAAATGAGTTTTACAGGATCAGCGCGGGTAGCCTTCGGCAACTCGGCGCTGACAGGGGGAGGCCTGTAGCAACTTTGCGACGTCAGCGCGGAAAAACAGGAATAAAGCGCGCTGTCTCAGAAAAACGAGGTCAGCGCGGAAAGAAAACACACAGACGCGATGACAAGAAACACAAAGAAGCGGCGGCGCGATGCCAGCGCGGAAGGACACGAATAAAGCGCGCTGTCTCTGAAAACGAGGTCAGCGCGACGGAAAGAAAACCCAAAAACAGGGTCGCGATGTCAGCGCGACTGTTTGGAATTAAAACGCGCTGAGCGCAAAACAAGCAAGGCCAAACTAAAAACTTCCCAAACCAAAGGCAAGAGCTTTTTAACAATAAAGATGCTTCCCAGAAACGCCCAGAAAGTTCATAAGCAAAAGAGACAATCCCAAAAACTCGAAAAGAGATCAATCAAAGCCAAACACAAAAGTGGACTCAAGAGACAAAAAGGCTGATCCCCAGTGGAGTCGCCAAATTGTTGGAGAGGTAAATCCCCTCTACGGGTAGAGGCGATCCCTACTAGCCCAGCAGGGGTCTAGCAACAATCACACAATGCTGCTACGCATGTTCCTAATTACAATTAAACAAGAGGTAAGAAGCACCTACTTGGATTCCTGCGCTGTCGTTTGACGAAGAGATGTTGCCTTCGCTCCTCCGCTTCGGCTGGTCACAATCCTCCGCGATCTTCGCGAATAGATACCTGCACACACGAAGAGGAAACAAACACAAGCGTGAAATCTAGTAAAAGTAACCATACATCAGTCAGAAAAGATGTAATTCACATTTAACCATTGCATAGACAAATGAGAATGGAACAATAATAGCAGTCATCTATTATTAATCAGAATAGAGAAGAGTACAACCAAATGTTCTGACGTCGGTAACCTTCTCAAGAGGGGCCAGTCAGCATGTATCTCAAGCATTCACCTTTGAGGATGATTCTCCCAAGACAAACAACTCTCTCTCTCACACAAATAGCACAAACAACCTTCCCTAAGCAATCAATCACTTCCACACCTAGCACACCACACCTATAGCAGCAATCTGAGCACTACAAGCTCTGTACAATCCAAGCTATTCCAAGCTAAGTCTAACTAGCTGCTCATGGTAATGGTGGAAGTTTATATAGGAGAAGGAGTCTCCTAAAAAGGTGGAAGGATGAGCTTATCTTTGAGGGAAACGGTTGCAAAGGGTCGAACAGTCATGCCATAGAAAGGAGTCGACATTCACAAAGCTAACAACCAAGCCTGGAGTTATCTGGAAGGCTGGTTGTTTGAACAAATTCGCCCAAACTGGATCAGCGCGGATAATGAGGAAACTGACGCGATGTCGCCGCGTCTACATAACTGGGACAGTCATGTCAGCGCGGAAGCACACGGGAAAGGCGCGCTGGCGACCAGCGCGGAAAAGTGGTGTCCTTCCGAGCTGTCAGCGCATTGAATACACTATGGAGCGCCAGTAATCGCGGATATTTTTCAAACAGACGCGCTGATGCATAAAACTTTAGAAAAATGGGTTTCTGGGCTAGTTCAGAAGACATGAAGCTTAGTGATTGACACAGCAGGGTGACTGACAGGAAGGCAGTGACAAATTACTGTGTAACACTCCATGTGATCAACAATCTTCCTCTTGCCCTTATCGCGCACTAGTATGTTCATCTCTACTACTGTTATTGCTTATGGTGCTCTCCAAGATGTTGCTTCACGTTGCTTCGCTAACCACTCCACAACAAAGCCGGCCTGTTCATTGGGTTTGGAGAAAATATAGCAATATCTCCATGGGTCCTCCTTTACCCAATGAAATGCCCCGTGGATCCAATTGAATTGTACTCTTGTGCATTAATCTTTCACAAGACAATGTGGGTCATACAGATTATAACTTCTGAGGTTGAATGGATACTTCTTCATCTACTATGGTTCGACATCCACATGCTTGAAACTCCGGATCTCGTATAACCCGATGTGCAGCGGAAGAGCGAGCCAAGGTGCCTTCTTCTTCCGGTGCAACCTAGTTGTCAATCCTGCTGAGATGTGATATGTTACTTCCTGCATGACGAGCACATCCAAGGCAAACTTCGGTAGAACATGCAGAGGCTTCTCCACACTATACATCCATATGAAGGTGCCGGATAGTGAGGCATACCAATCAGCGATGTCTATCAGTGCCTCCATTGTCACCATCAACATGTAGGGTGGATCTTGTTCGAATATCATCTTGTAAACTCAGGTGACAAAATGATCGGACAACCGTGTGATAACTACTCTAAAGTTGCATTCTGACAACATCTTACAATAAGTGTTCACAACAGTCTCCGCTGGTGACCATGCCCACTTCAAGCCCAAGACCCTTGTCGGTCACAGACTTCATCCAATATGTAGGCGAACATGTAGATTTCTGCTTGCATACCTTTGGGTTGTTGTCGAGCCCTTGTTACCTGTTCCTTCAGTTGATGAGCCAACATGGCGGACCAGTTACATGGTTTGTCCTCTCTGTCTAGTTGGTCTATCGTGATCACCCAACTTTGTGGGAAGGATTTCGAGCTTTCTTGGCCATACAATCGATACGAAAAGATGACCAAGTATTGAACTGCCTTCCGCAATATCTTTGTCTTATAGATCTGGTTGGGTGTCATCCTGAATCTAGCTGGCTCCTTTACCCAGTTCTTCAAAATATCTCTGGAGTTGGAATTATTGGTGGGTAAGTTGAAGGGAAAACTCAAGGTCGGGATATGCTGGGCTATGCGCAAAAAACTGTATGCAACAATAGTAAATCGAAATAATAGATTTATTTGCACATCAAAAACTCTTTTTTGATGCATGACTTGGCTCCTTGAATTTTGTTTTTTTGATGTGTAGTGGGAAGCTTTATTCGATGCATTTATGGAAGAAGCAAAGTGGATCTCTAGCGGTTACATGCCAACATTTGAGAAATATTTAGAGAATGGGAAGGTGAGTTTTGGGTATCGAGTAGCCACATTGCAACCCATCCTCATGCTGGACATTCCTCTTCCTTTGCACATCCTGCAAGAAATCGATTTTCCATCGAGGTTTAATGATTTGGCATCTTCCATCCTTCGCTTGCAAGGTGACATTTGCGGCTACCAGGTGAACTGACATTTTCTGTCACGCATTTTTATGTAAATTGTAGATTTTGGGAATATTTGGGAATTTTTGTCGAGCATTTTTATGTAAACTACACATTTTGAGAATTCTTATTTTACTCCGATAATCTAGAAGATCAAATAGTTCAATGAGAATTTTTCTTTTACTCAGATAATCTAGAAGATCGAATAGTTCAAAGAGATTAATGAACATTTCTTTGACCATATTCCAAGAATCTACAATCGACATGAGTTCAAAGTTTAAATCTATTACCCATTCAAAATGTTTGCATTGAGTTTCAAACTATTTTTGGTTTTGAATTTCAACTGCATGATATTGATCACACCCCATGGTGATTGCAGGCCGAGAGAAGTCGTGGGGAACAAGCTTCTTTGATATCTTGTTATATGAAAGATAATTCGGGATCAAATGAGGAAGATGCTCTGAGCCATATCAATGCCATGATCGGTGACAAGATCCCTGAGTTTATTTGGGAGTTTCTGAAGCCTAGCAAGGCTCCAATTTCTTCCAAGAAATATGCTTTTGACATTCTTAGAGCTTTCTACCACCTCTACAAGTACCGAGATGGCTTCAACATTTCCAAAATTGAAACAAAGAAATTGGCGATGAGAACTGTCCTTGACCCTGTACCATTGTAAGTCCTATCCATAAAGTCTGAGTCCTTTCCTCTTAATTCTATCCATAAAGTCTAAGTACATGCAATACATATGGAGAATGGAAGCCTAATTGATGATGAGAATTGTCCTTGACCCTGTACCATTGTAAGTCATATCCATAAAGTCTAAGTCCTTTCCTCCTAATTCTATGCATAAAGTCTAAGTACAGGCAATACATATGGAGAATTGAAGACTAATGAAGATTTAATAACATTCTAAGAGTAAATGTTTGTTTTTAATCTTTGTTGTGAAGTTTTTTTAGACTCAATGTTTTAGGAATGGTCTATTGCCTTATTTCATTATGGAAATTATCATTGTGTTTTTTTTAAATGTTGATTTTCTTCTTTATTAAAATAGATTGGTATTTTTAATACCAAAATTGGCCTCCTTAAAGTATTTATTTATTATCTTTTAATTCTTTATGGCATCACATTTAAATTGTATTTATCTTCAATTTAAATTGAATCTATCAAACACTTGCGAAGTTAAATTTCCTAATGTAATTATATGGACTTAGGATGTTTTCTTTTCTCATCAATGTTATAAAATGTATTTATATTTAATTTTTATTTAATTTAATTTTGTGTTATTTAAGATGGAGTCCACTTATATTGAAAAAAAAATGTAATAATATGTTTATCATTTTATTCATTTGTTTCTAAGAACTTCTTCCCATTATGGGCTATAGAGTATCCCACTATTCTAGATACAAAAATTTCCAATATTCATATATCTCAATACAAAAAATTCCAATAGTCATATCTTTGTCATTAAAGAATGAGAATATCTCATACTTCTTAAATGTTACATATCTAAGAGTAAGTTAAAGTTATAACATGATGTTCTAAGAGAAGTTATAATTTCTTTCTAACCCACAATAATTTATGAATATCGATAAACATGCACCATCCCTACCACTAGACCACTAATTAAAATTGAGCACTTATTATCCCTTTCAAGGGGTTTAAACCTATTTTAAAAGGGTAATCCAAAAAACACCCATAAAAGACATAAATTTTTTAAATCACTTATTATCTATAAAAGGTATCAAGTATCATGAAATGTCAAAAGAATGGTCACATCTTCAATACCCTATCAAAGTCCCCACTTTTAATGATTGATTGGTCAATAAACATTGACTCATCACAAAATATTTTCCTTTGACATCTAAAAACTAAAATAATCTCTATTCTAGTTGGCTCTTAGATATTCCATGATATAGTGTATCCCTCCATAGCATTAAATCCATCACATGTATAGAGAAGTATTCTACCATTATTTTGGTCTATGCACTTTATTATGTGTCAGTGATCCGAGTTGGATCATTTTATTGTTTTTCATCTATCTCCATGCTTTTAGAGTGCAAAAAGTGGGTGGATCAACTAACGGGACCATTTTCACTAGAGGAACCTAGTTTGTCAAATTAAAATATGAAAAATTTCAGGAGTAAATTGAGGCATCAAATGTTGTCTTTTGGGGGTAAAAATTGTCGCTTAAGTGTAACAATTTGTTGTGCTATTATACACAGAAAAACATTTCCAGTGATGCAATAATTGCCTCAATCAAAGCCAATATGAAAAATTTATGCCACTCAGAAGTTGACCTTCCTATTTTTACTACCATAATTCAAGAGGATGCCACACCAACCCCCATCATTCATGGAAAATGGACTAGCTAGGTGATCATCATGAAAAATACTCTCAAATATTCTATATTTTAACTCTAGTTAAGAGTTGGAGTCAAACCTAACCATTGGTAGGCTATCAGATTGTTTTATAATCAAGTCACTATGAGGAAGATGGGTACCATTCTATTCGAGTGCATTTTGTTCCATAAAAGGACAAAGTAACCAAGAAGGATAAGGAGAGAGAAAACTGAGAGGATTTGTGCATTGTAGCAACCAACGGGCCATACAGATCACTTCTTTGTTGTTGCATCTAGTTTCCATTCAGAAAAAAGAAGAGAGGAGCAACCTCACCTTCTGGCTAAGTTTTCTCCCAAAAGGTTTCCCAGGATATATCTTGTGTCAATTGTGGTTCGTGAATTTGCTTTAATTTGTTGTTATATATTTTCTACATAGTTATAATTTGCATGGATACATAATAAACAATAATTTACTGATCCAAAAATCTAAAGACAAACGAACTAGTGTTGCATATATTTTGGATTTTAAGCATAATTTTATCATATTTGTTGCGAAAAACTATCCATCAACATACCCATGGAATTTTATGGATCAGTCGGTTAATGAGATCTTACAAAAGAAGCCTAGACACCTTGTCTTTGTGAATTGCCACTTAATTCATGTGTTATGAACATTGCATTTAGTTTACATACTTCATTTTTCTCAATCCCAAACTCATCATAGTTCCAATTTCTTTGTCATTTGTGCCTTTGACACTTGCCATGATTCCATTTTCTTTTTTATCTCCTTCTTTCATGAAACATTGACATCAATATAATGATACTCTAGAAATGTTTTGAGAATATTCCATAGCTCTCTTTCTCTATTCCTCATCCCAAGCCCAATATCAAAGAGGCATATCTTTTATGGCATTGATGCTTGAACCAATATTTTTGAAAGTGGGCAGGATTATTAAGAAAGCTAGGATGAAGGTCATAATTTTTATTATTATCAAACCTATGCATTAGATATTTAGTCTCTAACATCTCACTCTTCCACCCATTTTCACATGGTTTGAGAGATAATCTAAACAATTAATATCTTTCTCAAAGTAACATACTTAGCAATCTTGATTAGAAGATTCATTTAGTTTCACATTTCTACGGATCTTGGAAAGCTCCAAATTGTAAACATCTCAATTTAAATAATATGCAATAGATGCAATCATGCTAGGTTATCATATTCCTATAGGCTCATAATATAAGTAAAGTCTCTTCAATATTTTCATAATATTTTTGATAGAACTACAACCATTCAACAAATAATTTAAGGTGTAATACAAATTCTTCTTTTCTAATGAGATAAAAAATGAGAATGACTTGGCTAAACGAGAGTCGGATATGCTCAAAATATGAAAGTAAGATGCACTTCTTATACAACATATGAAAGCATGGATTACATCCTCTTTGATGTTGATGTTCACTAAAAATATTGATTTTATAATTGTGTTTAAAGTTCTATATTATATCCCACAGGGTGTAGCTTAGTTGATGATCACCTTGTTATGAAGTAATATGTAAAGCATGAGGTTCAAAGTTCAAATCCTCGAGGGTTAGACCAACCAAAAAAAAAGTTCTATATTATAATTTTAATATGTTAAAATTTCCCCAATAAATGTCATTCAATGATCCAAACTTATACATGAACGCAAAAAAATACAAATACAAACATAACCACAAAGATGCAGCAGAAATAAAACTTCATGTCATTAATAACAAAGAACTGAATGTGCTTACAGAAAGAATGGAAATAAACTATCTCGGGTAATGGTAGCTTATCTCTAAGAAGAGATGTGGCGGCTACATGCTTCTGAAATGTGTTACAATGAGGCTCAAGGGCCTTTTCATTATTGAACAAGATAAAACCCTAACCCCAAGAGATGGAATGCCAAGAGTTTGTAGACCCCATTGGGGTTAGTTGGGCAACCAACTTCCCAAGGTCATAACTTGGTCATATGATCTTCGTTTTCCGTGTATGATACCTCATTGGAAATATCTCTTTGAGTACTACAAGATTTGTGGAACGCCCTTTCTTATAGCTATGGGCCTGCTGTGGACCTCAAAAAACGTCGTCTACGGGGTCAAAACAACTCTAGAAGTTCAAGACCCAAGAAATTGATAAAAATAATCAATGTTATTATAATCAAGGAAACAAATAAAACTAATTGGAGGTCTAGGTGGAATAGATGAGTGGCCACCAATATCCACCTAGATCAGTCCTCCACCCTTAGGAAGTAATGGCTCCTATTGCGTGTAGAGCCTCCATGAGGTGAGGAAATTTCTATTGAACCTGGTCCCTGGTGAACCACTTTCCCGAGTGAAGGAGTTTGCTCGCTTTGATAACTCGATATAGCTAGATCCTATACTAACGAGTGTTCTTGGTCTATGTGTTCATAATCATGTTAGTTGTGGCATGTTGGATGCATCTTGGGTTGAGCTTTGTTGATGTCATTTGCTCAACAATGTCAGATGTGTCCAACAATGGGGGAACGTATGATCACATCAGGTCCACATTGAATACTAGGTGTAGGCCAAGGAATGGTGGAATGTTGAGCTTGAAGGAATTGTTTCCTATAGCCTTGGTGATGGTGTAAGACCAATATTGGAGCATGATAAGTTTGCAGTGAGGCCCAGTGAGGCTCAACTTCTGCAAATGTAACCAAACTTTGTCGCCCACCAAGAACCTATGTGGCACCTGATGTTGATCATGATGTTTCTTGTACTTAAAATTGGCTTGGTCCAATATGTCATGGACCTACTCACGGATGTACTGAATGTGCTCAATGAAGTTGTTAGCTCTGTCAGCTTCAACCTGTACATGAGTTGAATTTGCTTGAGTAGATGAAAATGGTATGACCACATCAATGGTACATAGTGGATGGAATCCCAAACCCACCTAAAAGGGAAAATGGCCAATTGAGCTATGGAGAGCTATATTTTAGCTGTGCTGGACATAGGGGAGTCTTTCATCCCATGTGTGTGGATGCTTCGAGTTGTACATGCGTAGAATGTGCATGATCATCCTCTTAACGACCTCTGTTTGGCAATCAGTTTGGGGGTGGAAGGTCATGGACTTAGTGAGCTTGGTATCCAGCATCGACTAGAAGCTTGACCAAAACGTACTTAGGAACTTGTTGACCTGAACTCAAGATAATGGATTGTAGGATCCTAAAGTGTACCCACACTCACTTAAAGAAGATATTAGCAGTATATTCTATTATGATACTCTTCTTGTAGGGAACCAAAATGGCCAACTTAGGGAATTTTTCAACGACCATGAAAACACAGTCATTATCATGCTTAGTAGAAGGAAGTCCTGATAGGTAATCCTGGAGATGGATTCCCAAGGCCGACTAGGAGTAGGAAAATAAGTATATAGGCCTTTCTTCTTGATCATTGGTTTGGAAATGGCACGGGAAGTGTAGGATTTGATGTACTTCCCGACATCCTATCAAAGGTTCGGCCAATAAAAATACTTCTACTGCACTACCACTATTTTATATAATCTGAAATGTACAACAACCTGACTATAGTGTGCATCCCAAATCATCTTGGCACGCTTGCTTGAAGGAACACAAAGGTGTCCTAGGTGGAATAGCAGTGCACCCTCGAGGTGAAAATCAAGAATTTTTTTGCCTTCCAGGAGCATTTGGTACGTGTTGTTGAATTCTGGATCACTCTTATAAAGATTCAACCACCCCAAAGTCTCGTGTCCACAAAATTCGAGCACAGTGGTCAGCGACATGATCGACATTAGCAGAGGAAGTATGCAACATTATTGGTGTTTCCCTTGTTATAGGCTATCTTTTCACACCTAATCAATCAGCCTCCTAATGGGATCAATCACCATCATATTCCCCCTTTACATCATCATTGCACAAATCCCTATGCATGAGTCTCTCATTATCCACAGTTTCTTCCCTGAACTACATGGATTCAACTGGAAGATTAATTCCTTAAAATATTAAGAATATTAATAACATTTCAAATTATTTTTTTTAAGAAACTCATTATGGAATTCATTATTGTATTTTTACTTTATTTTACAAATGTTGATTTTCCTTTTCATCAAAATAGGTTGATATTTTTTATACTAGAGCTCACCTCTTTGGTGTACCTTAATTTTCTTTTATCCTTCAATTTTTTGTGCCACCACATTTAAATTTGATGTATCTTGAATCTATCAAACACTTAGAGAAATTAAATTTCCTAGTGTAATTATTTGGACTTGCATTGTTTTTTTTTACTTCTCCTCAATATTTTCTAGTATATTTATATTTATTTTTTATTAAATTTAATTTTGTGTTATGTAAGATGGAGTCCACTTGTATTTAAAAAAAATGTAATATTATTTTTATCATTTTATTTAACAACAACTTCTCCCCATTATGAGCTATAGAGCATCCCATTATTCTCAATGCAAAAATTCTGAATAGTCTTTGTCATTAGGGAATGAGAATATCCCATACTTCTTAAATGTTACATATCGAAGAGTAAGTTAAAGTAATAACATGATGCTCTAAGATAAGTTATAATTTCTTTCTAACCCACAATAATTTATGAATATCGATAAACATGCACCATCCCTACCACTCGACCACTAATTAAAATTGAACACTTATTATACCTTCCAAGGGGTTTAAAACTATCTTAAAAGGGTAATCCAAAAAACACCCCTAAAAGACGTAATTTTTTAAAGTCACTTATTATCTATAAAAGGTAGCAAGTATCATGAAATGTCAAAAGAATGGTCACATCTTCAATACCCTATCATAGTCCTCACTTTTAATGATTGATTGGTCAATGAACATTGATTCATCACAAATTATTTTCCTTTGACATCTAAAAACGAAAATAATCTCTATTATAGTTGGCTCTTAGATATTCCATTATATAGTTTACCCCTACACAACATTAAATCCATCACATGTATAGAGAAATATCCTACCACTTTTTGGTCTATGCAGTTTATTATGTGTCATTGATCTGGATTGGATCATTTTATTGCTTTTCATCCATCTTGATGCTTTTAGAGTGCAAAAAGTAGGTGGATCAACTGATGAGACCATTTTCACTAGGGGAATCTATTTTATCAAATTAGAAT
Organism: Pinus tabuliformis; assembly: GCA_031772625.1. Taxonomy (NCBI): domain Eukaryota; kingdom Viridiplantae; phylum Streptophyta; class Pinopsida; order Pinales; family Pinaceae; genus Pinus; species Pinus tabuliformis. Next base: position 158,578,679 of record CM062812.1, on the reverse strand, counting down.
ATGAAAACTTTCGAGATAAATTTGACACATCAAATGTTGTTTTTTGGGGGTAAAAATTTGTCGCTTAAGTGCCACAATTTGTTGTGCTATTCTACGCATATTTTTTTTCCAGTGATGCAATAATCACCTCAATCAAAGTTTGTATGCAAAATTTATGCCACTCGGAAGTTGACCTTCCTATTTTGACTACCATAATTCGAGAGGAGGCCACGTCAACCCCCATCATTCAGGGACAAAGGACTAGCTAGGTGATCGTGATGAAAAATATTCTCAAAGAGTCTATATTTTAACTCTGGTTAAGAGTTGGAGTGAAAACTAACCATTGGTAGGCTATCAGAATGTGTTATAATCAATCCATTAGGAGGAAGATGGGTACCATTCTATTCGAGTGCATTTTTTTCATAGAAGAGTAAAATAAGTACTAGTGTCCTATGTTATAGTAGTCAAAAGCCAAGCTTAGTCTTTTTATTATTTTTGTTCAATTTGTAAAATGTTGCTATGATCTCTTAGAGATCAAGTTATTAGTTTTTTTGAGAGAAGTGTGAGATCATAATAGATTTGAGTTTTAATCATTGATTTGAGTTTAGTGGTGTCTTATCAAGTTGCTCACAAGATCAAGTAATCATATCATCGTCATTATAAGTTGGTGTTGGCTCATCATTTGTGTTGCGCTTTCATATTTGAATTTGCAACTAATCATTGTAAAAAAAGGAGGCTTGGAATGCATGGAAGGTGAAAGATACATGCATTAGGCTCTTTGTTGGGAACGAGATCCCCCAAGGCAAGTTTTTGGGCTTAAAGCCCAAGTTTTGACTAAGTTCGATGTAAAGACTCCACGATTTGTGGGCACGGAGCGCGAAGTTGTAATTGAGTCACAGGGTTGTCCGCCCATACTTTTGTAATGTAATGTCGGCTTGAGGATTCTACCCATGGTCCGAAAACCATGGGATTGTATAAATAGAGTGAGGCTCTAAGTGTAAAGAGACATCGAAGAATCTAAGAGAAGATGAAGCATTGAGTCTAAGTTGAAGTGTAAAGTCGAGTCTTTGGGTTGTAGAGTAGGAGAAGGCTCTGCAACTGAGTGTGCAAAGGCCTAGTAGTCTGTAGCTGAGTATGCAGACCCCTGTAGCTGAGTGCACAAGGTGAAGCGAGTTTGTAACCATTGGAGAAAATAATAAAGAGAAGTTTCTTATCATTCTATGTGTCTTTTTCCTGTTTTATGCATTGAAGTATATTGGGTATGAATTGAAAGTTTATTGTTTATTTGTTGTGCAAACTCATATGAATGTGTTGAATAAGCGAATATAAGATAAGTATCTATTTACACAAATTTAACTAACAGTTATAAGAAGATAAGTAAGATCCACAGTGTAACTTAGGGAAAGAGCGCAAATCGCTGCCTTAGCAACGCGAAATCACCTCAGCCCCTGATCAAGGCTGCACGAAGGCCTCGCAGGATAGTAGAGTGTGCGAAGTGACCTGCACAAAGTCATTCCTAGTTGGACTAAGTTGACCCCTCAGACATCTCAAGGGTGTGGAAACTTGGTTCCAACATCCCCCCATACTGCTTCGGGTGAGACCTCAATCCGTGCTCCGCGGGCTGTTGCCGGAAGGGCCAATAATATAGGGATTTGTTTGGCTAATTAACTCCAAACCTGGGTCAGGCCACATAAAGCCAACAAATGGTTCCATTTCCGGGACTAGAATCTACATAGATATGTCTAATGTCGTATCATTGGAATCTAACTAAGAAGGAAATTGAAGGTTGGTTAGACAAGAGAATTCACAAGTTCGTGGTGCAGGATAACATGAATCCGCGACTGACAAAAGAAGAGTGGTTAGACTACTACCTGTACATGGAGCTTTACCTATTGAGTTGTATGAGTCGATCACGAAGCTAGAAGATAGCCAAGGAAGGTGGAAACTCGACAATCCTATTGTGTGGACCCCAGAGCTGGTGCGTAGATTGGAAGCATCGAAGAATAAGATCACTCATGCTGTTGATCATTGGCTCGATTAGATCATAGGAGGATTCATTACTAAGTTCACGGTAGATAATTTAGTTAGATATTGCGAGCTAGAAAACGCTTTCTCAGAGGACCACAAGGTAAGTGTGTAAAGTCTCTGAACACTTGGATTAAAATGCTACTGTGCGAAAAGTGGATTATGTAGTTACATTAATGTTCGGGACTGTTATCACTCAAAACTTTTCCTTAAAAGTTTTGGAAGAAGAGAAGGCTTCAAAGTAACCACAAACCAACTTTTAAGCACAGGCTCTAGCCAGACTACGGCTCAGAGAAGACTCTCTCAATATAATTTAGCTATGTTTTCTTAGATATTAGGCTAGTTCTAGAGTTTGGGGGGGTTTTTGATTTGTATGAAGATATGGTGGTGGAATCCTTACAACAGGCTGATAGGTTGATGCCTTTAGGCCATTTGGAAATGGAGTCAAACAAGGGGCAGAAAATCTGGACTTAAATCACTAAAGGGAATGTTCAAGGGGCAAGATAGCAGAGTGAAGTACAAATCCTTTGACTAAATGGTGAGATGAGTCTTAACGAAGGTGAGAGGGCAATCAAGAATCCTCAGACTGAGGATAATATGGGGGGTACAACAATGAATCATGAGTAAAGGGCACTTAAGAATCCTTTACTATAGACCAGAGGAGAAAATACGGGAGCTAAGGAGTAGTTAAGAATTCCCTAGCTAAGATATTTTAAGAGAAAACATTAAGAATGTATAATAGTAAGATAGAGTGCAGCCAAGCAAATTCTGAAATAATATTCAAGTTAGACATTTAGACTTCTAAAACATTTAAGATTTTGAAACAACTTTAAGAGAGGTAAAACAACACAAGAGAATTACTAAATTGTATTCCGATTTACACATGGATCCCTTGAAATATCTAATCTTTATTTATCAATCCAGAATGCTAGCCCAGTTAGTGATACAAGAGCTTTTATAGTCTTTGAACAAAATTATATTGTAAGTATAAGAATCCACACTACATACTTCGATTTGTGAAGTATTTATACAAAATGTTTTTACAAAATATCCCAAACTAACTTGGGAATTAATCTACGAAATTCAAAATATCTTCTCGCAGGAAGATAGTGACAACTATTGAACTGTTTTCTTGCTATCCCTTTTATTGTGGTTTAGCTAGAAGTTTATGGTTGCTATGCTCTGTGCTGGCCAAAGGCTATTATCTTTTATACTAATACTCTTTGACACAGATACTCTTTGACCCTATAACCACTTGAATCTAATGCTCTTTTACCTCGTTGACTGGGTGTTTGACCTTTAACTGTGTTTTGTTATAGTAAGTCAGTCAACTTTTCCCATTCTTGATCTGTTGGTAATCAAATACTCATCATTCTCTGGTAAGTTTCATCTACCTCAGTGTATTTGGACAATTAAGGCTTATTTACGAACAGAAGTTTCACCTCATGCTATAGGTAAAACAGATTTTCAAAAGCATTGTATAGTACCTTTCCTGTTGGCATTCTTGAAACCTGTGAAGTAGCCACTTGTTGTCTTGCTACATCCCTGAGTTTGTCATTGTAATCTCCTTGTTCCATAAGTTTATCATGAATGACTAAGGGATTAGGTAATCCCTTCTCTTTTAGCTTATCAAACTTAGCCATGAACCTATCAACGGCTACTTGCATTTCCTTGCTCTTTTCCTCTAACTTTTGCATAAGGTCCCTCTTGGTGAGGACTTTCTTTACCTCCAGAATAGTAGCAGTCCTATCTTCAATTTCCAGTTCCTGTAATTGGTAGTTGTTCTTTGAATTTAAGAACTGGATAATCCTGGTAGCCTCTCTAGGCCTGTTGCCTAATTCTATCTTCACTTTCTCAATAGCCTCTGTTATTAATGCTATGAGATCAATTTCTCAAATATGACCTATATGGATGGCCAAATATCATTGAAAGAGTCAATGATATTGGCCCACATTTTTTCCTTGGATTCTCCAAGAGGCTCCTTTAGTGTCAAGTCTCTTTGCATTGACTTGAGATTTTCCTTTATCCTAGCAGCCTTCTATTCCTCCTCTCTCTGCATAATCTTAGCAAGCTTATAGTCTGTTTCTAAGCTTGCCACCTGTTCCTTTAACTTGTTTATCTCATTTGTTTGAATAGACATTTCTTCCATGGCATAAACAAGCTTGGTTGCTTCATCTATTGTTGTACCTGCTACTTTTGTGGAAGTTGCTGATGTACATGCTGCAGTGGTGATGGGCAAGGCAGTGCCTATAGGAGTTTTTGGAGCCAATGTAGCTACCAATGTAGATGGTATTGCAGTAGTCACTATAGGGATTACAATTGCTGGTTTTCTCCCTACTTCACCTTGCTTCAATTGGATTAAGACATCCAATTCCTTCTTCGTGCTCCTCAACTGATCATTTAGCTTGAGGACTAAATCCATTAAGTCCTCATGCTGAGTTTGAGATTGCAACACCTCCTGTGTTTGTGGATGATGCAAGGAGGGTATCTTTAGTTGCTTCTTTAGAGAAGTAATGTCCTTGTTCTTCTATTTTATTAACTCTTTTGTTGCTTTGATATATTTGGGATCATGTCCCAACTCTATGATCAAGTCTTCCAAAGACTTGATTCTGTTGTCCTTGGCTTGTGATGAAGCCTGTTCAAGTTGATATTGAGCTGAGATGTTGTTTAGGGAATTTTATAGTTGATGAACAACTATGGACTTCCCTGTCAAGGTGGAGTAGATCATTTCTGCAGCCTGCTTGCGAAACTCTATTTGGTCCACAGGGTGAATATCCCTGGCCAACACCTCAAAATCAACTTTCTTGTAGTCAGTGGGTGTCCTTGGTTATTGCACGGTTGGTTGAATGAAGGACACCTGCATCTTCCCCTCTTTGATGTCAAAGGATGACATCAATCTATTCTGACTTGGAGTAGAAAGTTTGAAAAACT